>CP136056.1:273919989-274532489 GCA_032464435.1 Aegilops umbellulata | reverse complement strand
CATCCCTCTTAATGTTCAAATGAATCAACAACAACAAAAAACAGTCCCTCAACAGAAAGAAGTACGAAACAGAGTACAAGGAGGCACTCACTAATACAATCTCCTAAGAAACTACTCCCACGATCCCATAACATAAGACGTTTTTTAGTGTCAAAAAAGTCTTACATTATGGGACGGAAAGATTACGAAACAGAGCACAAGCCACCCTTCTCAAGGACACATGCAACTAAATCATTACAAATCCCATAGAACCAGTCAAAAACAAAAAAGACGTCATGGCAACTTGCCAAACGCAACACAAGCTATACCGAGTCCCCTACGTCGGAGGGGGAGATCATCCAGACACCAACAGAAACCAGGCAGCAAACCTTCTTGTACAAGATTTAATCTTTCGGAAGCTTCCTGGTGCCATTATGCGTTAATGACTCAGGGAATAATATACCTCAAACATTTCGAATGGAAAACTTCACGTCCGGTGAGTTGCACCTCCTACCAGGCTACAAGGCATCCAATTCTGTAAGAAAGCATCCAACTGCACCGTGCCATCAATCACTTGCTACAATAATTCAGGACGCCTTTATTCTTGCTTCATGTAGGATTTGTACTCTGCACACTTGGGAGACCCAAGAAGCGGCCTATAAATACCTTGGTCCATCCATTCCCCAGTTCATCAAGCACACGACAGCTTAAGTTTCTAAGCCTTCCAGTGCCGGAACAGAGCAGCATATAAGAATGGCATCCCTGAAGGCCGTGAAGCCAACCGGACTTGAAGGGAAGGCCAAGGAGCCTACCAAGGTTAGTGCCACCAAGGGACCTGCAAAGCTCAGTGCCACGGCGACCAAGCCAGCAGCCGCCAAGGGTGGCATCAAGAAGGCTGAGTCAAAGCCACGGGAGCCTAAGAAGAGGGTACAACCTGCAGCTGATGTTATATTGAGATCCTATAACCTTCACCTTGCATGCTCTTTCCCTGATGAGCTGGTGTTTTTTCAAATGACAGCAGGTGAAGAGCACCAAGCCAGCAGCAGCAAAAAACTGACAACGGCAGCAGGAGAAATGGAGCTTGCGTAGCTATCTCCATGGTGCTATGACTTATATATGAATCCCACCTTTCCCTTCCTCTGTCTCCCATGATGTCGATCACGCCTAGACAGGGTGTACGCACAATCCATGTGAGAATATTACAAATAAGACGTGCAGTTCTGCAATCTGCTTCATCTTATCCTGCTTGATGTTTCACTGCACTCTCCCATTTTACGTGCGTTTGTTCGGGTTCGGTTGGCAAATACAATAACATGAACACCAGTCGAACGAGATCCTAAGAAGTAACATCTCCACCATGTCATCTGAAAAAACAGTGAAACCCATTATGCTAACAATAATAAGAGTACATGACAAACGATTATCATGATCCTACACAACCGCAACTGTTACAAAGTCACAAAACCAATCACCATAAACGTTGATGATATCTCAAAAAGTAACACTACATGAATGACCAGCCACACTCACCCAAAAATTAGAAGAACACACACTTGGTAAGTTATAAAAAGAAAAGTCAAAGGGTTGGAACTTCCGAAATTACCCTGATGCATTTAGAAACAACAACAAGAAAACTTCCTAGACCAACAACTTCTATATTACCTATATAGTGACTTCCTAGTTTTGTGTTCGACACAAATTAGAACATTGCAGAAACAAAGGGGGAAAAGAACGCATAGTTTCGACTCATGTAGGTTCTTCCTCCTGAAATGGATAGCAGGTAAAGAAATGTACAGGTCAACACGCCAGGTAGCGTTGAACCAAAAGCTCACATAGCTCACGAGCTTAATGAACGCTCGGTTACTTGGCTCTTAAGCTTGCAGCTCGCTTCTTAATGAAGAGAGCCAATCACTTATTTCAGCTTGTTAAACTTAACGATGTTAATGAGCGAGCTAACAAGTTTCACGAGCAGCTCGTTAAGCTTGCTAATACAACACAACACACATTCTTATGTTTAGTGGCAACATTTCATGGCATCTCAACCTATCTATTCCATCTAGTTGACTCAACACAGCCCATAGGAGACGAACCACCTCATGTGGTCACCGTCTTCCTTAAAAAATAAACACATCGTAGCTCAAGCAAAAGGAGGTAATGCATGTTAACAAGTAGTCATGAGCAAAAGGAGGTAATGCATGTTAACAAGTATTAGCGCTCACGAGCTTTAGACGAGCAGAGACGATTAGAGTTTTTTGCTCGTTAATCCACCCCTAATGCCAAGAAAGAGGAAAGGGCTCTACGAATGCAACCAAATTCAGACAAATACCTTTCTTATCTAGCAATGTCTTGCTTAGATAACGAGAAGTATATATGTTCAATGGAAACTCGCTGCAACCAAATTTCCAAACCTTTATTGGACTGGGGGGAGGGGGGGGGGTCTTCTAAGCCAGTTATACTCCCTCCATTCCTAAATATAAGTCTTTTTAGAGGTTTCAAATGGATTACAACATACGGATGTATATATAGACATATTTTAGAGTGTAGATTCACTTATTTTGCTCCGTATGTAGTTCCTTGTTGAAATCTCTAAAAAGACTTATATCTGGGAACGGAGGGAGTATTTGATTACTCCCTCCAATCCATTGTACTAAATCAGCGACAATTAATATGTGGATCAGGGGGAGTAATATTGTTCTAGTGCGTACAGAACATGGAATTTACTCACTTCAGCTCTAAAGGACCTACCGAACCTTGGTTTTTATCCAAACTCACATAATGTTCAGCACACCAACATAATTGATACATTTTGGAATGTTCATTTTTGTAGATTGAATAACTAACTAGAAGCGGAAGCGCCTTTTGCCACGCCGTTTGGTCGTGTAGCGTTCTTTAGGTGTTGGTCGTCTATTTTTTCGGAGTTTTTTGTTCTTTCTTTGTTGTGTATTTGGTCGTCTATTTTGCATGATCATGATTTAGAGGGTACCGTCTCTTGTTGGTGCTGAGTCAAAAAAAAATTTGCACCAATTACTATCCTTATGAAGACTCCTGATACATATTCATTACCTTAACTGGAGGGCAGTTAGATTAGAGAAGAATTAGACAGATTTTGGGATTTAATCGATGTCCCTGATTTTGAATATGGGCCTTGCAGAACCCAGGTTTGTTACATGTTGACTTTTGAGCTGTAATGGATTTAAGAATTAAAAATCATAGTGGTAAAACACAAGGCCTGCTTTCTAGATCTCTAGAGGCACACAAACACCAAGGCGATTTTGACCTTCGCTCGCTCTCCGCCTCCTCCCAGGACTCCGCCGCGGTCGCCTATCCCACGTCCGACCCCAATGTCCTCCAGTCCGTGCACGCATCTCCCTCCAAGTCCAATCCCCCTTCTTCCCCTGCGGCCGGTGGTGTGATGTTGGAAATTTGAGATTGTTGCGTTAGTTACCTGACCTGTATGCCTTAGCGTTGAAGGGAGGAGGGTTTTTGATATGTGCAAGGAGAGATTGTTACGTTAGTTAACTGACTTGGGAGACAGCAACACTGCGTCATTGTCCGACAACACCTTCCTACTGCCCTGCCCTTGCCTGGATGTGTTCCAGGGGCGCCAGGATGTCCGACGGCTGGCAGGTGACATGAAGCCCAACCAAGCAACCATGAGAAGAACTAGCCTTACCTCAAGTGAATGAACTCACAGAAATCCCATAACAGAAGACTTGGCACAGGATAATAAAATATTGGCACGGCCATAATACATTCTTATAGTTTAATGAGAACCGTAACAATTATTTACTATGCAAAAAGAATTCTAGCAGATAAGGAGTTTAAGGCAAAAGATAAAGGCGGGAACAGAAAATACCTATTAGAAGGGACTAATCCAACGGGCCAACTGCAATTGCCACTCAAAAACCAGGCGCCTTGGAGTTGGCACAGAAGCTGTATTTCGGCGAGTTGCATCATCGGCGTAAATAATAGAGAAGACATCTTCAACCAAAGGATCCCTTCCACCCCTAAGAGGATCCTGTGAAAAGATTTAAATAAACAAGTTAGAACAAAACTTAAGAGTAACAAGTTAATAACTATCAGAGCTCATAGTTAGGCAAGATGTTTTAGTTACACAATTGTAATAGTTACAGTTCGGAGGGCTAATTAAGCAAATACTTATGAAAGTAAGATTTTATCAAAGACTTGATAAGGTCTCACTCTTAGTAACTAATGGTAGAGATCATGAGTTATGATAATATAACGGATAGAGGTACACATTTGGTGCAAGGTTTCTCGAACCTAATCCCCAAAGATACTGGTTTCCTGTAAATGCTTTGACAGTACCAGGCAGCAAAGTATCAACCTTAACATTTTGTTTAGGAACTGATCCAAAGCCAAATGTTGTATGGCGCTGAGTGTTGGCCGACTAAAAGGTGACATGTTCAACAGTTAGGGGTGGCGGAGATGCGCATGTTGAGATGGATGTGTGGCCACACAAGAAAGACCGAGTTATGTGTATGATCCAACATCGATTTAGTTGGGGTAGCACCAATTGAAGAGAAGCTAGTCCAACATCGTCTGAGATGGTTTGGGCATATTCAGCGCAGGCCTCCAAAAGCTCCAGTGCATAGCGGATGGCTAAAGCGTGCTGATAATGTCAAGAGAGGTCGGGGTAGACCAAACTTGACATGGGAAGAGTCCGTAAAGAGAGATCTGAAGGACTGGAGTATCACCAAAGAACTAGCCATGGACAGGAGTGCGTGGAAGCTTGCTATTCATGTGCCAGAACCATGAGGTGGTCGCGAGATGTTATGGGTTTCACCTCTAGCCTACCCCAACTTGTTTGGGACTAAAGGCTTTGTTGTTGTTGTTTGTTGCTGTAACTGATCCGAAGCCAGTAGCTCTTTGTATAAAGCATCAGAGATACATCAATTTACAAAATATACATTGATAACTCCAAATAATGTTCCCCATAAAATAATTAGTTAATATATTTATTACAATTGATAATATTGAGCAAAAAATAACCGCCGTGGCCTAATTCAGATAAAATCAGCAATTCATTGGCTATGGCAAGATATATTATAGCCCCCACGTTAACCTCACAATAAAATCCTTGAATCACAATAGCAGTACAAGAAAACCATTCAGAAAATCAAGGCGGAGATGTTTAGGGTATGTTTGGTTTGTGACGAAAACCATACAAATTGTTTGGTCTCAACCAGAACTTTGGTCCCTGTTTCAAATTTGGATGGTTGCCAAAAGACCTTCCAAGCCCATGTCCCTTCTCCGGCTCGAGTTCATTCTTATTGGCAATTTGGCCCGATCATAGGCAAGCAAAATCTTGACCAAAACTGCTTTGGCTCAACCATGCACACCCTAAGACTTTAGTTGATTTAAGTTGAATGATATAGCAACTACTACTTTCTTCCTACTTTCTCCCTCCGATCCAAACTAAGTGTCACAGTTTTGAACTAATCCCAGATCAAAACTGCGACACTTATTATGGATCGGAGGTAGCACATAATTGGTGTAAGATTCAGTGTCGCAGTAACCTAGTGTGAACTAAGGAAAGGCCCGCATAACCCCATTTTCTATCTTCAGAATTTGTTCATACAAAGATCTAAAATATTTGAAATAAGGAGGTAGTCTTTCCAGAAATCCACTAATTTTATTTAGTTAAGTAAAACAGAAAGACAATTTGCGAATTAAGTCCTTTCTGTTTGAGTAAATAGGCATATGAATCAAGTTGTATTTTACAGATATAACTACTCTGATACTATGACAAAAAAATCATTATCAATGTATACATTTGTCACCTGTATAAATATATCTGTATGTGTTTTCCCTTCGTACAATAATAATTTGGCCTGGGCACCAACTTGTTGAAGGACGTCTACAAAAGTTTGACTGCACGTAAAAAGAAGCAGAGTAACTTGTATCGTGAAATTGGGTAACATTATGTTGGTTAAACAAGGGAGCAATCAACTAAATATCAATCCAAACAACATACTATAGATCGACCTTGTAAGCTTGCACTAGAGCAGCAAAATATAGATGAGTAAAAAGTCAAAAGGAATTCTCAAACGTAGTACTATTGTTACAGGTGAAATAGTTGACACTCAAAGCTGCACGTGTAAAAAAAAGGAGACAATATTCACGTTCTAGTTAGTCAATCCCCAAACTTGCCACTGTTTTGACAAATATACTATTATCTCTAGTGTACCAAAGAGTGTTGTATGAAAAGTTCTGCTATTTTTCCTATCGAAGGGAAGTGTGAATATATCTTTCAACTTTCCAAACTTTATGTACAGTTTTGGTTAATCTATTTCATCTTCAACAACATCCTATTCAGAAAAAACTTAGAACATCTTAGAATAGTGAACGGAGGGAGTACTGTAGATCAGAAGAACAGACAATGCCTAAACTAAGATGCCAAGGGAAGTTTGTTTTAGTAAATTGAAATGCAGATGGACTTCCATAGTAAAAGGATTTCCTTTTACCACAACATCAAGAAAATTTGGAGGGTAGGTGGGTATTGTTTGCCCTTCATCTTGCTAAATAAACATCTGCAGAAGGCATAAACAAACCTGGCAGATGATGGTATTGAATAATCATCTGTTCCATGCATAAGGAATATACGAGGCAGTAGAGCTATGGTCCGGGGACTTGACTCCTTGACAACAATTTCAGGAGAATAACGTGACAATGATTCTTCTCCATCCATTATACTGAAACAATAATTGTGCTTGGTGTTTGTATCAATTTATTATATTAAATAAATGGACCAAAGCATAGTCATATTACTACCTGAGAAATATTGAACGGTTCAGACCACGCTGATGGAAATGGTCGACCAAATTATGGATGTTGTATCTGCAAAAACATTACTGTTACTTACTGAACCATGTCGAGTGTTCATCAGTATACATCCTCAGAAAGGAAACATAAAATATTGGAGACCAAGTTTTGTTTTTAATCCACTGAAAAAGAAATATCATAATATATATTTGTACGATAACGTTGAAGTAGAAATATATCAAACTGCACATGACATTTGAACATGATTGTATCCCCTTTGTGGATTAGAAGCAACTTTAGTGCACTGATAGTTGACTGAAATCAGGCTGCAGGAGGTTGAGATAATAAATAATAATGTGTATAATGCATCATAGATAACCATAAATGATTGTGTGTATCAAACTGGAACTAGGTGAAGCAGTTTGGTAGCGGCGTCATTCCAAAAATTTGGACCAAACTATCATTGTGATAACTAGCACAGGGGAAAAGTTGGATAAATTATAAGGTCTTCTAAAAGACAAATTACACATTCTTGGTGACAAACACGAGCCATGCAAATACAAAGACAACAATTGGTTCGGTTCTCCTTTTTTAAGACTAGCTCTCATATTGATACGTTCGAATTAGTTCAAATCCAGAACATACAAAATATGATCACTACAATTATTCTTTGAATACACAAAAGGGCAACCTAATGTGTACCCAGTATCTGACCAAATATGCCGAAGTCAATATCTTCCAGAGCAATCACGCAATATTCTGTGAACAATATGAAATCTAACCTTTGGTTATGGGTTTTAAGGAGAATTAGAGAACCCCTAAAATTTCATCACAGCTTACAGGAGCTCTGATGCTTGTACTACCTTCAGTTTCACTAGTGGTTAAAATAGTCATGCCACAAAAGACTAACCAGCAAGGAACCTAAGATCTCACCCTCCAGATAAACCAAAGTATGCTTTGATTTGTGTGACACTCCAAGAAATGGGCTGCCCGCTAGACTCTTTTACTGCCTGCTCCATTAGGGCACATGCTGAAATATGTGCTCCTGCTGACTGACCCATCAAGTAGATCCTACAGGTTTATCATAAAACCAACAGGTTATACAGAGTTATGATAACTGGATTGTCGTGCATATATAACAAAACATTACTCTGGTGGAAAGGTATCAGTAAACAGAATGATGTAAATATATGCCATCAACATAATGCAAAATGACATGAAAATATTTATAAGACTTAAGCTAGCACAAGGCCTTTAAGTAAAGTTCTAAGAAGTGTCCGGTGAGGCAGTGACACATATAAAAAGAGGTCAAGTTTCCTGAGTTATTCATCAATAATTTGTGGCTATCTAGTTGACAATCGCAGGTTAACCAAATCGTGCATCTTCTGAAGAAAATGCCATGAATTGGCACGCAAACTTAGGCTAAGGGAAAAAAACTGCTCTTTGTGACCCTTCAATAGTCACTTTTGTACACAAAACATGGCTATCTTACTTATTAGGATCACCTCCATAACTAGCAATGTTGTTACACACAAATGAGATCCCCTGAGAAGCATCGCTAACCATGTCACCTATTCTTCCTTGCGGAAAATTTCTGAAAATAAATGTGTGAACAGTGTCAAGCAAATAAAAAGTGAAACAATTACTTCATAGTATTTTATTAATAAAATAAAATGGAGTGATTTCAATGAAAATCAAGCAGCACCTGTAATCAATGCAAGCAACTATGACTCCTCTCTCAGCCAACCGCCTGCCAAGAAGGGCACCCCATGCCTTGTAACTAAAAATTCCGAGCAATGTCGTCAACAAATGAAGTCGCCGCAAAGGATTAACGTAATGCGTAGTTGCAAAAATATCAACACTCACCCAATAATCCAGGCCCCACCAGTTACAAAGGCCACCACAGGACAGGGTCTTCTATTATCTTTGGGTATATACAAATCCAACCTGTACAATGCAATTGTCATAAAACTGAAAAAACATAGGAAGGGCTTCTGGGGCATTGGGGTGGGGATGGTTGATGTTACCTGTTTCTCGGTTGTTCTCCGTAAACTATACTTCTATGAACCTGGCTTGAAAAGAAATAGTAATATCCAACTGCAATAGAGAAAGCCTGTTTTCAGAATGCCATAGGATATCGATGGTACGATATTATTATGAAATGAGCCAATAATCCAGGGGTCCATTCAAGAAGCAGAAGACCACATGAACATCAGAAATAACAAAGAATATCCATCCACATGCTCTTTGATGTGCATAATAAAAACTGACCCTTTTCGAAAAAAGAAGAAAAAACTGACAGTGCAATCTCTGAAATGGTAACCTGTTTGCAATATACCTTGCAAAAAACCTGGCATAAGTAGAATAGCATAGACTGCGAGGGCGAGAAGCTGCCTCATCCAGCGGTAACCTAACCTGAATAATAATAAAATTAGAACGGGAATAGAAAAAAATATCAACAGTGATTTTATTCATCGATGCATTCTGACAAAAAGGGTGAAGATTATCAGTGAATCGTAAACTACAAAGGGAGTTTTGAACTACAGTGAGTGTGAGAATTTGTATGGCCTCCCCATGCCATACTGCAAAATACAATGCCTAAACATATTCCCCGCAGCAGCATCAAGGGGAAACAAACACAATGAGCACACAACCTGCCTTTGCGCGACTAGGATGCGCACAACCAACTACTCTAGTGAATACATGACAGGCTTATTTATGTTTCAGCAGAACTACTTGCCCTCGATGTATCTCTTGTAAACGATTATGACAGAAATAGCTGTACTGTTGTAGCAAAGATGCCAAACACGATTTTAAGGCAGATAAAAGCGATCGCCCCTCTTGTTCCGTCTTTTACAAGGAAAAAAAGGACCAAGATCACCAAATCAAGATGGATACAAAGTTTTAAATTTTGTTTCTGAACAAATGGTTTGTTATGCAAAGACAAAGCCCGCACGACAGGGAAACAGTTATGTGGTCCCCGAAGCTCAATTCCAGTCCATGTCCCTCACGCAATTGCGTGATCAAACAACCTTGTGGAGTTGGCTTCTCCATAGGGATTGATATGAAGCTGCCTTGGCAACTCAGCCATCTCAACGACCTCCGGACACAAGGAAGTTTCCAAGTAGAACTGAAATTTTGGGTCGCTACAGGAGCATCAAAACCATCGCGACTACCGTGCGTGTTGCATCATAGCGATCGCCCTCGAGTTGGAGCACCTCATGGCGTTGGAGACAGTGGAGTAGCCAGCGAGGAATTTTGTGATTACCCGAGGTACTGGAGCAGGGTGAAGGTGAGGCGCGTGACGAGGTAGGTCTCGGAGGCGGCATGGTCGACGTCGTCGCGGAAGGACGACTGCCTCCTGGGGCCGGCCGAGCCCGGGGGCCTCGGGGACGCGGACTGCACGGGCGACGAGCGGCGGCGGCCGGCGGAGTCGCTCCGCGGGAGGAGCGCGTCCGCCTCGCGCGCGTCGTCCCCGGAGGGGGCAGGCTGCATTGCCATTGCGTGGCGAAGGCTCGGGAAGGTCCGCCGGGCGGTTGGGAGTGGGAGATTCGAGTTGGTGCGGAAGAACGGAGCGGGGAGGAGGGGCGCGCCTAAATAGGAGGAGCAGGAGGCGGGCGGGGAGCGCGAGCGCGAGCGCGAGCGCGAGTGCGTGGCGTGGAGGGACGCGTGGGGGAGGCGGGGCGGGCGCAGCAACATGCCGCAAATCCTCGTTTGCCTCCTTGCTTCGCCATCCTTCCGGCGCGGGCGGACTTTTGCGGGCTGGCAACTGGGAACCGGGCGAGGCTTTCGGTGTCCAAGGTAGTAGGGTTGGATACAGCAACACGAATGGTGGTGGTGGTGTGACCCTGTCCAAATTCGAAAAATTATTTACTCGTGGTAGTAATACTACACACCGAAAGTAGGTCACAGACAGAGCATATATCCTTTGCCAGCAAAAGGATGCGTGGAAGGCTCAATGATGGATGATTTGCACAGCACACGACGCTGGAGGCTCACACCCCAGCAAGGAAATCCATTATTAGAAAATTAGAAATTGGAAAGAAAGAAAAAATGAAACGATGACAACAAACACGAGAGTGTGTGCTACCCAAATGGCTATATGATGCAATACTTTGTGGTAGTACTAGTATGGGCTAAAATGATTGGTGAGTGGTGTACCGTGGTAGGGCCGCGTATATGATTGTGGCGTGAGGCAGGGGAATCTTTGCAGGTTCTAGAGCTTCGTCTGCGGTCTGTGGAGCGAGGCGCAGCTGGCTCTAGGGTGCGGCGGTGAGGTGAACGCAGTTGCCGTCCGCGTCCGGCTCCGTGGGCCCATGATTACGTGTCGCCGCGCCACGCGTTAGAACCCAAGTGACTTTGCTCCTGGTTTCCGACACGGCTGGCCGGCTGATGCGACTCATTGGAAACGTGCCGCTTCACGTGGCAAAATGCACAAATTTGATCCCGAACGAAACTATTTCACAAACTAAATTGTTTTTAAAAATATTTTATCCAGTTGGTCTCTAATATGCAGCGTGAGCAAGACGCTATATTTTACTGTGCAACACCTAACACTCACGCGTCACAGTACAACACCTACCTGCAAGGGGCTGCATAGTAAAATGCAGCATCTTGCTATCGGACGTTGCACAAAAAGGTTAGCGGTGTGAAATATTCTCAAAAACAGTTTAGTTTGTGAAATACTTTTGCTTTGAGATCAATTTTACTGCTTCACGTTCCTCAAACGAATTCCTCAACAAGGCTGAACTCATAATCTTAGGATCCTCGTAACTTTAGATTGTTTGTTTGTGAAGGCATGCGAACGATTAGGTGACAGTTTTAGTTTTGATAAAGTGGTGAGGGATGGCATTCTCTTCGAAGGACGTATGAGTTTCTTTTTGAGAAGACAATTTTCATTTAAAAACTGTCATCGTTTCATTTCTTCTTAAAACTAAAACATGGTTCGCTGCCACCCCTCTCCCAGGAAGCGAACGTAGGTAACATTACTGCAACTTGGAGCATGTAGATTTTCAGCCGCCGATCTATGTTAATATTTAAAATGTCGTTTGTACATAGGTTGTCTGCTCTTGTATAACATTCGTTATTGGTGCGTAATGCATTTTGTAAATTTGAGCGGTACTGTTAGAATTGATCCGAGGCAGGGTTGTCGGTCATTCAAGAATCAACCAATCACATAAGCACAACATTGAAGTTTATTAGCGAGGTTCACTAACATGGCTACATCCTTAAAGTCTGACTACGGACGCTCCTCTCCGAGACACTGTCACGATACCGGCCACTCGGGCGTTGGCACACGCCGTCGGCTCCACTTGTGTGTTTGCGCTATTATGCCGGTATAGGTTCCATCATGTGTCTACCCCTGTATTATATTTGAGGCCTTGGATATAAGTGTTGTAATAGTACTCAACTAGTAATTAATTTAGACATACTACAACTGTAACCTAACTTTTACACAATATTCGACACAACTCCAACAAACTCTACCTTGACGTATATTTTTCACCACCTTGAATTCGTCTATGCGTCAAACTTTCATGTACATTGAACTTGAGTTACACCATGAGTACCGTTGCTACTCCCACACTCCATGTCACTCCACCTGTAATTGTAGTCCCTTCTTTTCTTCATCATACTCAACTCTCGAGCAAAATTAAGTTTCTCCTTACTCTAGTTTGTGCTTCTAACTTTGAGAGTAACCATTCAACGTCATCACACACTGATCACTGACATGCATAAAAGTGAACAACACACTTACCATGCGTCACATATAAAAGTAACTTACCTAGAGTCAACAACTTCGCTCTTTCTTGACCGTCTGTCTGAAGTTTGAAGGAATTTCACTGGCGCTTGTAGTCATCTTGAGTCAAATTCGCAATTGTCTAACCACATCATTCGACAAGAGCCCGACAAGATTTCGCTGGAGCACTGCCCAACGCCACATCCTCGCGCACTGCACCTCCGCTAACATGCACACCCCCCACGAAGCCATCGCGCCATGACCAAATAGAAGTTACTCTAGACCTCATCGCCGGCCAGAAGAACCAGCGAGCCAACTCCACCCGAGCCCTGGCAGATCTGACGCCCTCCACGCCGCACTACCACGCAGCCGCGGCATACGGCAGCCCACCATCACGCCATGACCAAGTAGATGCCACTGCAGACCTCATCGCCGGCTAAAAGAACCAGTGAGCCAGCTCCACCCAAACCTAGGCAAATATGGCGCCCTCCATGTTGCGCCACCATGCAGCCGCCGCATTCGCGCTGCCTACCACCCCGCACCGCATCCACGCCGGGGGCAGAGTCCCCAGCCAGGGCAACCTCCCCCCACAGAGCCAGATCCGATGACATCCAACGACAAGCCCCCGTACGAGCTCGCGGAGGAGGAAGGAAAAATGTATGTTGCCCCGCCAAGACCTGTCGGATGGGAGCACCACGCGACACGTTGGAGGCCCGACCAGGCCGACGACGCACGTCACACACGTCACATAGAGTCTTTCAACTTAGCTTTCTCTAGGAACGCATTAAAATTCAGGGAAGCTACAACGCAAGTCATTGATCTACAACATAAAATGCAAAGACATTTAGACTATGTTCATAATAATTGGTCCGGTTAATCAAATTACTAGTGAACTCCCACTTCAACATCCCTCAAGTTGTCCAAGTGCTACATGATCCAAATCAACTAACCCATGTCCGGTCATCACGTGAGATGGGATGGTCATTAATGTGAACATCTCCATGTTGATCATATCTACTATGTGACACATGCTCGACCTTTTGGTCCTCCATGTTCAAAGGCCATGTCTGTGTTGGGAATCGTTGCATGGAAAACAAAAAAAATTCTACGCACACGCAATGATCTATCCATGGAGATGCATAGCAACGAGGGGGAGAGTGTGTACACGTGCCCTCGTAGACCGTAAGCGGAAGCGTTTCACAACGCGGTTGATGCCCTGCGCCCCCTTTCCTTAGGGCGCCTCCCCTTTCCTTACCTCCCTCCTTTGGTGCGTGGGCAGGGGGTAGAGGGACGCACCAGCCCCTTGTGAGCTGGTGTGCTCTTCCCCTTTTGGTCCATAAGGCCCAAAAACCTACCGGGGCTGCCCGGAACCCCTTCCGGTGACCCGATAAGTACCCGGTACCACCCCGAAACACTTTCGGTGTCCAAATATCATCGTCCTATATATCAATCTTTACCTCTCGACCATTTCGAGACTCCTCGTCATGTCCGTGATCTCATCCGGGACTCCAAAAAACATTCGGTCACCAAATCACATAACTCATATAATACTATATCGTCAACGAACGTTAAGCGTGCGGACCGACAAGTCTCTTTACTCATTCCGTAATAGATCACCTCGTGACTAACTCCTTATTCATTTGCTTGCAAGCTTATGATGTGTATTAACAAGAGGGCCTAGAGATACCTCTCCGATACTCGGAGTGACAAATCCTAATCTCGATCTATGCCAACTCAACAAACACCTTCGGAGATACATGTAGAGCATCTTCTACTCTTAATGGGGGAGTTGGTAGCCTGGTACGGTCTTTTTTCGTCCAGTTTTATTTTGTCTCACCTCTCACCACCCCTTCCGCTGGTTTTTCTGACTCCTAATAAAAAACCAAATCCCATTAAGGGGGATCTTGTTTCATGCTTGCTTTGGCAGGTGCTGATTCAATTCAATTACGTAAATAACATATAATTCAGAATTCAAAAATCGCAACATATATGTGAACACCTTCCTAAAAGATCTCTACTCCTAATGGAGGAGTTGGTAGACTCGTACGGTCTTTATTCATTCGGTTTTATTTCATCCCACCTCTCACCACCTCTTCTGCTGGTTTTTCTCCCTCCCGTCAAAAAAACCAAATCCCATTAAGAGGATCTTATTTCGTGCTTGCTTTGGCAGGTGCTGATTCAATTCAATTACGTAAATAACCGGTAATTAAGAATTCAGAAATCGCATGATATATGTGAGATCACCTTCCTAAAAGACAGACATAAGATTTTTCTGGATAACCTTCCAAAACAAAATCAGATATTCCCGCATAACAAATCACTACTCCCCAACGCTATGCCATCTATTATTATCATTGCTTGTACTATTAATTGACAATCACAAGTTTCCTAATACAACAAAAATAACGTATATTTTTTCTTATGGGCGCATCTGCGCGTGTACCATGTAAGACGCCGTGGCCGGGCTAACGCCGGTGCCATTATCGAGAGTGCCAGGGTGTGGATCACGGTGTCGAGGACGGCTGTGGCGAAAGGCGGGTCGTCGGTAGACCACATACGGGCTTATGCGAATGTTGTCATATTATATTTCTTGTGAGTCGTACAGAGAGTCAGACAGGCTAAATTCTCAAATCAAGTGTGATCATTCAAATGTCAAAAAAATCATTAGGGAAATGCATCCAACAATACTCGGTAGTTGTCAACGTTCATAGTAGCCATTCATGCAAAAATATTATGAAAATTGAGCACATAATCAATTTGGAAGTGAACCTATTAATGCAATTAATTATCTAGAGAGTTAATTACACATGCAATTAATTAAGTCCATTTAAATAGGAATTTTTTCGCACTGAATCAATCTAGAAATCGAGTCATTAATGCAATTAATTAATTAGGTAGACAATTTATTATGCCTAGAGATAATTAGAAGTAGCGATTTTTTTTCAATTAAGCAGATAATTAATTTATCTCTACTCCTAATGTAGGAGTTGGTATTCTGTTACGGTATTTTTTCGCGCGGTTTTATTTCGGCTCACCTCTCACCACCCTTTGTGCTGGTTTTTCTCCCTCCCGTTAAAAAACCAAAACCCATTAAGGGGGGTCTTGTTTCGTGCTTGCTTTGGCAGGTGCTGATTCAATTCAATTACGTAAATAACAGGTAATTAAGAATTCAGAAATCGCATCATATATGTGATCACCTTCCTAAAAGATCTCTACTCCTAATGGAGGAGTTGGTAGACTGGTACGGTCTTTTTTCATCCGGTTTTATTTCATCCCACCTCTCACCACCCCTTCCATTGTTTTTTCTCCCTCCTGTTAAAAACCAAATCCCATTAATGGGATCTTATTTCGTGCTTGCTTTGGTAGGTGCTGATTTAATTCAATTACGTAAATAACAGGTAATTAAGAATTCAGAAATCGCATCATATATGTGAGATCACCTTCCTAAAAGACAGACATAAGATTTTTCTTGATAACCTTTCAAAACAAAATCAGATATTCCCGCACAACAAATCACTACTCCCCAACGCTATGCCATTTATTATTATCATTATGTCTACTATTAATTGGCAATCACAAGTTTCCTAATACAACAAAAACAACATTTTTTTATGGGCGCATCCGCGCGTGCACCATGTAAGACGCCGTGGCCGGGCATGACGCTGGCATGATTATCGAGAATGCCAGGGTGTGGATCACGGTGTTGAGGACGGTTGTGGCGAAAGGATCCACAAAGATTCCAATTTCATGATCCAATATCATCACATAGCCTATACCATGCCAATGCTTTTCCCTTCAAAGATAAAGGGAAAACCTTCTTCATAACTTCATCTCTGGGTAAACCTGCAAGCTTAAACAATCCACAAATTTGTTCCACATATATCAAGTGCATATCAGGATGTTTGGTTCCATCTGTTGCACAAGGATTAGCTCGCAGTTGTTCTATCATACCCGAAGGAATTTCATATTCAATATTTTCAGTAGGTGCAATAGGTTGAGGGGTAGCTAATTGTGGTTCCAGTCGAGGTTAAGATACCCCAAACAAACCCCTCAAAGGATTGTTCTTCATAGTAATAGGTGACAATAAATTTCATCACACTATATAAATGTTTCTTACCAACTTCCACTTACCAAAGGCGCTTTACTCCCCGACAACGGCGCCAGAAAATAGCCTTGATGACCCACAAGTATAGGGGATCAATTGTAGCTCTTTTCGTTAAGTAAGAGTGTCGGTGTACTAAAGTAGGGGTACCTTAGTACCCCGAACTTGTGCACGGGCAGTAGTAGCGTCCCGCGGCAAGGCTCGCCAGGGGAGCGGCAAGAGTCTCCACGGCCCTTTCTGGGCCGGACGGAGGCCGAGTGATCGAGCCTAGAAGACCAAGCCCCGGCAAGAGGAGCTTGCCGGGCCAAGAAGGCGAGGTCCGGCAAGAGGAGCTTGCCGGGCCAAGGCGACAAGGCCCCGGCAAGAGGAGCTTGCCGGGACGACTAAGCCGAAGCACCAAGGCCCCGGCGGGAGGAGCTCGCCGGGACGGCCAAACCAAGGCACCCCAAGGGAAGCCCGCCGCGGCGCGCCGCGCGCCCTGGCAAGGCCTGACGAGCGGCAAGCTCTTAGGTGCGGCAAGACAACCACCGCGGCAAGCCACTTGCCGCGGCAGACCACCACCTCAGGCATGCGCTCCAGCTCACCTGCCCACGCGCCACTCTGGGGCTTCCCCAGAGGCACGTGGCGAGGCGCCGCGCAACCTGGGGCACGCGCGTGGCATGCGACGTTGGCGGAGTCGCCCCTGTGGCAAGCGGAGGCGCCCCTAACGGTCCGCCTCGGCACTGTTCAGGCGATCCAGACGGGCATTTATGCCTTTGTCCCCCGCCGTCAGAGTTAGGTGCGATAGCACTGTGCGGCCACTGTTCGCACAGTTCCTTGCCATTTTTACCCTCACCTGCGTTGCTACCTGTGGAAAACCCCTTAGCATATAAAAGGAGGCCCATGCGCACGTAGGGAGGGGGATGAGAGGACCGAAGGAGAGAAGGAGGACACCCAGTAGACCCTCGTCTACGTCCAGCTCCAACTTACTTTAGCTTCTTGCGCTCCAGAGCAAGAACTCCAATCAACCAGACATGCAGCAGTAGGGTTTTACGCATCCGTGCGGCCCGAAGCTGGGTAAAATCGTTGTGTGTGTGTGTCGCCTCGATCTGCTCTTTGTGCAACCTCCGCCCCCCGCCGAACCGACAAGGGGCTCCGTCCCCATAGGTGCTCGTGGAGGCAGATATCCCCCGACATCTTTGGCGCGCCAGGTAGGGGGTGCGTCGAGGTTGTGTGAACCAGATCCGGCGTCCGCACGAGTCAGACTCTCATTGTTTGCGTCGGCATGGCGCCGAAGAAGAAAGCTCCGGAGGTGACCGGTCCGTCAGCGTCGAACCCACCGCCCATGGAGCGGACGGGTGGTGGGGAGGACGCCGGCGGAGGAACGGGCGCCGTCGAACCATTTCTTGGTCCCGCGACGTCCGAGCTTGCCCCGCGCCCCTCTCAGGAGGCGCGAAACCAGCAGCGTCACGGTACCCATGGTACCATACGCTCGCTGGACCCAGACCGTGCTGGTGGGTCCCAAGGCGCTCAGGACCAGCATGCGATCCAGCGTGCCGGAACGAGCGTCGCGCGGCTGCCTGGATCGGGTGCTGCTCCTTCTAACATGGTTAGGAGTTCGAGCACATCCCGCTCCTCGCGCCGTTCGCCGCCTCTGCCCGCCACCCCAGCGGAAGCTCTCGCGCGAGCTCAGCTACTCCTAGACTACCCTCCGACGGCGGACAAGCTCGACGACTGGAGGGCAACCATCCAGAGCCTCATCGGTTTCGCCAACAGCGACACTCTGCGGCAGCACAGCGCGTCGCAGCCGCGGCCAGTCACCCAGGCGAGAACCGATGGCGCCAAGAATGGCGGGGGTGCGACCACCATGCACTCCCCGCCCCAGAAGCCGCGGTCGCCAACTCGCCGGGCTCACCTCGACAACGACTCCACCGCGTCGTCGAACCCGCGAACTCGCCGCGACCAACGCCAAGTCCTTCACGAACGGAGGGAAGAAGACGCTCGAACCCGCATCGAGCGCAGAAGAGAGGCGCGGCGTCAATCAGACCAGCGCGTTGAGCCCTCTGGAAACATGCACGCACCGGGGGAACCAGGCGAACTGCCGTATTCGGTAGGCTGCCCCACGTTCACCCGCGAGCTGCGGCAAGTCCAGTGGCCCAGCACAAAGAACTTCAAGCCCGACGTGCCCGAGAAGTACGACGGCAAGTCGCATCCGTCTGAGTTCCTCAGCATCTACACCATTGCGGTGCAGGTTGCCGGGGGACGGGACGATAAGATCCTTGCCAACCACTTCCCGCTGGTACTCAAGCCCAACGTCAGATCCTGGCTCATGCACTTGCCGGACGGCTCCATCTCCTCCTGGCCAGATCTATGCCATCAGTTCGTTGGCACCTTCACGGGCGGCCACAAACCCCATGGCCAGGCAAGCGATCTTCATCTGCTTGTTCAGAAGGAGGGGGAGCCTTTGCGCAAGTTAATCCAGAGGTTCAGCCGTGTGCACTACAACATCCCAGACGTCCACCCCGCCGCGGTGGTCAGCGCGTTCCACCAGAACATGCGCAACTGCAGGATGAGGGAGGAGATGGCGATGTGCAAAATCAAGGAGGTCAGCGAGCTTTACGCCCTAGCCGACAAGTGTGCACGCGCTGAGGAGGGGAGGAAGCTCCTCGGAGAAAGTGTTGGAGAAGGAGAATCCGACAGTGAAGGTACCGCCCCGGCAAGGAGAGGCCGGCGGCGGAACGGCAAAAAGAAGAAAAACCCAGAGGTACTGGTTGTCGAGAAGTCCAGCAGTGAGGGCTCCGCCAAGAAAGCCCAGGCGGGAGGCCCCGGCAAGGAGGTTGTCGGGTGCGCCAACTGCCGGGCGGTGGCTGCTGCCGATAAGCGAGACGGCACCGACAAGAAGTACTGCAAGATCCACCGTACCAGGGGCCACGACCTCCAGAGTTGCAAGCAAGTCGAGCGACTCGCCGACCTGCAGAAGGCCGAGTACGCACGACGCGACAAGGAGAGAGCCCAAGCAGGCGGCGGGGGATCCGGCACGAAGCGTCCCGGCCCGGGGGAGCGCCGCGGCAAGGACAAGCAGCGGCAAGCAGACAGACCTCCCCGGGGACGCGACAAGGGCGAAGACGATGACGACGACGAAGACATGGAAGACCCCGAGACCAGCGAGCAGGAGTTTCAGAAAGCCACTGAGGTCTTGTGTGTGGACGGCGGTGCCTCCCTTCACGCTTCCCACCACCAGCTTAAACGGTGGGTGCGGGAGGTCAATGCAGCGGAGCCACCCGTCGAGTCACGCAGACCCCCGAGATGGTCCAGCACGCCTATCATCTTCGACATTGAGGACCACCCTGATCGCACAACCGCGGTCGGGTGCTTGCCGATGTTGGTTTCCCCAACGATCCGCAACCTCAAGGTCACTAAGATGCTAGTTGACGGTGGGGCCGGCTTGAATCTGATCTCCTCTGCTGTTCTCCGGAGATTCCAAGTTCCCGACAGCGAGCTCGAAGAAACCGACACATTCCAAGGAATCAACCCGGGAAGGAGCAAGCCGAAGGGAAAGATCACGCTGCCGGTAACATTTGGCAGCGAGCTGAATTTCAGGACTGAGAAGGTCACCTTTGACGTCGCCGACTTTCCGTTGCCTTACAACGGGATCCTCGGCCGACCAGCGCTCGCCAAGTTCATGGCGGCCTCTCACTACGCGTATAACATGCTCAAGATGCCTGGCCCGATAAGCGTCATTTCTGTCCCCGGCGACAAAAAGGATGCCCTTATCTGCGCCGACCAAATATACCGGGACGCAACAGCGGCAACGGCCGCGGCCCACCTGCCGCTGGAGCTTCCGGGGGAAAGAAGAAGTCCGGCAAGTGCTCCGGCGCCCACTCCGGCAAGCGCGCCTCTTCGGAGTGCTGTGCTGCCGTCGAGGACGCGCCATCGAGCCCCGCCGGCATGAAGACCAAGTCCGGCGAATGCTCTGGCGCCCACTCCGGCAAGCGCGCCTCTTCGGAGTGCTGCGCTGCCATCGAGGACGCGCCATCGAGCCCCGCCCGCATGAAGACCAAGTCCGGCAAGTGCTCTGGCGCCCACTCCGGCAAGCGCGCCTCTTCGGAGTGCTGCGCTGCCGTCGAGGACGTGCCATCGAGCCCCGCCGGCAAGAAGGCCAAGCCCGGCGAATGCTCTGGTGCCCACTCCGGCAAGCGCGCCTCTTCGGAGCGCTGCGCTGCCGTTGAGGACGCACCATCGAGCCCCGCCGGTAAACACAAGAAGAAGCGGAAAGAGTAGCCCGACAGTCCAGTATGTACCAGTTCGTCGACGGTGCACTGTACAGAAGAGGACGCAATGGGGTGAAATTGAAGTGCATTCACCGGGAAGACGGACAGGAGCTGTTGGCGGAGATACACGGAGGCATATGTGGACACCACATTGGCGCCAGAGCACTTACCGGCAAAGCGTTCCGGCAAGGTTTCTTCTGGCCCACAGCCCTCCAGGATGCAACTGCACAAGTAACCAAGTGTGAAGCGTGCCAGTTCCATTACAAGAAGATACACCAGCCAGCTCAAGCTCTCCAGATGATCCCTTTGTCCTGGCCCTTCTCGGTCTGGGGGCTCGATATCCTCGGCCCCTTCCCCCGATCCGTCGGGGGCTTTGAGTACTTGTTCGTTGCCATCGACAAGTTCACAAACTGGCCAGAAGTGGAACCGGTGAGGAAGGTGACTGCCCAGTCCGCGATCAAATTCTTCAGGTCGATTGTTTGCCGCTTCGGGATCCCCAACAGGATCATCACCGACAACGGTACGCAGTTCACAAGCCACGCTTTCATGCAGTACACCCAAAACCTCGGCACCAAGGTCTGCTTCGCTTCTGTTGCTCATCCCCGGAGCAACGGTCAAGCAGAAAGGGCCAACGCCGAGGTACTGCGCAGGCTCAAGACCAGAAGTTTTGACAAGCTGCTCAAGTGCGGACGGAACTGGATCGAGGAGCTGCCGGCGGTTCTTCGGTCGATCAGAACGACGCCAAATCGAGCCACCGGCCAAACACCATTTGCTCTAGTCTATGGAGCAGAAGCAGTTACCCCCACGGAACTCGTATACGGGTCACCTCGAGTGCTCGCTTATGATGAGCTCGAGCAAGAGCGGTCGCGTGAAGATGACGCACTGCTCCTCGAGGAGGATCGTCTCCAGGCTGCTGTGCGATCCGCTCGCTACCAGCAAGCTCTGCGTCGCTATCATAGCCGCAAAGTTAAAGCCAGGAGCCTCGAGGAAGGCGACCTTGTTCTTCGGCGCGTTCAGTCGGCCAAGATACACAACAAGTTGACGCCGAAGTGGGAAGGCCCTTACCGGGTGAAACGAGTCACGAGGCCCGGCACCGTCCACCTCGAGACCGAAGATGGTACTCCGGTGAGCAATTCCTGGAACATTGAGCATCTTTGCAAGTTTTACCCGTAAGGCGCGGTTGTCGGACCCCGTCCGGCAACCAACTCTTTGTACAAAAGTCTTGCCGCAGTTGCATGTAATCCTTTGTACAAAGCCAGGCGCAGACCCTGGCAGCAATGAAGCGCTGGCGCCCCCAAGTTTTAGCATGCATGCTGAGTCGAGTCTCATCCTTGGTTAGGGTTGATAGTGCCTAACAGTCGCTAACCCCTAGCTTAGAGGTCGAGTCCGCGTCTTTTTCCCGTCCTTTCCCTTTGGCTCGCAGGAGTTGCATACCCTTGCCGAGCCACTCAAGGACGAAGAAGGGGAGAAGGGCGAGCCAGCACCCGCGCCCCGGCAAGCCAGAGTTGCCGGGGGCGGCAACCTCAGATAAGTCTTTACGTCCCTTATCATGCATTCTCTCGTGAGCTGCGGAATGCGAAAACCTTGCTTCCTCCTAAAAGCTGCCGTGCTCTCTTAAGCGACAAACCCCGGAGCGCGTTCCCGGGGCCCGCTTCTGATAGTAGCCGCAGCGGCAAGAGGAGGAAGCAAGGGGCCAGAACCCGCCTTCTCCCTGCCTCCGCCAAGAGCGTGAGGAGGGCCAAGGGGCGCGGGGAGACGGCAGGGTCCGTTGCCGGGCGGGGAAGTGTCTATCTTAACGATGCAAAGGGTTCGCTCCTTGCCGCGGGATGTACCCGCGAGACAAATGGTCCGGCAAACACTCCCTTTTCATTAAAAACATTCCACTCAGGTACAGCTCAGAGAGAATGAAAAACATGAAAGATGGGATTACAAGATTTAAACACAATTATGGCCCGAGGGCTTACAAGATAAAAAGAGATAAGGTGCCCGTAATCCCTTTCTTGTCTCTCTCCTCAGGAGGTAGGGCAAGGAGGCGAGAAGGGCAAAAGGGGCGCCTAGACGAGCTACGGGTGGCAGAAGACGCCAAGAGAGCATCCGAGGCTCCGCCCCGGGGCTCCGGAGGCTGGATGGAGACGGCGACGCCGGAAGCGGAGCTCGAGAAGGAGGCTGCGGGACGTCAACACGCTGTCGAGGGCATCTAGCCCTCGTACTCCGAGTTGACGGCCTTGCCGCCAGCCTCTTCCGCAGCCTCGCCACTCCGGCCGCCCGAGAAGACGAAGCCCCGGCAAGAGGAGCTTGCCGGGCCGGAGAGGAGACCCCGGCGGTCGTCGCTGCGAGCAGGGGTGGTGACGGCGTCTGGGGCGAAGTTGGAAGATGAGGCAGCGGCCTTGCCGCCCGCCCTCTTCCTCTTCCGCAGCCTCCCTACGCCAGCCGCCCAAGGAGACGACCCCGGGGAGTTCACGGCGCCAGCGACGCGGACGATGGGGGCCGCCGGTGCCACGCGGAGCTGCGACCGGCACCTAGTCGGACCCGTCATCCCGGCGGCCGCTCCCCTCGTCGTCGCTGTCGCTCCCCTCCTCGTCACTCTCGCTCGAGGAGGAGCCTTCACTGTCGGAGGAGCTATCCACGCAGCACCGGGCCCGGGTGCCGAGGTCCCCGAAGGCCTTGACGGAGAGGAGATCACCCTCCATCAGCTTAAAATGGAGGGTGAACCCCTCCATCAAGCTGTGGATCCGGGCAAACGTCTTCCACCCTCGGCCAAGACACACCACGTCGGGGGCTCGGGATTCGACGTGGACTCGCGTACCACTGATCCCGCAACCCCTCATGCGCAGTCTCAGCGTCTCGTGTTGTTCCGCCTCCAAGACGTCCGCGAAGGGAGCCGGGAGGCAGAGGCGATGGCGAGGCGCCCGGCGCAGCCTGATGATGAACTCGCAGGGGTCGTCCCCGAGATGAACCGCCGGGGGAAACGGAGCCGCCGGCGGAGGCGAGGCCGGCGCGCCGCCCCGCCCGCCTCGAGCGCCTCGGCCCCGTCTGTGGCCTCGTCCACGACCTCGCCCCCTCCCCCTTCCCCTTACGGTTGGCTCCGCCGCCGCGGGTGCAAGGGGAGGAGGGGCGCGCTGCCTGGCGGCAACCCTTGCCGCCACCGAAGAAGGACCAGGGTTCCCTTCCTCCATGACAGTTGGGGAGAGGGGACCAGGGCTCTAAGAGAAGAAAGAAGGAAGGAGTGCGGACCCTCGTCATCCCCTTCCGCTCCTTATAAAGGGGCGGAGTGGGGGCTCGGCCGCCCCGCCCAACCAATCAAAGCAGAGGAAGGGCAGGCGACGGGGCCGACCCTCTACTTCGACCCGCGTCGGCCCGGCTTCCTGCCTCCTCCACCGCAACCCCAAGCGCATGGAGGACGCGTGGCGGGCGAGCAGGGCCGAGGCGACAGATGAGGCGACCTCTCCCCCCCCACTCGAAAGTGGGGGCGGACGTTCCGCCTTTCCAAATAAAGGAATCGTGCCCGACGTGACGCATGCCTGCGGGCCTCAAGCCCTGCGCACGCCACCCACGTCACGCACGTCTCGCACGCCTCGCCCCCCACGACGCCGTGATAAGCGCGCGCCACTTGGGGAGGGCGCGACGGACGCGGAGTTAAGGAGCAGCGCAACCCAGGCCACGCGTGCCCGTGCACTGTTAGGGCCTGGCCCAACAACGCTCGGCACCGTGTATGGCCCAGACCCGGGGGCTCCTGTCGGTGTACTAAAGTAGGGGTACCTTAGTACCCCGAACTTGTGCACGGGCAGTAGTAGCGTCCCGCGGCAAGGCTCGCCAGGGGAGCGGCAAGAGTCTCCACGGCCCTTTCTGGGCCGGACGGAGGCCGAGTGATCGAGCCTAGAAGACCAAGCCCCGGCAAGAGGAGCTTGCCGGGCCAAGAAGGCGAGGTCCGGCAAGAGGAGCTTGCCGGGCCAAGGCGACAAGGCCCCGGCAAGAGGAGCTTGCCAGGACGACTAAGCCAAAGCACCAAGGCCTCGGCGGGAGGAGCTCGCCGGGACGGCCAAACCAAGGCACCCCAAGAGAAGCCCGCCGCGGCGCGCCGCGCGCCCCGGCAAGGCCTGACGAGCGGCAAGCTCTCAGGTGCGGCAAGACAACCACCGCGGCAAGCCACTTGCCGCGGCAGACCACCACCTCAGGCATGCGCTCCAGCTCACCTGCCCACGCGCCACTCTGGGGCTTCCCCAGAGGCACGTGGCGAGGCGCCGCGCAACCTGGGGCGCGCGCGTGGCATGCGACGTTGGCGGAGTCGCCCCCGTGGCAAGCGGAGGCGCCCCTAACGGTCCGCCTCGGCACTGTTCAGGCGATCCAGACGGGCATTTAATGCCTTTGTCCCCCGCCATCAGAGTTAGGTGCGATAGCACTGTGCGGCCACTGTTCGCACAGTTCCTTGCCATTTTTACCCTCACCTGCGTCGCTACCTGTGGAAAACCCCTTAGCATATAAAAGGAGGCCCATGCGCACGTAGGGAGGGGGATGAGAGGACCGAAGGAGAGAAGGAGGACACCCAGTAGACCCTCGTCTACGTCCAGCTCCAACTTACTGTAGCTTCTTGCGCTCCAGAGAAAGAACTCCAATCAACCAGACATGCAGTAGTAGGGTTTTACGCATCCGTGCGGCCCGAAGCTGGGTAAAATCGTTGTGTGTGTGTGTCGCCTCGATCTGCTCTTTGTGCAACCTCCGCCCCCCGCCGAACCGATAAGGGGCTCCGTCCCCATAGGTGCTCGTGGAGGCAGATATCCCCCGACAAAGAGTGTCGAACCCAACGAGGACCAGAAGGAAATGACAAGTGGTTTTCAGCAAGGTAATGTCTGCAAGTGCTGAAATTGTAAGTAGCTGAGTAGTTTGATAGCAAGATAATTTGTAACGAGCAAATAATGATAGTAGCAATAAGTATGCAGCAAGGTAGCTGATACGTCTCCATCGTATCTACTTTTCCAAACACTTTTGCCCTTGTTTTGGACTCTAACTTGTATGATTTGAATGGAACTAACCCGGACTGACGATGTTTTCAGCAGAATTGCCATGATGTTGTTTTATGTGCAGAAAACAAAAGTTCTCAGAATGACCTGAAACTCCACGGAATACCTTACAATAAATAATAATAAATCCTCGCCAAAGATGAAGACCAGGGGCCCACACCCTGTCCACGAGGGTGGGGGGCGCCCCCCCTAGGGCGCGCCCCCTACCTCGTGGGCCCCCTAGACACCTTCCGACGCCAACTCCAACTCTATATATTTGCTTTCAGGGAGAAAAAAATAGAGGAGAAGAAATCATCGCGTTTTACGATACGGAACCGCCTCCAAGCCCTAAAACCTCTCGGGAGGGCTAATCTGGAGTCTGTTCGGGGCTCCGGAGAGGGGGATTCGTCGCCGTCGTCATCATCAACCATCCTCCATCACCAATTTCATGATGCTCACCGCCGTGCGTGAGTAATTCCATCGTAGGCTTGCTGGACGGTGATGGGTTGGATGAGATTTATCATGTACTCGAGTTAGTTTTGTTAGGGTTTGATCCCTAGTATCCATTATGTTCTGAGATTGATGTTGCTATGACTTTGCTATGCTTAATGCTTGTCACTAGGGCCCAAGTGCCATGATTTCAGATCTGAACCTATTATGTTTTCATGAATATATGTGAGTTCTTGATCCTATCTTGCAAGTCTATAGTCACCTACTATGTGTTATGATCCGGCAACCCCGAAGTGACAATAATCTGGACCACTCCCGGTGATGACCATAATTTGAGGAGTTCATGTATTCACTATGTGCTAATGTTTTGTTCCAGTTCTCTATTAAAAGGAGGCCTTAATATCCCTTAGTTTCCAATAGGACCCCGCTGCCACTGGAGGGTAGGACGAAATATGTCATGCAAGTTCTTTTCTATAAGCACGTATGACTATATTCGGAATACATGCCTACATTACATTGATGAATTGGAGCTAGTTCTGTGTCACCCTATGTTATGACTGTTACATGATGAACCGCATCCGGCATAATTATCCATTACTGATCCGATGCCTATGAGCTTTCCATATACTGGTTTATGCTTATTTACTTTCCCGTTGCTACTGTTACAATCACTACAAAACACCAAAAATATTGCTTTGCTTTCTTTACTCTTTTGTTACCGTTATCACCACTATCATGAAGGAAATATGCCCTAGAGGCAATAATAAAGTTATTATTTATTTCCTTATATCATGATAAATGTTTATTATTCATGCTAGAATTGTATTAACTGGAAACATAATACATGTGTGAATACATAGACAAACAGAGTGTCACTAGTATGCCTCTACTTGACTAGCTCATTAATCAAAGATGGTTATGTTTCCTAGCCATGAACAAAGAGTTGTTATTTGATTAACGAGATCACATCATTAGTTGAATGATCTGATTGACATGACCCATTCCATTAGCATAGCACCCGATCGTTTAGTATGTTGCTATTGCTTTTATCCATGACTTATACATGTTCCTTTAACTATGAGATTATGCAACTCCCATTTACCGTAGGAACATTTTGTGTGCTACCAAACGTCACAACGTAACTGGGTGATTATAAAGGTGCTCTACAGGTGGCTCCGAAGGTACATGTTGAGTTGGCGTATTTCGAGATTAGGATTTGTCACTCCGATTGTCGGAGAGGTATCTCAGGGCCTTCTCGGTAATGCACATCACATAAAGCCTTGCAAGCATTGCAACCAATGAGTTAGTTGCGAGATGATGTATTACAGAACGAGAAAAGAGACTTGCCGGTAACGAGATTGAACTAGGTATTGGATACCGACGATCGAATCTCGGGCAAGTAACATACCGATGACAAAGGGAACAACGTATGTTGTTATGCGGTCTGACCGATAAAGATCTTCGTAGAATATGTAGGAGCCAATATGGGCATCCAGGTCCCGCTATTGGTTATTGACCGGAGACGTGTCTTGGTCATGTCTACATTGTTCTCGAACCGTAGGGTCCGCACGCTTAACGTTACGATGACAGTTATTATGATTTTATACATTTTGATGTACCGAAGGAGTTCGGAGTCCCGGATGTGATCACGGACATGACGAGGAGTCTCGAAATGGTCGAGACGTAAAGAATGATATATTGGAAGCCTATGTTTGGACATCGGATGCATTCCAGGTGAAATCAGGATTTTACCGGAATACCGGGAGGGTTACCGGAACCCCCCGGGAGCATAATGGGCCAACATGGGCCTTGGAGGAGAGGTGAGAGGGCTGCCCTAGGGGCTGCGCGCCTCCCCCCTTTCCCTAGTCCTATTAGGACTAGGAGAGGTGGGCGCCCCCCTCTCCCTCTCTCTCCCCCTTGGAGAATCCTAGTCCAACTAGGATTGGGGGGGGGGGGGAATCCTACTCCCAGAGGGAGTAGGACTCTCTGGCGCGCCAAGGCCTGGCCGGCCAGCCCCTCCCCCTTGGATCCTTTATATACAGGGGCAGGGGGGCACCCCAAAGACACACAAGTTGATCTACGGATCGTTCCTTAGCCGTGTGCGGTGCCCCCTTCCACCAAATTCCACCTCGATCATATCGTTGCAGTGCTTAGGCGAAGCCCTGCGCCAGTAACACATCAAGATCGTCACCACGCCGTCGTGCTGACGGAACTCTTCCTTGACGCTTTGCTGGATCGGAGCCGGGGGATCGTCATCGAGCTGAACGTGTGCCAAGAACTCGGAGGTGCCGGAGTAACGGTGCTGTGATCGGTTGGATCGCGAGGAGAACGTACGACTACTTCCTCTACGCTGTGTCAACGCTTCCGCTTCGGTCTACGAGGGTACGTAGACAACACTCTCCCCTCTCGTTGCTATGCATCACCATGATCTTGCGTGTGCGTAGGAAATTTTTTGAAATTACTACGTTCCCCAACAGTGGCATCCGAGCCTAGGTTTTATGGTTTGATGTTATTTGCACGAGTAGAACACAAGTGAGTTGTGGATGATACAAGTCATACTGCCTACCAGCATGTCATACTTTGGTTCAACGGTATTGTTGGACGAGACGATCCGGACCAACCTTACGCGTACGCTTACGCGAGACCGGTTCCCTCGACGTGCTTTGCACATAGATGGCTTGCGGAAGACTGTCTCTCCAACTTTAGTTGAACCGAGTGTGGCTACGCCCGGTCCTTGAGAAGGTTAAAACGGAGTCTATTTGACAAACTATCGTTGTGGTTTTGATGCGTAGGTAAGATGAGATCTTGCTTAAAGCCCGTAGCAGCCACGTAAAACTTGCAACAACAAAGTAGAGGACGTCTAACTTGTTTTTGCAGGGCATGTTGTGATGTGATATGGTCAAGACGTGATGCTAAATTTTATTGTATGAGATGATCATGTTTTGTAACCGAGTTATCGGCAACTGGCAGGAGCCATATGGTTGTCGCTTTATTGTATGCAATGCAATCGCGATGTAATGCTTTACTTTATTACTAAGCGGTAGTGATAGTCGTGGAAGCATAAGATTGGCGAGACGACAACGATGCTGCGATGAAGATCAAGGTGTCGCGCCGGTGACGATGGTGATCATGACGGTGCTTCGAAGATGGAGATCACAAGCACAAGATGATGATGGCCATATCATATCACTTATATTGATTGCATGTGATGTTTATCTTTTATGCATCTTATCTTGCTTTGATTGACGGTAGCATTATAAGATGATCTCTCACTAAATTATCAAGAAGTGTTCTCCCTGAGTATGCACCGTTGCGAAAGTTCTTCGTGCTGAGACACCACGTGATGATCGGGTGTGATAGGCTCTACGTTCAAATACAACGGGTGCAAAACAGTTGCACACGCAGAATACTCAGGTTTAATGACGAGCCTAGCATATACATATATGGCCTCGGAACACAGAGACCGAAAGGTCGAGCGTGAATCATATAGTAGATATGATCAACATAACGATGTTCACCATTGAAACTACTCCATCTCACGTGATGATCGGACATGGTTTAGTTGATTTGGATCACGTAATCACTTAGAGGATTAGAGAGATGTCTATCTAAGTGGGAGTTCTTAAGTAATATGATTAATTGAACTTAAATTTATCATGAACTTAGTACCTGATAGTATCTTGCTTGTCTATGTTGTTTAGATAGATGGCTCGTGCTGTTGTTCCGTTGAATTTTAATGCGTTCCTTGAGAAAGCAAAGTTGAAAGATGATGGTAGCAATTACACGGACTGGGTCCGTAACTTGAGGATTATCCTCATTGCTGCACAGAAGAATTACGTCCTGGAAGCACCGCTAGGTGCCAGGCCTGGTGCAAGAGCTACGCCAGATGTTGTGAACGTCTGGCAAAGCAAAGCTGATGACTACTCTATAGTTCAGTGTGCCATGCTCTACGGCTTAGAACCGGGACTTCAACGACGTTTTGAACACCATGGAGCATATGATATGTTCCAGGAGTTGAAGTTAATATTTCAAGCAAATGCCCGGATTGAGAGATATGAAGTCTCCAATAAGTTCTATAGCTGTAAAATGGAGGAGAACGGTTCTGTCAGTGAGCATATACTCAGAATGTCTGGGTATAACAATCACTTGATTCAACTGGGAGTTAATCTTCCGGATGATTGCGTCATTGACAGAATTCTCCAATCACTGCCACCAAGCTACAAGAGCTTCGTGATGAACTATAATATGCAAGGGATGACCAAAACTATGCCCGAGCTCTTCGCAATGCTAAAAGCCGCGGAGGTAGAAATCAAAAAGGAGCATCAAGTGTTGATGGTTAACAAAACCACTAGTTTCAAGAAAAAGGGCAAAGGGAAGAAAAAGGGGAACTTCAAAAAGAACAGCAAGCAAGTTGCTAATCAAGAGAAGAAACCCAAGTCTGGACCTAAGCCTGAAACTGAGTGCTTCTATTGCAAGCAGACTGGTCACTGGAAGCGGAACTGCCCCAAGTATTTGGCGGATAAGAAGGATGGCAAGGTTAACAAAGGTATATATGATATACATGTTATTGATGTGTACCTTACTAATTCTCGCAGTAGCACCTGGGTATTTGATACTGGTTCTGTTGCTAATATTTGCAACTCAAAACAGGGGCTACGGATTAAGCGAAGATTGGCTAAGGACGAGGTGACGATGCGCGTGGGAAATGGTTCCAAAGTCGATGTGATCGCGGTCGGCACGCTACCTCTACATCTACCTTCGGGATTAATATTAGATCTAAATAATTGTTATTTAGTACCAGCATTGAGCATGAACATTATATCTGGATCTTGTTTGATGCGAGACGGTTATTCATTTAAATCAGAGAATAATGGTTGTTCTATTTATATGAGTAATATCTTTTATGGTCATGCGCCATTAAAGAATGGTTTGTTCTTACTTAATCTCGATAGTAGTAATACACATATTCATAATGTTGAAGCCAAAAGATACAGAGTTGATAATGATAGTGCAACTTATTTGTGGCACTGCCGTTTAGGTCATATCGGTATAAAACGCATGAAGAAACTCCATACGAATGGACTTTTGGAGTCACTTGATTATGAATCACTTGGCACTTGCGAACCGTGCCTTATGGGCAAGATGACTAAAACACCGTTCTCCGGTACTGTGGAGAGAGCAACAGATTTATTGGAAATCATACATACTGATGTATGTGGTCCAATGAATGTTGAGGCTCGTGGCGGATATCGTTATTTTCTCACCTTCACTGATGATTTAAGCAGATATGGGTATATCTACTTAATGAAACACAAGTCTGAAACATTTGAAAAGTTCAAAGAATTTCAGAGTGAAGTGGAAAATCATCGTAACAAGAAAATAAAGTTTCTACGATCTGATCGTGGAGGAGAATATTTGAGTTACGAGTTTGGTCTACATTTGAAGCAATGCGGAATAGTTTCGCAACTCACGCCACCCGGAACACCACAACGTAATGGTGTGTCCGAACGTCGTAATCGTACTTTACTAGATATGGTGCGATCTATGATGTCTCTTACCGATTTACCGCTATCTTTTTGGGGTTATGCTCTAGAGACGGCCGCATTCACGTTAAATAGGGCACCATCAAAATCCGTTGAGACGACGCCTTATGAACTATGGTTTGGCAAGAAACCAAAGTTGTCGTTTCTTAAAGTTTGGGGCTGCGATGCTTATGTGAAAAAGCTTCAGCCTGATAAGCTCGAACCCAAATCGGAAAAATGTGTCTTCATAGGATACCCAAAGGAGACTATTGGGTATACCTTCTATCACAGATCCGAAGGCAAAATTTTTGTTGCTAAAATCGGAAACTTTCTGGAGAAGGAGTTTCTCTCGAAAGAAGTGAGTGGGAGGAAAGTAGAACTTGATGAGATAACAATATCTACTCCCTTATTGAGAAATAGTACATCACAGAAATCTGTTTCTGTGACACCTACATCAAATAGGGAGGAAGCTAATGATAATGATCATGAAACTTCAGATCAAGTTTCTACTGAAATTCGTAGATCAACCAGAGTAAGATCCGCACCAGAGTGGTACGGTAATCCTATTTTGGAAGTCATGTTACTAGACCATGATGATGAACCTACGAACTATGAAGAAGCGATGGTGAGCCCAGATTCCGCAAAGTGGCTTGAGGCCATGAAATCTGAGATGAGATCCATGTATGAGAACAAAGTATGGACTTTGGTTGACTTGCCCGATGATCGGCAAGCAATTGAGAATAAATGGATTTTTAAGAAGAAGACTGACGCTGATGGTAATGTTACTGTCTATAAAGCTCGACTTGTTGCATAAGGTTTTCGACAAGTTCAAGGGATTGACTACGATGAGACTTTCTCACCCGTAGCGATGCTTAAGTCTGTCCGAATCATGTTAGCAGTTGCCGCATTTTATGATTATGAAGTTTGGCAAATGGATGTCAAAACTGCATTCCTGAATGGATTTCTGGAAGAAGAGTTGTATATGATGCAACCAGAAGGTTTTGTTGATCCAAAGGGAGCTAACAAAGTGTGCAAGCTCCAGCGATCCATTTATGGACTGGTGCAAGCCTCTCGGAGTTGGAATAAACGCTTTGATAGTGTGATCAAAGCATTTGGTTTTATACAGACTTTTGGAGAAGCCTGTATTTACAAGAAAGTGAGTGGGAGCTCTGTAGCATTTCTGATATTATATGTGGATGACATATTAGCATAAAGGGATACTTGAATAAGAGTTTTTCAATGAAAGACCTCGGTGAAGCTGCTTACATATTGGGCATTAAGATCTATAGAGATAGATCAAGACGCTTAATAGGACTTTCACAAAGCACATACCTTGACAAAGTTTTGAAAAAGTTCAAAATGGATCAGGCAAAGAAAGGGTTCTTGCCTGTGGCACAAGGTGTGAAGTTGAGTAAGACTCAATGCCCGACCACCGCAGAAGATAGAGAGAAAATGAAAAATGTTCCCTATGCTTCAGCCATAGGCTCTATCATGTATGCAATGCTGTGTACCAGACCTGATGTGTGCCTTGCTGTAAGTTTAGCAGGAAGGTACCAAAGTAATCCAGGAGTGGATCACTGGACAGCGGTCAAGAACATCCTTAAGTACTTAAGAAGGACTAAGGATATGTTTCTCATTTATGGAGGTGACAAAGAGCTCGTCGTAAACGGTTATGTCGATGCGAGCTTTGACACTGATCCGGACGATTCTAAATCGCAAACCGGATACGTATTTACATTAAACGGTGGAGCTGTCAGTTGGTGCAGTTCTAAACAAAGCGTCGTGGCGGGATCTACATGTGAAGCTGAGTACATAGCCGCTTCGGAAGCAGCTAATGAAGGAGTCTGGATGAAGGAGTTCATATCCGATCTAGGTGTTGTACCTAGCATATCGGGTCCAATGAAAATCTTTTGTGACAATACTGGTGCAATTGCCTTGGCAAAGGAATCCAGATTTCACAAAAGAACCAAACACATCAAAAGACGCTTCAACTCCATCCGGGATTTGGTCCAGGTGGGAGACATAGAAATATGCAAGATACATACGGATCTGAATGTTGCAGACCCGTTGACTAAGCCTCTTCCACGAGCAAAACATGATCAGCACCAAGACTCCATGGGTGTTAGAATCATTACTTTGTAAACTAGATTATTGACTCTAGTGCAAGTGGGAGACTGAAGGAAATATGCCCTAGAGGCAATAATAAAGTTATTATTTATTTCCTTATATCATGATAAATGTTTATTATTCATGCTAGAATTGTATTAACTGGAAACATAATACATGTGTGAATACATAGACAAACAGAGTGTCACTAGTATGCCTCTACTTGACTAGCTCATTAATCAAAGATGGTTATGTTTCCTAGCCATGAACAAAGAGTTGTTATTTGATTAACGAGATCACATCATTAGTTGAATGATCTGATTGACATGACCCATTCCATTAGCATAGCACCCGATCGTTTAGTATGTTGCTATTGCTTTTATCCATGACTTATACATGTTCCTTTAACTATGAGATTATGCAACTCCCATTTACCGTAGGAACATTTTGTGTGCTACCAAACGTCACAACGTAACTGGGTGATTATAAAGGTGCTCTACAGGTGGCTCCGAAGGTACATGTTGAGTTGGCGTATTTCGAGATTAGGATTTGTCACTCCGATTGTCGGAGAGGTATCTCAGGGCCTTCTCGGTAATGCACATCACATAAAGCGTTGCAAGCATTGCAACCAATGAGTTAGTTGCGAGATGATGTATTACAGAACGAGAAAAGAGACTTGCCGGTAACGAGATTGAACTAGGTATTGGATACCGACGATCGAATCTCGGGCAAGTAACATACCGATGACAAAGGGAACAACGTATGTTGTTATGCGGTCTGACCGATAAAGATCTTCGTAGAATATGTAGGAGCCAATATGGGCATCCAGGTCCCGCTATTGGTTATTGACCGGAGACGTGTCTTGGTCATGTCTACATTGTTCTCGAACCGTAGGGTCCGCACGCTTAACGTTACGATGACAGTTATTATGAGTTTATACATTTTGATGTACCGAAGGAGTTCGGAGTCCCGGATGTGATCACGGACATGACGAGGAGTCTCGAAATGGTCGAGACGTAAAGAATGATATATTGGAAGCCTATGTTTGGACATCGGATGCATTCCAGGTGAAATCAGGATTTTACCGGAATACCGGGAGGGTTACCGGAACCCCCCGGGAGCATAATGGGCCAACATGGGCCTTGGAGGAGAGGTGAGAGGGCTGCCCTAGGGGCTGCACGCCTCCCCCCTTTCCCTAGTCCTATTAGGACTAGGAGAGGTGGGCGCCCCCCTCTCCCTCTCTCTCCCCCTTGGAGAATCCTAGTCCAACTAGGATTGGGGGGGGGGGGGGAATCCTACTCCCAGAGGGAGTAGGACTCTCTAGCGCGCCAAGGCCTGGCCGGCCAGCCCCTCCCCCTTGGCTCCTTTATATACAGGGGCAGGGGGGCACCCCAAAGACACACAAGTTGATCTATGGATCGTTCCTTAGCCGTGTGCGGTGCCCCCTTCCACCAAATTCCACCTCGATCATATCGTTGCAGTGCTTAGGTGAAGCCCTGCGCCGGTAACACATCAAGATCGTCACCACGCCGTCGTGCTGACGGAACTCTTCCTTGACGCTTTGCTGGATCGTAGCCCGGGGATCGTCATCGAGCTGAACGTGTGCCAAGAACTCGGAGGTGCCGGAGTAACGGTGCTGTGATCGGTTGGATCGCGAGGAGAACGTACGACTACTTCCTCTACGCTGTGTCAACGCTTCCGCTTCGGTCTACGAGGGTACGTAGACAACACTCTCCCCTCTCGTTGCTATGCATCACCATGATCTTGCGTGTGCGTAGGAAATTTTTTGAAATTACTACGTTCCCCAACATATCATATTACTTTGCTACTAAACACTTTGTTGCAGATACTAAGTTTCAAGGTGTGGTTGAATTGACAACTCAACTGCTAATACTTGAGAATATTCTTTGGCTCCCCTTGTGTCGATTCAATAAATTTGGGTTGAATACTCTACCCTCGAAAGCTGTTGCGATCCCCTATACTTGTTTGTTATCAAGTATTTTCTGGCGCCGTTGCCGAGGAGCATAGCTATATTCTTTGAGTCACTTGGGATTTATATCTGCTGGACACTATGAAGAACTTGAAAGACGCTAAGACAACAATTTATCCCTTAACTATGAGGGGAGGTAAGGAACTGCCATCTAGCCTTGCACTTGATTCACCTTCTGTTATGAGTAAGCTTGCGACACCTAAACCTGCTTCTGCTATTCGTTCCGATATGTCGCATGTTATTGATGATGCCACTTCTGCTATGCATGATACTTATGATGAAACTACTTCTATGCCTGATACTACTGTGCCCCTTAGTGAATTTCTTGATGAACAAATTGCTAGGGCTAGAGAGAAAGAAAATATTGAATCTGATTATAATGATGAAAGTGATGATGAACATAGGCCTATTATTCCTGAGGGTTATGTTTTTGATATGGAGTCTTCTGCCGCTATTCTAGCTTGCATAGATCGTCATGAACTTAAAAGGCTATTGATTAAATGGAACAAAGAATCTCTTAAAGATAAAATGAGGCCTGACCTTGCTTTTGCTACTTCACCTATCTGTGTTCCCGATAAGGATTATGAATTCTCTATTGATCCTGATATAATTACTTTGGTTGAATTTGATTCTTTCCATGGTTATGAATCTGAAACTGTTGTGGCGCATCTTACTAAATTAAATGATATAGCCACCCTGTTCACCAATGATGAGAGATCTCGCTACTTTTATATACTGAAAATATTTCTGTTCTCATTAAAGGGTGATGCTAAGATATGGTTTAATTCTCTTGATCCTGGTTGTGTGCGTAGTCCCAAGGATATGATTTATTACTTCTCTGCTAAATATTTCCCTGCTCATAAGAAACAAGCTGCTTTAAAGGAAATGTACAACTTTGTGCAAATTAAAGAAGAGAGTCTCCCACAAGCTTGGGGGAGGCTTCTCAAGTTACTTAATGCTTTGCCTGATCATCCTCTTAAGAAACATGAAATACTTGATATCTTTTATAATGGACTAATCGATGCTTCCAGACATTACCTGGATAGTTGTGTTGGTTCTCTTTTCAGGGAAAGAACACCGGACGAAGCTGAAATTCTATTGAATAATATGTCGACAAATGAAAATAATTGGGCACCTCTTGAGCCAGCTCCTGCTCCAATTAATGAGCTTATTCCTAAACCAACTCCGAAGAAGAGAGGTGTTCTATTTCTCAGTCCCGAGGATATGCAAGAGGCAAAGAAATCTATGAAAGAAAAAGGTATTAAAGCTGAAGATATTAAGAATTTACCTCCTATTGAAGAAATACATGGTCTTAATCTACCGCCTGTTGAAGAAACATATGATCTTAATCCATTACCTATTGAAGAACCTCCCGATCCCGATAACCCGACACAGGTAGTAAAGGTAAATTCTCTCTATAGATATGATAAAGCTGAAGTCCCTCCCACTAAAATTGCTAGTCAGTGCTTGGATGAGTTTGATAACTTTATGTTTAAGCAAGACGACTTTAATGCTTATTTTGGTAGACATTTAAAACAAAATGCTTATATGATTAAACACTTGGGTGATTATATGGCTAATATAAGAGGTGAACTTAAACTTGTTAGTAAACATGCTTCTATGGTTACCACTCAAGTAGAACAAGTACTTAAAGCTCAAAAGGAAGTGCTCGATGAAATGAATAGTAAGAAAAATGATTATGCTATTAGAGTGGCTACTAGAACTGGTAGAATGACTCAGGAACCTTTGTATCCTGAAGGCCACCCTAAGAGAATTGAGCAAGATTCTCAGAGAAATAATATTGATGCACATAGTTCTTCTAAAAAGAAGAAAAAGAAAAATGATAGAACTGTGCAAACTTCTAGTGAACCTATTGCTGAACCACCTGATAATCCAAATGATATCTCTTTGTCTGATGCTGAAACACAATCTAGTAATGAGCATGAACCTAATGAAAATGTTAATGATGATGCTCAACCTAGTAATGACAATGATGTAGAAATTGAACCTGCTGCTGATCTTGATAACCCACAATCAAAGAATCAACGTTATGATAAGAGAGACTTTGTTGCTAGGAAACATGGTAAAGAAAGAGAACCTTGGGTTCAGAAACCCATGCCTTCTCCTCCCAAACCATCCAAGAAAAAGGATGATGAGGATTTTGAGCACTTTGCTGAAATGATTAGACCTATCTTTTTGCGTATGCGATTGACTGATATGCTCAAAATGAATCCTTATGCTAAATACATGAAAGATATTGTTACAAATAAAAGAAAGATACCGGAAGCTGAAATTTCCACCATGCTTGCTAATTATACTTTTAAGGGTGGAATACCAAAGAAACTTGGAGATCCAGGAGTACCTACTATACCATGCTCCATTAAAAGGAATTATGTTAAAACTGCTTTATGTGATCTTGGAGCCGGTGTTAGTGTTATGCCTCTCTCTTTATATCGTAGACTTGACTTGAATAAGTTGACACCTACTAAAATATCTTTGCAAATGGCTGATAAATCAACTGCTATACCTGTCGGTATTTGTGAGGATGTGCCTGTTGTGGTTGCAAACGTTACTATTTTAACGGACTTTGTTATTCTTGATATTCCCAAGGACGATAGTATGTCTATTATTCTTGGAAGACCTTTTCTTAATACTGCAGGGGCTGTTATTGATTGCAACAAAGGCAATGCCACTTTTCATGTTAATGGTAATGAGCATACAGTACACTTTCCGAGGAAACAACCTCAAGTCCATAGTATCAACTCGATTGGAAAAACTCCATCGATTATTATTGGAGGTTTTGAATTTCCTCTTCCTACTGTCAAAAAGAAATATGATATACTTATTATTGGGGATGTGCATATCCCCATTGAGGTAACCTAGTGTTACTCAAAATTTCTCCGGTTTCATGTTAATCGAAATGAGTTTGTTAACAAGACTTGATCAACCTTGTTAGTGGATTCCTTTTGATGAGCATGAGACGGATGAAACTATAAGCACAACCTTCTGTACCCTCTCTATACTTTCTGTTATTTAGTAGAAATTAAGTAAAAATAGTATTTCTCTGTTTGTTTCCTGATTTATCCGTGCAATATAAAAATATCCCGAAAATAAAAGTCCTCAGAATGACATGCTAATTTAATATGATTTTTTCGAGAATATTTGAGGATTTATGGTGCAAAAATCACCGCGGGGGGAGCTGCCACCTGGACACGAGGGTGGAGGGCGCGCCCTACCCCCCTGGGCGCGCCCCCTGCCTCATGGGCCCATGGTGGCCCTCCTCCACTTATTCCTGCACCCGTCTTCTTCTTCTTCTTCTTCCTCACACAAACACGAAAAACCAACTCAAGCACGAGTTCCAGCCCTCTTTGTTGTGATTTTCGATCTCCTTGCTCAAAGCACCTCTCGCAAAACTGCTTGGGGAGATTGTTCCTTGGTATGTGACTCCTCCATTGGTCCAATTAGTTTTTGTTCTAGTGCTTTATTCTTTGCAAATTTGTGCTGCATAGGTGACCATGTTCTTGAGCTTGCATGTCAAATTTATATGGTTCCAACTAGTTCTAATGCTTGATATAGGCTCTAGGCACTTGTAGGAGTTGTTGCTATCAGTTTTATTGAAGTTGGTTCACTTTTATTTGAAGTTACTAAAAATTTCAGATTATTTCAGAAAATAATGAAGAGACTTTGAGGGGCTCATCTAGCCGAAGCTCGAAGGAGAAGCAAAATGAAGAAGCACAGAGTCCCAAATATAATTGCCTCGCACCGCGGAGATCCGGCCATGTGAATGGCCTTCCGATAATTTCTTGAGACAGGCCGGGATTATGAGGATTTCTATTCATTGATTGAGAATGCCGGCCTCACCAACTTCGTCCGCGACCAATGTCCTCAGTATCTCTTACTCACAAATACTTTTGTGCATCTACTTTCTCCCTAAGGAATCACCTCCTTCAGTAGAGTTTCATTTATATGACGTTGTTAAAGAGATGTCATTGTCTGAATTTTGCAAAGTATGCAACATACCCCCTGAGGGTATCTTAGAGGAACCACCCCGTAAAGAGGTGGAAGCGTTTATTAACACTATCTGTGTGCGAGAAACCAGGAAGGTTTCTGATGCAATAATCACTAGCATACATTTTCCTGTATTACGCTATTTTGCCTTATTTGCTAGTCGTTGCTTGATTGGTCGCGGGAACTGTGGGAACCTTAGTGTTCCTGATATTATTATTTTGTTCCATGGTTTATACCGCGATAACACTGTTAGTATGGGCGGAATTATGCTAGACGGTTAAGTATGAACCGTATTAAGGGTCCCATCTTCGGAGGCATTTATGCTTCACGCCTCGCTGCACATTTTAACATAGCTATTAGGCTTCATGAGAAAGAAGAAAAATTGCTGCCAGTGCTTATTTAGATTATAAGAGTATGATAGCGCATGATTTTATTGTTAAGGATAGGGAAGGAGGGCTCAAATATAAATTATTCTTTCATAAACATCATCCTGAAACTATTACCTTGCCTGCTCCTTCTTTGTTTAATTTTGTAGGACCCTATCTCGTTAGGTGGGCTGCCATCCAAGCTTACCGGAATCCTGCACCAGCCCCGGAACCGGAACCAGAAGAGGAGCCTCCACGACAATCTGTTTATTCTTGGGATCCAGAGATGGCTGTCAGCCAATGGCAGTCGGAGTCTTCCTCATCACAATATGACCCCAACTATTCCTCGTCGCAGTACGATCCCAGCTACACCTACGGGTATCCGCCAGGCTATCCCTGGCAATAAACCAACTTAGGCTAAAAGCCTAAGCTTGGGGGAGTACGTATTTCTCACCGACATTGCATTTATGTTCACACACACTCATTGCTAGACGTCGATGCTCATACTCTTTTATTGTAATATCCATGCTAGTTTATTTTCTTTTCCTGCTTTCTTATTGTGTGTTTGATAAACCTTAAGAAAAACCAAAAAAAATTAGTAGTAGTTTACTTTTCTACTGTAGTAGTAATTAAAAAGAAAAACCCAAAAATATTTCCCGTTCTTCTTTTGCTTGTTGGGAGCTTTCCCGTGTAAATAGTTTTTATTTCTTTTCTTTGGGGGTCAGTAGGAGAAGACCATGATTAAATTGTTGAAGTGGCTCTTATATGCATTATTGTTGATTTAACCAAGAGCCCATATTGCCTTGTCTTCTCCTGTTTATTGAATGCTCGCAGATTCCAGCTTAGCCCAATGCACGTGCACTCTTATTATTATTCACATCGTTCGGTCGTGCAAGTGAAAGGCAATTATGATGATATATGATGGACCGACTGAGATGAGAAAAGCTGGTATGAACTCGACCTCTTTTGTTTTTGTAAATATGATGAGTTCATCGTTCTTGATTCAGCTTATTATGAATAAACATGTTTGCAATGACAATTAGAGATCATAGTTGCTTGTGCCATGCTTGATTAGCTATGAGTTATAATGATTTACCTTGCGTGCCAACATGCTATTGAGATGGTTATGATGTGGTATGATGGGGTCGTATCCTCCTTTGAATGATTTAAGTGACTTCACTTGGCACATGTTCACGCATGTAGTTGAAACAAATCAACATAGCCTTCACGATATTTATGTTCATGGTGGATTATATCCTACTCATGCTTGCATCCAATGTTTATTAATTTTAATGCATGTACATGGCTGTTGTCGCTCTCTAGTTGGTCGCTTCCCAGTCTTTTGCTAGCCTTCACCTGTACTAAGCGGGAATACTGCTTGTGCATCCAATCCCTTAAAACCCCAAAGTTATTCCAGATGAGTCCACTATACCTTCCTATATGCGGTATCTACCTGCCGTTCCAAGTAAATTTGTATGTGCCAAACTCTAAACCTTCAAATAAACATTCTGTTTTGTATGCTCGAATAGCTCATGTATCAACCAAGGTTGACCTTACCTTCCATGTTAGGCGGGTTATTCTCAAGAGGAGTGGACGGACTCCTCACTCACGAGAAAATGGCTGGTCACCGGGATGCCCAGTCCCATGCTTTATGCAAACTAAATCAAAATTAATTGCAAAAAAAATTCCCCCTGAGACCTGATGTATGTTGGAGGCACTCGCTGTTTCGAGCAAGCCATGGATTGATGCTTGTTGGTGGGAGGGGAGTATAAACTTTACCATTCTGTTTGGGAACCTCCTATAATGTGTGTGACATGGAAGATATCGCCATCTCTTAGTTGCTATGTTGACAATGAAAGTATACCGCTCAAAATATTATTTATCTCTATTTCAAAACCGAGCTCTGGCACCTCTACAAATCCATGCTTCCCTCTGCGAAGGGCCTGTCTATTTACTTTTATGTTGAGTCATCACCCTCTTACTAAAAGCACTAGCTAGAGAGCACAGCTGTCATTTGCATTCATCACTATTAATATATGTTGGGTGTGACTATGATTGGATCTCTTTTACAAGGAATTACAATGTCTAGTCAGTCCTTGATCTTTAAAGGTGCTCTGCATTTATGTTTTGTGGTCTCAAAAAGGGCTAGCGAGATACCATCCTGTTATATCATATTATGATTGTTTTGAGAAAGTGTTGTCATCTGAGATTTATTCTTATGGCTCGCTAGTTGATTATGCTATTGATATGAGTAATTATGAGACCTGAGAATTATTGCAAATGTGGTTAGTTATAATCTTTGCTGAAAACTTGAATGCTAGTTTGACATATTTACAACAACAAGAGCAAACCGAGTTTGTAAAAGTCATTCTTTTTCTCTTTCAGTTTGTCAACTGAATTGCTTGAGGACAAGCAAGGGTTTAAGCTTGGGGGAGTTGATACGTCTCCGTCGTATCTACTTTTCCAAACACTTTTGCCCTTGTTTTGGACTCTAACTTGTATGATTTGAATGGAACTAACCCAGACTGACTTTGTTTTCAGCAGAATTGCCATGATATTGTTTTATGTGCAGAAAACAAAAGTTCTCAGAATGACCTGAAACTCCACGGAATACCTTAAAATAAATAATAAAAAATCCTCGCCAAAGATGAAGACCAGGGGGCCACACCCTGTCCACGAGGGTGGGGGCGCCCCCCTAGGGCGCGCCCCCTACCTCATGGGCCCCCTGGACACCTTCCGACGCCAACTCCAACTCTATATATTTGCTTTAGGGGAGAAAAAATAGAGGAGAAGAAATCATCGCGTTTTACGATACGGAGCCGCCGCCAAGCCCTAAAACCTCTCGGGAGGGCTGATCTGGAGTCCGTTCAGGGCTCCGGAGAGGGGGATTCGTCGCCGTCATGATCATCAACCATCCTCCATCACCAATTTCATGATGCTCACCGTCGTGCGTGAGTAATTCCATCATAGGATTGCTGGACGGTGATGGGTTGGATGAGATTTATCATGTAATCGAGTTAGTTTTGTTAGGGTTTGATCCCTAGTATCCATTATGTTCTGAGATTGATGTTGCTATGACTTTGCTATGCTTAATGCTTGTCACTAGGGACCGAGTGCCATGATTTCAGATCTGAACCTATTATGTTTTCATGAATATATGTGAGTTCTTGATCCTATCTTGCAAGTCTATAGTCACCTACTATGTGTTATGATCCAGCAACCCCGAAGTGACAATAATCGGGACCACTCCCGGTGATGACCATAGTTTGAGGAGTTCATGTATTCACTATGTGCTAATGCTTTGTTCCGGTTCTCTATTAAAAGGAGGCCTTAATATCCCTTAGTTTACAGTAGGACCCCGCTGCCACGGGAGGGTAGGACAAAAGATGTCATGCAAGTTCTTTTCTATAAGCACGTATGACTATATTCGGAATACATGCCTACATTACATTGATGAATTGGAGCTAGTTCTGTGTTACCCTATGTTATGACTGTTACATGATGAACCGCATCCAGCATAATTATCCATTACTGATCCGATGCCTACGAGCTTTCCATATACTGGTTTACGCTTATTTACTTTCCCGTTGCTATTGTTACAATCACTACAAAACACCAAAAATATTGCTTTGCTTTCTTTACTATTTTGTTACCGTTATCACCACTATCATATTAGTTTGCTACTAAACACTTTGCTGCAGATACTAAGTTTCCAGGTGTGGTTGAATTGACAACTCAGCTGCAAATACTTGAGAATATTCTTTGGCTCCCCTTGTGTCGAATCAATAAATTTGGGTTGAATACTCTACCCTCGAAAGCTGTTGCGATCCCCTATACTTGTGGGTTATCAGTAGCCCGATCCTTTTGAGGCAAAGTATAGGCCAAGAAGGACTCTTATGATAAGCAAAGTGTTCTTGAGGGTACACGGGAATCTCATCTAGTCACTTTCATCATGTTGGTTCGATTTGAGTTCGCTACTTTGATAATTTGATATGTGGGTGGACCGATGCTTAGGTGATGTTCTTATTTGAACAAACCTCCTACTTATGATTAACCTTCCCGCAAGCATCCGCAACTACGAGAAAAGTATTAATAATAAATTCTAACCATAACATTAAACTTATGGATCCAATCGGTCCCTTACAGAATAGCGCATAAACTAGGGTTTAAGCTTCTATCCCTCTCGCAACCCATCATCTATTTTGCATCATGTTTTCCTATGGTTATTTATGATGTTTTTATCCATAATAATGCTTTTTGGAGTAATTCTAATGTCTTATCTCTCATAATATGCAAGCTATACACAAAGAGGGAGAATTCCAACAGCTCGAATCTGGACCTGGAAAAGCTACGTCAGGCCACCTATTCTGCACAACTCCAAACAAGATGAAACTTCATGGAGATTTTTGATCAAATATATGATGAATATTGGAGCAAATAACTACCAGAGGGGCCCCACCAGAGGGGGCCCACCAGGTGGGCACAACCCACTTGGGCGCGCCAGGGAGCCCAGGCGCGCCCTGGTGGGTTGTGCTCACCGAGGCCCAGCTCCGGTGCCCATATTCTGGTATATAGGTCATTTTGACCTAGGAAAAATAAGGAGAGGACTTTTGGGACGGAGCGCCGCTGTCTCGAGGCGGAACTTGGGTAGGAGCACTTTTGCCCTCCGGCGGAGCAATTCCGCCGGGGGAACTTCCCTCCCGGAGAGGGAAATCATTGTCATCATCACCACCAACAACTCTCCCATCTTGGGGAGGGCATTCTCCATCAACATATTCAACAACACCATCTCATCTCAAACCCTAGTTCACCTCTTGTGTTCAATCTTGTTACCGGAACTATAGATTGGTGCTTGTGGGTGACTAGTAGTGTTGATTACATCTTGTAGTTGATTACTATATGGTTTACTTGGTGGAAGATTATATGTTCAGACCCATTATGCTATTTAATACCCCTCTGATCTTGAGCATGATTATTATTGGTGGGTAGCTACTTTCGTTCTTGAGGTCACGGGAGAAATCATGTTGCAAGTAATCATGTGAATTTGATATGTGTTTGATATTTTGATAGTATTTGTGATTCCCTTAGTGGTGTCATGTGAACGTCGACTACATGACACTTCACCATATTTGGGCCTAAGGGAATGCATTGCGGAGTATAAATTAGATGATGGGCTGCGAGAGTAACAGAAGCTTAAACCCTAGTTTATGCGCTATTCCGTAAGGGGCCGATTGGATTCAAAAGTTTAATGCTATGGTTATAATTTATTCTTAATACTTTTCTCATAGTTGCGGATGCTTGCAGGAGGGTTAATCATAAGTAAGAGGTTTGTTCAAGTAAGAACATCAAGAACCAACATGATGAAAGTGACTAGATGAAACTTCCGTGTACCCTCAAGAACACTTTGCTTATCATAAGAGAACGTTTTGGCCTGTCGTTTGCCTCAAAAGGATTGGGATACCTTGCTGCACTTTTGTTACTACTATCGTTACTTGCTCGTTACAAATTATTTTGCTATCAAACTACTCATCTACTTACAATTTCAGCACTTGCAGACATTACCTTGCTGAAAACCACTTGTCATTTCCTTCTGCTCCTCGTTGGGTTCGACATTCTTACTTAACAAAAAGAGCTACAATTGATCCCCTATACTTGTGGGTCATCAAGGATATTTTCTAGCGCCGTTGCCGGGGAGTAAAGCGCCTTTGGTAAGTGGAATTTGGTAAGGAAACATTTATATAGTGTGATGAAATTTATTGTCACCTGTTACTGTGAAGAACAATCTTTTGAGGGGTTTGTTCGGGGTATCTTCACCTTGACCGGAACCACTATTAGCTACCCCTCAACCTACTGCACCTACTAAAAATATTGAATATGAAATTCCTTCGGGTATGATAGAACAACTGCTAGCTAATCCTTGTGCAGGAGATGGAACCGAACATCCTGATATGCACTTGATATATGTGGAACAAATTTGTGGATTGTTTAAGTTTGCAGGTTTACCCAGAGATGAAGTTATGAAGAAGGTTTTCCCTTTATCTTTGAAGGGAAAAGCATTCACATGGTATAGGCTATGCGATGATATTGGATCATGGAATTGAAATTGGAGTTTCACAAAAAAAATCCTATGCATCTAGTTCATCATGATCGGAATTATATATATAATTTCTGGCCTCGTGAAGGAGAATGTATCGCTCTAGCTTGGGGGAGGCTTAAGTCAATGTTATATTCATGCCCCAATCATGAGCTCTCGAGAGAAATTATTATTCAGAATTTTTATGCTCGGCTTTCTCGTGATGATCAATCCATGCTTGATACTTCTTGCACTGGCTCTTTTATGAATAAGACTACTGAATTCCGGCGGGATCTTTTGGAAAGAATTAAATGCAACTCTGAAGATTGGGAACTCGATGAAGGTAAAGAGTCAGGTATTAAGCTTAAGTATGACTGTGTTAAATCTTTTATGAATACCGATGCTTTTCAAAAGTTTAGCACTAAATATGGACTTGACTCTGAGTAGTAGCCTCCTTTTGTGAATCATTTGCTACTCATGTTGATCTCCCAAAAGAGAAGTGGTTTAAATATCACCCACCTATTAAAGAAGAAACTAAAGAACCGGTATCAATTAAAGAAGAAACTATACTTTATAATGTTGATCCAGTTGTCCCTTTTGCTTATATTGAGAAACCACCTTTCCCTGTTAGGATAAAGGAACATTCTAAAGTTTCAACTGTGGTTAACAAAAGCTATATTAGAACACCTAAACCCGATGAACAAATCAAAGTAGAACCTAGTATTGCTATGCTTGGAAGAAGATATGGATGGGCATGTTATTTACTTCTGTGAAGAAGCTGCTAGAATTGCCAAACCTGATAAAAAGGATAAACATAGACCTATTGTTGGCATGCCCGTTGTCTCAGTTAAAATAGGAGATCACTGTTTTCATGGTTTATGTGACATAGGTGCTAGTGTGAGTGCTATTCTTTACACCTTATATCAAGAAATTATGAATGACATAGCACCCAGAGAGATAGAAGACATAGATGTTACTATTAAACTTGCTAATAGAGACACTATATCACCAATTGGGATTGTTAGAGATGTTGAAGTCTTGTGTGGGAAAATAGAATACCCTACTGATTTTCTTGTTCTTGGTTCCCCACAAGATGACTTCTGTCCCATTATCTTTGGTAGACCTTTCTTGAACACTGTTAATGCTAAGATAGATTGTGAGAAACAAACTGTCGGTGTTAGTTTTGGTGATGAGTCTCATGGTTTTAATTTTTCCAAGTTTAGTAGAAAGCCTCATGAAAAAGAATTGCCTAGTAAGGATGAAATAATTGGTCCTCCTTCTATTGTTGTGCCACCTACTGATCCTTTAGAACAATATGTGCTAGACCATGAAAATGATTTACATATGCATGAAAGAAATGAAATAGATAAGATTTTCTTTGAACAATGTCCTCTGCTTAAACACAATTTGCCTATTGAAACTCTAGGAGGTCCTCCTCCACCTAAAGGTGATCCTGTATTTGAATTAAAACAATTGCCAGACACTTTGAAATATGCTTGTCTTGATGAAAAGAAGATATATCCTGTTATTATTAGTGCTAACCTTTCATAACATGAAGAAGAAAGATCATTGAAAGTTCTAAGGAAGCATCGAGCTGCTATTGGATATAATCTTGATGATTTAAAGGGGATTAGTCGCACTCTATGTCAGCACAAAATTAATATGGAACCTGATGCTAAACCCGTTGTTGATCACCAACGTCGGTTAAATCCAAAGATGAAAGAGGTGGTAAGAACGAAAATATTAAAACTTCTGGAAGCAGGTATAATCTATCATGTAGCTGATAGTAGATGGGTAAGTCCTGTTCATTGTGTTCCTAAGAAAGGAGGTATTAATGTTGTCCCTAATGATAAGAATGAACTTATTCCACAAAGAATTGTTACAGGCTATAGAATGGTAATTGATTTTAGAAAATTAAATAAAGCAACTAGAAAAGATCATTACCCTTTGCCATTTATTGATCAAATGTTAGAAAGATTATCTAAGCACACACACTTTTTCTTCCTTGATGGATACTCCGGCTTTTCACAAATACCTGTTTCTCAACCTGATCAAGAAAAGACCACTTTTACTTGTCCCTTTGGAACTTATGCTTATAGACGTATGCCTTTTGGTTTATGCAATGCACCTGCTACCTTTCAAAGATGTATGACTTCTATATTCTCTGACTTTTGTAAAAATATTGTTGAGGTTTTCATGGATGACTTCTCTGTTTATGGGAAGACTTTTGATGATTGTTTAAGCAATCTTGATCGAGTTTTGCAGAGATGCAAGCAAACAAATATTGTCTTGAATTGGGACAAGTGCCACTTTATGGTTAATGAAGGTATTGTCTTGGGTCATAAAATTTCTGAAAGAGGTATTGAAGTAAACAAAGCTAAGGTTGATGCAATTGAGAAAATACCATGCCCTAAGGATATCAAAGGTATTCGTAGTTTCTTAGGTCATGTTGGTTTCTATAGGAGATTTATCATAGACTTTTCTAAAATTTCTAGGCCTCTTACGAGTCTTTTGCAAAAGGATATTCCTTTTTGTTTTTTATGATCATTGTTTAGAAGCCTTTGAAACACTCAAGAAAGCCTTAATTTCTGCACCTATTGTTCAACCACCTGATTGGAACTTGCCTTTTTAAAATATGTGTGATGCTAGTCATTATGCTGTTGGTGCTGTTCTAGGACAAAGAGTTGATAAGAAACTGAATGTTATTTATTATGCTAATAAAACTCTAGACAGTGCTCAAAGAAATTATGCAACTATTGAAAAAGAATTCTTAGCGGTGGTGTTTGCTTGTGATAAGTTTAGACCTTATATTGTTGATTCAAAAGTAATTGTTCACACCGATCATGCTGCTATTAAATATCTTCTGGAAAAGAAAGATGCTAAACCTAGACTTATTAGATGGGTTCTCTTGTTACAAGAATTTGATCTACATATCACTGATAGGAAATGTGCTGAGAACCCTGTAGCTGATAACTTGTCTAGGCTTGAAAATGTGTGTGATGACCCACTACCTAATGATGATAGTTTTCCTGATGAGCAGTTAGCTGCAATAAATATTTCTCATAATACTCCTTGGTATGCTAACTATGCTAATTACATTGTTGCTAAATATTTACAACCTAGCTTTACTTACCGACAAAAGAAAAAATTCTTCTATGATTTAAGATACTACTTTTGGGATGACCCACATGTGTGTAAAGAAGGAGTAGATGGTATTATTAGATGTTGTGTACCTGAGCATGAACGGGGATAAATCCTATGGAAATGTCACTCTGAAGCATATGGAGGGCATCATGCTGGAGATAGAACTGCTCACAAGGTATTGCAATATGGATTTTATTGGCCTACTCTCTTCAAGGATGCCCGTAAGTTCGTCTTATCTTGTGATGAATGCCAAAGAATAGGTAATACCGGTAAGAGTCAAGAAATGCCTGTGAATTATTCACTTGCTGTTGAACCATTTGATGTTTGGGGATTTGATTACATGGGACCTTTTCCTTCCTCTAATGGGTATACACATATTTTGGTTGCTGTTGATTATGTTACTAAATGGGTAGAAGATATTCAACCAGTAGTGCTGATCACAACACCTCTATTAAAATGCTTAAGGAAGTTATTTTCCCAAGGTTTGGAGTCCCTAGATATTTAATGACTGATGGTGGTTCGCACTTTATTCATGGTGCTTTCCGTAAAATATTTGCCAAGTATGATGTTAACCATAGAATTGCATCACCTTATCATCCTCAATCTAGTGGTCAAGTTGAGCTTAGTAATAGAGAAACAAAATTAATTTTTCAAAAAACTGTTAATAGGTCCCGGAAGAATTGGTCTAAGAAATTAGATGATGCACTTTGGGCTTATAGAACAGCATATAAAAATCCTATGGGTATGTCTCCTTATAAAATGGTTTATGGAAAAGCTTGTCATTTGCCTCTTGAGTTAGAACATAAAGCATATTGGGCAATCAAATAACTCAACTATGATTTCAAACTTGCCGGTGAAAAGAGGTTATTTGATATTAGTTCATTAGATGAATGGAGAGCCCAAGCTTATGAAAATGCAAAATTATTCAAAGAATAAGTTAAAATATGGCATTATAAAAGAATCCAAAAGCGTGAGTTTAAAGTTGGAGAATATGTTCTTTTGTACAATTCTCATTTCAGGTTCTTTGCAGGAAAACTCCTCTCGAAATGGGAAGGACCTATGTCATCGAGGAGGTTTATCGGTCTGGAGCTATTAAAATAAATAATGCCGAAGGTACTAACCCGAAGGTTGTTAATGGGCAACGAATAAAACATTATATCTCAGGTACGCCCATTAATGTTGAAAGCAATGTTACCCAAACTTTGACACCGGAAGAACACATAAAAGAGTCCTTCCGGAACACTCCAGAATCTTGAAAATAAGGAGGTACGTGATACGGTAAGCAAACGGACTCCGAAAAATCCACAAAATTATTTTTTGTCGGTTTTGGAATATTTAGAAAATTAGGAAAATAAGAAACTTCCAGGAAGCGTACCCTGGTGGGCACAAGACACTAGGGCGCGCCCAGGTGGGTTGTGTCCACCTGGGGCACCTTCCGGACTCCATTTTTCTTCCTTTTACTTGTCCCCCAAGATAAAAAATCTTTATATACTCCCTGAACCTGTTGACCACCGTATCATGGAGAAATCCTCTGTTCTCTTTTCTTGTTGTTTTTCTGCAAGATCTCATCTACCATGGCCGCTTCAAGCTCCTGCAAGGATAAGTTCTTCAAGAACGTCATGAACTCATATCTGCGGGAGGTGGTGCAGCACCCTCAAACCATCCAGATGCATGAGGGAGTGCTGCACATCCGCGATGTGCAAGGACCCAAGGGGACAGGAATCGTGGAGGCCAGGCTTGAAGCTATGGAGCACGAAGTCTTCCGGTGCAAGGGGATGGTGGAGCGTGGGCTCAATTCCAATCACCTCATGATCATGGATCTTTCCTGTGATCTCAAGGTGGATGGCAAGCCCATGAAGGACATCGTCTTAACCCTCAACAACCAAATCAACTTCCTCCAAAGCCAGATCTATGATCTTCAAAAGCAAGAATTTGAATATAAGGCGAGGTTTAAAGGTATGAGTTTGGCTGCCAGTTGCAGGACACGTGAGAGTCATTCTTTCGCTTACAATGGTGGACCTCTGCCATGGAAACCCGAGGACAAGATCGTATCTACTTCATCACCACCATCTTCTTCATCACCAAAGGAAAACTGAGTTTCGGGTATGGGGACTCCCCTTGGCTTTCGCCAAGCTTGGGGGTGGTACCCCGGTATCGTATCATCCCACTATCTTTTTGCTTTTACTTATTTTAGTTTGATCTTTTGCTTTAGATGTTTAGTTCGATCCTTTCTTTTCGAGAGCTTGCCTAGTGATCTATCCTTGTAATCGTGTGCAAGATATATAATAAAGTTTAGTTTGAGTTTTTGCTTTCTTTACTTTCTTGTTGCAATAAAAGGAAACGATATAAATAAAAGAAAGGAAATAAATCAAGAAGATCATATACTAATCTTATGGTAGGTGATGGCACCACATAAGGAAAAGTATAAGCAGAAAATTTTATTAGAGATTGACAAACATAGCATTAGTCAATGATGCAACTCATGGAAGAATTAATAAGGGAAGAGAAGATTCACATATAAATATATTATCCTAGAAATCTTTTGTGATTGTGAGCCCCCATCAAAATATTATATGCCAAAATTGTTGACATTGGACAAGGAAGACAACGTAATGATTTATGTTTGTTCATATTCACATAGATCCTTTAACATGTGGTGCTTGCCCCTATCTTCGCGAGCCAGAAATTCCGCACTAAGTAGAGATACTACTTGTGCATCCAAAAACCCTTAAACCAAAATCTTATTTTCAAGTGTCCACCATACCTACCTAGGGATTGAGCAAGATCCCTCAAGTAAGTTGTCATCGGTGCAAAAAAGGCAATAAAAATTGCTTCTAAATGTGTGAGATCATTTAGTGTAAGAGAAAATTGAGCGTGGCACGAACTTGTGATGGTGAAGAATAAAAGTGACAGACTGCATAATAAAGGTCGCTATCACAAGGGGCAATGCAACATGACATTCTTTTGCACTAAGGGGTTGAGTATACAAACAAATAAGTGCGTGGCAACCTCTGCTTCCCTCTGCGAAGGGCTTATCTTTAACTTTTATGTATTTACTTTTATGCAAAGAGTCAAAGTTTTCTCTCTATTCCTTTTAATTTTCTCCTTTAGCAAGCATCATGTGGTGAGGAAAGATCTAGGCACATATGTCCAGTTGAATATGGGTCTCATGAGTTATTATTGTTGACATCACCCTTGAGGCGAAACTATAAGCCCCTATCTTTCTATGTGTCCGGTCGAAACGTTTTGCTCATGTGTATGCGGTGAGTGTTAGCAATCATAGAAGACTATACGATGGTTTAGTATGTGGACTTGCCTAAAGGCTCCGATACGTGACCCTTCCTGAAAAGATGATGAATTGTAGTTGAAAAGTTGACCGAGAACATAGTTTGTTGGTTTCTAATAGAGTTTATGCTTTATACTTCGATTGTGTGATGAACTGTTACTTATTCATGAGAAGTTTATGATAAAAGCTCTATGATAAAAGCCTTATGTTTAAATTTGTTGCTGTTATAATAATCTACATGATGCTTCTATGTCCGTATTTTGTTTTTATCGACACCTCTCTCTCAAAGCATGTGGACATGTTTTTTGATTTCAGTTTTCGCTTGAGGACAAGCGAGGACTAAGCTTGGGGGAGTTGATACGTCCATTTTGCATCATGTTTTCCTACTGTTATTTATGATGTTTTTATCCATAATAATGCTTTTTGGAGTAATTCTAATGCCTTTTATCTCAGAATATGCAAGGTATACACAAAGAGGGAGAATTCCGGCAGCTGGAAATCTGGACCTGGAAAAGCTACGTCAGGCCACCTATTCCGCACAACTCCAAACAAGCTGAAACTTCACGGAGATTTTTTATCAAATATATGATAAATATTGGAGCAAATAACTACCAGAGGGGGCCCACCAGGTGGGCACAACCCACTTGGGCGCGCCAGGGAGCCCAGGCGCGCCCTGATGGGTTGTGCTCACCCAGGCCCACCTCCGGTGCCCATCTTCTGGTATTTATATCATTTTGACCTAGAAAAAAAATAATGAGAGGACTTTCGGGACGGAGTGCCGCCGTCTCGAGGCGGAACTTGGGCAGGAGTACTTTTGCCCTCCGGCGAAGCGATTGCGCCGGAGGAACTTCCCTCCCGGAGGGGGAAATCCTCGTCATCATCACCACCAACAACTCTCCCATCTTGGGGAGGGCAATCTCAATAAACATCTTCAACAACACCATCTCATCTCAAACCCTAGTTCATCTCTTGTGTTCAATCTTGTTACCGGAACTATAGATTGGTGCTTGTGGGTGACTAGTAGTGTTAACTACATCTTGTAGTTGATTACTATATGGTTTACTTGGTGGAAGATTATATGTTCAGATCCATTATGCTATTTAATACCCCTCTGATCTTGAGCATGATTATTATTTGTGAGCAGTTACTTTTGTTCTTGAGGTCACGGGAGAAATCATGTTGCAAGTAATCATGTGAATTTGATATGTGTTCTATATTTTGATAGTATGTATGTTGTGATTCCCTTAGTGGTGTTATGAGAACGTCGACCACATGACACTTCACCATATTTGGGCCTAAGGGAATGCATTATGGAGTAGCAATTAGATGATGGGTTGCGAAAGTGACAGAAGCTTAAACCCCAGTTTATGCGCTACTCCGTAAGGGACCGATTGGATCCAAAAATTTAATGCTATGGTTAGAATTTATTTTTAATACTTTTCTCGTAGTTGCGGATGCTTGCGGGAGGGTTAATCATAAGTAGGAGGTTTGTTCAAGTAAGAACATCACCTAAGCACCGGTCCACCCACATATGAAATTATCAAAGTAGAAAACACAAATCAAACCAACATGATGAAAGTGACTAGGTGAAACTCCAGTGTACCCTCAAGAACGCTTTGCTTATCATAAGAGACTGTTTTGGCATGTCCTTTGCCTCAAAAGGATTGGGCTACCTTGCTGCACTTTTGTTACTACTATCGTTACTTGCTCGTTACAAATTATCTTGCTATCAAACTACTTAGCTACTTACAATTTCAGCACTTGTAGACATTACTTTGCTGAAAACCACTTGTCATTTCCTTCTGCTCCTCGTTGGGTTCGACACTCTTACTTATCGAAAATAGCTACAATTGATCCCCTATACTTGTGGGTCATCAATCATCAGGAGGTGCTTTGAAACGACGAACTTTTGCAACGATGCATACTTAGGAAGAAACACATTTTATCTTGAAATTAAGTGAAGGGATCATCTTATAATGCTACCATCGTCCTAAGCAAAATAAGATGACTAAAAGATGAACATCACATGCAATCAATATGTGACATGATATGGTCACTATCATCTTTGTGCTTTTGATCTCCATCTCCAAAGTATCAGCATGATCTCCATCGTCACCGGCATGACACCATGATCTCCATCATCATGCCATCACGTGGTTGTCTCCGCCAACTATGCCGTCACGGGGTCCTTGGGGGCATCATCGAGCAGAAGCTTGATACGACAGTCCTATGTTGAGCCAAGTGCAAGATCGACGTGGGAGCCGACACTAAATCGTGCCTATGGTCGTGTAACCAGTTCATGGTTGGTGCAGGTATCAAGGAAGAATTTGAGGAGTATGTTCACAACACCGAGCCTACTCCTTTTATCGAAGATAAGTGCATCGAACATCTCAACCTTACAGAGACATTCATTAAGAAATTTAAATGTCATCCTCATGAGTCTAGGGTTTCATTTAGCCTTTATATTAATGCTTTTACCATGTCTCTAGAAGCCTTCTGTGTTGCATGTAAAATTCCATATCGGGGTTCGCTAGACGAACCACCGAAATCCGAGTATGAGTCATTTTTGACTAGTCTTTGTTGCGGTGAGGATAGAGGAGTGAGACAAGGTAGAACAAAAAGTATTCATTTTCCATCAATTCATTACTTTACACTGTTTAATGGCAAATGCATCATGGGCAAGCAAGATTGCAGCACACTATGTGCTCCAGATTTGAGCCTCATACACACTTCTTTGATAATAATTAAAAGTTATAATCTTGGAGCGATCGTTGCATGGAGATTGCAACATAACACTGTTAGTGGTCACTTTTATGGTGGGATTTATGCCTCCCGTGTAGCTAAGGAGCTGGGTGTGTCACCTTGGCCTAGTGATCCTACTCTACCTACTCAGTACTTAGACGTTGAGGCCATGAAACACCATAAGTTTATTAAACCCACAGCCACTGACTATAGTTACAACTTGATGTTCAATAAACATCCCATTGTGCATGTTACTTTGCCTGCGCCTGCTCTCTTTGATTATCACAGTAAAAGAAGATATTACATTCTTGAGAGCGAGGCCCGCGAGTACAACGCGTCGATGAGGCAGCCCGACGGGCTGAGGAGGCTACACCAAGAGCCTCCATGAGTTATCATTCTCATTATTATCCAAGTTGTGGATGGTGATTACCAAGCAAGGCCAAAAGCCTAAGCTTGGGGGAGTACGTATTTCCATAGACATTATATTCATGTTCAGACATTTCATTCCAGTTGTCGGTGTCCACACTTTTTCATTGTATTATCCATCTAGATTTATTTTCTCGCTTTCTTTTTTTGTGTTCGAAAAACTTTAAGAAAACACAAAATATTTCTTGCTTCTTTTCGGTTTTCCTTTCTAGTTTATTTAGTTCGAGTATTAAAAGAAAAACCCAAAAAGATTTCTTGATTCTTCTTTTGCTTGTTAGGAGTTTTCCCGCGTAAATAGTTTTCCTCATTTCTGTTTTCCTTCTTTAGTTTGCTTTCTTCAAGAAAAACTAAAAACTCCAAAAATATTTTAGTGTGTTTATCTGAAATTCTTTTCTTTTATTGAGTCGTAACAAGGGGAAGAGCACGATGAAAATGTTGAGTGGCTCTCATATGCATTATTGTTGATCTAACAAAGAGCCCAAATTACCTTGTCTTCTCCTTTTAAATAAAATGTTGCAGATTCCAGCTTAGTCCACGACACTCTTGCACTATTATTTTAATATCATTTGGTCATGCAAGTGAAAAGCAATAATCACGATATTTGATGAAGTGACTGTGGCAGAGAAAAGTGGGTATGAACTCAAATTGTTTTTATTTTTGTAAATATGTTTAACTCAGTATCCATGATTCATCATATTATGATCAAACATGTTTGCAATGACAATTAGAGATTACAATTTCTCACGCCATGCTTAAGTAGCTAGGAGTAGACAATTATTTATCTTAGGTGTCAACATGCATTAAAATGATTGTGATGTAGTATGATGATATGGTATCCTCCTCTCAATGTTTCAAGTGGATTGACTTGGCACATGTTCACACATGTAGTTGAATCAAAACCAACATAGCCTCCACGGTATTTATGTTCATGGTGTTTACATCCTACTCATGCTAGTATTCAATGTCGATTATTCATAATGCATGTTCATAACCGTTTTCTCTCTCTAGCTGGCCGCTTCTCAATCTATTTGCTAGCCTTGGCCTGTACTAAGCAGAAATACTTCTTGTGCATCAAAATCCTTAAACCAAAGTTATTCCAAAAGAGTCCACTATATCTACCTATATCCAGTATTACCCTGCTGTCGTGGAATTGTCACGGCGGATGTACTCTTGCAAGGACTTAGTCGTGGAGCCATCGCAACTAGGAAGCTTAAAGGGGTTAATCGGGACAAAGGACACGAGAGAGTTATACTAGTTCGGCCCCTTACGGTGAAGTTAAGGCCTACGTCTAGTTGGGTTGGCATTGCTTGGGGCTTCGATGACCAGGGAGCGAGATACGCTATGCCCGGTTCTCGATGAGTTGTTTCTTTCCCTAAGCCGCCGGCGGGTTGTCCCCTTATATACACGGGTTTGACGCCCTGCGGCCTACAGAGTCCCAGCCGGCTCATAAACAGTGTTCGGCTCGGTGACTAGTTAATTCTACCTTATGATACAAGTCATGCCATCATAGCGGTTTACCACTATGGGCCTTAAGTCGCCTGTGGGCTTTAGACCCTTTATTGAACCGCCATCTTCATGCTTGGTCCTGGGCTTCTTCTGATGAGTCCTTCTTTGCATAACCCGGCTCCTTGCGGGCGGCTTACACAAATAGTTATATCCCCAACATTAGGCCCCGGATTGATTTGAACCGGTTCATGTCAATCTCAAAATATCTTAAGAAATGTAAGTGCATCTAGTGCCCCTTAGTGATTTTGGTGTATTGAAGACTTATAGGTCAAGTGTCTAATGCGTTTATGAGTGTACACAGGTCTATAAGTCTATGAGGAGTTTGATATTCATAGAGAAAGTCGACCCCTAAAAATGAAGTTCTTCGACTGAAGACTTTGATATACTGAAGACTTTCTGAAGACTTTGAAAGTGAAGAAATTGGTGTGACCTTGAAGACTTGGTATTCATTCGAGGAACATGAAGCGTGAAGACTTTTGTTTTTGTAGTTTCATTTTCTCTTTCTTGAGTCATAGGAAACACCGTACTGTTAAAGGGGGTCGAGGAAATACTAAGGAGAAAATTTCCATGTGATGCTCAACTCAAATCCTACACCTACCAATCCCTTCGAGTGAAGCCATTGAAAATCTCATACAGTTCAGTCAATTTCTTCAGTGACAGAGACGCAGTTCTTCTGGTCACTGAGGACTTTGCTCTAACTGAGGAGTTAGGAATTCGCCAGTGCGGATTGCCTACCCAGTGAGGAACATGATAGCCCTGAGGAATTTGTACCTCAAATTTCCAACCGTTGCTGTGCTACGCGCCAGCTGTCCCAAAATATCTTATCCACCTAACGGTCATATCATTGAAGGGCATTTATGTCTTATCATGTCGGGCTGCTCCCTAGGCTATAAATAGCCGCCCCCTACAACCACTAGCTGGTTGGTTGCTCCGAGAGAAACTGACACTTGTCATTTGAGAGCAACCCATCCTCCGAGGACTTTGAGCGAAAATCATCAAGTGAGGAAAATCCGAACCCAAACCCAAACACCTACAAACCCAAAGTGATTGAGCATCACTGAAGAGATTGATCCTGCGTGGATCCGACGCTTGTTACCTTTGAAGATTGTGCTTCTTCCAGACGGTTAGGCGTCAAGGTCTAGAGCATCCAAGAGGAATTGTGGATCGCCGAGTGACCAAGTCTGTGAAGGTTTGGAAGTCACCTGAAGACTTACCATGAGTGACTGGGCGAGGACCGTGTGTCCTTAGCTCAAGGAGAATACGGTGAGGACTGTGTGTCTGGGACTAGGTGTCCTCGAGTTTAAATACTCAGCCGCTCCAACCAGACGTACAACTGAGACAGCAGTTGGAACTGGTCTACCAAATCATTGTCTTCACCAAGCTTACTGGTTCTATTTCCTCAACACTTTCATTTCCTCATTACTGTGTTGTGTGTTTGTTCATATCTGTGTTTGAAGACTTTGACTGAAGACTTTCTTAATTTCCTCAGTGCAATTTCTTCAGTCTGTTTCTCTTCATCTTGTGTTATCCTGTGTTTACGCTTTCGGTACTCTGTGTTTGTCTTCATTTCATCATGATGACCATGCGTGTATTCTGTCATGTTTACTTCTGAGTACTTATTCCGCTGCAAGTAGTTCTTCGCTAAGGAATTTCCTCACCGGCAAATTCCTCAATGAAGAATTTCATAAAAATCGCCTATTCACCCCCCTCTAGTCGATATAATGCACTTTCAATTGGTATCAGAGCAAGGTACTCCCTTGTTCTGTGTGATTTTGGTTTAACCGCCTGGAGTTTTAGTTATGTCGACCACAGGTATGATCAAGGTCCCTGCTGGGTGTCCTACCTTTGATGGGACGGACTACCCCTACTGGAAGAAAAAGATGCGCATGCATCTTGAGGCAATTGATAACGATCTCTGGTACGTTGTGGAAAATGGTGTTCCCTCCGTCTCACCCTCAGTGAACTGAAGGAAATATGCCCTAGAGGCAATAATAAAGTTATTATTTATGTCCTTATATCATGATAAATGTTTATTATTCATGCTAGAATTGTATTAACCGGAAACATAATACATGTGTGAATACATAGACAAACAATATGTCACTAGTATGCCTCTACTTGACTAGCTCGTTGATCAAACATGGTTAAATTTCCTAGCCATAGACATGAGTTGTCATTTGATTAACGGGATCACATCATTAGGAGAATGATGTGATTGACATGACCCATTTCGTTAGCTTAGCACTCGATCGTTTAGTGTGTTGCTATTGCTTTCTTCATGACTTATACATGTTCCTATGACTATGAGATTATGCAACTCCCGTTTACCGGAGGAACACTTTGTGTGCTACCAAACGTCACAACGTAACTGGGTGATTATAAAGGAGCTCTACAGGTGTCTCCAAAGGTAGATGTTGGGTTGGCGTATTTCGAGATTAGGATTTGTCACTCCGATTGTCGGAGAGGTATCTCTGGGCCCTCTCGGTAATGCACATCACATAAGCCTTGCAAGCATTGCAACTAATGAGTTAGTTGCAAGATGATGTATTACGGAACAAGTAAAGAGACTTGCCGGTAACGAGATTGAACTAGTTATTGGATACCGACGATCGAATCTCGGCCAAGTAACATACCGATGACAAAGGGAACAACGTATGTTGTTATGCGGTCTGACCGATAAAGATCTTCGTAGAATATGTAGGAGCCAATATGGGCATCCAGGTCCCGCTATTGGTTATTGACCGGAGACGTCTCTTGGTCATGTCTACATTGTTCTCGAACCGTAGGGTCCGCACGCTTAAGGTTTCGATGACAGTTATATTATGAGTTTATGAGTTTTGATGTACCGAAGGAGTTCGGAGTCCCGGATGAGATCGGGGACATGACGAGGAGTCTCGAAATGGTCGAGATGTAAAGATCGATATATTGGACGACTATATTCGGACATCGGAAAGGTTCTGAGTGATTCGGGTATTTTTGGGAGTACCGGAGAGTTACGGGAATTCGCCGGGGAGTATATGGGCCTTATTGGGCCATACGGGAATAGAGGAGAGAGGCCAAAAGGAAGGAGGCCTGCGCCCCCCCTCTGGTCCGAATTGGACAAGGGGCGCAGCCCCCTTTTCCTTCTTCCTCTCCCCCTCTTTCCCCTTCTCCTACTCCAACAAGGAAGGAGGGAGTCCTACTCCCGGTGGGACTAGGACTCCCCTTGGCGCGCCCCCTCCTAGGCCGGCCGCCCCCTCCCCCTTGCTCCTTTATATACGGGGGCAGGGGGCACCCCATGATAGAAGTTGATCTTCGTGATCGTTCCTTAGCCGTGTGCGGTGCCCCCCTCCACGATATTACACCTCGGTCATATTGTAGCGGTGCTTAGGTGAAGCCCTGCGACAGTTGAACATCAAGATCGTCACCACGCCGTCGTGCTGACGGAACTCCTCCCCGAAGCTTTGCTGGATCGGAGCCCGGGGAGTGTCATCGAGCTGGACGTGTGCTAAGAACTCGGAGGTGCCGGAGTAACGGTGCTTGGATCGGTCAGATCGGGAAGACGTACGACTACTTCCTCTACGTTGCGTCAACGCTTCCGCTTCGGTCTACGAGGGTACGTAGACAACACTCTCCCCTCTCGTTGCTATGCATCACCATGATCTTGCGTGTGCGTAGGAAAATTTTGAAATTACTACGTTCCCCAACAGTGGCATCCGAGCCTAGGTTTTTATGGTTTGATGTTATATGCACGAGTAGAACACAAGTGAGTTGTGGACGATATAAGTCATACTGCCAACCAGCATGTTATACTTTGGTTCGGCGGTATTGTTGGATGAAGCGGCCCGGACCGACATTGCGCGTACGCTTACGCGAGACTGGTTCTACCGACGTGCTTTGCACACAGGTGGCTAGCGGGTGTCAGTTTCTCCAACTTTAGTTGAACCGAGTATGGCTACGCCCGGTCCTTGCGAAGGTTAAAACGGAGTCTATTTGACAAACTATCGTTGTGGTTTTGATGCGTAGGTGAGATTGGTTCTTTCTTAAGCCCGTAGCAGCCACGTAAAACTTGCAACAAACAAAGTAGAGGACGTCTAACTTGTTTTTGCAGGGGCATGATGTGATGTGATATGGTCAAGGCATGATGCTAAATTTTATTGTATGAGATGATCATGTTTTGTAACCGAGTTATCGGCAACTGGCAGGAGCCATATGGTTGTCGCTTTATTGTATGCAATGCAATCGCCCTGTAATGCTTTACTTTATCACTAAGCAGTAGCGATATTCGTAGAAGCATAAGATTGGCGAGACGACAACGATGCTACGATGGAGATCAAGGTGTCGCGCCGGTGACGATGGTGATCATGACGGTGCTTCGAAGATGGAGATCACAAGCACAAGATGATGATGGCCATATCATATCACTTATATTGATTGCATGTGATGCTTATCTTTTATGCATCTTATCTTGCTTTGATTGACGGTAGCATTTTAAGATGATCTCTCACTAATTATCAAGAAGTGTTCTCCCTGAGTATGCACCGTTGCGAAAGTTCTTCGTGCTGAGACACCACGTGATGATCGGGTGTGATAGGCTCTACGTTCAAATACAACGGGTGCAAAACAGTTGCACACGCGGAATACTCAGGTTATACTTGACGAGCCAAGCATATACAGATATGGCCTCGGAACACGGAGACCGAAAGGTCGAGCGTGAATCATATAATAGATATGATCAACATAGTGATGTTCACCATTAAAACTACTCCATCTCACGTGATGATCGGACATGGTTTAGTTGATTTGGATCACGTGATCACTTAGAGGATTAGAGGGATGTCTATCTAAGTGTTGGGGAACGTTGCAGAAAATTAAAATTTTCCTATGGTTTCACCAAGATCCATCTATGAGTTCATCTAAGCAACGAGTCAAGGGAGAGGGATTGCATCTACATACCACTTTGTAGATCGCGAGCGGAAGCGTTCAACGAACGGGGATGAGGTAGTCGTACACGACGTGATCCAAATCACCGGAGATCCTAGCACCGAAAGCACAGCACCTCCGCGTTCAACACACGTACGGTCAGCGTAACGTCTCCTTCTTCTTGATCCAGCAAGGCAAAGGAGAGGTTGGGGAAGATGGCTCCAACAGCAGCACGACGGCGTGGTGATGGTGGAACTATAGTACTCCGGCAGGGCTTCGCCGTGCTCAACGAAGGAGGAGGAGGTGTTGGGGAGGGAGAGGGAGGCGCCAGGAGCAAGGGTGCGCAGCCCTCCCCTCACCCCTCTATTTATAGGGGAAGGGGCAAGGGGGGCCGGCCCCTCTAGATGGGATCTAGAGGGGGGCGGCGGCCTAGGGGGGGAGGCTTGCCCCCCAAGCAAGGGGGCGCCCCCCTCAGGGTTTCCCCCAACCCTAGGCGCATGGGCCCTGGGGGGGGGGCGCACCAGCCCACTTTGGGCTGGTTCCCTTCCTCATACAGCCCATGAGGCCCTTCGAGAGAGGTGGCCCCTCCCGGTGGACCCCCAGAACCCCTTCGGTGGCCCCGGTACAATACCGATATGCCCCCGAAACTTCCCGGTGTCCGTATGATGACTTCCCATATATAAATCTTTACCTCCGGACCATTCCGAAACTCCTCGTGACGTCCGAGATCTCATCCGGGACTCCGAACAACATTCGGGTTACTGCATATACATATCTTCACAACCCTAGCGTCACCGAACCTTAAGTGTGTAGACCCTACGGGTTCGGGAGACATGCAGACATGACCGAGACGGCTCTCGGGCAATAACCAACAGCGGGATCTGGATACCCATGTTGGCTCCCACATGCTCCACGATGATCTCATCGGATGAACCACGATGTCGAGGATTCAATTAATCCCGTATACGATTCCCTTTGTCAATCGGTATTTTACTTGCCCGAGATTCGATCGTCGGTATCCCAATACCTCGTTCAATCTCGTTACTGGCAAGTCACTTTTCTCGTACCGTAATGCATGATCCCGTGATCAAACACTTTGATCACATTGAGCTCATTATGATGATGCATTACCGAGAGGGCCCGGTGATACCTCTCCGTCAAGCGGAGTGACAAATCCCAGTCTCGATCCATGTCAACCCAACAGACACTTTCAGAGATACCCGTAGTATACCTTTATAGTCACCCAGTTACGTTGTGACGTTTGGCACAACCAAAGCACTCCTACGGTATCCGGGAGTTACACGATCTCATGGTCTAAGGAAAGGATACTTGACATTGGAAAACTCTAGCAAACGAACTATGCGATCTTATGCTATGTTTAGGATCGGGTCTTGTCCATCACATCATTCTCCTAATGATGTGATCTCGTTATCAATGACATCCAATGTCCATAGTCAGGAAACCATGACTATCTGTCGATCAACGAGCTAGTCAACTAGAGGCTCACTAGGGACATATTGTTGTCTGTTATTCACACATGTATTACGATTTCCGGATAACACAATTATAGCACGAATAAAGACAATTATCATGAACAAGGAAATATAATAATAATGCTTTTATTATTGCCTCTAGGGCATATTTCCAACAGTCTCCCACTTGCACTAGAGTCAATAATCTAGTTACATTGTGATGAATCGAACACCCATAGAGTTCTGGTGCTGATCATGTTTTGCCTTAGGGACAGGTTTAGTCAACGGATCTGCGACATTCAGATCCGTGTGTACTTTACAAATTTCTATGTCTCCATCTTGAACATTTTCACGAATGGAGTTGAAGCGACGCTTGATGTGCCTGGTCTTCTTGTGAAACCTGGGCTCCTTGGCAAGTGCAATAGCTCCAGTGTTGTCACAGAAGAGTTTGATTGGCCCCGACGCATTGGGTATGACTCCGAGGTCGGTGATGAACTCCTTCACCCAAATTGCTTCATGTGCTGCCTCCGAGGCTGCCATGTACTCCGCTTCACATGTAGATCCCGCCACAACGCTCTGCTTGCAACTGCACCAGCTTACTGCCCCACCATTCAAAATATACACGTATCCGGTTTGTGACTTAGAGTCATCCAGATCTGTGTCGAAGCTAGCGTCGACGTAACCCTTTACGACGAGCTCTTCGTCACCTCCATAAACGAGAAACATTTCCTTAGTCCTTTTGAGGTACTTCAGGATATTCTTGACCGCTGTCCAGTGTTCCTTGCCGGGATTACTTTGGTACCTTCCTACCAAACTTATGGCAAGGTTTACATCAGGTCTGGTACACAGCATGGCATACATAATAGAACCTATGGCTGAGGCATAGGGGATGACACTCATCTCTTCTATATCTTCTGCCGTGGTCGGACATTGAGCTGAGCTCAATTTCACACCTTGTAACACAGGTAAGAACCCCTTCTTAGATTGATCCATATTGAACTTCTTCAATATCTTATCAAGGTATGTGCTTTGTGAAAGACCTATGAGGCGTCTTGATCTATCTCTATAGATCTTGATGCCTAATATATAAGCAGCTTCTCCAAGGTCCTTCATTGAAAAACTCTTATTCAAGTAGGCCTTAATGCTGTCCAAGAGTTCTATATCATTTCCCATCAAAAGTATGTCATCTACATATAGTATGAGAAATGCTACAGAGCTCCCACTCACTTTCTTGTAAACGCAGGCTTCTCCATAAGTCTGCGTAAACCCAAACGCTTTGATCATCTCATCAAAGCGAATGTTCCAACTCCGAGATGCTTGCACCAGCCCATAAATCGAGCGTTGGAGCTTGCACACCTTGTCAGCATTCTTAGGATCGACAAAACCTTCCGGCTGCATCATATACAATTCTTCCTTAAGGAAACCATTAAGGAATGCCGTTTTGACGTCCATTTGCCATATTTCATAATCGTAGAATGCGGCAATTGCTAACATGATTCGGACGGACTTCAGCTTCGCTACCGATGAGAAAGTCTCATCGTAGTCAATTCCTTGAACTTGTCGATAACCCTTAGCGACAAGCCGAGCTTTATAGACGGTCACATTACCATCCGCGTCTGTCTTCTTCTTAAAGATCCATTTATTTTCTATGGCTCGCCGTTCAACGGGCAAGTCAGTCAAAGTCCATACTTCGTTTTCATACATGGATCCTATCTCGGATTTCATGGCTTCCAGCCATTTGTCGGAATCCGGGCCCGCCATTGCTTCCTCATAGTTCGAAGGTTCACTGTTGTCTAACAACATGATTTCCAAGACAGGGTTGCCGTACCACTCTGGTGCGGAACGTGTCCTTGTGGATCTTCGAATTTCAGTAGGAGCTTGATTAGAAGTATCTTGATCATTATCATTATTTTCCTCTCTAGTCGGTGCAGACACCTCAGGAACGTTTTCATGAGTTTCGCCATTTTCCGGTTCAAGAGGTAACACTTCATCAAGTTCTACTTTCCTCCCACTTACTTCTTTCGAGAGAAACTCTTTCTCTAGAAAGGATCCATTCTTGGCAACAAAGATCTTGCCTTCGGATCTGAGGTAGAAGGTATACCCAATAGTTTCTTTAGGGTATCCTATGAAGACGCATTTTCCCGACTTGGGTTCGAGCTTTTCAGGTTGAAGTTTCTTGACATAAGCATCGCATCCCCAAACTTTTAGAAACGACAGCTTAGGTTTCTTCCCAAACCATAATTCATATGGTGTCGTCTCAACGGATTTCAACGGAGCCCTATTTAAAGTGAATGCGGCAGTCTCTAAAGCATAGCCCCAAAAAGATAGCGGTAACTCGGTAAGAGACATCATAGATCGCACCATATCTAATAGAGTGCGATTACGACGTTCGGACACACCATTACGCTGAGGTGTTCCAGGCGGCGTGAGTTGTGAAACTATTCCACATTTTCTTAAGTGCGTGCCAAATTCGTGACTCAAGTATTCTCCTCCACGATCTGATCGTAGAAACTTGATCTTTCTATCACGTTGATTTTCAACCTCACTCTGAAATTCCTTGAACTTTTCAAAGGTCTCAGACTTGTGTTTCATTAAGTAGACATACCCATATCTACTCAAGTCATCATTGAGGGTGAGAACATAACGATAGCCACCGCGAGCCTCAACACTCATTGGACCGCACACATCGGTATGTATGATTTCCAATAAGTTGGTTGCTCGCTCCATTGTTCCTGAGAACGGAGTCTTGGTCATTTTACCCATGAGGCATGGTTCGCACGTGTCAAATGATTCATAATCAAGAGACTCTAAAAGTCCATCTGCATGGAGCTTCTTGATGCGTTTGACACTTATGTGACCAAGGCGGCAGTGCCACAAATATGTGGGACTATTGTTATCAACTTTAACTCTTTTGGTATTCACACTATGAATATGTGTATCATCACGTATGAGATTCATTAAGAATAAACCATTAACCATCGGAGCATGACCATAAAACATATCTCTCATATAAATAGAACAACCATTATTCTCTGATTTAAATGAGTAGCCATCTCGAATTAAACGAGATCCAGACACAATGTTCATGCTCAAACTTGGCACTAAATAACAATTATTGAGGTTTAAAACTAATCCCGTAGGTAAATGTACAGGTAGCGTGCCGACGGCGATCACATCGACCTTGGAACCATTCCCGACGTGCATCGTCACCTCGTCCTTTGCCAGTCTCGGTTTATTCCGTAGCTCCTGCTTTGAGTTACAAATGTGAGCAACTGCACCGGTATCAAATACCCAAGAACTACTACGAGTACTGGTAAGGTACACATCAATTACATGTATATCACATATACCTTTGGTTTTGCCGGCCTTCTTGTCCGCTAAGTATTTGGGGCAGTTCCGCTTCCAGTGACCACTTTCCTTGCAATAAAAACACTCAGTCTCGGGCTTGGGTCCATTCTTTGGCTTCTTCCCGGCAACTTGCTTACCGGGCGCGGCAACTTCCTTGCCGTCCTTCTTGAAGTTCTTTTTACCCTTGCCCTTCTTGAACTTAGTGGTTTTATTCACCATCAACACTTGATGCTCCTTCTTGATTTCTACCTCTGCTGATTTCAGCATAGCATATACCTCAGGAATGGTCTTTACCATCCCCTGCATATTGTAGTTCATCACAAAGCTCTTGTAGCTAGGTGGAAGCGACTGGAGGATTCTGTCAATGACCGCTTCATCCGGGAGATTAACTTCTAGTTGAGTCAAGCGGTTGTGCAACCCATACATTTTGAGTATGTGTTCACTGACAGAACTATTTTCCTCCATCTTACAGCTAAATAATTTGTCGGAGACTTCATATCTCTCAACCCGGGCATGAGCTTGGAAAACCATTTTCAGCTCTTCGAACATCTCATATGCTCCATGTCTCTCAAAACGCTTTTGGAGCCCCGGCTCTAAGCTGTAAAGCATGCCGCACTGAACGAGGGAGTAATCATCGCAGCGTGACTGCCAAGTGTTCATAACGTCTTGTTCTGCAGGGAGAATAGGTGCGTCACCCAGCGGTGCTCGTAGGACATAATCTTTCTTGGCAGCTATGAGGATGATCCTCAGGTTCCGGACCCAGTCCGTATAGTTGCTGCCATCGTCTTTCAGCTTGGTTTTCTCTAGGAATGCGTTGAAGTTGAGGACTACGTTGGCCATTTGATCTACAAGACATATTGTAAATATTTAGACTAAGTTCGTGATAATAAAGTTCATTTAATCAAATTATTTAATGAACTCCCACTTAGATAGACATCCCTCTTCTAGTCATCTAAGTATTACATGATCCGAGTCAACTAGGCCGTGTCCGATCATCACGTGAGACGGACTAGTCAACATTGGTGAACATCTTCATGTTGATCGTATCTTCTATACGACTCATGCTCGACCTTTCGGTCTTCTGTGTTCCGAGGCCATGTCTGTACATGCTAGGCTCGTCAAGTCAACCTAAGTGTTTGCATGTGTAAATCTGTCTTACACCCGTTGTATGTGAACGTTAGAATCTATCACACCCGATCATCATGTGGTGCTTCGAAACAACGAACTGTCGCAATGGTGCACAGTTAGGGGGAACACTTTCTTGAAATTATTATGAGGGATCATCTTATTTACTACCGTCATTGTAAGTAAACAAGATGCAAAACATGTTAAACATCACATGCAATCAAATAATAAACATGACATGATATGGCCAATATCACATAGCTCCTTTGATCTCCATCTTGGGGCTCCATGATCATCTTGTCACCGGCTTGACACCATGATCTCCATCATCATGATCTCCATCATCGTGTCCCTATGAAGTTGCTCTCCAACTATTACTTCTACTACTATGGCTAACGCATTTAGCAATAAAGTAAAGTAATTTACATGGCGTTTCTCAATGACACGCAGGTCATACAAAAAATAAAGACAACTCCTATGGCTCCTGCCGGTTGTCATACTCATCGACATGCAAGTCGTGATTCCTATTACAATAGCATGAACATCTCATACATCACATATAGATCATTCATCATTCATCACCACTTTGGCCATATCATATCACAAAGCACTTGCTGCAAAAACAAGTTAGACGTCCTCTAATTGTTGTTGCAAGTTTTTACGTGGCTGAATTAGGGTTCTAGCAAGAACGTTTTCTTACCTACGTGAAAGCCACAACGTGATTTTTCAACTTCTATTTACCCTTCATAAGGACCCTTTTCATCAAATCCGCTCCAACTAAAGTGGGAGAGACAGACACCCGCCAGCCACCTTATGCAACTAGTGCATGTTAGTCGGTGGAACCGGTCTCACGTAAGAGTACGTGTAAGGTTGGTCCGGGCCACTTCATCCCACAATACTGCTGAAGCAAGATAAGACTAGTAGCGGCAAGAAAGTTGACAACATCTACGCCCACAACAAATTGTGTTCTACTCGTGCAATAGAGAACTACGCATAGACCTAGCTCATGATGCCACTGTTGGGGAACGTTGCAGAAAATTAAAATTTTCCTACGGTTTAACCAAGATCCATCTATGAGTTCATCTAAGCAATGAGTCAAGGGAGAGGTATTGCATCTACATACCACTTTGTAGATCGCGAGCGGAAGCGTTCAACGAACGGGGATGAGGTAGTCGTACACGACGTGATCCAAATCACCGGAGATCCTAGCACCGAAAGCACGGCACCTCCGCGTTCAACACACGTACGTTCAGCCTAACGTCTCCTTCTTCTTGATCCATCAAGGCAAAGGAGAGGTTGGGGAAGATGGCTCCAACAGCAGCACGACGGCGTGGTGATGGTGGAACTATAGTACTCCGGCAGGGCTTCGCCGTGCTCAACGGAGGAGGAGGAGGTGTTGGGGAGGGAGAGGGAGGCGCCAGGAGCAAGGGTGCGCAGCCCTCCCCTCACCCCTCTATTTATAGGGGAAGGGGCAAGGGGGGCCGGCCCCTCTAGATGGGATCTAGAGGGGGGCGGCGGCCTAGGGGAGGAGGCTTGCCCCCCAAGCAAGGGGGGCGCCCCCCTCAGGGTTTCCCCCAACCCTAGGCGCATGGGCCCTTGGGGGGGAGGCGCACCAGCCCACTTTGGGCTGGTTCCCTTCCTCATACAGCCCATGAGGCCCTCCGGGAGAGGTGCCCCCTCCCGGTGGACCCCCAGAACCCCTTCAGTGGCCCCGGTACAATACCGATATGCCCCCAAAACTTCCCGGTGTCCGTATGATGACTTCCCATATATAAATCTTTACCTCCGGACCATTCCGAAACTCCTCGTGACGTACGGGATCTCATTCGGGACTCCGAACAACATTCGGGTTACTGCATATACATATCTTCACAACCCTAGCGTCACCGAACCTTAAGTGTGTAGACCCTACGGGTTCGGGAGACATGCAGACATGACCGAGACGGCTCTCGGGCAATAACCAACAGCGGGATCTGGATACCCATGTTGGCTCCCACATGCTCCACGATGATCTCATCGGATGAAACACGATGTCGAGGATTCAATTAATCCCGTATACGATTCCCTTTGTCAATCGGTATTTTACTTGCCCGAGATTCGATCGTCGGTATCCCAATACCTCGTTCAATCTCGTTACTGGCAAGTCACTTTTCTCGTACCGTAATGCATGATCCCGTGATCAAACACTTTGATCACATTGAGCTCATTATGATGATGCATTACCGAGAGGGCCCGGTGATACCTCTCCGTCAAGCGGAGTGACAAATCCCAGTCTCGATCCATGTCAACCCAACAGACACTTTCAGAGATACCCGTAGTATACCTTTATAGTCACCCAGTTACGTTGTGACGTTTGGCACAACCAAAGCACTCCTACGGTATCCGGGAGTTACACGATCTCATGGTCTAAGGAAAGGATACTTGACATTGGAAAACTCTAGCAAACGAACTATGCGATCTTATGCTATGTTTAGGATCGGGTCTTGTCCATCACATCATTCTCCTAATGATGTGATCTCGTTATCAATGACATCCAATGTCCATAGTCAGGAAACCATGACTATCTGTCGATCAACGAGCTAGTCAACTAGAGGCTCACTAGGGACATATTGTTGTCTGTTATTCACACATGTATTACGATTTCCGGATAACACAATTATAGCACGAATAAAGACAATTATCATGAACAAGGAAATATAATAATAATGCTTTTATTATTGCCTCTAGGGCATATTTCCAACACTAAGTGGGAGTTCTTAAGTAATATGATTAATTGAACTTTAATTTATCATGAACTTAGTCCTGGTAGTATTAGCATATCTATGTTGTAGATCAATAGGTCGCGTTGTTGCTTTCATATGTTTATTATGATATGTTCCTAGAGAAAATTGTGTTGAAAAATGTTAGTAGCAATGATGCGGATTGGATCCGTGATCTGAGGTTTATCCTCATTGCCGCACAGAAGAATTATGTCCTTGATGCACCGCTAGGTGACAGACCTATTGCAGTAGCAGATGCAGACGTTATGAACGTTTGGCTAGCTCAATATGATAACTACTTGATAGTTTAGTGCACCATGCTTAACGGCTTAGAATCGGGACTTCAAAGACGTTTTGAACGTCATGGACCATATGAGATGTTCCAGGAGTTGAAGTTAACATTTCAAGCAAATACCCGAGTTGAGAGATATGAAGTCTCCAACAAGTTCTATAGCTAAAAGATGGAGGAGAATCACTCAACTAGTGAGCATGTACTCAGATTGTCTGAGTACTACAATCGCTTGAATCAAGTGGGAGTTAATCTTCCAGATAAGATAGTGATTGACAGAATTCTCTAGTCACCATCACCAAGTTAGTAGAACTTCGTGATGAACTATAATATGCAAGGGATAACGGAAACTATTCCCAAGCTCTTCGTGATGCTAAAATCAACGAAGGTAGAAATCAAGAGAAACATCAAGTGTTAACAAGACCACTAGTTTCAAGTAAAGGGCAAAGGGAAACTTCGAGAAGAACGGCAAGCAAGTTGCTGCTCAAGTGAAGAAGCCCAAGTCTGGACCTAAGCCTGCGACTGAGTGCTTCTACTGCAAAGGGACTGGTCACTGGAAGCGGAACTACCGCAAGTGATTGGCGGATAAGAAAGGATGGCAAAGTAAACAAAGGTATATTTGATATACATGATATTGATGTGTACTTTACTAGTGTTTATAGCAACCCCTAAGTATTTGATACTAGTTCAGTTGCTATGATTAGTAACTTGAAACGGGAGTTGCAGAATAAACAGAGACTAGTTAAGAGTGAAGTGACGATGTGTGTTGGAAGTGGTTCCAAGATTGATATGATCATCATCGCACACTCACTATACTTTCGAGATTAGTGCTGAAACCTAAATAAGTGTTACTTGGTGTTTGCGTTGAGCATGAATATGATTTGATCATGTTTATTGCAATACAGTTATTCATTTAAGTTAGACAACAATTGTTGTTCTGTTTACATGAATAAAACCTTGTATGGTTATACACACCAACGAAATGGTTTGTTGGATCTCGATTGTAGTGATACACATATTCATAATGTTGAAGCCAAAAGATGCAAAGTTAATAATGATAGTGCAACTTATTTGTGGCACTGCCGTTTAAGTCATATTGGTGTAAAGCGCATGAAAAAACTCCATGTTGATGGGATTTTGGAATCACTTGATTATGAATCACTTGATGCTTGCAAATCATGTCTCTTGGGCAAGATGACTAAAACGCCATTCTCCGGAACAATGGAGCGAGCAACAGATTTGTTGGAAATCATACATACTGATGTGTGTGGTCCGATGAATATTAAAGCTCGCGACAAGTATCACTATTTTCTAACCTTCACAGATGATTTAAGCAGATATGAGTATATCTACTTGATGAAACATAAGTCTGAAACATTTGAAAAGTTCAAAGAATTTCAGAGTGAAGTGGAAAATCATCGTGACAAGAAAAATAAAGTTTCTATGATCTGATCACGGAGACGATTATTTGAGTTACGAGTTTGGCCTTTAATTAAAACAATGTGGAATAGTTTCACAAACTCATGCCACCTGGAACACCACAGCATAATGGTGTGTCCGAACGTCATAACCGTACTTTATTGGATATAGTGCAATCTATGATGTTTCTTACCGATTTACCACTATCGTTTTGGGGTTATGCATTAGAGACAGCTGCATTCACGTTAAAAAGGGGCACCATCTAAGTCCGTTGAGACGGCACAATATGAACTGTGGTTTGGCTAGAAACCAAAGTTGTCGTTTCTTAAAGTTTGGGATTGAGATGCTTATATGAATAAGTTTCATCCTGATAAGCTCAAACCCAAATCGGAGAAATATGTCTTCACAGGATACCCAAAGGAGACAGTTGGGTACACCTTCTATCACAGATCCAAAGGCAAGACATTCGTTGCTAAGAATGGATCCTTTCCAGAGAAGGAGTTTCTCTCGAAAGAAGTGAGTGGGAGGAAAGTAGAACTTGATAAGGTAACTGTACCTGCTCCCTTATTGGAAAGTAGTTCATCACAGAAATCTGTTCCTGTGACTACTACACCAATTAGTGAGGAAGATAATGATGATGACCATGTAACTTCGGATCAAGTTACTACCAAACCTCGTAGGTCAACCAGAGTGAGATCCGCACCAGAGTGGTACGGTAATCCTATTCTGGAGGTCATGTTACTTGACCATGACGAACCTACGAACTATGAGGAAGCGATGATGAGCCCAGATTCCGCAAAATGGTTTGAGGCCATGAAATCTGAGATGGGATCCATGTATGAGAACAAAGTATGGACTTTGATGGATTTGCCCGATGATCGGCAAGCCATAGAAAATAAATGGATCTTCAAGAGGAAGACAGACACTGATAGTAGTGTTACTATCTACAAAGCTAGAATTGTCGCAAAAGGTTTTCGACAAGTTCAAGGTGTTGACTACGATGAGAGTTTCTCACTCGTATCTATGCTTAAGTCTGTTCGAATCATGTTAACAATTGCCGCATTTTATGAAATCTGGCAAATGGATAAACAAAACTGCATTCCTCAATGGATTTATTAAAGAAGAGTTGTATACGATGCAACTAGAAGGTTTTGTCAATCCTAAAGGTGCTAACAAAATATGCAAGCTCCAGCGATCCATCTATGGACTGGTGCAAGCATCTCGGAGTTGGAATACACGCTTTGATGAGTTGATCAAAGCATATAGTTTTATATAGACTTGCGGTGAAGCCTGTATTTACAAGAAAGTGAGTGGGAGCACTACAACATTTTTGATAAGTATATGTAGGACATATTGTTGAACGGAAATAATGTAGAATTATTCTGCAAAGCATAAATGAGTGTTTGAAAGGATTTTTTTGAAGAAGGACCTCGGTGAAGTTGCTTACATATTAAGCATCAAGATCTATAGAGATAGATCAAGACGCTTGATAAGTTTTCAATGAGTACATACCTTGACAAGTTTTTGAAGTAGTTCAAAATGGAACAGTCAAAGAAAGAGTTCTTGCCTGTGTTACAAGGTGTGAAATTGAGTAAGACTAAAAGCCCAACCACGGCAGATAATAGAAAGAATGAAAGTCATTCCCTATGCCTCAGCCATAGATTCTATAAAGTATGCCATGCTATGTACCAGATATATTGTATACCCTACACTGTGTTTAAGCGAGGGAGTACAATAGTGATCTAGGAAGTAGATCACTGGACATCGGTCAAAATTATCCTTAGTGAAATAAGGATATGTTTCTCGATTATGGGCGTGACAAAAAGGTTTGTCGTAAAAGGTTACGTCGATGCAAGTTTTAACACTAATCTAGATGACTCTAAGTCTCAATCTAGATACATATTGAAAGTGGGAGCAATTAGCTAAAGTAGCTCAGTGCAGAGCATTGTAGACATAGAAATTTGCAAAATACATACGGATCTGAATTTTGGCAGACCCGTTGACTAAGCTTCTCTCACAAGCAAAACATGATCACACCTTAGTACTCTTTGGGTGTTAATCACATAGAGATGTGAACTAGATTACTGACTCTAGTAAACCCTTTGAGTGTTGGTCACATGATGATATGAACTATGGGTGTTAATCACATGATGATGTGAACCATTGATATTAAATCACATGACGATGTGATCTAGATTATTGACTCTAGTGCAAGTGCGAGACTGAAGGAAATATGCCCTAGAGGCAATAATAAAGTTATTATTTATTTCCTTATATCATGATAAATGTTTATTATTCATGCTAGAATTGTATTAACCGGAAACATAATACATGTGTGAATACATAGACAAACAATATGTCACTAGTATGCCTCTACTTGACTAGCTCGTTGATCAAAGATGGTTAAATTTCCTAGCCATAGACATGAGTTGTCATTTGATTAACGGGATCACATCATTAGGAGAATGATGTGATTGACATGACCCATTTCGTTAGCTTAGCACTCGATCGTTTAGTGTGTTGCTATTGCTTTCTTCATGACTTATACATGTTCCTATGACTATGAGATTATGCAACTCCCGTTTACCGGAGCAACACTTTGTGTGCTACCAAACGTCACAACGTAACTGGGTGATTATAAAGGAGCTCTACAGGTGTCTCCAAAGGTAGATGTTGGGTTGGCGTATTTCGAGATTAGGATTTGTCACTCCGATTGTCGGAGAGGTATCTCTGGGCCCTCTCGGTAATGCACATCACATAAGCCTTGCAAGCATTGAAACTAATGAGTTAGTTGCGAGATGATGTATTACGGAACGAGTAAAGAGACTTGCCAGTAACGAGATTGAACTAGGTATTGGATACCGACGATCGAATCTCGGGCAAGTAACATACCAGTGACAAAGGGAACTACGTATGTTGTTATGCAGTCTGACCGATAAAGATTTTCGTAGAATATGTAGGAGCCAATATGGGCATCTAGGTCCCGCTATTGGTTATTGACCGGAGACGTGTCTCGGTCATGTCTACATTGTTCTCAAACCGTAGGGTCCGCACGCTTAAGGTTTCGATGACAGTTATATTATGAGTTTTGATGTACCGAAGGAGTTCGGAGTCCCATATGAGATCGGGGACATGACGAGGAGTCTCGAAATGGTCGAGACGTAAAGATCGATATATTGGACGACTATATTCGGACATCGGAAAGGTTCTGAGTGATTCGGGTATTTTTGGGAGTACCGGAGAGTTACGGGAATTCGCCGGGGAGTATATGGGCCTTATTGGGCCATACGGGAATAGAGGAGAGAGGCCAAAAGGAAGGAGGCCTGTGCCCCCCCTCTGGTCCGAATTGGACAAGGGGCGCAGCCCCCTTTTCCTTCTTCCTCTCCCCCTCTTTCCCCTTCTCCTACTCCAACAAGGAAGGAGGGAGTCCTACTCCCGGTGGGAGTAGGACTCCCCTTGGCGCGCCCCCTCCTAGGCCGGCCGCCCCCTCCCCCTTGCTCCTTTATATACGGGGGCAGGGGGGCACCCCATGACAGAAGTTGATCTTCGTGATCGTTCCTTAGCCGTGTGCGGTGCCCCCCTCCACGATATTACACCTCGGTCATATTGTAGCGGTGCTTAGGCGAAGCCCTGCGACAGTTGAACATCAAGATCGTCACCACGCCGTCGTGCTGACGGAACTCCTCCCCGAAGCTTTGCTGGATCGGAGCCCGGGGAGTGTCATCGAGCTGGACGTGTGCTAAGAACTCGGAGGTGCCGGAGTAACGGTGCTTGGATCGGTCGGATCGGGAAGACGTACGACTACTTCCTCTACGTTGCGTCAACGCTTCCGCTTCGGTCTACGAGGGTACGTAGACAACACTCTCCCCTCTCGTTGCTATGCATCACCATGATCTTGCGTGTGCGTAGGAAAATTTTGAAATTACTACGTTCCCCAACATGAAAGCTACCGATGTGAAGAGATTCAAGCAACTCGATTCCCAAGCGAAGAATATCATATGTGGCCATCTGAGTAAAGGACAGTATGCTAGAGTGAGTGCTTTGGAGACTGCTAAGCTTATCTGGGATAGGCTGTCCAAAGTCAATGAAGGAGTTTCAACTCAGCGTGACTCTCGAGTTGATGTTCTTCACAATCTCTTCAACCGCTTCAAAAAATTCAACAATGAAAATGTTCAGCAAACCTTCGATCACCTCACTGACATCTCAAATGAGCTTCAAGCACTTGGTGCCACTGACATCACCGACCATGAGGTGGTGAAGAAATTGCTGAGATCGCTTGATTCCTCATCTGATACTCTAGCACTGATGATACAAGAGTGTGCTGATTACAAGTCACTTGACCCCGCTGATATCCTTGAGAGGCTAAACACTCATGAGTTCCAGCTTGCTAAAAAGAGAGATCTCTATGGTTCGAGCTATGGCATATCACGTGCGCTGAAGGCCAAGGCAGTATCAGAATCCGAAGATGAAGACTCTGGTAGCAGCCTTGGTGACCCTGAAGAACTAAGATGTGATCTAGCACTGCTTGTGAAGAAATTCCAGAAGTTCTCAAGACATGGTCGCTTTGGAAAACCCTCAAGGAGCAATGATTCCTCATCCAGTGACTAAGAAGAGGCTTTGTCACAAGTGCAAGAAATCAAAGATTGTCCTCAGTGGGAAAAGGAATCAAAAAAGAAGAAATACAAGGATTACAGTTCTGATGATGCGAAGAAAAAGAAGAAGTCCTCAAAATCTTCATCATCAAAATCCTCGAAGTATTCGTCTCACAAGAAGAGCAGCTCCAAGAAGGCTCGGGTATTCATTGGCAAGGAAATGGACTCTGAGGCTGAATCTGAAGAAAATGAAGCAGAAGAGGAATCTGATGATTCTGAGTCTGGTGTGGCGAGCCTAGCCCTCGCTACTGCATTCATCAGCAAGCCCATCTTCACCTCTGAAGAAAGTGATCTCACCAACAAGGCTGATGAAGGCAGTGATGACTTTGCTCCCACCTATTGCTTCATGGCAAAAGGTGCCAAGGTACTCAAATACGCCTCCTTTGAATCTAGTGAGGATGAATCTGATGAAAATCTTAAGCCTAGCTACTCTAAACTTGCCAAGATTGTTGTGCAACAACAAATGGCTTTTGAAAAGGTTCAAAACATGCTAGATAAAAGTGATGATATGTTGGGTGAAGAAATGGATCGCACTAAAGCCTTAACTGAAAATCTTCAGAGATTTCAGACCAGGTTTGATAACCTTCAAGGTCATCATAACACTCTCTTATCTGATCATGAGAAGCTTTCTTATGAATATCTTCAAAAGAAGCAAGATCTTGAAAAAGCTAAGAGTGAGTTATGAAGATCTTCAGAAGGAGCGCGATTCATTGCTTGCTCAACAAATCAGCATTGCTCAGGAAGAATTTATTCCTCCCTGTTTGAAACGCATTGAATGAGAATCTGCTAATTCTTCACCTGAATGTTCAAATGCTTCTAATGTTACAAATTCTTCACCTGCCTCTGCTATCACTAATTCCTCATCTGAGGACATTGCTAGTATCACTGATGATGCAGGGCTGAAGGAATTGTACATGACAGGCATGTACAAAAGCCTCAAAGGGCATCAGACTCTTTGTGATGTGCTTAAAAAGCAGATCCTCAACAGGAACCCTAGGAAAGAGGGTATTGCCTTTGAGAGGAAACTCAATGCTGATGGTACATATTGGAAGCCTGAGCAGTACCCCAAAACCTCATGGGTTGCTGCAAAGGGACCTCCAGTTGATCCATCTAATTTATTTGGATTTACATGTGAATCTTCTCATTCTTCTGATGAGTTATTTGACTCCAACTATAAATTGTTCAAAAATCAGAATGGTGAAGTATTTGCTAGATATGTTGGCACTAACTGCAGGAACGGTTCCCCTATGAAGAAAATCTGGGTTCCCAAAAAGTGCCTTGAAAGTCTTCAGGTGAATGTCCACATGACACCACCTGTGAAGAATAGGAACCCCAGATCAAATTCTTCATATGGATCCAAGTCCTCATATGGACCATATTCCTCAAGGGGATCAAATTCCTCACATGGATCAAAGTCCTCATATGAACATCATCGTGCTACCAACTCTGTTTCGCAGGGAAGAGCCAAGGGCTATGAATATGAGCATTATTCTTCAAATTATTATGTTCATAAGTCCTCAAAGAATTTCTCTGCTTATTCATAGGCTTACCCTAACCCCTCTTATGTGAAACGTAATGGTTTGGCCGCTATGCCACCATTCTCATATGGAGCTCGCAGAGTGATGAACTCTTTGCCACCCCTTCAGATGTGGGTGGTGAAGAAAAAGAACTAATCTCTTCTACAGGGTTAGGTCTCCAGACGTACTGTAACGTCTGAAGAATTTGCTAGGGACCTGACAAACTGCCTGAAAGGACGCAGGCTAACCATGATGAAATGAACTTTCATTTCACACATCCTCCCTCTGTTTTATCTGTCATACTGATTGATGAAATTGATCTGATGAATTGTGATATCATATTCTTCACTGCTGAAGTATATGAGGTCGTAAGTTGCACTAATTCATCTGCAGGATGATCAACCCAAAGCCACTGAGTGGGTACTTGATAGTGGATGTACAAATCACATGACTGGTGACAAGAATATTTTGATGGATGCTCCCTTATCATCGTCACATATGAAGCATATCATCTTCGCTGATAAAAGCAAAAGTCAGGTATTGGGTCTAGGTAAAGTTGCTATCACAAAGGATCGACACATGGACAAAGTCATGCTTGTTGAGTCCTTAGGATACAACCTTATGTCTGTCTCAATGCTTTGTGATCTTGATATGGTTGTTGTTTTTGGCAAGTATCATTGTGTTGTGATTATGGAAGCTGACAATTCCAAAGTCTTCGAAGGCTTTAGGAGAGGAGACTTGTATATTGTTGATTTCTCTGCAGATTCACAACCAGCCGTGTGCCTACTTGCAAAAGCTTCAGAAGGATGGCTGTGGCATCGACGACTTGGTCATGCAGGCATGAGGAATTTGCACACTCTTGCGAAGAAGAAGCATGTCATTGGCATTGAGAATGTCAAATTCCTCAAGGATCACTTATGCGGTGCCTGTGAAGCTGGAAAGATGACCAAGGCCAAGCATGCAGCAAAGACCATCATGACCACTACTCGACCATTTTAATTGCTTCACATGGATCTCTTCGGTCCTAATCACTACGCCTCTGTTTCAAATGAAGCATCTCAATATGGCTTTGTTATCGTTGATGATTACTCTCGTTACACATGGGTACACCTTGTCTCTTACAAACATGAAGTGTAGGAAGTCTTCAAACGATTCTCCTCGAGGGCTTCAACCAACTTTGGTGTGAAGATCAAGCACATCAGAAGTGACAATGGCACTGAGTTCAAGAATTCGGGTCTCGATGACTTTCTTGATGAACTTGGTATTACTCATGAATTATCTGCTCCTTATACTCCTCAACAGAATGGCGTCGTGGAGCGCAAGAACAGGACTCTTGCTGAGATGGCTCGCACTATGCTCGATGAGTACAAAACCCCTCGTCGTTTCTGGGTTGATGCAATTGATACTGCGTGCCATATCATCAACAGAGTATATCTTCACAAATTCTTCAAGAAGACTGCCTATGAACTCCTCACTGACAAGAAACCCAATGTGAGTTATTTCAAAGTCTTCGGTGCTAAATGCTGGATTAGAGATCCTCATCACAACTCTAAATTTGCACCGAAAGCACATGAAGGTTTTATGCTTGGTTACGGAAAGGACTCGCGCACCTACAGAGTCTTCAACAATGTTCTTCACAAGATTGTTGAAACTGTAGATGTGCGGTTCGATGAGACTAATGGCTCGCAAAGAGAGCACCTACCTTCTGTGTTAGATGAACCAGCACCTGAGGACTCTATCAAGCACAAGGCTACTGAAGATGTCATTCCTACTGAAGAATCTGTTGAAGAATTCATTCCAGAACGTAAAGAACGTCGAGCTGATGCACCTGAAGAAAATGCTGAGGAAATTGATGCTGAAGAAAATGCTGATCAAATTCCTCAACAACAACCAGCTCATCCTCGCGTTGCAAAAGAAGTGCAAGTGGAGAAGATCATCGATGACATTAGAGCACCAGGTCCTCTCACACGCTCAAAAGCTTCACATCTATCTAACTGTTGTGGGCACTTTGCTTTTGTCTCTATCATAGAGCCCGCTAAGGTAGATGAAGCATTTCTAGAGCCTGAGTGAATTCAGGCCATGCAAGAAGAATTACATCAGTTCAAGCTCAACAACGTCTGGGAACTAGTCAATCGTCCCGATCCTCGCAAGCATAACATCATTGGCACAAAGTGGATCTACCGCAACAAGCAAGATGAAAATGGTGTTGTGGTGAGGAATAAGGCACGACTAGTAGCTCAAGGCTACACACAGGTTGAAGGAGTTGATTTCGATGAAACTTTTGCACCTGTTGCTAGACTTGAGGCTATTCGCATATTGCTTGCTTATGCTAACCATCATGATATCATCTTATATCAAATGGATGTGAAAAGTGCATTCCTCAATGGTAAGCTTGAGGAAGAAGTATATGTTGCTCAACCCCCAGGTTTTGAAGATCCAAAACATCCTGACAAAGTCTTCAGACTTAATAAGGCCCTCTATGGCCTCAAGCAGGCCCCACGAGCGTGGTATGATACATTGAAGGAATTCTTCATGAAGAAAGGCTTCACACCCGGTTCACTCGATCCCACTCTCTTTACTAAATCTTATGATGGTGAACTGTTTGTGTGCCAAATATATGTTGATGATATCATCTTTGGCTCACTGACCAACGTTATAGTGATGAATTTGCCTATATGATGAGTGAAGAATATCAAATGTCTATGATGGGAGAGTTGAAATTCTTCTTAGGTCTTCAAATTCGTCAACAGCGCAATGGCATATTCATATCTAAGGAGAAATACCTCAAGGATGTCCTGAAGAAATTCGGCATGCAAGATTGCAAAGGCATCAAAATTCCTATGCCCACAAATGGTCATTTATGCACTGATGAAAATGGTACTGACTTCGATCATAAGGTATACCGCTCCATGATTGGCTCTTTATTGTACTTATGTGCATCTAGGCCAAATATAATGCTTAGTGTTTGCATGTGTGCACGATTTCAAGCTGCACCGAAGGAATCACACCATAAGTTTGTGAAGCATATTCTTCGATATCTTGCTCACACACCAACACTTGGATTATGGTATCCCAAGGGCTTGGATTTTGATCTCATTGGATATTCTGACTCTGACTACGCTGGTGACCGTGTGGACCGCAAGTCAACATCTGGTACTTGTCATTTCCTCGGACGATCCTTGGTCTGTTGGTCCTCGAAGAAACAGAACTGTGTATCACTGTCTACTGCTGAAGCTGAGTACATTGCTGCTGGTTCTTGCTGTGCTCAGTTGCTATGGATGAAGCAAACACTCAAGGACTACGACATCAATGTGAAGAATGTGCCTCTCCTGTGTGACAATGAGAGTGCCATCAAGATTGCTCACAACCCAGTTCAGCACTCGAAGACAAAGCACATCCAGATTCGTCATCATTTTCTTCGTGATCATGTGTTGAAGGGCGACATTTCTATCGAGCATGTGAAGACTAAAGAACAACTAGCTGATATCTTCACTAAGCCCTTGGATGAGAAGAGATTTAGCAAGTTGCGGTGTGAGCTAAATATCTTAGAGTCTTCGAATGTACTATGAAAAGGCACTCATCCTAACACTTATGCAAAGTTTATGACTTAGATGTGCAACACATGAAGAAACGTTTTTCTTCGATCAATGAAGAATAACACTCTAACTGTGAAGAAATTAATGAAGAATTTGATTCTCAGAACCCTACGACAATTGTACGCGGTGTCTGAAATCACCATTCTTATACGGTGGGACACGCCACCACAAAAGTTGAAAATCTTCAATTTGAGTTTTTCCTCAACTTTTGAAATTCCTCAGTTGTTCAAATTCTTCAACTTTCAAAATCGTTTTTCTTCATTGGATATATATATATATATATATATATATATATATATATATATATATATATATATATATATATATATATATATATATATATATATATATATATATATATATACATACACGAGTTTATGTCCTCTACAACATTCACTTATAGCTATTTCTTCAAGTTGGTTTTTCTGCTAAGTGAATGTGATCGGACCCTTCCCCTCTATGCTATACTCAATCCAATCTGTTCACAAATTCTTCATGTGTGTTCTATTTGAAACTCGTTCAAAATCTTCACCGTGTCCTTGTCAGCGCAAGAAATTGCTTACGGATCGTTAAAACTAATCTTATCCAAACTTTCGGTTTTGCCACTCAAACCGTTCCGCATCCCACGATGCATTATTTTACTCACCCACGATCTTACACGATCTCCACTACACAGTACGTGGGTGACACATGTCGTGAGAAGGAGAACGGGCAGGGGCACGTTCGTCCCAAATCTTCGGGCGAACAGTTTTTCACTGCCTCTATAAATACCCCTCTCCCCTTCCTCACTTCTTTTACTCCGCTCGATCTCTCTCTCCCGCTCGAGCTTCTCAAACCCTAGCGCCGTTGCTACTCCATCGTCGCCGGTGAGGAAGAGCTTCACTGCCTCGACCTCGTCGCCATCGTACTCGCGCTGACCGCGGAAATCTTCACCTCCGCCGCCACCGTAGACGTCTTCCTCCGCCGAGTTAGGGCGTGGAAGATCTACATCGACGAACTCCACTGTTTCACCTCACTGTTCGTCGTGTTCTTCGTTCAGGGTAATTAAAAGTTACTTTTACTGCCCTCTTTGATTCAAAACTTTTCTATAAAATCTTCAGAGGTGTTTTATTCTTCAAATCCTCACACACAAAACACCTCACATGTTATCTGTTCTTGATTCATTTCCCTAAGCATCATTTTCTTCAAGATTCCTCAATTGTGTGGATCTTCGATCTATACAACTCTGGAACCTAAAATAGAGCACGCTTAGTGAAATTCTTCAAGACGCATTTGGTCAAATTCCTCAAACTTGTTCTTTTTGAAAAACCCTCTGAGAACGCATATGACCTCTCCAAATTCCTCGCAACTATACTCTGTTCACAGGTACACATGTCCGCTGCTGAATCATTAGGTTCTCATCAACTTAACTCGTTTGCAGCGTTCCTCAAAGAAAAGTTGCACACTTCTTCAGAGAATTCAATTGCTCAAATTCCTCAACTGAAGAAAATGGCTGACGGTAAAAGGCCACAGAAAGGAGGAAAGAAGCCTGAGGTCATGACTGCCTTTGAAATCCCTGAGGATTTATACAAAGATTACTGCACACCACCTGAGGAAGACAAAATTCAGTGCAAGGTGCGCATTCAGAGGAATGAACGGAGATGGGCATGCGAATGGAGGGAGTACAGATACGTCACTCTAAAGTACATGAAGAAATTCCCACTGAATCCTCCATGCCCAAGAGCCCCATTGGCACCTGGCCAAGTGGCTGATCCCACTAGCGTCAAACGCGGTTAGGATTTTCCTGAAGAATGGGCCAAGCGCCAAGCCAAATTGGCAAGACAAGCCAGAGAAGCAATGAGGAAATTCAATGAAGATTCTGCTGCTGCTGCTGCTGCAACTGAGGCCTTTGTCAAGCCGAGGAAATCAATGCCCAAGAAGCCCGCTCGCAAGCCAAGTGCTTCACCAGCAATGCCCTCACGGCCAAGTTCATCAGCTGCGCCCTCACGGCCAGATACTTCAAAATCCTCAAGGCAAATTCCTCAAGCTGCCCCTGCTCCTCCGAAATCCTCAGCACCTCCTCCAAAGTCCTCAGCTGATCCGACAAAGTCCTCAGCACCTGCGCATCCTGCCACATGCCAAAGGACTGTAGGCATCTCTATTGCCTCTGGTGTCTCAGCTGGTTCCTCAGCTGCACCAAGTTCCTCAGCTGGACCCTCTCTGCTGAAGAAAAAGGCTACTACTGGATGCGATACTCGCCCAAGTCCTAAGAAGAAGCAGGTAGTCTTCAGTGTACCGTCTGATGATGATGAAGCTGATGAAGAAGAACTTGCTGCAATCATCAGGGATCACCAAGAAAGGGCCGCTGGAGCCAAAGGCACACCTGTGCCACTACTGTTGGATCCAAGGGCGATCCTCGATTATATCAATCTCTGGCATAAGGATCGCAACACACCTATGCCTGACTTCAAGCTGACACCTGGCCAAAGTCACGTCTTGACTGCTTTCATTCAAGAAGAAAAATGGAAGTATGATAGGGCCAGGCAGATCAAGAAATCGCAGTACAGGAAAGAGAAACTACTGAGGAAAAATGTTCTCATGATGAAACCCGAAGAACTCATCAAGATGCAGGCTGACATCAAAACCCTCAGCGATGAATTTGATGCGTACTATGCTGACTGGAAAGGAGCAAAAGTCAGGTTTGTGAAACTAACTGAGAAATTCACAAATGTTGCAGCCCCATCGCAACAACAAATTCCTCAAGCTGAACCTTCAGCACAGCCCACTGAAGAACACACCAGCACCGCTGATGAATTTTCGGCTGCTGAAGAAAATGTTAGTTCCAGGGCTGATGACTCCATTCCAACTACTGAAGAAATTGCCAGGGCATCCACTAGTTGTGCGACTGAAGAAACTGAACAAGTCAGGGTAACTGCATCAGTTGCGCCTGAGGAAATTCAACCAGATTCCTCAGCTCCACCTGCGCCTACACCAACTCCCGTCCTTCCATCTGCATCAGATGTGAAGAAGACCAAGGCTGCAGAGCGAGTTGCAGTGAAGAAAACGAAAGCATCAAATGCTTCAGAATCTTCAGCTCCCAAGAAGATGAAGCCGATGACCAGCTCGTTTGCAAATCCCATTGATGTTGTTCCAATCTCATCTATGCCATCAAAGGACCTTGTTCCTTTTGGTGAAGACTATGAGATCCCAAGTGGATCAAATGAAGAAACTCAATCTGCTGCTTCCTCAGAGAAGATTGATGAAGAAATTGAAGTGGATGGAATCCCTTCAATCCCAGTGGTCTCATCACCAATGCCTCAGTTTACTGCTGAAGAGGCTGGTGTTGAAGAATTAGAGGATGAAGATGTGGACATTGGAAGCACAACTCCAGTGATGAATGACGACTTTTGGGAAAGTCAGCATCCCAATTCTCCACTCTTCACTCCACTGCAGCAAATCCCTCACTCTCCTGCACCAACAGTACAATTGAGCTCTGAAGAAACTCATCCCACTGCATCTGTGCATGAAGAAATTCCAGCCACTAGCGCTGAAGAAACTGCCGCTACTACTGAAAAGGTGACTGCACCTGAGGAAGAACCTGAAATTCCTCAGCCTGAAGAACCAGAGATCGCGACCCCTGAGGTAGTGATGCAACTCACTGACACTCCTCTGCCCAAGACAAAGGATCAGTTCTCAAGGAAACAAAAGTTCAAGGCTGAAGACTTCTTTAGCGAGCACGTGTTCTTCACCGAGTATAATCCATATGACTCTGCTCGCATAAGGAAGAGGCGTTTCTGGACTACAAGTCAAGCCAACTTCTATTCCTCAGTACTTCTCAACAAAGACAAAGTCTTCGACCATGCACATATTCCTCACGTGGATATGGAGTCCATGCCGTGCTTCACGCCAATCCTCAGTGTTCTTCACGACGCTGGGCTGCTCAATTTCTGCACTGACATATGCGATTGGAATGAAGAACTCATTCTTCAATTCTACGCAATGCTGCACATCACCGGCAACTCTGAAGATGTGAACTCATGGGTTCTGGACTGGATGACTGAGAACACACATTACAAGGCACCAGCATCTGAATTGCTTCGTGCCCTTCCTCTGAGTCCACCCCTTGAAGATGCACGTTGTGTTTACAACGAACCTGAGCTTTCAAATCACTATATGCAAGTGCTGATGAAGCCTTTGAAGCCAGGGCAGGCTCCTCGAACCAAATTCCTCGTCAAGGAATTATTGTATGTGCCTCGGACTGTCTATCGCATTCTGACGAAGACAATGAGTCCTATCAAAGGCCATGACTCGAATGATGAAGAAGTCGTTGGCATCATGAAGAACATGCTTTTCAACATCATTCATGGCGTTCCCGTCAACTTCCATGATTTCTTCATGAGGACTCTGGCCAACATTGTTATGTCGCCATTTGAGCTGAAGCCTTACGCGCCATGGATTATCAGATTCATCAGGACAAGGTCTTCACTCAATTACAAAGCTGAAACTCTGAACCACTGCAGCTACTTGCCCCCTATTGAAGTCCTCAAAAGGACATTTTCCTCAGCTGAAGAAAAGGGCAAGGCTACTGCTGTGATAGATGAAGGCATTCGTCCATTGGATGGTCAATTTCGCAAGGCTGCATCTTATTCCACCAATGATGACTCTGCCACACATGACTCTGCCGCCAACACTGCCAAGCCAAATCCTCAAGCCACAGCACCCAGGGTGATGACTGATCGTGAGTTACCCCTCAGTCTTCATCAGAAGGTTGATCGCAATCACAAATGGGTCAAGCGTCAGTTTGGTTCAATTCTTCACAACATGACTTCAACACACAATGCAGTGAAGAAAAACCACTACTACCTTCATGAAACCCTCAACCGCACCTGGGCTGTTCTATCTCAAGTCTACAGCGCTGATGATCTGAAGAAAATGGGTCTCAAAGAAGAGTTTGCCTGGTCTGCACCTCCTCCGAAGAAATACAAGAAGGTCCCAGTTCCTTCTTTGGTGGCCAGCTCCTATTCTTCATCGCGCGACACTGATGAACATGAAGACTTGGACGACACTGCGGCAGGACCTACTTCAACGACCGACCCCAACAATGCTGGCGCTCCTTCATCAACTTGATTATCTTCAGGGGCGTTAGTCCTCAGTTTCAATCCTTTTGGTCATTCGATGACAAAGGGGGAGAAATCCGAGTTAGTCTTGAAGCGGGTCTATAATAATGGGCATTTTTTTTGCTAAGTTACAACTCTCGTTCTTCCGAAAATTTTATTGGATCGAGTTGTAATCTTAAACCCGATGGTGCTCTGATACTTTTGATGCACTATGCTCTGATTTGATACACTATTCGGCATGCTTATTCCTCATTAATATTATTGCACGCATGCTGAACTACATCAGCCACCATATTTCATCATGCATTTCAAATTCTTCATATTATATATCAAATGCGTGTATGAATTACAAGTTATAGGGGGAGATCTCCATGATTCATCTCTTCAAGTGTGCATTGCTTCAAAAGCAAATTCCTCACTATGCACTTCAGGGGGAGTTCTTCTATATCTTGCAATCAAATTCCTCAATATCAGTATTTACACTTCATATATTTATCCCCGTTGAAAACTTAACCTATGTTGTCATCAATCACCAAAAAGGGGGAGATTGTGAGTGCATCTAGTGCCCCTTAGTGATTTTGGTGTATTGAAGACTTATATGTTAAGTATCTAATGCGTTTATGAGTGTACACAGGTGTATAAGTCTATGAGGAGTTTGATATTCACAGAGAAAGTCGACCCCTAAAAATTAAGTTCTTCGACTGAAGACTTTGATATACTAAAGACTTTCTGAAGACTTTGAAAGTGAAGAAATTGGTGTGACCTTGAAGACTTGGTATTCATTCGAGGAACATGAAGCGTGAACACTTTTGTTTTCGTAGTTTCATTTTCTCTTTATTGAGTCATAGGAAACACCATACTGTTAAAGGGGGTCGAGGAAATACTAAGGAGAAAATTTCCATGTGATGCTCAACTCAAATCCTACACCTACCAATCCCTTCGAGTGAAGCCATTGGAAATCTCATACAGTTCAGTTAATTTCTTCACTGACAAAGACGCAGTTCTTCTGGTCACTTAGGACTTTGCTCTAACTGAGGAGTTAGGAATTCGCAAGTGCGGATTGCCTACCCAGTGAGGAACATGATAGCCCTGAGGAATTTGTACCTCAAATTTCCGACTGTTGTTGTGCTACGCGCCAGCTGTCCCAAAATATCTTATCCACCTAACGATCATATCATTGAAGGGCATTTATGTCTTATCATGTCGGGCTGCTCCCTAGGCTATAAATAGCCGCCCCCTACAACCACTAGCTGGTTGGCTGCTCCGAGAGAAACTGACACTTGTCATTTGAGAGCAACCCATCCTCCGAGGACTTTGAGAGAAAATCATCAAGTGAGGAAAATCCAAACCCAAACCCAAACACCTACAAACCCAAAGTGATTGAGCATCACTGAAGAGATTGATCCTGTGTGGATCCGATGTTTGTTACCTTTGAAGATTGTGCTTCTTCCAGACGGTTAGGCGTCAAGGTCTAGAGCATCCAAGAGGAATTGTGGATCGCCGAGTGACCAAGTCTGTGAAGGTTTGGAAGTCACCTGAAGACTTACCACGAGTGATTGGGCGAGGACTATGTGTCCTTAGATCAAGGAGAATATGGTGAGGACTGTGTGTCTGGGACTAGGTGTCCTCGAGTTTAAATACTAAGCCGCTCCAACCAGACGTACAACTGAGACAGCAGTTGGAACTGGTCTACCAAATCATTGTCTTCACCAAGCTTACTGGTTCTATTTCCTCAACACTTTCATTTCCTCATTACTGTGTTGTGTATTTGTTCATATCTGTGTTTGAAGACTTTGACTGAAGACTTTCTTAATTTCCTCAGTTCAATTTCTTCAGTCTGTTTGTCTTCATCTTGTGCTATCATGTGTTTACGCTTTCGGTACTCTGTGTTTGTCTTCATTTCATCATGATGACCATGCGTGTATTCTGTCATGTTTACTTCTGAGTACTTATTCCGCTGCAAGTAGTTCTTCGCTAAGGAATTTCCTCACCGGCAAATTCCTCAGTGAAGAATTTCATAAAAATCGCCTATTCACCCCCCTCTAGTCGATATAACGCACTTTCAAGAAATGAGCCTTCATTCTTCTGTCTGTGCAAAGGTTTTTAACCCGCCATGACGTCATCTTCTGGATCCGCGTTAACCCGTTGTGACGTCATCTTCAATTACATTCATATTTTACTCCATCATATCCTCCAACGGATCTTTGCCTTTACTGACCATTCCGAAAACCGAGGCGTCAGGGTCGCTGGATAATGATGTTCGGTCTCCTCGTTTCCCGTGCCGTCTCAATCGGCCATTCCTTATAAATAGGTGCGACCTAGGTCTTTCCCATTCTCCTTCTTTGGTTGTCTTCCTCCTCGCACTGTTTTTCTGCTGCTCGAGCTCTGTCGCCGCCGCCGCCGCAGATCTCCTCGTATTCTTCGACTCAGGCCGCTGCATCAACCTGACTTGACCAGAGAAACACGACGGAACCCTGCAACAGCTTTGCATCCGTAAGTCCTTTTCCTTCCCTACTTCTAGATCTGCATTACGGCCTCCCGAGTTCATCAGTGTTCATCGCCGCTCGGTGCAAACCCTTGATAGTTTTCATCCCCATTGCCCCTTTTTTGATCTTTGGACAATTAGAACTACTGCGGTAGCTATTCCGCACCTATCTCGAATAGAAACAGATCTCTTTTCCCTTGTTTACAGGCCTTCTTTGAATGTATGAACTTCTGTCCACTGGTTTTAGGTCTAGAAATTTTTCCTTTTCAGAGCGACCGTTTTATCCAAAATAATAGCTGCAGCTTGTGAAATCTGTTTGTTCCACACTTAGCCAAAAAATTGCATCTGTTGAATCTGTTTCACCACGGTAGTCCATGTGGCCGGTTTAAGACAATATGGAACGTCAGTCTTGGTTGCCTCTGGCGTCTTTAAATAACTTAACTGATGAAGAAAATCGTCACGGCTTAAATGTAGCAAGCACAATTAGCCATATGTCATTAGGCCTCGTCTTAAGCCGCCATCTTGAATAAATTAATAATGCTCTCCTCCGGGTTATGAGTTGAACCAGAATTTTTTTTACTTTGTCATAGGCTTCAATCTGCACAATGGCACCCAAGGCTCGCAAACCTCCCGTGACCTGTAACTGGGTCAAGTCCATCATTACAGAAAGCACTTTGTCTGAGTTTGTGAAGTCCGGCCATCTGCCCAAGAAGGAGGTCATGTCTTATCGGGCTTCTAACCCGTCAGAGGAGAAACCTCAACCCAAGGAGGGAGAGGCAATCGTGTTTACTGACCATATGAGCCGGGGTTTTGCTCTTCCCGGTTCAAAATTCTTCAGGGATGTTTTGCAATTCTTTGATCTGAGACCTCAAGATATCGGACCCAACTCCGTGTCAAATATTTGCAACTTCCAAGTCTTCTGCGAAGTATACCTCGAAGAAGAGCCCAATTTACTTTTGTTCAGAGAATTGTTCTACTTAAACCGGCAGATTGAACGCGCCAACGGGCCCAGTCTAGAACTTGGTGGCATCTCGATTCAGCGGCGAAGAGACTGCCTTTTCCCTGATGCTGAACTGCCGAGTCATCCAAAGGATTGGAACCAGACGTGGTTCTACTGCCAGGACACTTCTCCGGCTGATGAGAACCCGCTGCCCGACTTCCGCACCTTGCGCCTTGAATCCAACCATCCATTGCGGGACAAATTGACTGCTGTTGAACGTCTTCCACTCGCTCCCACCATCAAGAAAATGAAAGCTCTCTTGGGGAATGGTCTAGACGGCGTTGATTTGGTTCGAGTATGGATCTCCTGGCGGGTGATTCCGTTAAGCCGCCGCCCCGGCTTAATGTGTACTTACTCAGGCAAGAAGGATGACCCACTGCGTCATAGCTCTGATGACTTACCAGATGATATGGTGGAGGCCATGACCCAGTCTTTGTTGAAAGAAGGCACGGTGGTTAGTAATGCCTTTGGCTTACTTCCTTTTTGCAAGAAGAACCCGACCCCTGCAGTGAGTCATTATCCTCCACAATTATTTTTATTGTGTTATACCTTGCTTTTACTCATAACCCTTTACCTATTATTCATAGGCAAATAACGATTTCTGGACGGTCAAGTATGACCATGAGGCTGCCAAACAAGCCAAAGCGGCAAAGAGGGCCGAAAGGAGAACCACTAAGACTGGAACTTCAAGGAAGAAGAAGCCTAGCGCCTCGGATATGCTGAAACTGGATGATACCGATGACGATGAAGAAGAGGTAACTCCTAACTCCCTTGACTCTTTTATCATCATCTTATTGACATTAATTCCTTTCAGGAGGATACAGGAAACAACCAAGCCGTTGAGGAAGAGGTAACTATAATCTCCTCCGACTCAGAACCTTTGCCGAGGCTGAAAATCTGAAGAGTGACCTGGAAAGTAAGATTTTCACATCCTTTAGCTTACCAAGACCCTCAATTTCTTTTGAAGCGACAGACTCATGAGAGCTGGAGGCAGACCCGGACCAGCAAGGACACAGAACTCTCCTCCGGCTTACCTGACGTAACCAGGAAGCGCCGGACTGAGGTTATCTCCGATTTACGTTCTGTTTTACCTTCGGCGGGTTTAATTCGTCAACCTCTTAATTCATCTGACTCCAATTATCAGGATACTTCACCTTCCTCCAGCGAGTCTATGCAATCCCAACATGCCGGCCTTCAAAATTGCCCCCGGGTAATATAAACTTGTTTTACCTTATGCCTTATTTTACTCATGTTTTTGTATTTAACCCGTCTGTCTTTCCCACAGTGTGCAAGTAAAGCCCAGCAAAAGGGCAAAAAAGAATAAGCCATCCCAAGAGCCGGTCGTGACTGAACCGAAGCTCGGAACGGCCGCTCCTGATATTTCTGCTCCCGAGCCGCCGCCTGAACCATCTCAAGACATTCCAGTAACTACCTCTAACCCGCCTGCTGAGCAAGTTCTCAACGACTCTGATAACCCGCAGGCTCCTAGCCCGGCTAAAGCAGATGACCCGGAAGTTGAGATTACCAAAACTCAATTTATTGAGCCGGGAAGACCCACTGTGCTGGCTAAGTGCTCTGCCAAAGAGGAATATTTGGAACGTCGAAAGGCCAAGCTGGACGTCGCTGACTACACTCATTTGAGTATTGGAGAGATCGTCTCTGGCTATATCAATCAAGTACATTGCAGTCATGACCTGGAAATTGACATGGTGAAGTAGATACAACAAAAATCTGAGGTATGACTTATGCTACTTTTCCTTAACCATACTTACTGTACCAGCCCCCAAGTCTATTGCTTATAAGTAAATATGTTGTAGACTTAGAAAACTGCCTAGCACTACTTGTCCTTATTAGAAAGACGATATTCAACCCGGTTGTAGCATGATACTTTGAACTTGCGATACACATTAGCCCCCAAGTGTCAAGTATCTTTGCTTGCAAAGTGCTTGGGACTTAATTTCCATGAACCGGCATAGTAATTTAGAGTTCTTTAGTATACATTAGCCCCCAAGTGTCAAGTACCTTTGCTTGCAAAGTGCTTGGGACTTAATGTAATCTTATAATGACTCTGACTATAACCCGGCATCACTGCAGGCCACCATAAATCAATTTGAGTCAGAGATTGCTGACCTGAAGAATCGCCTGGCAGCTCAAGAACTTGAAATCAAAAAAGCCAACTCCAAGTTTGAATTCAGCGTCTCTAAACAAGTGAAGTTGAACAAGAACTTTGAGGCGGAGAAGAAAACCTGGGCTGATGAAAAGGCCTCACTGGTGACCCGGGCCGTGACAGCAGAGGCATCGCTTGCAGAAGCAACGGCCGAGCTGTCTGGCTTAAAGCTCCAGATATCTCAAATGGTCTCAACAATCTTTGGTAAGTTACTTATACAAACCTTAAACACTGTAAACCTCCTTTCAATGACTATTTCCGTTGTTACCTCCGGCCCACCTTATGCTTAATAACGCAGGCCCCAGGAGCAGAAACCTCAAGCAGAACATGTTGATCAAGTTGAAGGCGGTTTATACTGTAGTAGAACTGTACACCGGGTCACAACATGCTCTGGCCATTGTGGCTTTATCAAATGATGTTCCCCATCTCCTGCAAGACGTGCTAAAGCGGCTTGCTGTACTACCTCAGCGAGTCCAAGAGTTAAGACGAGCATCTGCAAAAGCCGGAGCTATATCCGCATTGAGCCGGGCCAAGGCGTGGCTTCCAGAGCTAGACCCAGCTGACATTGCTCTTGGGTATCAAAGTTTGAAGGAAGATGGCACCTTGTTTAATGAGACAGATTCCATCGCCTGTGTGAAAGATATACGCCCTGTGGCCACTCTCATTCGGAACGATACTGACCATACCAAGTATCAGCCGGGTTATGACGGCGAGAATCGAAGACTCCCAACACCTCTCTATGATGATGTCAGCCTGATCCCTCCAATCCGTAAGCATACCTTTGCCCTTGAAGTCGACCCAGCCGGTTTAATAGATGACGAAGCTGAGTTTGAAGCTTTGAGTGGCATTGACTGGGCATCGTCCACCTTCCAGGACAGGGCAGCCGACGGAGAGGCGGAGAAGGATAACCCGGAATCTTCAGGTCAACCCCAGGAGTGAATCGCCAGGCGTCATATGTTTATGTCTTTGTGGAAAAAACAACGCTTCATTATTCAGACTCGGGGAGTCTTGTAATAGGGTAGAAAAACACTTGATTTTTGCCATGCCTTCGCGCATGTTTATGGCGCTCAACACTTTCTTAAGCCACCACCATTATATACTTCTGGTTTATATTGATCTTCTATTCCCTTTCTGTTAACCGAAATGTTGCTTGTATTGTCCTGCATATAAAGCAAACACAATTCCCTTGGCATCTTATCGCAACGGGGGTCACATAAAGTATTGATAACCCGGAATGTGAACCAAAAAATCATGTAAAGGCTGACTTACAATTATACCTGTTAGATATAATCATAACAGGATACCTGTGATCCTTTGATTACCTTCGCCGGCTTATGTGACCCGACCAATGAAGGCAAACCTTATAAACCTGGCACGCATAATACTTGTTCCTGTGCTAGCAATGTTATATGATCAGCATTAAACCGGTGGAATAAAGACCACCTCGTAAATGCTTTCAAAAATGATCTCAGAATAGTCAATTAAATGTGACTACAAAGTAAAATGAGACAATAAGTAAAATTCAAAGGCTTCTAATTCGAATACGATCAGTGAACCGTTCCAAAGGGGTTAAGCTAAGATTTGGATACGATCATATAGCCCCCAGTGGCTTTGGTGATGCCGATCAAGTGGACATCGACAACTATGTTCTCTTTGGTTCGAATACGACCTATGTTTGAACAGGAAGCCCCCAAGTGACCATGAGAGTTGTTTAATGACGCTGATTCGAATACGATCCACGTTAGACCCAAAGAGGTTAAGCTATGATTCAAATATGATCAAGAAGCCCCCAAGTGGGTTTGGCAGTATGCCGATCAAGAGGGTATCGACAGCTATGTTCTCTTTGGTTCGAATACGACCTATGTTTGAACAGGAAGCCCCCAAGTGATCATGGCTAGATTCAGTTATGATCATAAGCCGGACCAAAGGGAAAGCCGGATTCAGATATGATCCGCTCCCGGTTGGTTGTTTCCACCACATGATGAGGAAGACATGTAAACTTTTGAGGGTGAAAAGGACAAAGGTCCTGCTTTATTGATTTATATAATATATACATCATCAAAATATATACATCTTGAGAGCCGGTGGCTCAGGTATATTAAGGCCGAAGATGAGCGATATTCCACGGCCGGCGGGTATCCTCCTCCGACTTACGTGAGTCTTTGTGCTCTCGAACATCGATGAGGTAGTATGACCCGTTGTACAGGTTCTTGCTGACCATGAAGGGTCCTTCCCAAGGGGGGATAGCTTTGTAGCGACCAGACCTCAAACAGTCTGACCTCTGTGCTCAGGTGTCATCCCTGGATCAGTAATGCTGACACCACACAGTACTTTGAAGGATTTATAACAGAGTAGCAATCACACACTTATTACATCGATGTCTCAAAGAGAACTTATTACAATAAATATGGCTTAAGGCCATCTAATAACGATAACAACGGAAGGCTTGGAAGATAAGCGAGTCCATCAACTCCAACGGCATCACTGAGTATAGAACCACGACCTAAAAGTCACCTTACTCGTCGTCTGAAAAGTCTGCAACATGAAACGTTGCAGCCCGAAACGGGTCAGCACATGGAATATGCTGGCAATGTAACACATAGAGAGTAATGAAGGATTAAAGCTATACTACATACATATTTGGCAGGTGGAAAGCTCTATGGTTACAGTTTTGCCTAAAGCCAATTTTTCCCTGCTGCAAAGGAATAAATTTATTTAACTATCATGGTGGTTGTTAAACATTGAGAATGGTTGACAGCATCCTCAATCCCATTAAAATAATCATCATTAAAACCCAACAACATTAATTTAGAGTAACATGATGAGATTCACATGATATCCAAGTACTAGATACTCAAAACGTCCATAACCGGGGACACGGCTAACCATGATTAGTTTGTACACTCTGCAGAGGTTTGCGCACTTTTCCCCACAAGACTCGATCTCCTCCGTTGGATTTCTCGCACTACATGGTGTTTGAGAAACGGATGACCGAGACACAGTCTTTGAGAAGCTCTAGCACCTTACGATGGATAGACCGGTACACCTACTTTCCCCTACATCCGCTAGTCTACCCTGTAAGAGTTCGCACGACTTAATCAACTATGCCAAAGCCCATAATGGCTTGTGGCTGCACACGGAAGTTTCTAGTATGAATAATCTCATGATCCCTTTGAGCCTGGGTGGCGGTCCATAAAGAAAAACAACAGGCAATCCTGGAATACCCAGGTACCTCAATCCACCCAGGTGTGTGTTTAAGTTGCCACCTTAGATAAACCATTAATTAATCAAACTCACATCTGTCATGGATATCACTCACCCAATCCACGTCTACTAGCATAGCATGGCATAATAAGCAAACGTAGAAGTAACTCCCAAAGGTTGATAATAAAACAGGTAATAGGTACTACCTCAGCTACTTCCCATCCCACAATTTAATTAGATCCTAATCATGCAAAGTTTGAGGATTGATCTAATGCAATAAAACTGGGTAGTAAAAGAGGTATGATCAAAGTGTTACTTGCCTTGCTGATGATCCACGAAACCTAGAGATTCGAAGTAACATGCGGCGCACTCTGGGTATTCTATCACAGACAAACAAACAAACATACAACAAGTATTCATCCAATGCACAGGTAAAACTCAAATAAGAGATCTAACCAGAAAGTTCAAGTTAAGAACTCCGGTTTGCAAAAAGAATCAAATCGAACGAAGCAACGAAAGTCAAACGGCGAAAGAAAACAACTTCGTTGTACTAATCTAGATCTAAGTCAAATTTTACAGAAGCAAAAACTTGTTTAAGTTGGCTAAACGGATAGAGGGTTTCGAGACAAAACTCCAGGCGCTTGAATCGCCTGATTCCGATAAACGAGCGAAAAGTTATACTAAAACAAAAATCGGATCAGAAATCGCGATCAGAACATAACCGCGGAAAATCAAAGAAAAAGAAAAACGACGAACGGATTATCGAACGAACGTTCGTTATCCAGATCTAAACGATGAACACGTTCGTTAAAACGAACGAACGAGCGAACGCTCGCTATTTAACCTAACCCGAAAAAACCGATCTAATAAAAAAACCGAAGCTAAAAAAATAAACCGACGAAAACCGATCGGGGTTTTAAAAAAAACCGACGACATGGATTTCGAGGCGTGGCGAACCTCGGGCGGCGGGATCGATGGCGGCGGCGTCCGGCGGGTTGGCGCGAAGGCGGGCGATGGCGGCGCGGCGCGGGCGGCGGCGGCGGTGGCTGGCGGCGCGGGGCTGGGGCGCGGGCGGGCTAGGGTTTGGGTGCGGCTGGGCCTTCGGGCTGGCTCCCCCCGGCTTATAAAGCCACCTCGGGCCGGAGTCCCGGTCGGACATGACCCGTAGGTCGGTTCGTTTTTTTAAATATTAACGCACAGAAGAAAAATAAAAAGAAATACTAAACGGACTCCAAAAAATCCCGAAATAAATTTTCTCGGACTTCTGAAATCAAGCCCAACAAAGTGAACATTTATTTGGGGCCTAAATGCAATTTTTGAAAAACGCAAATTTTTCCTAAATTCAAGTAAAATATCGAAAAACTCCGAAATAAAATCTTATTTGATTTTATTATTAAATCCTCAATATTTCTTTATTTTGGGAAAGTCATTTTATTCCCTCTCTCATAGTTTGTAATAGAAATAATTGATGATAAAATAAATAAAATCAAATGATCCTATTCTCCAAATTTGAGAAAACTCAAATATGAAAATAACGAAATCCCCAACTCTCTCCGTGGGTCCTTGAGTTGCGTAGAATTTCTAGGATCAAAACCAAAAGCAAATAAAATATGATATGCATGATGATCTAATGTATAACGTTCCAAATTGAAAATTTGGGATGTTAGAAACCTACCCCCCTTAAGATGAATCTCGCCCTCGAGATTCGGGTTGGCTAGAAAATAGGTGAGGGTGGTCCTTGAGAAAATCTTCCTCTCGCTCCCAGGTGGCTTCATCCTTCGTGTGGTGGCTCCACTGAACCTTGCAAAACTTGATAACCTTGCTGCGAGTGACTCGGCTGGCAATCTCAAGAATCTTGACTGGTTTCTCCTCATAGGTCAAGTTGTTATCCAACTGAATTGCTTCCAATGGCACTGTGTCTCTCAAAGGTATGTCAGCCATCTCCGCGTGGCACTCCTTCCACTGAGAAACGTGGAACACATCATGAACTCCTGACAATCCTTCAGGCAATTCCAACTTGTAGGCCACTTCTCCCATACGCTCCAAAACTCGATATGGTCCTACAAACCGTGGCTCTAACTTTCCCTTAACTCCAAAACGCTTAATCCCTCGAAGTGGAGATACTCGAAGATAGACTCTGTCTCCGACTTCGTAAATTGTCTCCTTGCGTTTAGAATCTGCGTAGCTCTTCTGCCTGGACTGTGCTACCTTGAGCCTATCGCGAATCAACTTCACCTTCTGTTCGGACTCCTTAATCAAATCAGGTCCAAACAACTGGCGGTCTCCAACTTCGTCCCGTGACAACGGTGTCCTGCACCTCCTTCCGTACAAGGCTTTGAAAGGGGCCATTTTCAAACTGGTTTGGTAACTGTTGTTGTAGGAGAACTCTGCATATGGCAAATTGTCGTCCCAACTAGATCCATAATCCACCTCAAACGTTAATTTCTCAGCCCTGGAATCATACTCATCTCCAAAAGCCACCTCCAGTTTAATCTTACCAACTGGGTAAGCCGACTTACCAGGCACCACTCCATGGAAAACGGTGTTGGACGTCTTCAAATTCTTATCAGTCAACCCCATGCGCCGAAAGGTCTCGTAATAGAGGATATTGATGCTGCTACCTCCGTCCATGAGTACCTTAGTGAATTTATATCCACCAACCTGGGGTGCTACCACCAAGGCTAACTGACCCGGATTATCAACCCGGAGAGGGTGATCTTCCCTGCTCCATATGATGGGATGCTCTGACCACCTCAAATTATGGGGGACTGCCGGCTCAACAAAGTTCACTGCCCTCTTATGAACCTTCTGGTCACGTTTAAACAAGCTAGTAGTGAACACATGATACTGTCCACTATTCAGCTGCTTTGGATGGCTTTGATAACCCGACTGCTGCTGTTGTTGCCCTCCTTGACCAGACTGTTGCTGGTTGTAGCCGCCCTGATTTCCCTGAAAGCCGAAATTTGAACCACCGTCCGGGCCATGAAAGCCGCCGGCACCTGAGCCGCCGCCCGACCCATGATTGCCGTCAAACATGTTGGAATTCTTGAAAGCCTTCATGATTGCACAATCCTTCCATAAGTGTGTGGCGGGTCGTTCCCGGGTGTCGTGTCTCGGGCAGGGCTCTTTGAGTAGCTGCTCAAGAGATGGACCTGACCCGCCAGCCCGAGGGGGTGGCTTTCCCTTGTGCCTCTGATTGTTACCATGTGCATTAGCATTGGCCACAAACTCCAGATTACCATCGGCCTTGCGTTTATTGCTTCCTTGATTCACCGGGCTATGCTGCTGACCCTTTCCATTGCCGTTCTTCTTTCCCTTCCCTATCTTTTCCTCATCAGACGCGGGGTCCTTGGTACTGTCAGAATCGGCGTATTTGACTAAAGCCGCCATCAGCGTACCCATATCATTACAATCACGCTTGAGTCGCCCCAGTTTCTGTCTCAGCGGCTCAAAGCGGCAATTCTTCTCCAACATGAGGACTGCAGAGCCGGCGTCCATCTTGTCAGACGAATGTATTATCTCCTTGACCCGGCGCACCCAATGAGTTGTGCATTCACCCTCCTCTTGCTTACAATTTGTTAAGTCCACAATCGACATAGATTGCTTGCAGGTGTCCTTGAAGTTCTAGATGAATCGGGCCTTTAGCTCTGCCCATGAACTAATGGAATTGGGCGGCAAGCCCTTTAACCAAGACCTGGCTGTTCCGTCCAACATCATGGTGAAATACTTAGCCATTGCTGCGTCACTAACCTCCAACAGCTCCATGGCCTTCTCATAACTTTCGATCCATGCTTCGGGCTGTAAGTCGGCCGTATAATTTAGCACCTTTCGAGGTCCGTTGAAGTCCTTGGGCAAACGCACATTACGTAGAGCCGACACCAAACAAGGAACACCGCTGGTTTTGGTGGCCACTCCTGCCTCAACGGAAGTCGCCGGGTAATCCGGAAGAGCCTCATGAGCCGTCAGCTGAGCCGCCAGTTGAGCCGCCCGCTCGTGCTCCTGACATATTCGGTCCTGCACCGGGTTACAACCACCGGGCTGGTTACGGCGCTGGGCGTTGCTAGACAAAGCTTATGACTCCATGTGCCTGCTGTAACTCGGACTCTGGTTTGAACGAGACGGGGCTAACCAAGGCGGAGGAGTTGAATGAATCATGTCCCGGCTATAAGAATAAGTCTGTTGCTGAGCCAGGGCTGTCTGAACGAGGTCTCTGATCCTTCGGGTCTCCACTGATGTTGGATCGTCACCGTCCACTGGGAGAGCCGCCAAATGTGCCAAAGCTGCAATCAAGTTCTCCATGGGGTTGGAAAAGTGACCCGGTGGTATCGGCATATAACGGGGCGACGCCATATTCCCATGAGGTGGTACCGTCACCTGAGGCTGAACCAGACCCCCGGCCGTCATGAACTAATTGACTTCTAGCGGGTTACTTGGGCCGACTCCAGGCGTAGCGAAGAGGTTCCGTGGATCGTAAACCGGAGGTAAACGAGATTGATTTTTCTGATGTCTCCTCCTCATCACCTCGTTAGATGCGTTTAGGCTCATCGTAAGCTGGAAAGCCTCTGATTGGAGTTGTTGCGCCCGTGCATCCAAAGCCGCCCGTTCTATGGCTAACCTAGTGTCCTGAGCTGCTAAGGCCTCCTTGGCCCGAGCTATTTCCTCTCGCACCTGTGCCACCTCCGCATTGTGCTCATCTTGATTCGCAGGAATAACTGTGGAGGTTAACAGGACCGTCAGTTTATCCATGAGATCCATCAGCACCTGAGCCGGCGGGCGCACAGGGCCTCCTGCCCCGGCTGCTCCTGACCCGGACATTATTGCGGCTGCAGCTGCTGAGTTTTGACCGGGTTGAGTACCAGCCATGAAGACTCCTACGCAGCTTGGTGGCTCAAAGGGGTCCGGAATACTGCTGCCATCGGAACAGCCCCCTAGCCTGCTGTCTTGCAGTTGATACAACAAATCCATCTCACCAGTGGACGAATCACCATCGGAGTGGACGGTCGTCTCACCACCATCTATGGATCCTTCAGAAAGTTCCCCTCCGTGGATGCAACCCACGAAGGCACGCTTCACGCCGGGTCGAGCCCGGGCGGGTCTCGCGCGTTGAGCCGTCTCGACGAGGTCGGTGCAGTTGTCCGGCTCAGGGCCCGGCTCACCAATCCGGCCGATGAAGACGTGGATTCCGCCAAAGGGGACCCGGTACCCGTACTCAATTGAACTGGCGTCGGGGCCCCAGCCTTCGTTGTCGATGTAGATCTTGCCGCGACGACTTGTGGTCATCCGGCCGACTGCGTATCCCTTGAGCCCTTCGAAGTTGCCCATCAAGAACTCAAATCCACCGTGCGCTGGCCCCACGGTGGGCGCCAACTGTCGTGTAATTGTTACGGCAGATGTCCTCTTGCAAGGACTTAGTCGTGGAGCCATTGTAACTAGGAAGCTTAAAGAGGTTAATCGGGACAAAGGACACGAGAGAGTTATACTAGTTCGGCCCCTTACGGTGAAGGTAAGGCCTACGTCTAGTTGGGTTGGTATTGCTTGAGGCTTCGATGACCAGGGAGCGAGATACGCTATGCCCGGTTCTCGATGAGTTGTTTCTTTCCCTAAGCCGCCGGCGGGTCATCCCCTTATATACACAGGTTTGACGCCCTGCGGCCTACAGAGTCCCGGCCGGCTCATAAACAGTGTCCGACTCGATGACTAGTTAATTCTACATTATGATACAAGTCATGCCATCATAGCGGTTTACCACTATGGGCCTTAAGTCGCCTGTGGGCTTTAGACCCTTTATTGAACCGCCATCTTCATGCTTGGTCTTGGGATTCTTATGATGAGTCCTTCTTTGCGTAACCCGGCTCCTTGCGGGCGGCTTACACAAATAGTTATATCCCCAACACCTACTATTCCAAGTAAATTTGCATGTGCCACCTCTAAAATTTCAAATGAACATCTGTTTTGTGTGCCTGGACCGCTCGTGGAGCGACAGGGGGCGGTCGGTATCTTCCATGCTAAGCAGGTTATTATCATGAGTGTTTATTCACTCATCCTTGCATGAGAGGGGCCGGTAATAGGGATGCCCAGTCCCGAAATCAAAAGTTGCAAATAATTAAACAAAACTCCCCCAGGACTGTTGTTGGTATGGATGGTACCCGTGGATTTGGCTAGCCGGAGTGTGTTTGTTGGTGGAGGGGGAGTAAACCTTTACTTTACTGCTTGGGAACCGCAGTTAATGTGTTTAGCATGGAAGATATTGATAACTCTTGGTCGTAACATTGACAAGAAGGGTGCACCTTGCTACCTCTTGAGCACGGCGTTGGATTTCCTTGAAGAGGAAAGGATGATGCAGCAAAGTAGAGTAAGTATTTCCCTCAGTTTTTGAGAACCAAGGTATCAATCCAGTAGGAGGCTACGCGCGAGTCCCTCGTACCTGCACAAAACAAATAACTCCTCGCAACCAACACGATAAGGGGTTGTCAATCCCTTCACAGTCACTTACGAGAGTGAGATCTGATAGATATGATAGGATAATATTTTTTGTATTTCTGTGATAAAGATGCAAAGTAAAATAAAAGCAAAGTAAAAAAGCAAAGGAAACAACTAAGTATTGGAAAATTAATATGATGAAGATAGACCCAGGGGCCGTTGGTTTCACTAGTGGCTTCTCTCAAGAGCATAAGTATTGTATGGTGGGTGAACGAATTACTGTTCAGCAATTGACAGAATTGAGCATAGTTATGAGAAAATCTAGGTATGATCATGTATATAGGCATCACGTCCGAGACAAGTAGACGACTCCTGCCTACATCTACTACTATTACTGCACTCATCGACCGCTATCCAGCATGCATCTAGAGTATTAAGTTCAAGAAAACAGAGTAACGCCTTAAGCAAGATGACATGATGTAGAGGGATAGATTCATGCAATATGATAAAACCCCATCTTGTTATCCTCGACGGAAACAATACAATACATGCCTTGCTGCCCCTACTGTCACTGGGAAAGGACACCGCAAGATTGAACCCAAAGCTAAGCACTTCTCCCATTGCAAGAAAGATCAATCTAGTAGGCCAAACCAAACTGATAATTCAAAGAGACTTGCAAAGATAACCAATCATACATAAAAAAATTCAGAGAAGATTCAAATATTGTTCATAGATAATCTTGATCATAAACCCACAATTCATCGATCTCAACAAACACAACGCAAAAACAAGATTAGATCGAATAGATCTCCACAAGAGAGGGGGAGAACATTGTATTGAGATCCAAAAAGAGAGAAGAAGCCATCTAGCTACTAACTATGGACCCGAAGGTCTGAGGTAAACTACTCACACTTCATCTAAGAGGCTATGGTATTGATGTAGAAGCCCTCCGTATTGGATGCCCCCTCCGGCGGAGCTCCGGAACAGGCCCCAAGATGGGATCTCACGGGTACAGAAGGTTGCGGCAGTGGAATTAGGTTTTTGGCTCCGTATCTGATCGTTTGGGGGTACATAGGTATATATAGGAGGAAGGAGTACGTCGGTGGAGCAACAGGGGGCCCACGAGGGTGGAGGGCGTGCCCTGGGGGGGTAGGCGCGTCTCCTGGATCATGTTCGTTCCGAAAATTACGTTCCCAAAGGTTTCATTCCGTTTGGACTCCGTTTGATATTCCTTTTCTACAAAACTCTGAAATAGGCAAAAACATCAATTTTGGGCTGGGCCTTCGGTTAATAGGTTAGTCCCAAAAATAATATAAAAGTGGATAATAAAGCCCAATAATGTCCAAAACAGTAGATAATATGGCATGGAGCAATGAAAAATTATAGATACGTTGGAGACGTATCAGGCATCCCCAAGCTTAATTCCTGCTTGTCCTCGAGTAGGTAAATGATAAAAACAGATTTTTTGATGCGGAGTGCTACTATGCATAATTTCAATGTAATTCTTCTTAATTGTGGTATGAATATTCTGATCCGAATGATTCAAGACAATAGTTCAATATTGACATAAAAATAGTAATAGTTCAAGCATACTAACTAAGCAATTATGTCTTCTCAAAATAACATGGCTAAAGAACAAAATATGACTCTATATGAATGCCTCCGGCGTTGTACCGGGATATGCAATGAACCAAGAGTGACATGTATGAAAGAATTATGAATGGTGGCTTTGCCACAAATAGTATGTCAACTACATGATCATGCTAAGCAATATGACAATGATGAATGTGTCATGATAAACGAAATGGTGGAAAGTTGCATGGCAATATATCTCGGAATGGCTATGGAAATACCATGATAGGTAGGTATGGTGGCTGTTTTGAGGAAGATATAAAGAGGGTTTATGTGTGAAAGAGTGTATCATATCACGGGGTTTGGATGCACCGGCGAAGTTTGCACCAACTCTCAATGTGAGAAAGGGCAATGCACGGTACCGAAGAGGCTAGCAATGATGGAAGGGCGAGAGTGCGTATAATCCATGGACTCAACATTAGTCATAAAGAACTCACACACTTATTGCAAAAATCTACAAGTCATCAAAAACCAAGCACTACGTGCATGCTCCTAGGGGGATAGATCGGTAGGAAAAGACCATCGCTCGTCCCCGACCGCCACTCATAAGGAGGACAATCAAAGAACACCTCATATTTCAAATTTGTTACATAACGTTTACCATACGTGCATGCTACGGGACTTGCAAACTTCAACACAAGCATTTCCCAAATTCACAACTACTCAACTAGCACGACTTTGATATTATTACCTCCATATCTCAAAACAATCATCAAGCATCAAACTTCTCTTAGTATTGAAAACACTCATAAGATTTTCTTTACTAATCTTGAATACCTAGCATATTAGGATTATTTAAGCAAATTACCATGCTATTTAAGACTCTCAAAATAATCTAAGTGAAGCATGAGAGATCAATAGTTTCTATAAAACAAATCCACCACCGTGCTCTAAAAGGTATAAGTGAAGTACTAGAGCAGAACTATATAACTCAAAAGATATAAGCGCAGCACATAGAGTATTCTAACAATTTCCAAATCATGTATGGCTCTCTCAAAAGGTGTGTACAGCAAGGATGATTGTGGTGAACTAAAAAGCAAAGACTCAAATCATACAAGACGCTCCAAGCAAAACACATATCATGTGGTGAATAAAAATATAGCTCCAAGTAAAGTTACCGATGGAAGTAGACGAAAGAGGGGATGCCTTCCGGGGCATCCCCAAGCTTTGGCTTTTTGGTCTCCTTAGATTATCTTGGGGGTGCCATGGGCATCCCCAAACTTAGGCTCTTGCCACTCATTGTTCCATAATCCATCAAAATCTATCACCCAAAACTTGAAAACTTCACAACACAAAACTCAACAGAAATCTCGTGAGCTCCGTTAGCGAAAGAAAACAAAAGACCACTTCAAGGTACTGTAATGAACTCATTATTTATTTATATTGGTGTTAAACCTACTGTATTCCAACTTCTCTATGGTTTATAAACTATTTTACTAGCCATAGATTCATCAAAATAAGCAAACAACACACGAAAAACAGAATCTGTCAAAAACAGAATAGTCTGTAGTAATCTGTAACTATAGCAAACTTCTGGAAATCCAAAAAATCTACCAAAATATTAAGACCTAGGCAATTATTTTATTGATCAGCAGCAATTAGAATCAGTATTTTATCACGTTCTGGTGATTTTTAACAATTGTTTTCGTGAACAGAAAGTTTCTAGAAATTACAGCAAGATCAAATAACTATCATCCAAGAAGATCCTATAGGTTTAACTTGGCATAAACACTAATTAAAACACATCTAACCAAAATCTAGAACAAATATTTATTCCTAAACAGAAGCAAGAAGCAAAAAACTAAAAATAAAATTGGGTTGCCTCCCAACAAGCGCTATCGTTTAATGCCCCTAGCTAGGCATACAAGGAAGAATAGATCTAGGTATTGCCATCTTTGGAAGGCAATCCTTAAGTGGCTCTCATGATAGATTCATATGGTAATTTTATTTTCTTACTAGGTAAGTGTTCCATGCCTTTCTTTAATGGAAATTGTAATCTAATATTCCCTTCCTTCATATCAATAATTGCACCAACCGTTCTAAGGAAAGGTCTACCAAGAATAATAGGGCATAAAGGATTGCAATCTATATCAAGAACGATAAAATCAACGGGCACATAATTCCTATTTGCAACAATAATAACATCATTAATTCTTCCCATAGGTTTCTTAATAGTGGAATCCGCAAGGTGCAAGTTTAGAGAGCAATCATCGAAATCACGGAAATCTTGCAAATCGCACAAAGTTTTGGGGATAGTGGATACACTAGCACCCAAATCACACAAAGCATAGAACTCATGATCTTTAATTTTGATTTTAATATTTGGTTCCCACCCATCATGAAGTTTTCTAGAGATAGAAACTTTCAACTCTAGTTTTTCTTCATAAGATTGCATCAAAGCATCAACGATATGTTCGGTAAAGGCTTTATTTTGACTATAAGCATGAGGAGAATTTAGCATGGGCTGCAACAAGGAAATACAGTCAATCAAAGAGAAATTTTCATAATTAAATTCCTTGAAATCCAAAATAGTGGGTTTAGCTACATCTAGGGTTTTGATTCCTTCAATCCCACTTTTATCACTTTCAGCATCAAAATCTAAAAACTCTGATTTTTTAGAACGCCTTCTAGGTAAAGGTGGATCATATTCAGTCCCATCATTATCAAGATTCATATTGCAAAACAAAGATTTAATAGGGGATACATCAATAACTTTTATATCTTCATCTTTATTTTTATAGGAACTAGAAGAACACGCTCTTATAAAGGCATCTTTTGTAGCATGCATCCTAGTGGTTCTTTCTTTGCACTCATCAATGGAAATTCTCATGGCTTTGAGAGACTCATTGATATCATGCTTAGGAGGAATAGATCTAATCTTTAAAGAATCAACATCAAGAGAAATTCCATCAACGTTCCTAGCCAAATCATCAACTTTAAGCAAGCAAAGCATTGAAATTCTTTTGCGAATTCATAAATTCTTTAACACTAATCTCAAATTCAGAAGGTATCTTATTAAAATTTCCATAAGAGTTTTTGTAGGAATTACCATAATTATTATAGTAATTACTAGGATAAGGCCTAGGATTAAAGTTTCCTCTATACGCGTTGTTACCAAAATGATTCCTACCAACAAAATTCACATCCATAGATTCATTATTATTCTCAATCAAGGTAGAAAAAGGCATATCATTAGGGTCAGAAGAAACACTCTTACTAGCAAATAATTTCATAAGTTCATCCATCTTTTCACTCAAAACATTAATTTCTTCTATCGCATGCACCTTTTTATTAGTAGATCTTTTAGTGTGCCATTGAGTATAATTTACCATAATATTATCTAGGAGTTCAGTAGCTTCTCCTAAAGTGATTTCCATAAAAGTGCCTCCCGCGGACGAATCTAAAAGATTTCTAGAAGTAAAATTCAATCCGGTATAAATTTTTTGTATAATCATCCACAAACTCAAACCATGAGTAGGGCAATTACATATCATTAATTTCATCCTCTCCCAAGCTTGTGCAACATGTTCATGATCAAGTTGCTTAAAATTCTTAATATCATTTCTAAGAGAGATGATCTTAGTGGGAGGAAAATGCTTAGAGATAAAAGCATCTTTGCACTTATTCCAAGAATCAATACTATTTTTAGGCAAAGATGAAAACCAAGCTTTAGCACGATCTCTAAGAGAAAAAGGAAATAGCTTCAATTTAACAATATCATTATCAACATCCTTCTTCTTTTGCATATAACACAAATCAACGAAGCTATTTAGATGGGTAGCGGCTTCTTCACGAGGAAGGCCGGCGAATTAATCTTTCATGACAAGATTCAACAAAGCAGCATTGATTTCACAAGATTTAGTATTGTTAAGAGGAGCAATCGGAGTGCTAAGGAAATCATTATTGTTGGTATTGGTAAAGTCACATAATTTGGTATTATCTTGAGCCATCGTGACAAAAAAGCAATCCAACACACGGGCAAACAAAAGGCAAGCGAAAAAGAAGGCGAACGGAAAATAGAGGGCAAATAAAACGGCAAGGGTGAAGTGGGGGAGAGGAAAATGAGAGGAAAATGGAAAATAATGTACAGGAGATAAGGGTTTGTGATGGGTACTTGGTATGTTGACTTTTGCGTAGACTCCCCGGCAACGGCGCCAGAAATTCTTCTTGCTACCTCTTGAGCACTGCGTTGGATTTCCTTGAAGAGGAAAGGATGATGCAGCAAAGTAGCGTAAGTATTTCCCTCAGTTTTTGAGAACCAAGGTATCAATCCAGTAGGAGGCTACGCACGAGTCCCTCGTACCTGCACAAAACAAATAACTCCTTGCAACCAACGCGATAAGGGGTTGTCAATCCCTTCACTGTCACATACGAGAGTGAGATCTGATAGATATGATAGGATAATATTTTTGGTATTTTTGTGATAAAGATGCAAAGTAAAATAAAAGCAAAGTAAAAAGCAAAGGAAATAACTAAGTATTGGAAGATTAATATGATGAAGATAGACCCGGGGCCATAGGTTTCACTAGTGGCTTCTCTCAAGAGCATAAGTATTTTACGATGGGTGAACGAATTACTGTTGAGCAATTGACAGAATTGAGCATAGTTATGAGAATATCTAGGTATGATCATGTATATAGGCATCACGTCCGAGACAAGCAGACCGACTCCTGCCTGCATCTACTACTATTACTCCACTCATCGACCGCTATCCAACATGCATCTAGAGTATTAAGTTCAAGAAAACAGAGTAACGCCTTAAGCAAGATGACATGATGTAGAGGGATAGATTCATGCAATATGATAAAAACCCCATCTTGTTATCCTCGATGGCAACAATACAATACGTGCCTTGCTGCCCCTACTATCATTGGTAAAGGACACCGCAAGATTGAACCCAAAGCTAAGCACTTCTCCCATTGCAAGAAAGATCAATCTAGTAGGCCAAACCAAACTGATAATTCGAAGAGACTTGCAAAGATAACCAATCATACATAAAAGAATTCAGAGAAGATTCAAATATTGTTTATAGATAATCTTGATCATAAACCCACAATTCATCGATCTCAACGAACACATCGCAAAAATAAGATTAGATCGAATAGATCTCCACAAGAGAGGGGGAGAACATTGTATTGAGATCCAAAAAGAGAGAACAAGCCATCTAGCTACTAACTATGGACTCGAAGGTCTGAGGTAAACTACTCACACGTCATCAGAGAGGCTATGGTGTTGATGTAGAAGCCATCCTTGATGGATGCCCCCTCCAACGGAGCTCCGGAATAGGCCCCAAGATGGGATCTCGTGGGTATAGAAGGTTGCGGCGGTGGAATTAGGTTTTTGGCTTCGTATCTGATCGTTTGGGGGTACGTAGGTATATATAGGAGGAAGGAGTACGTCGATGGACCAACAGGGGGCCCATGAGGGTGGAGGGCGCGCCTTGGGGGGGTAGGCGCGCCCCCTACCTCGTGGCCTCCTCCCTTGTTTCTTGACGTAGGGTCCAAGTCTCCTGGATCATGTTCGTTCCAAAATACGTTCCCGAAGGTTTCATTCCGTTTGGACTCCGTTTGATATTCCTTTTCTACAAAACTCTGAAATAGGCAAAAACAACAATTCTGGGCTGGGCCTCCGGTTAATAGGTTAGTCCCAAAAATAATATAAAAGTGGATAATAAAGCCCAATAATGTCCAAAACAGTAGATAATATAGCATGGAGCAATAAAAAATTATAGATACGTTGGAGACGTATCACACCTCCCAAAATTATTTTTATCTCTCATTTAATCTTTGAGCTCTGACTTCTATGAAAATCACTGCTTCCCTCTGCGAAGGGCCTATCTATTTAATTTTATGTTGAGTCATAACCTTCTCAAACAAGCGCCGGACTTGAGAGCACTATTATCATCCTCATGCATTGTGTTCAGTTAATGTTTAATACATCATGCCTGGATCTCCTATACCATGAACTACAATGTTTAGTCGCCGCTTGAACTTTGGGGGTGCTCTGCATTTATGTTTTGCGGTCTTGGAAAGGGCTAGCGAGATACCACTGTTTTCATAGTATATCATGATTGTTTTGTAAAAGTGTTGGCATTTGAGATATATTATTATTGCTCGCTAGTTGATTATGCCATTGATATGAGTTAATACAATTTTTAAGAGTTAATGTTGACATGGTTAGTCATGATCTTTGCTGAAAACCCGGGCGCTATTAAGCATATATATGTAAACAAGAACAAAAGAGTTTGTAGAAGTTTCTTTTTATGACTTTCAATTTTTCAACTGAATTGCTTGACGACAAGCAATGGGTTAAGCTTGGGGGAGTTAATACGTCTCCATCGCATCTACTTTTCCTAATGTTTTTGCTCTTGTTCTGGACTCTAATTTGCATGATTTTAATGAAACTAACCCGGACGGATGCTGTTTTCAGCAGAACTACCATGGTGTTGTTTTTATGCAGAAATAAAAGTTCTCGGATTTGGACGAAACTTTTCGGAGAATTATTTTGGAATAAATTATAATTTCTGGAACAAAGACCCATCGGAGGGGGTGACCTGGCTGCTCACAAGACACCAGGGCGCGCCACCCCCCTCTGGCATGCCCTGGTGGGTGGTGGGGCCCTCGGGGCTCCGCTGACCCTAATTCCGACGCTATAAATTCCTATTTTTCCATAAAAAAGAAGAAATAAAGTTTCATCATGTTTTACGATACAGAGCCGCCGCCACCTCATGTTCTTCATCGGGAGGCCTGATATGGAGCCTGTTCGGGGCTCTGGAAAGGGGGGGGGGGTCTTCGGTTTTTGTCATCACCAACCATTCTCCATCACCAATTCCATGATTCTCCCCACCAGGAGTGAGTAATTCCTTCGTAGGCTCGCTAGTCGGTAAGGAGTTGGATGAGATTCATCATGTGATCGAGTTAGTTTTGTTAGGACTTGATCCCTAGTATCACTAGGTTCTGAGATTGATGTTGCTATGACTTTGCTATGCTTAATGCTTGTCACTAGGGTTCGAGCGCCATGATTTCAGATCTGAACCGTTTATGTTTTCACTATTATATCTATGTTCTAGATTCAATCTTGCAAGCCATATGCAGCTATGACGTGTTATGGTCCATAACCCTAGTGTGACAGAGGGATACTTTCCGGTGGTGATCGTTGTTTGAGGAGTTCATGTATTCACTATGTGTTAATGCTTTGTTCCGGTTCTCTATTAAAAGGATGCCTTAATATCCTTTAGTTTCCTTATGGACCCCGCTGCCACAAGAGGATAGGACAAAAGATGTCATGCAAGTTCTTTTCCATAAGCACGTATGACTATTTACGGAATACATGCCTACATTATATTTATGAACAGGAGCTAGTTCTGTGTTGCCCTAGGTTATGACTGTTATATGATGAATATATCCAACGAATTCACCGATCCAATGCCTACGAGTTTTCCACATATTGCTCTTGCTAAGTTACTATTGCAATTGCTACTGTTACAACTGCTACAAAATTGTTACTGCCATTACCGTTACCATTTCTATTGTTACCACTTCCATCAAAACTATTATATTATTGTGCTACTGATCACTTTGCTCAGATATTAAATCTCCAGGTGTGGTTGAATTGACAACTCAACTGCTAATACTTACAAATGTTCTTTGGCTCCCCTTGTGTCGAATCTATAAATTGGGGTTGAATACTCTACCCTCGAAAACTGTTGCGATCCCCTATACTTGTGGGTTATCAAGACTAATTGAACCAACGGAGGAGTCGCATACCGATGAACAATCCCCCCAAATAGTTTCAGAAACGGAGTTTCGAGCAAGGAGATCGAAAATGGCAGCAAGATGAGCAAGAACACGGGTTTGAGCAAGAGGATGATTTTTTCTGGAGGAAGAAGAAGTGCATGGGTGGCTGGAATAAGTGAGGGCCCCTACGTGGGCCCCACAAGCTTGCTAGGCGCGCCCAGGGGGCGGGCGCGCCTTATGAGCTTGTGGCTCACAGGTGCACCCCCCTGGGGTGTGTTCAGTGCCAATATTTTTCAAATATTACAGAAAAACATATTGAATTTTCAAGGCATTGGAGAACATCTATTTTTTGGCCATTTTTTATTGCACGGATAATTCAAGAAACAACATAATCATGGCATTTCTACTTTATTTATTATAAATAATAGAAAGTAAAAAGTGGGTACAAAAAATTTTGGTTACTAAATTCATCCATCACATGCCCATCAAAAGGAATCCATTAATAAGGTTGATCAAGTCTTATCAAACATCTTTCGAATGACATGAAACCGGAGAATCTTTGTGCAACACTAGGTTACCTCAACGGAGATATGCATGTCCCCAATAATAAGATTATCATATTTCTTTTTGACGGTACGAATAGGTAATTCAAAACCTCCAATAATAATTGTTGAAAAATTTCCAGTAGAGTTGATACTATTCACTTGAGATTGTTTCTTTGGAAAGTGTACTGCATGCTCTTTACCATTCACAAGAAAAGTGACATTACCTTTATTGCAATCAATGACAACCCCTGCAGTGTTCAAAAAGGGTCTACCAAGGATGATCGACATATTTTCGTCCTCGGGTATATTAAGAATAACAAAGTCCATTAGGATAGTAACATTTGCAACTATGATATGCACATCCTCACAAATACCGATGGATATAGAAGTTGATTTATTGGCCATTTGCAAAGAAACTTCAGTTGGTGTCAACTTATTCAACTCAAGTCTATGATACAAAGAGAAAGGCATATCACTAACACCGTCTCCTAGATCACATAAAGCAGTTTTAACATAGTTTCTTTTAATGGAGCATGGTATAGTTAGTATTCCTATGTCTCCTAGTTTCTTTGGTATTCCACCCTTAAATGTGTAATTAGCAAGCATGGTGGAAATTTTATCTTCCGGTATCTTTCTTTTGTTTGTAACAATAGCTTTCATGTACTTTCAGAATATCAGTCAAACAAAGGCCCAAAAAGACAGGTCTAAGCATTTCAACAAAGCTCTCAAATTCTTCATCATCCTTATTCTTTGAAGCTTTAGGAGGATAAGTCTAAACACATGGTTCTCTTTCTTTACCATGTTTTCTAGCAGTGAAGTCTCTCTTATCATATCTTTTATTCTTAGGTTGTGGGTTATCAAGATCAACACCAGGTTCTATCTCTGCATCATTATCATTATTAGGTTGAGTATCAACATGAACATCATCATTATCATTATTATTACTAGGTTCATGTTCATCACAAGATTGTGTTTTTGGATTCTCAGGTGTGTCTACCATAGGTTCACTAGAGGCATGCAAAGTCCTATCATCTTTATTTTTAGATGGACTAGGTGCATTAGTATTAATTCTTTGAGAATCTTTCTCAGTTCTTTTAGGATGACCCTCAAGATACAAAGGTTCCTGAGACATTTTACCACCCCTAGTCATAACTCTAACAACATGATCATTCTTCTTACTGTTCATCCCATTAAGAAAATCATTTTGTGCCTTGAGGACTTGTTCTACTTGAGTTTTCATCATGGAAGCATGTTTACTCACACCCTTAACATCATTAACAGTTCCAAACATATAGTCACTCAAGCATTCAATCATATAAGCATTTTGTTCCAATTGTCTACTAACATATGCATTAAAGTTTTCTTGCTTAACAATAAAGTTATCAAATTCATCCAAGCATTTACTAGTAGATTTAGTATAAGGAATATCACCTTCATCAAATCTATAGAGAGAATTTACCTCTACTATCTGTGTTGGGATATTAAGACCATGTATTTCTTCAAGAGGTGGTAAATTCTTAACATCTTCAGCTTTAATACCTTTTTCTTTCATAGATCTCTTTTCCTCTTGCATATGTTCAAGACTGAAAATGGAACACCTCTCTTCTTTGGAGTTGGCTTGGGCGGTGGTTCAGGAAGAGTCCAATCATTATCATTACTCAATATATTATTCAATTATTCTTCATCTTGTTCAACAGTTCGTTCCCTAAAAACACAACTAGCACAACTATCTAGGTGGTCCCAAGAAGCATTGGTTAGTCCATTATAAAAGATATCAAGTATTTCATTTTTCTTGAGAGGATGATCAGGTAAAGCATTAATTAATTGGAGAAGCCTCCCCCAATCTTGTGGGAGACTCTCTTCTTCAATTTGCACAAAGTTAAATATTTCCTGTGAAGCAGATTGTTTCTTATGAGCATGATCTTTTTTCCAGAGAAGTAATATATCATATCCTGAGGACTACGCACACAACCAGGAGCAAGACAATTAAACCATATCTTAGAATCAAGCTTTAATGAGAAAGGAAACAACTTAAGCATATAGTAATAGCGAATATTTTTCCTCATGAGCAAATAGGGTGGCCATATCATTTAGTTTAGTAAGATGTGCCACAATAGTTTCAATTTCATAACCATGGAAAGGATCAGATTCAACCAAAGTGATTAACTCATGATTGACAAAGAATTTATAATCCATATCAGTAACAAAGATAGGTGAAGTAGCAAACATAGGATCATATTTCATTCTAGCATTCAAAGTTTTTCTTTCAACCTGACTTGTAATTTATTAAGATCCCATCTATCCTTACAGGCAAGAAAATCCCTAGCTACCTCTCTATCCATAACACAACCCTCAGGTATATCAGGCAATTCATATCTAGGAGAGCTAGGTCTAATAGGTGTTTCAAAGCTTTCAGTTTCAATAATTTCATCAGTTTCAGAAATCTCATCAATTTCAGCATTCCCAATACCTTTAGCTCTAGCAAGTTTTTCATCAAGAAATTCACCCAGTGGCATAGTCTTATCAAGCAAAGTACTAGTATCGTCATAAGCATCGTCATAAGCATCATTCATAGCAGAAGTAGCATCATCAGTTACTTGCGACATATCAGGATTAATAGCGGGTGGTGGTGTTGCAAGTTTACTCAAAACAGAAAGTGAATGAAGTGCAGAGCTAGACGGTAGTTCCTTACCTCCCCTCGTTCTAGAGGGAACGATCTTGGTTCTGGTATCTTTCAGATTCTTCGTAGTGATCAAACGATATAAATCCCAAGTGACTCGGCAAATAGAGCTATGATCCCCGACAACGGCGGCAGAAAAAGGTCTTGATAACCCACAAGTATAGGGGATTGCAACAGTTTTCGAGGGTAAAATATTCCAAATTAATTGATTCAACACAAAGGGAGCCAAAGAATATTCGCAAGTATTAGCAATTTAGTTGTCAATTAGACCACACCTAAAAGACTTAATATCCGCAGCAAGGTGATCAGTAGCAAAGTAGTATGATAGTAACAGTAACAGTGGCAATAGTAATAGTAGCAGTTTTGTAGTGATTGTAAAAGTAGCAACAATGAAAGTAACTTACCAAAGATCAATACCTGAAAAGCTCATAGGCATTGGATTAGCGATGGATAATTGTGTTGAATAATATTCATCATGCAGCAGTTATTGAAGGAAATATGCCCTAGAGGCAATAATAAAGTTATTATTTATTTCCTTATTTCATGATAAATGTTTAATATTCATGCTATAATTGTATTAGTCGGAAACATAATACATGTGTGAACACATAGACAAACATAGTGTCACTAGTATGCCTCTACTTGACTAGCTCGTTGATCAAAGATGGTTATGTTTCCTAACCATAGACATGAGTTGTCATTTGATAAACGGGATCACACCATTAGAGAATGATGTGATTGACATGACCCATTCCGTTAGCTTAGCACTTCATCGTTTAGTATGTTTCTATTGCTTTCTTCATGACTTATACATGTTCCTATGACTATGAGATTATGCAACTCACGAATACCGGAGGAACACTTTGTGTGCTACCAAACGTGACAACATAACTGTGTGATTAGAAAGGTGCTCTACAGGTGTCTCCAAAGGGACTTGTTGAGTTGGCATAGATCGAGATTAGGATTTGTCACTCCGATTGTCGGAGAGGTATCTCTGGGCCCTCTCGGTAATGCACATCATAATAAGCCTTGCAAGCAATGCAACTAATGAGTTAGTTGCAGGATGATGTATTACGGAACAAGTAAAGAGACTTGCCAGTAACGAGATTGAACTAGGTATTGAGATACCGACGATCGAATCTCGGGCAAGTAACGTACCGATGACAAAGGGAACAACGTATGTTGTTATGCGGTTTGACCGATAAAGATCTTCGTAGAATATGTGGGAGCCAATATGAGCATCCAGGTTCCGCTATTGGTTATTAACCGGAGACGTGTCTCAGTCATGTCTACATAGCTCTCGAACCCATAGGGTCCGCACGCTTAAAGTTCGGTGACGATCGGTATTATGAGTTTTTGTGTTTTGATGTACCGAAGGTAGTTCGGAGTCCCAGATATGATCACGGACATGACGAGGAGTCTCGATATGATCAAGACGTAAAGGTTGATATATTGGACGACTATGTTCGGACAATGGAAGTGTTTCGGGAGGTTTCGGATATATACCGAAATACCGGGGGGTTACCGGAACCCCCCGGGGAGTATATTGGGCCTAATGGGCCCTAGTGGGAGAAGAGGAGGGGCGGCCAGGGCAGCCGCGCGCCCCCTCTCCCTCTAGTCCGAATTGGACAAGGAGGGGGGCGGCGCCCCCCTTTCCTTCTCTCCATCTCTCCCTTCCTTCTCCTCTCCTACTCCTACTTGGAAGGGGGGAGTCCTACTCCCGGTGGGAGTAGGACTCCTCATGGGGCGCGCCATAGGAGGCCGGCCCCCTCCCCCTCTTCCACTCCTTTATATACAGGAAGGGGGGCACCCCTTGGAGACACAACAATTGATCATTGATTTCTTAGCCGTGTGCGGTGACCCCTCCACCATAACCCACCTCGGTAATATCGTAGCGGTGCTTAGGCGAAGCCCTGCATCGGTAGCATCATCATCACTGTCATCACGCCATCGTGCCGACAAAACTCTCCGGCGAAGCTCTACTGGATCGTGAGTTCGAGGACGTCTCCGAGCTGAACGTGTGCAGAACACGGAGGTGCCGTACGTTCGGTACTGAGGATCGGTCAACCGTGAAGACGTACGACTACATCAACCGCATTGTCAGAACGCTTCTGCTTTTGGTCTACGAGAGTACATGGACACACTCTCCCCTCTCGTTGCTATGCATCACCATGATCTTGCGTGTGTGTAGGAACTTTTTTGAAATTACTATGTTCCCCGACAGTGGCATCCGAGCCAGGTTTATGCGTAGATGTTATATGCACGAGTAGAACACAAGTGAGTTGTGGAAGATACAAGTCATACTGCTTACCAGCATGTCATACTTCGATTCGGCGGTATTGTTGGATGAAGCGGCCCGGACCGACATTACGTGCACGCTTACGCGACACTGGTTCTACCGACATGCTTCACACACAGGTGGCTGGCGGGTGTCAGTTTCTCCAACTTAGTTGAATTGAGTGTGGCTACGCCCGGTCCTTGTGAAGGTTAAAACAGCACCAACTTAACGAACTATTGTTGTGGTTTTGATGCGTAGGTAAGAACGGTTCTTGCTCAGCCCGTAGCAACCACATAAAACTTGCAACAACAAAGTAGAGGACGTCTAACTTGTTTTTGCAGGGCATGTTGTGATGTGATATGGTCAAGACATGATGCTAAATTTTATTGTATGAGATGATCATGTTTTGTAACAGAGTTATCGGCAACTGGCAGGAGCCATATGGTTGTCGCTTTATTGTATGCAATGCAATCACCCTGTAATTGCTTTACTTTATCACTAAGCGGTAGCGATAGTCGTAGAAGCAATAGTTGGGGAGACGACAACGATGCTACGATGGAGATCAAGGTGTCGCACCGGTGACAATGGTGATCATGACGGTGCTTTGGATATGGAGATCACAGGCACAAGATGATGATGGCCATATCATATCACTTATATTGATTGCATGTGATGTTTATCCTTTATGCATCTTATTCTGCTTGATTTACGGTAGCATTATAAGATGATCTCTCACTAAATTTTAAGGTACAAGTGTTCTCCCTGAGTATGCACAGTTGCCAAAGTTCGTCGTGCCGAGACACCACGTGATGATCGGGTGTGATAAGCTCTACGTTCACATACAACGGGTGCAAGCCAGTTTTGCACACGCATAAATACTCATGTTAAACTTGACGAGCCTAGCATATGCAGATATGGCCTCGGAACACTGATACCGAAAGGTCGAGCGTGAATCATATAGTAGATATGATCAACGTAGTGATGTTCACCATTGAAAACTACTCCATTTCACGTGATGATCGGTCATGGTTAAGTTGATTTGGATCACGTGATCACTTAGATGATTAGAGGGATGTCTATATAAGTAGGAGTTCTAAAATATGATTAATTGAACTTTAATTTATCATGAACTTAGTACCTGATAGTATTTTGCTTGTCTATGTTGTTGTAGATAGATGGCCTGTGTTGTTGTTCCGTTCAATTTTAATGCGTTCCTTGAGAAAGCAAAGTTGAAAGATGATGGTAGCAATTATACGGACTGGGTCCGTAACTTGAGGATTATCTTCATTACTGCATAGAAGAATTACATCCTAGAAGCACTGCTAGGTGCCAAACCTGCTGCTGGAGCTGAACCAGATGTTATGAACGTCTGGCAAAGCAAAGCTGATGACGCCGTTTTGAACGTCATGGAGCATATGAGATGTTCCAGGAGTTGAAGTTAATATTTCAAGCAAATGCCCGGATTGAGAGATATGAAGTCTCCAATAAGTTCTACAGCTGTAAGATGGAGGAGAATAGTTCTTTCAGTGAACATATACTCAGAATGTTTGGGTATAATAATCACTTCATTCAACTGGGAGTTAATCTTCTGGATCATAGTGTCATTGACAGAATTCTTCAATCACTGCCACCAAGCTACAAGAGCTTTGTGATGAACTATAATATGCAAGGGATGGATAAGACAATTCCCGAGCTCTTCACGATGCTAAAGACTGCGGAGGTAGAAATCAAAAAGGTGCATCAAGTGTTGATGGTCAACAAGTCCGCCAGTTTCAAGAAAAAGGGTAAAGGGAAGAAGAAGGGGAACTTCAAGAAGAACGGCAAACAAGTTGCTGCTCAAGAGAAGAAACCCAAGTCTAGACCTAAGCCTGAGACTGAGTGCTTCTACTGCAAACAGACTGGTCGCTGGAAGCGGAACTGCCCCAAGTATTTGGCGGATAAGAAGGATGGCAAGGTGAACAAAGGTATATGTGATATACATGTTATTGATGTGTACCTTACTAAAGCTCGCAGTAGCACCTGGGTATTTGATACTGGTTCTGTTGCTAATAGTTGCAACTTGAAACAGGGACTGCGGATTAAGCGAAGATTGGCTAAGGACGAGGTGACCATGCGCGTGGGAAATGGTTCCAAAGTCGATGTGATCACTGTCGGCACACTACCTCTACATCTACCTTCGGGATTAGTTTTAGACCTGAATAATTGTTATTTGGTGCCAGCGTTGAGCATGAACATTATATCTGGATCTTGTTTGATGCGAGACGGTTATTCATTTAAATCAGAGAATAATGGTTGTTTTATTTATATGAGTAATATATTTTATGGTCATGCACCCTTAAAGAGTGGTCTATTTTTATTGAATCTCGATAGTAGTGATACACATATTCATAATGTTGAAGCAAAAGGATGCAGATATGATAATGATAGTGCAACTTATTTGTGGCACTGCTGTTTAGGTCATATTGGTGTAAAGCGCATGAAGAAACTCCATACTAATGGACTTTTGGAATCACTTGATTATGAATCACTTGGTACTTGCGAACCATGCCTCATGGGCAAAATGACTAAAACGCCGTTGCTACCTCTTGAGCACTGCGTTGGTTTTCCCTTGAAGAGGAAAGGGTGATGCAGTAAAGCAGCGTAAGTATTTCCCTCAGTTTTTGAGAACCAAGGTATCAATCCAGTAGGAGGCCACGCACGAGTCCCTAGCACCTACACAAACAAATAAATCCTCGCAACCAATGCGATAAGGGGTTGTCAATCCCTACACGGTCACTTACGAGAGTGAGATTTAATAGATATGATAAGATAATATTTTTTGGTATTTTTATGATAAAGATGCAAAGTAAAATAAAAGGCAATAAAAATAACTAAGTGTTGGAAGATTAGTATGATGGAAAATAGACCCGCGGGCCATAGGTTTCACTAGTGGCTTCTCTCAAGAGCATAAGTATTATGGTGGGTGAACAAATTACTGTTGAGCAATTGATAGAATTGAGCATAGTTATGAGAATATCTAGGTATGATCATGTATATAGGCATCACGTCCAAGACAAGTAGACCGACTACTGCCTGCATCTACTACTATTACTCCACACATCGACCGCTATCCAGCATGCATCTAGAGTTTTAAGTTCATAATAACAGAGTAACGCCTTAAGTAAGATGACATGATGTAGAGGGATAAACTCATGCAATATGATATAAACCCCATCTTGTTATCCTCGATGGCAACAATACAATACGTGCCTTGCTGCCCCTACTGTCACTGGGAAAGGACACCACAAGATTGAACCCGAAGCTAAGCACTTCTCCCATTGCAAGAAAGATCAATCTAGTAGGCCAAACCAAACTGATAATTCGAAGAGACTTGCAAAGATAACCAATCTTACAGAAAAGAATTCAGAGGAGATTCAAATATTTTTCATAGATAAACTTGATCATAAACCCACAATTCATCGGTCTCAACAAACACACCTCAAAAGAAGATTACATCAAATAGATCTCCACGAGAGAGGGGGAGAACATTGTATTGATATCCAAAAAGAGAGAAGAAGCCATCTAGCTAATAACTATGGACCCGAAGGTCTGAGGTAAACTACTCACACATCATCGGAGAGGCTATGGTGTTGATGTAGAAGCCCTCCGTGATCGATGCCCCCTCCGGTGGAGCTCCGGAATAGGCCCCAAGATGGGATCTCACTGGTACAGAAGGTTGCGGCGGTGGAATTAGGTTTTTGGATCCGTATCTGGTAGTTTGGGGGTACATAGGTATATATAGGAGGAAGAAGTATGTCGGTGGAGCAACATGGGGCCCACGAGGGTGGAGGGCGCGCCTGGGGGGGTAGGCACGCCCCCCTACCTCTTGCCCTCCTGGTTGATGTCTTGACATAGGGTCCAAGTCCTCTAGATCACGTTCGTTCTGAAAATCATGTTCCCGAAGGTTTCATTCCGTTCGGACTCTGTTTGATATTCTTTTTCTACAAAACTCTGAAATAGGCAAAAAAACAACAATTCTGGGCTGGGCCTCCGGTTAATAGGTGTCGGGGGATATCGGCCTCCACGAGCACCTATGGGGACGGAGCCCCTTGTCGGTTCGGCGGGGGGCGGAGGTTGCACAAAGAGCAGATCGAGGCAACACACACACACACAACGATTTTACCCAGCTTCGGGCCGCACGGATGCGTAAAACCCTACTGCTGCATGTCTGGTTGATTGGAGTTCTTGCTCTGGAGCGCAAGAAGCTACAGTAAGTTGGAGCTGGACGTAGACGAGGGTCTACTGGATGTCCTCCTTCTCTCCTTCCGTCCTCTCTAGCCCTCCCCCCTCCTCTATGTGCGCATGGGCCTACTTTTATATGCTAAGGGGTTTTCCACAGGCAGCGACGCAGGCGAGGGTAGAAATGGCAAGGAACTGTGCGAACAGTGGCCGCACAGTGCTATCGCACCTAACTCTGACGGCGGGGGACAAAGGCATTAAATGCCTGTCTGGATCGCCTGAACAGTGCCGAGGCGGACCGTTAGGGGCGCCTCTGCTTGCCACGGGGGCGACTCCGCCAACGTCGCATGCCATGCGCGCGCCCCAGGCTGCGCGGCGCCCCGCCACGTGTCTCTGGGGAAGCTCCAGAGTGACGCGTGGACAGGTGAGCTGGAGCGCACGCCTGAGGTGGTGGTTCGCCGCGGCAAGTGGCTTGCCGCGGTGGTCGTCTTGCCGCACCTGAGAGCTTGCCGCTCGCCAGGCCTTGCCGGGGCGCGCGGCGCGCCGCGGCGGGCTTCTCTTGGGGTGCCTTGGTTTGGCCGTCCCGGCGAGCTCCTCCCGCCGGGGCCTTGGTGCTTCGGCTCAGTCGTCCCGGCAAGCTCCTCTTGCCGGGGCCTTGTCGCCTTGGCCCGGCAAGCTCCTCTTGCCGGACCTCGCCTTCTTGGCCCGGCAAGCTCCTCTTGCCGGGGCTTGGTCTTCTTGGCTCGATCACTTGGCCTTCGTCCGGCCCAGAAAGGGCCGTGGAGACTCTTGTCGCTCCCCTGGCAGGCCTTGCCGCGGGACGCTACTACTACCCGTGCACAAGTTCGGGGTACTAAGGTACCCCTACTTTAGTACACCGAGAGGAGCCCCCGGGTCTGGGCCATACACGGTGCCGAGCGTTGTTGGGCCAGGCCCTAACAGTGCATGGGCACGCATGGCCTGGGTTGCGCTGCTCCTTAACTCCGTGCCCGTCGCGCCCTCCCCAAGTGGCGCGCGCTTATCGCGGCGTCGTGGGGGGCGAGGAGTGCGAGGCGTGCGTGACGTGGGTGGCGTGCGCGGGGCTTGAGGCCCGCAGGCATGTGTCACGTCGGGCACGACTCCTTTATTTGGAAAGGCGAAACGTCCGCCCCCACTTTTGAGTGGGGGGGGGGGGAGAGGTCGCCTCATCTGTCGCCTCGGCCCTGCTCGCCCGCCACGCGTCCTCCATGCGCTTGGGGTCGCGGTGGTGGAGGCAGGAAGCCGGGCCGACGCGGGTCGAAGTAGAGGGTCGGCCCCGTCGCCTGCCCTTCCTCTGCTTTGATTGGTTGGGCAGGGCGGCCGAGCCCCCATTCCGCCCCTTTATAAGGAGCGGAAGGGGATGATGAGGGTCCGCACTCCTTCCTTCTTCAAGGTCTTGGTGGGGGTGCTCCAGCATCTCCGGGAAACGATCCCGGAGCAGCTGGCCGAGGAGACGCGGGAAGCCGTCTCCGGGGCCCTCGAGAGGGTGCTGGTGGAGATCGTCTTCCGCAACCCCACCATCAGGCTCACCAACGTCCTCAGGCACCTGTCGGAAGACGCCGACCTGACGGAGATCAGGGCCCTCGTCACCCCCATTGTGGAAAGGGTGGCCGGGATCAGGAGGATTGAGGGCGACCGCGCGGATTAGGCCGCCCACCTCTTTCTTTTCTTCCCTTGTCGTCGCTGAGCATGTCATAGAAACAGCTGATTAGAGCAGCGGCAAGTCATTTTGGAATATAACTTTTATCTTAGGCAGTTCATTGCGCTGTTATCTCCCTCGTCCGACCTTGTGCTTCGTACGTTCACGCCCTACGCTCCCGGGAACTTGTCGGCGCAAGCCTCCGCCTTGCCACGGGTGCCGAGTGCGGGACATCAGCAACCCGCTGGCGGAGCCTCCACCGGCAAGAAACCTTGCCGCGGCTGGCGCAACTCACTTACAATGTTGAGCAGGCTCAGGGCGAGGTAAGCGCGGCGACTGCAGTCGCGGCACGCTCTAGCTGCCGAGCAAGCTCGAAACAAAGTAGGACGCCACTCGGGATGTAGCACACTTAAGTCGTTGAGCGGACTCGAAACGAAATAAGGGCGCAACCAGCCACGAGCCGGCCCCTCCGCGCACAGGTTTCCCATACGAAGCTCGGACGTTCGAGGAAGATAACTTAAGGATAAAAAGGAGCTTAATTGCTCAAACTTTGGCAACTTAGCTTTTCTGTTATTTGCCGTCCGGCAAGGCGCAACTTCCTCGGGCGACGCCCAGCCTATCCTGTCATCCCCCCTTTTCGAGGTAAGGGAATAACGAAGGCTCGGGGCTTCGCGGCCCGCCATCGCTCGCCGGAGTCGAGTGCTGCACAATCGTGTCAAATAATGCACGCGCCAAGCGGAGAGGCGCGAAATCGACAAGATGTGCGGGGCACACAAGCTATGCTTGGGATCTGCGCCCATCTCTGTACCAAGGATTACATGCAACTGCGACAAGACTTGGACAGAGAGAGGGTGGCCGACGGAACGGGTTCCGACGGCCACGCTGGCAAGGTTCCCCCCACGGTCGGCGTCGACTCGTTTGGATCTTGGCGGCCTGGGCTCGCCGAAGAACGAGGTCGCCTTTCCCGCAACTTCCGGCGCTAACTTCTGCGGCTACGGGAGCGGCGCAGAGTTTGCTGGAGGCGAGAAACTCGCTCAGCGGCCGGAAGGCGGTCCTCCTCAAGGAGAAGCTGCTCTTGCTCGGACTCTGCGTGAGTGGGTACTCGAGGAGGGCCGTGCACGAGTCCGTGGGGAGGAGTGCCTCCGCTCCGCAGGTTGGAGCGGAAAGGTACCTGGCCATACCTGAGCTCACCTGTGGTCGCCAAATCTGGTTCGCACAACCTCGACGCACCCCCTACCTGGCGCGCCAAGGATGTCGGGGGATATCGGCCTCCACGAGCACCTATGGGGACGGAGCCCCTTGTCGGTTCGGCGGGGGGCGGAGGTTGCACAAAGAGCAGATCGAGGCGACACACACACACAACGATTTTACCCAGCTTCGGGCCGCACGGATGCGTAAAACCCTACTGCTGCATGTCTGGTTGATTGGAGTTCTTGCTCTGGAGCGCAAGAAGCTACAGTAAGTTGGAGCTGGACGTAGACGAGGGTCTACTGGATGTCCTCCTTCTCTCCTTCCGTCCTCTCTAGCCCTCCCCCCCTCCTCTATGTGCGCATGGGCCTCCTTTCATATGCTAAGGGGTTTTCCACAGGCAGCGACGCAGGCGAGGGTAGAAATGGCAAGGAACTGTGCGAACAGTGGCCGCACAGTGCTATCGCACCTAACTCTGACGGCGGGGGACAAAGGCATTAAATGCCTGTCTGGATCGCCTGAACAGTGCCGAGGCGGACCGTTAGGGGCGCCTCTGCTTGCCACGGGGGTGACTTCGCCAACGTCGCATGCCACGCGCGCGCCCCAGGCTGCGCGGCGCCCCGCCACGTGTCTCTGGGGAAGCTCCAGAGTGACGCGTGGACAGGTGAGCTGGAGCGCATGCCTGAGGTGGTGGTTCGCCGCGGCAAGTGGCTTGCCGCGGTGGTCGTCTTGCCGCACCTGAGAGCTTGCCGCTCGCCAGGCCTTGCCGGGGCGCGCGGCGCGCCGCGGCGGGCTTCTCTTGGGGTGCCTTGGTTTGGCCGTCCCGGCGAGCTCCTCCCGCCGGGGCCTTGGTGCTTCGGCTCAGTCGTCCCGGCAAGCTCCTCTTGCCGGGGCCTTGTCGCCTTGGCCCGGCAAGGTCCTCTTGCCGGACCTCGCCTTCTTGGCCCGGCAAGCTCCTCTTGCCGGGGCTTGGTCTTCTTGGCTCGATCACTTGGCCTTCGTCCGGCCCAGAAAGGGCCGTGGAGACTCTTGTCGCTCCCCTGGCAGGCCTTGCCGCGGGACGCTACTACTGCTCGTGCACAAGTTCGGGGTACTAAGGTACCCCTACTTTAGTACACCGACAATAGGTTAGTCCCAAAAATAATATAAAAGTGTATAATAAAGCCCAACAATGTCCAAAACATAATATAATATAGCATGGAGCAATAAAAAATTATAGATACGTTGGAGACGTATCAAGCATCCCCAAGCTTAATTCCTGCTCGTCCTCGAGTAGGTAAATGATAAAAACAGAATTTTTGATGTGGAATGCTACTAGGCATAATTTCAATGTAATTCTTCTTAATTGTGGTATGAATATTCAGATCCGAAAGATTCAAGATAAAAGTTCATTGTTGACATAAAAATAATAATACTTCAAGCATACTAACTAAGCAGTTATGTCCTCTCAAAAAAACATGGCCAAAGAAAGTTCATCCCTATAAAATCATATAGTTTAGTCATGCTCCATTTTCGTCACACAAGAATGCTCATTATGCACAACCCCGATGAAAAGCCAAGCAATTGTTTCATACTTTAGTATTCTCAAACTTTTTCAACCTTCACGCAGTACATGAGCGTGAGCCATGGATATAGCACTATGGGTGGAATAGAATATGATGATGGGGGTTATGTGGAGAAGACAAAAAAGGAGAAAGTCCCACATCAACGAGGCTAATGAATGGACTATGGAGATGCCCATCGATTGATGTTAATGCAAGGAGTAGGGATTGCCATGCAACAGATGCACTAGAGCTATAAATATATGAAAGCTCAACAAAAGAAACTAAGTGGGTATGCATCCAACTTGCTTGCTCACGAAGACCTAGGGCATTTGAGGAAGCCCATTGTTGGAATATACAAGCCAAGTTCTATAATGAAAAATTCCCACTAGTATATGAAAGTGACAAAATAAGAGACTCTCTATCATGAAGATTATGGTGCTACTTTGAAGCACAAGTGTGGTAAAAAGGATAGTAACATTGTCCCTTATCTCTTTTTCTCTCTCTTTTTATTTTGGGCCTTCCTCTTTTTTATGGCCTTTCTCTTTTATTTTTATTTTTTTCCTCACTTGGGACAATGCTCTAGAAAATGATGATCATCACACTTCTATTTATTTACAACTCAATGATTCAACTCGATACTAGAACAAAGTATGACTCTATATGAATGCCTCTGACGGTGTACCGGGATACGCAATATACCAAGAGTGACATGTATGAAAGAATTATGAATAGTGGCTTTGCCACAAATACTTTGTCAACTACATGATCATGCAAAGCAATATGACAATGATGAATGTGTCATGATAAACGGAACGGTGGAAAGTTGCATGGCAATATATCTCGGAATTGCTATGGAAATGCCATAATAGGTAGGTATGGTGGCTGTGTTGAGGAAGATATAAGGAGGTTTATGTGTGAAAGAGCGTATCATATCACAGGGTTTGGATGCACCGGCGAAGTTTGCACCAACTCTCAATGTGAGAAAGGGCAATGCACGGTACCGAAGAGGCTAGCAATGATGGAAGGGTGAGAGTGCGTATAATCCATGGACTCAACATTAGTCATAAAGAACTCACACACTTATTGCAAAAATCTACAAGTCATCAAAAACCAAGCACTACGTGCATGCTCCTAGGTATTGCCATCTTTAGTAGGCAATCCATAAGTGGCTCTCATAATAGATTCATAAGGTAATTTTATTTTCTTTCTAGGGAAGTGTTCCATGCCTTTCCTTAACGTAAATTGGAATCTAATATTCCCTTCCTTCATATCAATAATTGCACCAATCATTCTAAGGAAAGGTCTACCAAGAATAATAGGACATGAAGGATTGCAATTTATATCAAGAACAATAAAATCTACGGGCACATAGTTCCTATTTGCTACAATAAGAACATCATTAATTCTTCCCATAGGTTTCTTAATGGTGGAATCCGCAAGGTGCAAGTTTAGAGAGCAATCATCAAAATCACGGAAACCTAGCAAATCACATAAAGTCTTTGGAATCGTGGAAACACTAGCACCCAAATCACACAAAGCATAGCATTCATGATCTTTAATTTTAATTTTAATAATAGGTTCCCACTCATCATAAAGTTTTCTAGGGATATAAACTTCCAACTCAAGTTTTTCTTCATAAGATTGCATCAAAGCATCAACGATATGTTTGGTAAAGGCTTTATTTTGACTATAAGCATGAGGAGAATTTAGCACGGATTGCAACAAGGAAATACAATCTATCAAAGAGCAATTATCATATTAAATTCATTGAAATCCAAGATAGTGGGTTCATTAATATCTAGAGTATTGATCTCTTCAATCCCACTTTTACCAATTTTTGCATCAAGATCTAAAATCTCCGAATTTTTGGAACCCCTTCTAGGTAAAGGTGGATCATAATAAGTCCCATCATTATCAAGATTCATATTGCAAAAAAAAAAATTAATAGGGGACACATCAATAACTTTTATATCATCATCTTTATTTCCATAGAAACTAGAAGAACACGCTTTCACAAAACAATCATTCTTGGCACGCATCCTAGCGGTTCTTTCTTTGCACTCATCAATGGAAATTCTAATGGCTTTGAGAGACTCATTGATATCATGCTTAGGAGGAATAGGTCTAAGTTTCAAAGAACCAACATCAAGAGAAATTCTATCAACGTTCCTAGCCAATTCATCAACTTTAAGCAATTTTTCTTCAAGCAAAGCATTGAAATTCTTTTGCGAATTCATAAATTCCTTGACACTAGTCTCAAATTCAGAAGGTATCTTATTCAAATTTCCGTAAGAATTGTTGTAGGAATTACCATAATTATTAGAGGAATTACTAGGATAAGGCCTAGGATTAAAGTTTCCTCTATACACATTGTTACCAAAATTATTCCTACCAACAAAATTCACATCCATAGATTCATTATTATTATCAATCAAAGTAGACAAAGGCTTATCATTAGGATCAGAAGAAACACTCTTGGCAGCAAATAATTTCATAAGTTCATCCATCTTTCCACTCAAAATATTAATTTCTTCTATCGCATGCACCTTTTTACTAGTGGATCTTTCAGTGTGCCATTGAGAATAATTAACCATAATATTATCTAGGAGTTTAGTAGCTTCTCCTAAAGTGATTACCATAAAAGTGCCTCCCGTGGCCGAATCTCAAAGGAAGCAAAATTCAATCCGACATAAATTTTTTGTATAATCATCCATAAATTCAAACCATGCGTAGGGCAATTACGTATCATTAATTTCATCCTCTCCCAAGCTTGCGCAACATGCTCATGTTCAAGTTGCTTAAAATTCATAATATCATTTCTAAGAGAGATGATCTTAGCGGGAGGAAAATACTTAGAGATAAAAGCATCTTTGCACTTATTCCTAGAATCAATACTATTTTTAGGCAAAGACGAAAACCAAGCTTTAGCACGATCTCGAAGCGAAAAAGGAAATAGCTTCAATTTAACAATACCATTGCCCACATCTTTCTTCTTTTGCATATCACACAAATCGACGAAGCTATTTAGATGGGTAGCGGCATCTTCACTAGGAAGGCCGGCGAATTGATCTTTCATGACAAGATTCAACAAGGCAACATTGATTTCACAAGATTCAGTATCGGTAAGAGGAGCAATCGGAGTGCTAAAAAAATCATTGTTGTTGGTCTTGGTGAAATCACACAATTTAGTATTATCCTGAACCATCGTGACAAGCAAGCAATCCAACACACGAGCAAACAAGAAGCGAGTGAAAAAAAGCGAACAGAAAAGAGAGGGCGAATAAAATGGCAAGGGTGAAGTGGGGGAGAGGAAAACGAGAGGCAAATGGCAAATAATGTAATGCGGGAGATAAGGGTTTGTGATGGGTACTTGGTATGTTGACTTTTGCGTAGACTCCACGGCAACGACGCCAGAAATCCTTCTTGCTACCTCTTGAGCACTGCGTTGGTTTCCATTGAAGAGGAAAGGGTGATGCAGTAAAGCAGCGTAAGTATTTCCCTCAGTTTTTGAGAACCAAGGTATCAATCCAGTAGGAGGCCACGCACGAGTCCCTCGCACCTACACAAACAAATAAATCCTCGCAACCAACGCGATAAGGGGTTGTCAATCCCTACACGGTCACTTACGAGAGTGAGATCTGATAGATATGTTAAGATGATATTTTTGGTATTTTTAAGATAAAGATGCAAAGTAAAATAAAAGGCAATAAAAATAACCAAGTGTTGGAAGATTAATATGATGGAAAATAGACCCGAGGGCCATAGGTTTCACTAGTGGCTTCTCTCGAGAGCATAAGTATTGCGGTGGGTGAACAAATTACTGTTGAGCAATTGATAGAATTGAGCATAGTTATGAGAATATCTAGGTATGATCATGTATATAGGAACCACGTCCGAGACAAGTAGACCGACTCCTGCCTGCATCTACTACTATTACTCCACACATCGACCGCTATCCAGCATGCATCTAGAGTATTAAGTTCATAAGAACAGAGTAACGCCTTAAGTAAGATGACATGATGTAGAGGGATAAACTCATGCAATATGATATAAACCCCATCTTGTTATCCTCGATGGCAACAATACAATACGTGCCTTGCTACCCCTACTGTCACTGGGAAAGGACACCGCAAGATTGAACCCAAAGCTAAGCACTTCTCCCATTGCAAGAAAGATCAATCTAGTAGGCCAAACCAAGATGATAATTCAAAGAGACTTACAAAGATAACCACAGGAGATTCAAATATATTTTCACAGATAAACTTGATCATAAACCCACAATTCATCGGTCTCAACAAACACACCGCAAAAGAAGATTACATCGAATAGATCTCCACGTGAGAGGGGGAGAACATTGTATTGAGATCCAAAAAGGGAGAAGAAGCCATCTAGCTAATAAGTATGGACTCGAAGGTCTGAGGTAAACTACTCACGCATCATCGGAGAGGCTATGGTGTTGATGTAGAAGCCCTCCGTGATCGATGCCCCCTCCGGCGGAGCTCCGGAACATGCCCCAAGATGGGATCTCACGGGTACAGAAGGTTGCGGCGGTGGAATTAGGTTTTTGGCTCCGTATCTGGTAGTTTGGGGGTACGTAGGTATATATAGGTGGAGGAAGTACGTCGGTGGAGCAACATGGGGCCCATGAGGGTGGAGGGCACGCCTGGGGGGTAGGTGCGCCCCCTACCTCGTGCCCTCCTGGTTGATATCTTGACGTAGGGTCCAAGTCCTCTGGATCACATTTGTTCCGAAAATCACGTTCCCGAAGGTTTTGTTCTGTTTGGACTCTGTGTGATATTCTTTTTCTGCAAAACTCTGAAATAGGCAAAAAATAGCAATTCTGGGCTGGGCCTCTGGTTAATAGGTTAGTCCCAAAAATAATATAAAAGTGCATAATAAAGCCCAATAATGTCCAAAACAGAATATAATATAACATGGAGCAATCAAAAATTATAGATACGTTGGAGATGTATCAGCCGTTCTCCGTAACAATGGAGCGAGCAATGGATTTGTTGGAAATCATACATACTGATGTATGTGGTCCGATGAATATTGAGGCTCGTGGCGGGTATCGTTATTTTCTCACCTTCACAGATGATTTGAGCAGATATGGGTATATCTACTTAATGAAACATAAGTCTGAAACATTTGAAAACTTCAAAGAATTTTAGAGTGAAGTGGAAAATCGTCGTAACAAGAAAATAAAGTCTCTACGATCTGATCGTGGAGGAGAATATTTAAGTTATGAGTTTGGTATTCATTTGAAACAATGCGGAATAGTTTCGCAACTCGCGCCACCCGGAACACCACAACGTAATGGTGTGTCCGAACGTCGTAATCGTACTTTACTGGATATGGTGTGATCTATGATGTCTCTTACCGATTTACCGCTATCGTTTTGGGGTTGTGCTTTAGACATAGCTGCATTACGTTAAATAGGGCACCATATAAATCCGTTGAGACGACGCCTTATGAATTATGGTTTGGCAAGAAACCAAAGTTGTCGTTTCTTAAAGTTTGGGGTTGCGATGCTTATGTGAAAAAGCTTCAACCTGATAAGCTCGAACCAAAATCGGAGAAATGTATCTTCATAGGATACCCAAAGGAGACTGTTGGGTACACCTTCTATCACAGATCCGAAGGCAATACATTTGTTGCTAAGAATGGATCCTTTCTAGAGAAGGAGTTTCTCTCAAAAGAAGTGAGTGGGAGGAAAGTAGAACTTGATGAGGTAACTGTACCTGCTCCCTTATTGGAAAGTAGTTCATCACAGAAACTGGTTGTTGTGACACCTACACCAATTAGTGAGGAAGATAATGATGATGATCATGAAACTTTAGATCAAGTTACTACCAAACCTCGTAGGTCAACCAGAGTAAGATCCGCACTAGAGTGGTACGGTAATCCTATTCTGGAGGTCATGTTACTTGACCATCACGAACCTACGAACTATGAGGAAGCAATGACGAGCCCAGATTCCGCAAAATGGCTTGAGGCCATGAAATCTGAGATGGGATCCATGGATGAGAACAAAGTGTGGACTTTGGTTGACTTGCCTGATGATCGGCAAGCCATTGAGAATAAATGGATTTTCAAGAAGAAGATTGACACAGACGGCAACGTTATTGTCTACAAAGCTCGACTTGTTGTGAAAGGTTTTCGACAAGTACAAGGAGTTGACTATGATGAGACCTTCTCACCCGTAGAGATGCTTAAGTCCATCTGAATCATATTAGCAATTGCCGCATTTTATGATTATAAAATTTGGCAAATGGATGTGAAGACTGCATTCCAGAATAGATTTCTGGAAGAAGAGTTGTATATGATGCAACCTGAAGGTTTTATCGATCCAAAGGGTACTAACAAAGTGTGCAAGCTCCAGTGATCCATTTATGGACTGGTGCAAGCCTCTCGTGGTTGGAATAAATGTTTTGATAGTGTAATCAAAGCATATGGTTTTATACAAACTTTTGGAGAAGCCTGTATTTACAAGAAAGTGAGTGGGAGCTCTATAGCATTTCTAATATTATATGTGGATGCCATATTGTTGATTGGAAATGATAGAGAATTTCTGGATAGCATAAAAGGATACTTGAATAAGAGTTTTTCAATGAAAGACCTTGGTGAAGCTGCTTACATATTGGGCATCAAGATCTATAGAGATAGATCAAGACGCTTAATTGAACTTTCACAAAGCACATACCTTGACAAATTTTTGAAGAAGTTCAAAATGGATCAGGCAAAGAAAGGGTACTTACCTGTGTTACAAGGTGTGAACTTGAGTAAGACTCAATGCCCGACCACTGCAGAAGATAGAGAGAAAATGAAAAGTGTTCCCTATGCTTCAGCCATAGGCTCTATCATGTATGCAATGTTGTGTACCAGACCTGATGTGTGCCTTGCTATTAGTTTAGCAGGGAGGTACCAAAGTAATCCAGGAGTGGATCACTGGACAACGGTCATGAACATCCTGAAATACCTGAAAAGGACTAAGGATATGTTTGTCGTTTATGGAGGTGACAAAGAGCTCGTTGTAAATGGTTACATCGATGCAAGCTTTGACACTGATTCGGACGATTCTAAATCGCAAACCGGATACGTGTTTATATTGAACGGTGGAGCTGTCAGTTGGAGCAGTTCTAAACAAAGCGTCATGGCGGGATCTACGTGCGAAGCGGAGTACATAGCTGCTTCGGAAGCAGCAAATGAAGGAGTCTGGATGAAGGAGTTCATATCCGATCTAGGTGTCATACCTAGTGCATCGGGTCCAATGAAAATCTTTTGTGACAATACTGGTGCAATTGCCTTGGCAAAGGAATCCAGATTTCACAAGAGAACCAAACACATCAAGAGACGCTTCAATTCCATCCGCGATCAAGTACAGGTGGGAGACATAGAGATTTGCAAGATACATACGGATCTGACTGTTGCAGACCCGTTGACTAAGCCTCTCTCACGAGAAAAACATGATCAGCACCAAGGCTCCATGGGTGTCAGAACCATTACTATGTAATCTAGATTATTGACTCTAGTGCAAGTGAGAGACTGAAGGAAATATGCCCTAGAGGCAATAATAAAGTTATTATTTATTTCCTTAGTTCATGATAAATGTTTATTATTCATGCTAGAATTGTATTAACCGGAAACATAATACATGTGTGAATACATAGACAAACAGAGTGTCACCAGTACGCCTCTACTTGACTAGCTCGTTGATCAAAGATGGTTATGTTTCCTAACCATAGACATGAGTTGTCATTTGATAAACGGGATCACATCATTAGAGAATGATGTGATTGACATGACCCATTCCATTAGCTTAGCACTTGATCGTTTAGTATGTTGCTATTGCTTTCTTCATGACTTATACATGTTCCTATGACTATGAGATTATGCAACTCCCGAATACCGGAGGAACACTTTGTGTGCTACCAAACTTCACAATGTGACTGGGTGATTATAAAGGTGCTCTACAGGTGTCTCCAAAGGTACTTGTTGAGTTGGCATAGATCGAGATTAGGATTTGTCACTCCGATTGTCGGAGAGGTATCTGTGGGCCCTCTCGGTAATGCACATCATAATAAGCCTTGCAAGCAATGCAACTAATGAGTTAGTTGCGGGATGATGTATTACGGAATGAGTAAATAGACTTGCCGGTAACGAGATTCAACTAGGTATTGAGATACCGATGATCGAATCTTGGGCAAGTAACGTACTGATGACAAAGGGAACAACATATGTTGTTATGCGGTTTGATCGATAAAGATCTTCGTAGAATATGTGGGAGCCAATATGAGCATCTAGGTTCCGCTATTGGTTATTGACCGGAGACGTTTCTCGGTCATGTCTACATAGTTCTCGAACCCGTAGGATGCGCACGCTTAAAGTTCGGTGACGATCGGTATTATGAGTTTTTGTGTTTTGATGTACCGAAGGTAGTTCGGAGTTTCAGATATGATCACGGACATGACGAGGAGTCTCGAAATGATCGAGACGTAAAGATCAATATATTGGACGACTATGTTCGGACACCGGAAGTGTTTCGGGAGGCTTCGGACATATACCGGAGTACCGGGGGGGTTACCGGAACCCCCAGGGAGTATATTGGGACTAATGGGCCCTAGTGGGAGAAGAGGAGGGGCGGCCAGGGCAGCCGCGCGCCCCCTCCCCCTCTAGTCCGAATTGGACAAGGAGGGGGCGGTGCCCCCTTTCCTTCTCTCCCTTCCTTCTCCTCTCCTACTCCTACTTGGAAGGGGGAGTCCTACTCCCGGTGGGAGTAGGACTCCTCATGGGGCGCGCCATAGGAGGCCGGCCTCCTCCCCCTCCTCCACTCCTTTATGTACGGGGAGGGGGGCACCCCTTGGAGACACAACAATTGATCATTGATCTCTTAGCCGTGTGCGGTGTCCCCCTCCACCATAATCCACCTCGGTAATATCGTAGCAGTGCTTAGGCGAAGTCCTGCGTCAGTAGCATCATCATCACCTTCATCATGTCGTCGTGCTGACGAAACTCTCCGGCGAAGCTCTACTGGATTGTGAGTTTGCAGGATGTCTCGGAGCTGAACGTGCGCAGAACACGGAGGTGCCGTACGTTCGGTGCTGAGGATCGGTCGATTGTGAAGACGTACGACTACATCAACCGCGTTGTCATAACGCTTCCGCGTTCGGTCTACGAGGGTACGTGGACACACTCTCCCCTCTCGTTGCTATGCATCACCATGATGTTGCGTGTGGGTAGGAATTTTTTTGAAATTACTATGTTCCCCGACAGTTATAACCTAGGGCGACATAGAACTAGCTCCAATTCATCAATGTAATGTAGGCATGTATTCTGTATATAGTCATACATGCTTATGGAAAAGAACTTGCATGACATATTTTGTCCTACCCTCCCATGGCAGCGGGGCCCTTAAGAAAACTAAGGGATATTAAGGCATCCTTTTAATAGAGAACCGGAACAAAGCATTAGCACTTAATGAATACATGAACTCCTCATACTACGACAATCACCAGAAAGAATCCCAGTTATTGTCACCTTGGGGTATGCAGATCATAACTCGTAATAGGTGCATATAACTTGGAAGGTAGGATCAAGAACACCAATATATTCATGAAAACATAATAGGTTTAGATCTGAAATCATGGCACTCGGACCCTAGTGACAAGCATTAAGCATAGCAAAATCATAGCAACATAAATCTGAGAACATAGTGGATTCTAGGGATCAAGCCCTAACAAAACTAACTCGATTACATGATAAATATCATCCAACCCATCTCTGTCCAGCAAGCCTACGAAGGAATTACCCAATCCTGGCGGTGAGCGTCATGAAATTGGTGATGTAGGAAGGTTGATGATGATGACAGCATCGAATTCCACCGTCCGGAGCCCCGAACAGACTCCAGATCAGCCCTCCCGACGAAGAACATGAGGTGGCGGCGGCTTCATATTGTAAAACCCGATGAATCCTTCTCTTTGACTTTTTTCTTGGCGAATAGGTATATATCGAGTTGGAGTTAGGGTTCTCGGAGGGCCAGGGGGCCCACAAGCCTGGGAGGTGCGCCCTGGGGGGGTGGGCGCGCCCCTGAGCATGTGGCTCCTGGGTGGCCCCCTCTAGCATCTTTTTCCGCCAGTATTATATATATATATATATTCCACAAAAATTCTTCATAAATTTTCAGGTCAATCTGAGAACTTTGATTTCTGCACAAAAACAATACCATGGCAATTCTGCTGAAAGCAACGTCAATCCGGGTTAGTTCCATTCAAATCATGCAAATTAGAGTCCAAAACAAGGGCAAAAGAGTTTGGAAAAGTAGATAAGATGGAGACGTATCAGGATTTTTGTGCATTTAGACCAGGGGTTGTGGGGCCTGGCCCCACTATCCATGTCCATGTGCCCCCCATGCAGGTGGGTCCCACTCCAAAACCTTCTATAACCTTCCCGTTACGATACTGAAAAGACCCGAACATTTTCTGGAACCCTGAATATAGCTTCCCATATATAATTTTTTTACCTCCGGACTATTCCAGAGCTCCTCATGATGTCCTGGATCCCATTTGGGACTCCGGACTACTTCGGTAGTTCACCATGTGAATATCTCAATACTACCCTAGAGTTACCGAATGTCAAGCGTGTGACCTTACGGATTCGAGAACGTGCAGACATGACTAAGACTCCTCTCCGGTCAATAATCAATAGCAGGACCTGGCTGCCTATATTGACTCCCACATATTCAACAAAGATCTTTATTGGTTGAACCACGATGTCAAGGATTCATTTAATCCTGTATGTAATTCCCTTTGTCCGGCGATATGTTACTTGCCAGAGATTCGATCGTCGGTATCTTCATACCTAGTTCAATCTCGTTATCGGCAAGTTTCTTTACTCATTCTGTAATACAAGATCCCATAACTAAACACATTACTCACATGCTTGCAAGCTTCTTGTAATGTTGTATTACCAAGAGGACCCAAAGATATCGCTCCGTCACACGGAGTGACAAATCTCAGTCTCGACCCATGCAACCCAACAAATACCTTTGGAGATACCTGTAGAGCACCTTTATGGTCACCCACTTACGAAGTGATGTTTGATAGCACACAAAGCATACCTCCAGTATCCGGGAGTGGCATGATCTCATGGTCTAAGGAATAGATACTTGACATTACGAAAGCTAAGTGATCTAGGGTGGAACCCTATACGGCCGATCTTTCATGAAATGAGCGGATCACAACTAAGAACACAAAGAACACGAGGGAAAAACGAGGGAAAACACAAGAGGAACTCTCAAAACCAACAAGTTACAGTCACACATATGCTATATCCTCGAAACACAAGGGGAGATACAAGATCCAAAGTCAACAAGGGACGATACAAAGGGTAACCGGTTCTTCTCTGTGAGGAGGTCTTCATGGGGCCACCCAAGAAGGGGGTCTTGAATCCAACGTGGATCATCTCCGTAGAGGGGCCGCGGTCTCTCTCGTGGAGCAGATCTGTATGGATGAGCAATGCTCTATCTCACATATGAGCTAAACCAATGCTGACCCTAACTAGGAGGAGGTGGGGGAGTATATATAGTCTAAGGGACGAAGGGGTACATGGGCCTCGGCCTAGATGCGCTGCACGCAGGCAGGGGGGCGGATGTCTGGGCGATGGGCCGGATGTCTGGGCCTTCCCGAGACGCCAGATGTCCGGGCGCTGGGGCCGGATGTCCGGGCTGGCAGGGTCCAGCTTCTATGATGGGATGCCGGATTTCCTGGCGCAGGGCCGGATGTCTGATACGTCCATTTTGCATCATGCTTTTATATCGATATTTATCGCATTATGGGCTGTTATTTCACATTATGTCACAATACTTATGGCTATTCTCTCTTATTTTACAAGGTTTACATGAAGAGGGAGAATGCCGGCAGCTGGAATTCTGGGCTGCAAAAAGGAGCAAATATTAGAGACCTATTCTGCGCAACTCCAAAAGTCCTGAAACTCCATGGAATATCTTAAAATAAATAAAGAAAAATCCTCTCCAAAGATGAAGGCCAGGGGGCCACACCCTGCTCACGAGGGTGGGGGGCGCCCCCTCCCTAGGGCGCTCCCCCTACCTCGTGGGTCCCCCTGGTGGCTCTCCGACGCCCATCTTCTCCTATATGAAGTCTTTCGTCAAGAAAAAAACCAGAAGCAACCTTTCGGGACGAGACTCCGCCGCCACGAGGCGGAACCAATCTAGAGCTTCGGCAGAGCTATTCTGCCGGGGATACTTCCCTCCGGGAGGGGGAGATCATCGCCATCATCATCACCAACGCTCCTCTCATCGGGAGAGGGCAATCTCCATCAACATCTTCACCTGTTGTTCATAAAAGCAATATTAGAACTTATACACCTCCTGAGCAAGTTAAAGTAGAACCTAATATTGCTATTGTTAAAGATCTCTTGTCTGATAATATTGATGGGCATGTTATTCAGTTTGATGGTGAAACTGCTAGAATTGCTAAACCTTATGCTAAGATAAACATAGACCTGTGGTAGGCGTGCATGTTATTTCTGTTAAAATAGGAGATCATTGTTATCATGGCTTATGTGACATGGGTGCTAGTGCTAGTGTTATACCTATTACCTTATTTGAAGTAATCAAGCATGAAATTGCACCTGCTGAGTTAGAAGATATTGATGTTACAATTAAGCTTGCCAATAGAGATACTATTTCACCAATTGGGATTGTTAGAGATGTTGAAGTCCTGTGTGGGAAAACTAAATATCCTGATGATTTTCTTGTTCTTGGCTCCCCTCAAGATAGCTTTTGTCCCATTATATTTGGTAGACCCTTCTTGAACACTATTAATGCTAAGATAGAATGCGAAAAGAATGCTGCTACTATTGGCTTGGATGATATGATTCATGAGTTTAATTTCTCTAAATTCAGTAAACAACATCGTAAGGAAGAATTGCCTAGTAAGGATGAAATTATTGGTCTTGCTTCTATTGCCGTACCTCCTAGTGACCCTTTAGAACACTATTTGCTAGACCATGAAAATGATATGTTCATGAATGAAAGAAGAGAAATAGATGAAGTATTCTTTAAACAGGAACCTATTTTGCAACACAATTTGCCTGTTGAAATCCTAGGGGATCCTCCTCCACCTAAGGGTGATCCCGTGTTTGAGCTTAAACCGTTGCCTGATAATCTTAAATATGCTTATCTTGATGAAAAGAAGATATATCCTGTTATTATTAGTGCTAACCTTTTAGAGCATGAAGAAGAAAGATTATTGAAAACTCTGAAGAAGCACCGTGCCGCTATTGGATATACTCTTTATGATCTTAAGGGCATTAGTCCCACTCTATGTCAACATAAGATAAATTTGGAAGCAGATGCCAAACCAGTTCATGGCCCTCAACGGCGTTTGAATCCTAAAATGAAAGAAGTGGTAAGAAAAGAAATACTCAAGCTTCTGGAGGCGGGTATAATTTATCCGTTGCTGATAGTCAGTGGGTAAGTCATGTCCATTGTGTCCCTAAGAAGGGAGGTATTACTGTTGTCCCTAATGATAAAGATGAATTGTTTCCACAAAGAATTATCACAGGTTATAGGATGGTAATTGATTTCCGCAAATTAAATAAGGCTACTAAGAAAGATCATTACCCCTAACCTTTTATTGATCAAATGCTAGAAAGATTATGCAAACATACACATTACTACTTTCTAGATGGTTATTCTGGTTTCTCTCAAATACCTGTGTCGGCTAGAGATCAATCAAAGACTACTTTTACATGCCCTTTTGGTACTTTTGCTTATAGACGTATGCCTTTTGGTCTATGTAATGCAACTGCTACCTTTCAAATATGCATGATGGCTATATTCTCTGACTTCTGTGAAAAGATTTGTGAGTTTTTCATGGACGACTTTTCCGTCTATGGTTCCTCTTTTGATGATTGCTTGAGCAATCTTGATCGAGTTTTGTAGAGATGTGAAGAAACTAATCTTGTCTTGAATTGGGAAAAGTGCCACTTTATGGTTAATGAAGGTATTGTCTTGGGGCATAAAGTTTCTGAAAGAGGTATTGAAGTTGATAAAGCCAAGGTTGATGCTATTGAAAAGATGCCATGTCCCAAGGACATCAAAGGTATAAGAAGTTTCCTTGGTCACGCTGGATTTTATAGGAGGTTCATTAAGGACTTCTCAAAAATTTCTCGGCCTTTGACTAATTTATTGCAAAAATATGTACCATTTGTCTTTGATGATGATTGTGTAGAAGCATTTGAAATACTTAAGAAAGCATTAGTCTCTACACCTGTTGTTCAACCACCTGATTGGAATTTACCTTTTGAAATTATGTGTGATGCTAGTGATTATGTTGTAGGTGCTGTTCTAGGGCAAAGAGTTGATAAGAAATTAAATGTTATCCATTATGCTAGTAAGACTCTAGACAATGCTCAAAGAAATTATGCTACTACTGAAAAAGAACTTTTAGCAGTTGTATTTGCTTGTGATAAGTTCACACCTTATATTGTTGATTCTAAAGTACCTATTCACACTGATCATGCTGCTATTAAATATCTTATGGAAAAGAAAGATGCTAAACCTAGACTTATTAGATGGGTTCTCTTGCTACAAGAATTTTATTTGCATATTGTTGATAGAAAAGGAGCTGAGAACCCCGTTGCAGACAACTTATCTAGGTTAGAGAATGTTCTTGATGACCCACTACCTATTGATGATAGCTTTCCTGATGAACAATTAAATGTTATAAGTACTTCTCGTAGTACCCCTTGGTATGCTGATTATGCTAATTACATAGTTGCTAAATTCATACCACCTAGCTTCACATACCAACAAAAGAAAAAGTTTTTCTATGATTTGAGACATTACTTTTGGGATGACCCACATCTTTATAAAGGAGTAGATGGTGTTATCAGACGTTGTGTACCTGAGCATGAACAGGAACAGATCCTACGCAAGTGCCACTCCGAAGCTTATGGAGGACACCACGCTGGAGATAGAACTGCACATAAGGTATTGCAATTCGGTTTTTATTGGACTACTCTCTTCAAGGATGCCCGTAAGTTCGTCTTGTCATGTGATGAATGCCAAAGAATTGGTAATATTAGTAGACGTCAAGAAATGCCTATGAATTATTCACTTGTTATTGAACCATTTGACCTTTGGGGATTTGATTATATCGGACCTTTTCCTACCTCTAATGGATACACACATTTTTTAGTTGTTGTTGATTACGTTACTAAGTGGGTAGAAGCTATTCCAACTAGTAGTGTTGATCATAACACTTCTATTAAGATGTTTAAGGAAGTTATTTTTCCGAGGTTTGGAGTCCCTAGATATTTAATGACTGATGGTGGTTCACACTTTATTCATGGTACTTTCCGTAAAATGCTTGCTAAATATGATGTTAATCATAGAATTGCATCTCCCTAGTGGTCACGTAGAATTGAGTAACAGAGAACTCAAATTAATTTTGCAAAAGACTGTCAATAGGTCTAGAAAGAATTGGTCCAAGAAACTTGATGATGCATAATGGGCATATAGAACTGCATATAAAAATCCTATGGGTATGTCTCCTTACAAAATGGTTTATGGAAAAGCATGTCATTTACCTCTCGAACTAGAACTTAAGGCATATTGGGCTATCAAAGAGCTCAACTACGATTTCAAACTTGCCGGTGAGAAGAGGTTATTTGATATTAGCTCAATTGATGAATGGAGAACCCAAGCTTATGAAAATGCCAAGTTGTTTAAAGAAAAAGTTAAAAGATGGCATGACAAAAGGATACAAAAGCATGAGTTTAACGTAGGTGATTATGTATTGCTATACAACTCTCGTTTAAGATTTTTTGCAGGAAAACTTCTCTCTAAATGGGAAGGCCCTTACGTTATCGAGGAGGTCTATCGTTCCGGTGCCATAAAAATCAACAACTTCGAAGGCACAAATCCGAAGGTGGTAAACGGTCAAAGGATCAAACATTATATCTCAGGTAATCCCATAAATGTGGAAAATAATATTATTGAAACCGTAACTCTGGAGGAATACATAAGAGACACTTTCCAGAATGTTTCAGACTCCGAAAAGTAATAGGTATGTGGTACGGTAAGTAAACCACCTCCAAAACAATTTTTAAGGCAATATTTCTCCGTTTTGGAATATTTAGAAAAATATAAAAATAAGTGGTAGTCCGGGAAGGACACGAGGGCCCCACGAGGGTGGTGGGCGCGCCCCCCTACCTGGGCGCGCCCCCCTACCTCGTGAGCACCTCGTGTGCCTTCCGGACTCCGTTTTCTTGCACGATACGTATTTTGGTCGGTAAAAAATCACTATATATTCTCACGAAGGTTTTGACTCCCGTATCACGCAAATCTCCTCTGTTCTTGTTTCGAGGTGTTTTTCTGACAGATTTAGATATCATGACGTCCTCAAGTGCCTCCAAGGACAAGTTCTTCGAGAAGGTCATCAACCCTTACCTCGCGGAGGTGCTGCAACACCCTCAAACCATTGAGTTGCGTGATGGGTTGCTGCACATCCACGATGAAGAGGGACCAAAGGGGACCGGAAGCATGGAGACGAGGCTCGAAGCAGTGGAGCAACAAGTTTTAAAGTGTCAAGGGATGGTGGAACGTGGACTCAACTCCAACCACATGATGATCGCGGAGTTCACTAGCAACCACAAGTTGGATGCTGACAACATCGGGGAGGCCATCTTCAAGCTTCATGAGAAGATCGAGCACCTCCAAGCCCAAATCTATGACCTGCAAAACCAAAACTGTGAGTATGAATATAGATTCAAAAGGATGAGTTTGGCTGCAGATTTGAGGATCCTGGAGACTCGATCATCCTTCTATGATGTTGAACCTATGCCTTGGAAGATGGACGACAAGCCCGCATCATCGACAACACCTCCACCTTCTTCACCGACAAAGGAGACATAATCACATGGGTATGGGCACTCCCCTTGGCAACTGCCAATCTTGGGGGAGGTGCCCCGGTATCGTATCCCAATCACAACTCCTATCTTTACCATTTTTCTTAGTTCGATCCTATTAGTAGTATCTTGATCTAGTAGAATAAAGTTGATGGCATGATCTAGTTTTGAGTTTTGCTTTGTGATCTTTCTATGTAATCGAGTCCGTGAGCTATATATATAATAAAGATTAGTGTTGAGTCAAGGGCTTGATTATTTTGCCATGATCTTGGGTGAATAAAAGAAAAGAAGAAAAAGAATAAAAAGAAACAAAAAGTTCATATTGATCTTATTGAGAGTAATGACTTCACATAGAAGGAGTATGATGATTAAAAGTTGTTGGGAGTTGGCAGACATGGCTTTGGTCATCGTTGCAATTAATAGGAAGTAATAAGGAAAGAGAGGTTTCACATATAGATATATTATCATTGACATCTTTTATGATTGGGAGCACTCATTAAAATATGACATGCTAAAGAGTTGATGTTGGACAACGAAGACAACGTAATGAGTTATGCTTTCTTATATCTGAGATAAAGTATGTTGTCATGGATCCTCTAACATGTTGAGCTTGCCTTTCCCCTCATGCTAGCCAAATTCTCAGCACCAAGTAGAGATACTACTTGTGCTTCCAAAAACCCTTAAACCAGTTTTGCCATGAGAGTCCACCATATCTACCTATGGATTGAGTAAGATCCTTCAAGTAAGTTGTCATCGGTGCAAAGCAATAAAAATTGCTCTAAATATGTATGATTGATTAGTGTGGGAGTAAGCTTTATACGATCTTGTGATGTGAAAGTAATAAAAGCGACGGACTGCATAATAAAGGTTCATATCACAAGGGGAAATATAAAGTGACATTCTTTCGCATTGAGATTTTGTGCATCCAACCATAAAAGCGCATGGCAACCTCTTCTTCCCTCTGCGAAGGGCCTATCTTTCATCATTATCTTCTACCTTATGCAAGAGTCACGGTGATCTTCACCTTTCCTTTTTCATTTTATCCTTTGGCAAGCCCAGCATGTTGGAAAGAAAATGATATATATATATCTAATTGGATGTAGGGAAACATGAGTTATTATTGTTGACATCACCCTTGAGGTCAAAGGTTGTGGGGCAAAACTATAAGCCCCTATCTTTCTCTGTGTCCGATTGAAACTTCATAACCACAAGTATTGAGTGAGTGTTAGCAATTATGAAGGACTAGATGATAGTTGAGTATGTGGACGTGCTTTTTAGCTCTGACATAGACTCTTTCAGATGTTATGATAAATTGCAATTGCTTCAATGACTGAGATTATAGTTTGTTGGTTCTCAATAAGGTTTCTGATTCATACTTTTGCATTGTGAAAAGATCATCACTTGGACATAAGTAATCATATGACAATATATATATATATATATATATATATATATATATATATATGTTGCTGTTATGAGAACAATCATGATGCCTTCATGTCCGTATTTCATTTTTATCGATGCCTCTACCTCTAAACATGAGGACATATTTATTGTTATCGGCTTTTCGCTTAAGGACAAGCGAGGTATAAGCTTGGGAGAGTTGATACGTTCATTTTGCATCATGATTTTATATCGATATTTATCGCATTATGGACTGTTATTTCACATTATGTCACAATACTTATGCCTATTCTCTCTTATTTTACAAGGTTTACATGAAGAGGGAGAATGCAGGCAGCTGGAATTCTGGTCTGGAAAAGGAGAAAATATTAGAGACCTATTCTGCGCAACTCCAAAAGTCCTGAAACTCCACGGAATATCTTAAAATAAATAAAGAAAAATCCTCGCCAAAGATGAAGGCCAGGGGGCCCACACCCTGCTCACGAGGGTGGGGGGCGCGCCCCCTCCCTAGGGTGCGCCCCCCTACCTCGTGGGCCCCCTGGTGGCTCTCCGATGCCCATCTTCTCCTATATGAAGTCTTTCGTCAAGGAAAAAACCAGAATCAACCTTTCGGGACGAGACTCCGCCGCCACAAGGCGGAACCTTGGCGGAACCAATCTAGAGCTCCGGCGGAGCTGTTGTGCCGGGATACTTCCCTCTGGGAGGGGGAAATCATCGCCATCATCATCACCAACGCTCCTCTCATCAGGAGAGGGCAATCTCCATCAACATCTTCACCAACACCATCTCATCTCCAAACCCTAGTTCATCTCTTGTATCCAATTCTTGTCTCCAAGTCTGGGATTGGTGCTAGTAGGTTGCTAGTAGTGTTGATTACTCCTTGTAGTTGATGCTAGTTGGTTTATTTGGTGGAAGATCATATGTTCAGATCCTATATGCATATTATTACCCCTCTGATTATGAACATGAGTATGCTTTGTGAGTAGTTATGTTTGTTCCTGAGGACAAGGGAGAAGTCTTGCTATTAGTAGTCATGTGAATTTGGTATTCGTTCGATATTTTGATAAGATGTATGTTGTCTAGCCTCTGGTGGTGTTATGTGAACGTCGACTACATAACACTTCACCATTATTTGGGCCTAGAGGAAGGCATTGGGAAGTAATAAGTAGATGATGGGTTGCTAGAGTGACAGAAGCTTAAACCCTAGTTTATGTGTTGCTTCGTAAGGGGCTGATTTGGATCCACATGTTTCATGCTATGGTTAGGTTTACCTTAATACTTTTGTTGTAGTTGCGGATGCTTGCAATAGAGGTTAATCATAAGTGGGATGCTTGTTCAAGTAAGAACAGCACCCAAGCACCGGTCTACCCACATATCAAATTATCAAAGTACCGAATGCGAATCATATGAACGTGATGAAAAGTAGCTTGACGATATTCCCGTGTGTCCTCGGGAGCGCTTTCCCTTATATAAGAGTTTGTCCAGGCTTGTCCTTTGCTACAAAAAGGATTGGGCCACCTTGCTGCACTTTATTTACTTTTGTTACTTGTTGCTCGTTACAATTTATCTTGTCACAAAACTATCTGTTACCTCTTATTTCAGTACTTGCAGAGAATACCTTACTGAAAACCGCTTATCATTTCCTTCTGCTCCTCGTTGGGTTCGACACTCCTACTTATCGAAAGGACTACGATAGATCCCCTATACTTGTGGGTCATCAATGTCCGGCGGCTCGCGATGGGCCGGATGTCCGGGCCTGGGGGCCGGATGTCCGGGCTGACTTGGCCAACTCTGGTGCTCTCTGGATAGAAGGGAGCCGGATTTCCGGGTGTTGGGCCGGATGTCCGGGCCTGGCAGGATGTCCGGGTCATGGCCGGATGTCCGGCTGCTGTAGCAGCAGACTCTTCTTCCTTCGCTCCCGCGCACACTTGGCCTTGGTCCTTGGGCTCTCCATGGTCTACTCGGGTGTACCTGAGTATGCACAAGGTCCGCGCTTGAAGTAGCATCCATGTCTTACATGCGAAAAGGGAAGATTCAGAAAGGAGCAAGTTCACCTTAGGTCCAATGGCGTAGGCTCGGGTGTACATGGGGATGATCGTAGGATGCTCCGCATCATCTCCCCTCCCTTGGGAAAGATCCAACCTCCGATCAAAAACCTCATCACCATGGAAACGGTTGTCATGGACGGACTTGTAGTTGGACAAAGTGGAATACATGGCACAATCCAAGTACTCCAAGGTGTCTCCGGAGTGGTACACATGCAAAAAGAGAAAACACAAACGACACATGGAAATACAATGGTTAGCGCATACAAGGTGTCCATCATGTAAGAATGAGTCCATGCGACAAGATTGTTCGTGGCAAAGCGCATGAAGCTTATCAAGATGATATAGAATGATATGCAAAGCGTTCATGGGAGCAAAAGCATTCATTGGGCACACAAATGTGTTGTGAATATGATCAATGCAACCACAGTGCAAAATGATGTCATAGTGATACGGTTTATCAATAGCATGAATATGGCAATGGATGCTCAATATGAAGAAGTTATCATGCAATTAATGGTGGGCAATATGATCATGATGTATGAATATGCCATCAAGAAAGATCATAACAAATTTGGTAAGGAAATGCCCAAGCTCATATATCATGGATGACATGGGAATACAAAGTGCAACAAGGCAATCATAATGTGTGTCAATCCATGCATAGGGTGCAAACTTGTGTTGAGTATGATATGTCCATCGAGCATGACATGTGTGAGCACAATCAACAAATATGGAGGTGTGGGTGCAATGTGTGAAAGGAGTGTTGATGTACCAATGCTCGATGTCGTGGCATGAGTGGAGGTTCGAAGGTGCATCCAATAAGTCTGAGCGCTCCTGTATGTAAAGGTCCATAGAGCTAATCTCCAGTGTCGCTCCTCCGTTCGCGAGATGTAGCATGTAGACAACAAGAAGGAAACAACAATGAAAGAATGACCCATCCCATATGCGTATTTTAGGATGGCTCAAAGGGAAGGAGGTCACCTTTAGGAGTTTCTCAAGGATGTTGGAGTTGCGCATCTTGTATGCCTTCACATACCCAATATGTCTCATGACGGTAATGCCTTGTGAATCCTTCAAAACGAAAGAACATGACAAACACTCGGAAAAACAAATGAGATTAGCGGAAATGCAAAACCTATCATTCATGTGGTAAGATACCAAACAAGTGTATACATCATGCTCATCATAAGAAAGGACAAGGGAGCATTTCATAGTATGGAGGCATATGATGCGAGAACAACCAAATACAATAGGCTCAATCAAAGAAGCATGCATCACAAGTAATATGTCCAAGTCTCCAAGATCAATAAGCATAGCATGGGTGCACTCACTAGAATGGCATATGAGAAGTGCAACTAATGGAGACAAGTGAAAATAAGCGAGATAATTCAAGTGAGAGGCATGAACATATATGTCATCAACCCAAGAAAGCGAGTAAGAATGGAACATGGGTGCAAATAATCATATGAATCAAGTCATGCAAGCTAGTATGCGAAGATGCAACATACTAGGAGGAATCATGGCAAGCATGTCATGTGTGCAAATAGTGGTCATGAATAATGCACATTACATATCACAAGCATGAAAGCAAGATATGAGCAAAATATCATCAATGTATTGGCGAGAGGCCATATGTAAATAGCGATGGGACATCATGACTCTCCCAACACAACAAGCATCAATAGCATTAGGTACAAGGAAAACATGGTAATAGCAACAAGGATCTCCACCAAGCATGCAAATACACATAGGAGTAGTATAATGGTGAATCACATGTAAGTGCAAGTAAGGGTGACAATTGCATGGCAAAGTCATGTAAAGAGGCATAACATGCAAAGTGAACACGATAGAATGGGCATAAAGTAACAAGTGATATATCGCCCATAGCCGTGTGAGAGCCAAGTAGAAGAGATGCGCGTAGTAGTTGCACAAAGAGAACGGTGGTAAGGATAGTCCACGTGATCCCAAGTCATCGTTGCTCTCAAGAGCTCGTTTTGTCAACTCTTGGGATTGAGAGGTTGACGAGTATATGTGAGTACCTACACAAAACAAAGGCAAAGGAAAAATTGTGTGTGCGTGGTAGATGTACACATAATCCGTCATGATGCATACGTGCATGTGTTGGTTAGCACAAAATATCCAATGCTCAAATAAATGAGATGCGTGATATAGAAACATGTCATCCATCATGATAGGTTTGTTATTATGTATAGCATAATGTAGACGCAAATTGTGTAATGCATCACTAGTGATATCTAGAGCATTGTTATTCATGGAATGCATATGGTGCAAGCAATTGTGGGAATCATGCAAAGTATGGAATGCATCAAAAACTCCTAATATGTATGAGGAAACTACGGGGGTCTCCTCATGAGCATTTGTAGAAACATCACATGGAGAATATTGACAACGTCCAAAACAAAGCATATTTGGTACAATGTGATCATGGCATGGCATAGTAGATGAATTCGCAAATCATGTAAAGGAAGCATAGCAATATCATCACATGAAAAACAAAAGCCAATGACCATCATCTCGTCATCTATGCCATAAGTGCAAATGGGATTTATTTTAATGGGACATGCATAATTACTATGTTGAGATTGAAATGAAGCAATATGGGAGATCTCACTCATAGCATATGACAAGTTTAATGGATTGTCAAACATGAAGTGACCAATAGAATTTTCACATGATATCCTACGGAGCATAGCATCGTAACTAGGCAACTCAACATGATCATCATCATATTCATCATAAATGGGGAAGTCATGACATGAAGAAGCTGCACTAGCATGAAGCATGGGAATAGGTGGATCCACATCATGCAAGCAATCATTAGTGAGATAGTCCACTAGTGGGACAAGAGAAGCACCATCACCTATGTTACCGTTGGAGCATCGCTCATGTGTTGTAGGTGAGGTGTCGAAGATCCACTTGTTGTCATCTTCATCTTGATGTAACCATGTGGGGGGTGCATCATCGTCCACCATGGCCATCATCGTCTCCATTTGAGGTATAGACTCGTCGAGGATAGGCATGTTGTCATGTAGGAGACCTAGCACCAAAGAAAACACACTCAGAGTAGAGGCTAAGTTGTTAGAAATCATAGTGGCCTCACGTGCCCTCTCAACTACCTCACTCACTAAGTGTTTTGGCTAACTCACTCCCTCAAGGATGCTCTCACTCGTATGGTTGGTGGAGTCACGCAAATGGCTCTCAACCTCACATAGGATGTGTGGCATGCTCTCATGTGTGGGGCTAGTGGTGGTCACACTCATCCTCTCATAGGAAATGTACTCAATGTCATGTATGGTGGATTCACTCATATAACTCATGGTGGGGCGGCTCTCCTCACATGAGAATTGGGGCATCTCTTCATATGTGGGTGTCAGAGAGATGTTGGTGCAAATGTCTCCATGCTCAACTCCTATCGCCGCCTTGGTTGAAGGGATAGTCCCATGCTCAACCTCCTCATCCATAACGCCTCCAAAGATGAATGTCGTGGGATGTGGCAAAACATCACTCTCCTTCGAGACCAAAGAGAGGGTCTCATTTGCGGTATCGTAGCTTGACTCGGAGTAGGAGTCCAAAATGGGCGTCGTCTTCATGTTGTTGAAGAGGTTCATGCTCGTCGCCATAGTCAAAGGGGATGGCCCTAGCTCGACCGTCTTGTCGCCATCTTGTTCTTGGAGGCCCATATGATGTGGTGCCTTGTAGCTCATCTCCATGACCGAAGGGAATTTCCCATGCTCGGCCTTCTTCCTTGAGGGGCTTCCGAAGATGGAAGTGTCATCCTCGCTCGTAGGTGGTCGCCTCGTTATTGAAGATGTCGATGTAGGCGAACTCCTGGGAAGTAGGCGAAGATGCCGTACGTCCAAAGGTGAAGATGCCTTGATAGCACTTGGCGAAGATGCCGAAGTGGTGGTGCTAGTAGTCGTAGCGTCCTCTTGGTAGTGCTTGTCTCGTGGTCTTCTCATGTGCTCTTGAAGTTTGGACGTAGCTTGATGTAGAGCTTGTTGGGACTTGTAGGTAGGCGCATATCGAGCATCTTAATGTTGATGGTGTCATTGTCGTACTTGAGCTTGATGGTGTACATCGTCACGCACATGTTGCTTGGAGGTGACTTGCTCTTCATGACAATGTAGATCACGAATGTGATGGTGGTCGCCATGTAGATGTGGATGTGGACGACTTGCGCTTGCCTCATGTTTGTGCTCCGAAGACTTGTGACTTGAATGTCGCCGCCTTGAGGATGATGAAGGGGAAGAACGGTTGATCAACAAGGTTTGAATCTCCTCCATCCTTGCATCTTGCTCCTCCTTTTGTGCGGAAAGCTTGTTGTCGATGTAGTCCCTTTTCCTTGCTTCGGAGTGACGAATGTCGATGGAAAGGTTCTCGATGCGCTCGCGCAATGTAGAATGTGCGCCTTGCATTTGTTGTTGTAGGCCGAAGATGGACGCTTTGGTGATGTAGTTGTTCACGCCGTCGTTGTTGTCGAAGACCGGAGATGAAATGTCTTGCCTATCCATCACAAGACTCGAGAAAATATGAGTGGGAGAAAGAGAAGAACTATACCAAATGTACCTTGACTGATGTTGAAGATGGATCAATGATCACTCAATGTGGAACAAGGAAATAGCACAATTGGTACCAATTCTTGTCGGTTTCTCACACCTACACAAGTAAGGCTTATGGTGGGGCTCGGTGAGGATAGTGGCACAAAACATTTGATGCAAAATGTTAGCAAGAGTCAATAATGTTGAAAGAGATTCACAAATTTGCAAGTGTAACAAGTAGACCAATAGCAAGATAAGGTACACGGAAACACACACGCAAATAGATAAATGGGGTCGTGCAACCAAGGAATGAGCCAAAATGTGGAATCCACGAAAAACGCTCGTGTTGCACAACTCAAGAGAGACACTAGCACGATTGCTCTATAGGCGGATACAACACTTGTGCACAACCTATAAGATGCAAAATAGATAAACTTTCTATCCCAAGTATGCTATGTATGTATGGTTCCGGTGTTCCCTCAAGATGATCCAAGATGATCGGATATGACAATCTTATATGCAATGTGGTATGATGCCATGGCACTTGCTTACAAGCTTTTTGTTCACTCTTTTTCTTTGCTTAAAAGCTTTTTTTTATATGGCCACAATGCGAAATGCACAAACCAAGATAGCAATTGTGTATATGTGGGAACAAACTTGAGGCACACGAGATTATATGATACCAATATGATATGGTATGTATGCAAGTATGGTGTAGATCACTAAAGTGAACAAGTAACGTTGCCAGCAATACTCAAATGACTAGTCTCAATAGGCAAGTGCGCAAACTGGTCTAGGGGTTATCAATGCAATTGCAAGGGAATATACAACGGAGGGATACCACGATACCAAGATGATATGAGGTTACCGTCCTTGGCGATGATGAGTGGCGGTGATCTTGAAGTAGATACCAAGATGATGGAGACTCGTCCCTAAGTAGCCGAAACACCTTAGGAAATGGAAAAACCGTGAACTCAAAATGTCAAATGTCAAAATGGTGATAGTGGGAATGCGGTGGTGTTTTTGCGTAAGCGCAATGGGATTGCGGAAATGCAATGATGGGGTATTGAGACGCAATGCGGAAGTAGAGGGTAAGGTGGTGAACTATACACGGTGTCGAAGTTGTTGGAAATATGCCCTAGAGGCAATAATAAAAGGATTATTATTATATTTCCTTGTTCATGATAATTGTCTTTTTTTCATGCTATAATTGTGTTATTCGGAAATCGTAATACATGTGTGAATACATAGACACCAACATGTCCCTAGTAAGCCTCTAGTTGACTAGCTCGTTGATCAACAGATAGTCATGGTTTCCTGACTATGGACATTGGATGTCATTGATAACGAGATCACATCATTAGGAGAATGATGTGACGGACAAGACCCAATCCTAAGCATAGCACAAGATCGTATAGTTCGTTTGCTAGAGCTTTTCCAATGTCAAGTATCTTTTCCTTAGACCATGAGATCGTGTAACTCCCGGATACCGTAGGAGTGCTTTGGGTATACCAAACTTCACAACGTAACTGGGTGACTATAAAGGTGTACTACGGGTATCTCCGAAAGTGTCTGTTGGGTTGACACGGATCGAGACTGGGATTTGTCACTCCGTATGACGGAGAGGTATCACTGGGCCCACTCGGTAATGCATCATCATAACGAGCTCAATGTGATCAAAGTTTTTGATCACGGGATCATGCATTACGGTACGATTAAAGTGACTTGCCGGCAACGAGATTGAACGAGGTATTGGGATACCGACGATCGAATCTCGGGCAAGTAAAATACCGATTGACAAAGGGAATTGTATACGGGATTGATTGAATCCTCGACATCGTGGTTCATCCGATGAGATCATCGAGGAGTATGTGGGAGCCAACATGGGTATCTAGATCCCGCTGTTGGTTATTGGCCGGAGAGGCGTCTCGGTCATGTCTGCATATCTCCCGAACCCGTAGGGTCTACACACTTAAGGTTCGGTGACGCTAGGGTTGTAGAGATATGAGTATGCAGTAATCCAAAAGTTGTTCGGAGTCCCGGATGAGATCCCGGACGTCACGAGGAGTTCCGGAATGGTCCGGAGGTAAAGAATTATATATAGGAAGTGCAGTTTCGGCCATCGGGAAGGATTCGCGGGTCACCGGTATTGTACCGGGACCACCGAATGGGTCCCGGGGGTCCACCGGGTGGGGCCACCCATCCCGGAGGGCCCCATGGGCTGAAGTGGGGAGGGGAACCAGCCCATAGTGGGCTGGTGCGCCCCCTTGGCCCACCCCCTGCGCCTAGGGTTGAAACCCTAGGGTGGGGGGCACCCCACTTGCCTTGGGGGGTACTCCACCCCCCTGGCCGCCGCCCCCCTTGGAGATTCAATCTCCAGGACCGGCGCCCCCAGGGGGCCTATATAAAGGGGGGAGGGAGGGGCAGCCGCACCCTGAAGCCTTGGCGCCTCCCTCTCCCCTGCTACACCTCTCCCTCTCGCAGAAGCTCGGCGAAGCCCTGCTGCGGTGACTGCTGCATCCACCACCACGCCGTCGTGCTGCTGGATCTTCATCAACCTCTCCTTCCCCCTTGCTGGATCAAGAAGGAGGAGACGTCACGCTGACCGTACGTGTGTTGAACGCGGAGGTGCCATCCGTTCGGCGCTAGGATCTCCGGTGATTTGGATCACGACGAGTACGACTCCCTCATCCCCGTTCTTTGAACGCTTCCGCTCACGATCTACAAAGGTATGTAGATGCATCCGATCACTCGTTGCTAGATGAACTCATAGATGGATCTTGGTGAAACCGTAGGAAAAATTTTATTTTCTTCAACGTTCCCCAACAGTGGCATCATGAGCTAGGTCTATGCGTAGTTCTCTTTGCACGAGTAGAACACAATTTGTTGTGGGCGTAGATGTTGTCAACCTTCTTGCCGCTACTAGTCTTATTTTGCTTCAGCGGTATTGTGGGATGAAGCGGCCCCGACCAACCTTACACGTACGCTTACGTGAGACCGGTTCCACCGACTAACATGCACTAGTTGCATAAGGTGGCTGGCGGGTGTCTGTCTCTCCCACTTTAGTTGGAGCGGATTCGACGAAAAGGGTCCTTATGAAGGGTAAATAGAAGTTAACAAATCACATTGTGGCTTTAACGTAGGTAAGAAAACGTTCTTGCTAGAAACCTATTGCAGCCACGTAAAATTTGCAACAACAATTAGAGGACGTCTAACTTGTTTTTGCAGCAAGTGTTCTTGTGATGTGATATGGCCAAAGTTGTGATGAATGATGAATGATATATATGTGATGTATGAGATCATGTTCATGTAATAGGAATCACGACTTGCATGTCGATGAATATGACAACCGGCAGGAGCCATAGGAGTTGTCTTTATTTTTGTATGACCTGCGTGTCATTGAGAAATGCCATGTAAATTACTTTACTTTATTGCTAAACGTGTTAGCCATAGTAGTAGAAGTAATAGTTGGCAAGCAACTTCATGGAGACACGATGATGGAGATCATGATGATGGAGATCATGGTGTCATGCCGGTGACAAGATGATCATGGAGCCCCAAGATGGAGATCAAGGAGCTATATGATATTGGCCATATCATGTCACTATTATTATTTGATTGCATGTGATGTTTATCATGTTTTTGCATCTTGTTTACTTAGAACGACGGTAGTAAATAAGATGATCCCTCATAACAATTTCAAGAAAGTGTTCCCCTTAACTGTGCGCCGTTGCGACAGTTCGTTGTTTCGAAGCACCACGTGATGATCGGGTGTGATAGATTCCAACGTTCACATACAACGGGTGTAAGACAGATTTACACATGCAAACACTTAGGTTAACTTGACGAGCCTAGCATGTACAGACATGGCCTCGGAACACAAGAGACCGAAAGGTCGAACATGAGTCGTATGAAAGATACGATCAACATGGAGATGTTCACCGATGACTAGTCCGTCTCACGTGATGATCGAACACGGCCTAGTCGAGTCAGATCATGTTTCACTTAGATGACTAGAGGGATGTCTAATCTGAGTGGGAGTTCATTAAATAATTTGATTAGACGAACTTAATTATCATGAAATTAGTCTAAAATCTTTGCATAAATGTCTTGTAGATCAAATGGCCAACGCTAATGTCAACCTCAACTTCAACGCGTTCCTAGAGAAAACCAAGCTGAAAGATGATGGCAGCAACTATACGGACTGGGTCCGGAACCTGAGGATCATCCTCATAGCTGCCAGGAAACAATATGTCCTAGAAGCACTGCTAGGTGAAGCACCCATCCCAGAGAACCAAGACGTTATGAACGCTTGGCAGCAGCGTGCTGATGATTACTCCCTCGTTCAGTGCGGCATGCTTTACAGCTTAGAACCGGGGCTCCAAAAGCGTTTTGAGCAACACGGAGCATATGAGATGTTTGAAGAGCTGAAAATGGTTTTCCAAGCTCATGCCCGGGTCGAGAGATATGAAGTCTCTGACAAGTTCTACAGTTGTAAGATGGAGGAAAATAGTTCTGTCAGTGAGCACATACTAAAGATGTCTGGGTTGCACAACCGCTTGTCCCAGCTGGACATTAACCTCCCAGACGAGGCGGTCATTGACAGAATCCTTCAGTCGCTCCCACCTAGCTACAAGAGCTTTGTGATGAACTACAATATGCAGGGGATGGAAAAGACCATTCCTGAAGTATTTGCAATGCTGAAATCAGCGGAGGTAGAAATCAAAAAGGAACATCAAGTGTTGATGGTCAATAAAACCACTAAGTTCAAGAAAGGCAAGGGTAAGAAGAACTTCAAGAAGGACGGCAATAATGTTGCCGCGCCCGGTAAGCCAGTTGCCGGGAAGAAGTCAAAGCATGGACCCAAGCCTGAGACTGAGTGCTTTTATTGCAAAGGGAAGGGCCACTGGAAGCGGAACTGCCCCAAATACTTAGCGGACAAGAAGGCCGACAACACTAAAGGTATATGTGATATACATGTAATTGATGTGTACCTTACCAGTGCTCGTAGTAGCTCCTGGGTATTTGATACCGGTGTCGTTGCTCATATTTGTAACTTAAAGCAGGAGCTGCGGAATAAGCGGAGACTGGCGAAGGAAAAGGTGACGATGCGCGTCGGGAATGGTTCCAAGGTTGATGTGATCGCTGTCGGCACGCTACCTCTACATTTACCTACGGGATTAGTTTTAAACCTCAATAATTGTTATTTAGTGCCAAGTTGGAGCATGAACATTGTATCTGGATCTCGTTTAATACGAGATGGCTACTCATTTAAATCCGAGAATAATGGTTGTTCTATTTATATGAGTGATATGTTTTATGGTCATGCTCCGATGGTCAATGGTTTATTCTTAATGAATCTCGTACGTGATGTTACACATATTCATAGTGTGAATACCAAAAGATGTAAAGTTGATAACGATAGTCCCACATAGTTGTGGCACTGCCGCCTTGGTCACATTGGTGTCAAGCGCATGAAGAAGCTCCATGCTGATGGACTTTTAGAGTCTCTCGATTATGAATCATTTGACACATGCGAACCATGCCTCATGGGCAAAATGACCAAGACTCCGTTCTCCGGAACAATGGAGCGAGCAACCAACTTATTCGAAATCATACATACTGATGTGTGCGGTCCAATGAGTGTTGAGGCTCGCGGAGGATATCGTTATGTTCTCACTCTCACTGATGACTTGAGTAGATATGGGTATCTCTACTTAATGAAACACAAGTCTGAGACCTTTGAAAAGTTCAAGGAATTTCAGAATGAGGTAGAGAATCAACGTGACCGAAAAATAAAATTCTTACGATCAGATTGTGGAGGAGAATATTTAAGTCACGAATTTGGCACACACTTAAGGAAATGTGGAATCGTTTCACAACTCACGCCGCCCGGAACACCTCAACGTAACAGTGTGTCCGAACGTCGTATTCGCGCTCTATTGGATATGGTGTGATCTATGATGTCTCTTACTGATTTACCGCTATCATTTTGGGGATACGCTCTAGAGACAGCTACATTCACTTTAAATAGGGCACCGTCTAAATCCGTTGAGACGACATCGTATGAATTATGGTTTGGGAAGAAACCTAAGCTGTCATTTCTAAAAGTTTGGGGATGCGATGCTTATGTCAAGAAACTTCAACCTGAAAAGCTCGAACCCTAATCGGAAAAATGCGTCTTCATAGGATACCCTAAGGAAACCATTGGGTATACCTTCTACCTTAGATCCGAAGGCAAGATCTTTGTTGCCAAGAACGGATCCTTTCTGGAAAAAGAGTTTCTCTCGAAAGGAGTAAGTGGGAGGAAAGTAGAACTCGATGAAGTACTACCCCTTGAACCGGAAAGTAGTGCAGCTCAGGAAAATGTTCCTGTGGTGCCTACATCCACTGAAGAGGAAATTAATGATGATGATCAAGGTACTTCGAATCAAGTTGCTACTAAACTTCGTAGGTCCACTAGGACACGTTCCGCACCAGAGTGGTACGGCAACCATGTCCTGGAAATCATGTTGTTAGACAACGGTGAATCTTCGAACTATGAAGAAGCGATGGCGGGCCTAGATTCCAACAAATGGCTTGAAGCCATGCAATCCGAGATAGGATCCATGTATGAAAACAAAGTTTGGACTTTGACAGACTTGCCCGATGATCGGCGAGCGATAGAAAACAAATGGATCTTTAAGAAGAAGACGGACGCGGATGGTAATGTTACCATCTATAAAGCTCGACTTGTCGCTAAGGGTTATCGGCAAGTTCAAGGGGTTGACTACGATGAGACTTTCTCTCCCGTAGCGAAGCTGAAGTCCGTCCGAATCATGTTAGCGATTGCCGCATACTATGATTATGAGATATGGCAAATGAACGTCAAAACGGCATTCCTTAACGGTTATCTTAAGGAAGAACTGTATATGATGCAGCCGGAAGGTTTTGTCGACCCTAAGAATGCTAACAGGGTATGCAAGCTCCAGCGATCCATTTATGGGCTGGTGCAAGCATCTCAGAGTTGGAACATTTGCTTTGATGAGATGATCAAAGCGTTTGGATTTATGCAGACTTATGGAGAAGCCTGCGTTTACAAGAAAGTGAGTGGGAGCTCTGTAGCATTTCTCATATTATATGTAGATGACATACTTTTGATGGGAAATGATATAGAACTTTTGGACAGCATTAAGGCCTACTTGAATAAGAGTTTTTCAATGAAGGACCTTGGAGAAGCTGCTTATATATTAGGCATCAAGATCTATAGAGATAGATCAAGACGTCTCATAGGTCTTTCACAAAGCACATACCTTGATAAGATATTGAAGAAGTACAATATGGATCAGTCTAAGAAGGGGTTCTTGCCTGTGTTGCAAGGTGTGAAATTGAGCTCATCTCAATGTCCGACCACGGCAGAAGATATAGAAGAGATGAGTGTCATCCCCTATGCCTCAGCCATAGGGTCTATTATGTATGCCATGCTGTGTACCAGACCTGATGTAAACCTTTCCGTAAGTTTGGTAGGAAGGTACCAAAGTAATCCCGGCAAGGAATACTGGACAGCGGTCAAGAATATCCTGAAGTACCTGAAAAGGACTAAGGACGTGTTTCTCGTTTATGGAGGTGACGAAGAGCTCGTCGTAAAGGGTTACGTCGACGCTAGCTTCGACACAGATCTGGGTGACTCTAAGTCACAAACCGGATACGTGTATATGTTGAATGGTGGAGCAGTAAGCTGGTGCAGCTGCAAGCAGAGCGTCGTGGCGGGATCTACATGTGAAGCGGAGTACATGGCAGCCTTGGAGGCAGCACATGAAGAAATTTGGGTGAAGGAGTTCATCACCGACCTAGGAGTCATACCCAATGCGTCGGGGCCGATCAAACTCTTCTGTGACAACACTGGAGCTATTGCACTTGCCAAGGAGCCCAGGTTTCACAAGAAGACCAGACACATCAAGCGTCGCTTCAACTCCATTCGTGAAAATGTTCAAGATGGAGACATAGAAATTTGCAAAGTGCATACGGATCTGAATGTCGCAGATCCGTTGACTAAACCTCTTCCGCGAGCAAAACATGATCAACACCAGAACTCTATGGGTGTTCATTCATCACAATGTAACTAGATTATTGACTCTAGTGCAAGTGGGAGACTATTGGAAATATGCCCTAGAGGCAATAATAAAAGGATTATTATTATATTTCCTTGTTCATGATAATTGTCTTTTATTCATGCTATAATTGTGTTATTCGGAAATCGTAATACATGTGTGAATACATAGACACCAACATGTCCCTAGTAAGCCTCTAGTTGACTAGCTCGTTGATCAACAGATAGTCATGGTTTCCTGACTATGGACATTGGATGTAATTGATAACGAGATCACATCATTAGGAGAATGATGTGATGGACAAGAACCAATCCTAAGCATAGCACAAGATCGTATAGTTCGTTTGCTAGAGCTTTTCCAATGTCAAGTATCTTTTCCTTAGACCATGAGATCGTGTAACTCCCAGATACCGTAGGAGTGCTTTGGGTATACCAAACGTCACAATGTAACTGGGTGACTATAAAGGTGTACTACGGGTATCTCCGAAAGTGTCTGTTGGGTTGACACGGATCGAGACTGGGATTTGTCACTCCGTATGACGGAGAGGTATCACTGGGCCCACTCGGTAATGCATCATCATAACGAGCTCAATGTGATCAAAGTGTTTGATCACGGGATCATGCATTACGGTACGATTAAAGTGACTTGCCGGCAACGAGATTGAACGAGGTATTGGGATACCGACGATCGAATCTCGGGCAAGTAAAATACCGATTGACAAAGGGAATTGTATACGGGATTGATTGAATCCTCGACATCGTGGTTCATCCGATGAGATCATCGAGGAGTATGTGGGAGCCAACATGGGTATCTAGATCCCGTTGTTGGTTATTGGCCGGAGAGGCGTCTCGGTCATGTCTGCATACCTCCCGAACCCGTAGGGTCTACACACTTAAGGTTCGGTGACGCTAGGGTTGTAGAGATATGAGTATGCAGTAATCAGAAAGTTGTTCGGAGTCCCGGATGAGATCCCGGACGTCACGAGGAGTTCCGGAATGGTCCGGAGGTAAAGAATTATATATAGGAAGTGCAGTTTCGGCCATCGAGAAGGATTCGCGGGTCACCGGTATTGTACCGGGACCACCGAATGGGTCCCGGGGGTCCACCGGGTGGGGCCACCCATCCCGGAGGGCCCCATGGGCTGAAGTGGGAAGGGGAACCAGCCCATAGTGGGCTGGTGCGCCCCCCTTGGCCCACCCCCTGCGCCTAGGGTTGAAACCCTAGGGTGGGGGGGCACTTGCCTTGGGGGGTACTCCACCCCCTGGCCGCCGCCCCCCTTGGAGATTCAATCTCCAGGGCCGGCGCACCCCAGGGGGCCTATATAAAGGGGGGAGGGAGGGGCAGCCGCACCCTGAAGCCTTGGCGCCTCCCTCTCCCCTGCTACACCTCTCCCTCTCGCAGAAGCTCGGCGAAGCCCTGCTGCGGTGACTGCTGCATCCACCACCACGCCGTCGTGCTGCTGGATCTTCATCAACCTCTCCTTCCCCCTTGCTGGATCAAGAAGGAGGAGACGTCACGCTGACCGTACGTGTGTTGAACGCGGAGGTGTCGTCCGTTCGGCGCTAGGATCTCCGGTGATTTTGATCACGACGAGTACGACTCCCTCATCCCCGTTCTTTGAACGCTTCCGCTCACGATCTACAAAGGTATGTAGATGCATCCGATCACTCGTTGCTAGATGAACTCATAGATGGATCTTGGTGAAACCGTAGGAATTTTTTTTTTCTGCAACATTCCCCAACAGAAGTTGGAAGCACGGTCCCTAAGTAGCCGAAACACCTTAGGAGACACAACTCTCAACACAAACAAAATTGGGTTAAGTTGAGGTGGCGGAAGTGTATGGTGGGCAAACCTATGCGGAAGTTATGGTGGTGGTTGATGAAGAAGCAACCATCCCTAAGTAGCCGAAACACCTTAGGAGACTCGAATCACTACTTAAGCAACCACAAATGCTATAAGAAACAAAATGGGTTAGGTTGCGGAAGGCTATGGTGGTTTTGCAGAAGTTATGGTGGAAGCCCTAGGCAAAGATGTCAAAGTTCCAAAATCTTAATGGAGTCAAATGGTGATGGTGGTATTTTTGTGGGGTGGGGGATGTCAAAAGCTTCAAAACGAGCTAATGAACGTTAAAATCGAACTCCGGATGAATTAGTTATGGTCAAAACGGTGAAACACCGAAGGCTGAAATGACAGGGGCCGGACATCCGAGGCTTGGGCCGGATTTCTGGGACCTGATGTCCAGAACCGCGCGCGAAATTGCGCTCCAGGAGCCGGATGTCCGGGCTAATGGCCGGATGTCCGGGGGGCCAGATGGCTGGGGCCACGGGCCGGATGTTCGGGCTCCAAATCCGAGGATGAACTCGATTTTGGGGGCGGAAATTGATGATTTCGGGGGCAAAATTGCGGAGATTTCATGGATGGAAAGTGAGGAAAATTGCGGAAATGCTAGATCCACTTGAAACCAAGCAAATTCATGGATCAAAATCAACAAAAACATCATCAAACCAAGAAATCACAAAAAAAATTGGGGGCTATTTTTGGGGAATTTTCGAATTTGGGACAAAATCAACAAAACTAGGCTAGAAAACACAACGGGGAGGCTCCAAATCGTGATCAACGTGGCTCATGATACCAAGATGATGTAGGGTGGAACCCTATACGGCCGATCTTTTCACGAAAGGAGCGGATCCCAACTAAGAACACGAAGAACACAAGGGGAAAACGAGGGAAAACACAAGAGGAACTCTCAAAACCAACAAGATATAGTCACACATATGCGAGATCCTCGAAACACAAGGGGAGATACAAGATCCAAAGTCAACAAGGGACGATACAAATGGTAACCGGTTCTTCTCTGTGAGGAGGTCTTGATGGGGCCACCCAAGAAGGGGGTCTTGAATCCAACGTGGATCGTTTCCGTAGAGGGGTCGCGGTCTCTCGTGAAGCAGATCCGTATGGATGAGCACTGCTCTATCTCACATATGAGCTAAACCAATGCTGACCCTTACTAGGAGGTGGTGGGGGAGTATATATAGTCTAAGGGACGAAGGGGTACATGGGCCTCGGCCCAGATGCGTTGCACGCAGACACGGGGGGCCGGATGTCCGGGCATTCCCAAGACGCCGGATATCCGAGCGCTGGGGCCGGATGTCCGGGCTGGCAGGGTCCAGCTTCTGTGATGGGGCGCCGGATTTCCGGGCGCTGGGCCGGATGTCCAGCGGCTCGCGACGGGCCGGATGTCCGGGCCTGGGGGCCGGATGTCCGGGCTGACTTGGCCTACTCTGGTGCTCTCTGGATAGAAGGGAGCAGGATTTCCGGGCGTTGGGCCAGATGTCCGGGCCTGGCCGGATGTCCGGGTCATGGTCGGATGTCCTGGTCATGGCCGGATGTCCGGCTGCTGTAGCAACAAACTGTTCTTCCTTCTCCTTCCTTCGCTCCCGCGCACACTTGACCTTGGTCCTTGGGCTCTCCATGGTCTACTCGGGTGTACCTGAGTATGCACAAAGTCCGCGCTTGAAGTAGTATCCATGTCTTACATGCGGAAAGGGAAGATTCGGAAAGGAGCGAGTTCACCTTAGGTCCAATGGCGTAGGATCGAGTGTACATGGGGATGATCGTAGGATGCTCCGCATCACTACGGCAAAGTGAATTTAGTGACACGATCATATGCTAAGCTTATGGTTGGGCCTGTCCATCACATCATTCTCTTAATGATGTGGTCTTGTTATCAAATGACAACTCAAGTTTATGGTTAGGAAATCTTAACCATCTTCGATCAATGAGCTAGTCTAGTAGAGACTTACTAGGGACACTGTGTGAAAGTCGTCGTGCTAAGGCCTTATAGGACCAGCGCACCAGAACAACAACTGTCACTTATAAAGAGAAGCGTAGTTCAGAAAGATCCAACCTGCAAACACACACATGCCGACGAATGAAGACCAGATCCAAGCAGATCCACCGAACACAAACGTCGACTGGATCCCACGAGATCCATGAAGACACACCTACACACGCCCTTCGACGACACTAGAAACACCGCCAGGACAGGGCTAGGCGGGGAGAACTTTATTCCATCTTTAGAAAGTCGTTGTTGCCTCGTCTTCCGGAGCATGGCACAAACTCTCACAAGACAAAAAAACACCTAAAAACATAGCCCTTTTGCTGATAAGGGCTGAGATCCACCGTGTCTCCATGGTCCTAGGACCATAGGAGTGAGGCGGACTTGCAGCGGTGCCTGCGAGAAGCAGTGAAAACCCTAGGTGTACGCCTTGGGTCGCACGACCGAAGGGGTGCGTGGACGATTTTTATGGGTGCCATGTACCTTTTTTTACGAGGGAAGGTTTCACGTACCTCTTTTTTCTTTAACACAGTATGGACGCAAGCGTTCATATATACGCGCATACACTCACCCCTATAAACGCACACACGCACACCCTACTCCAATGAGCACCTTTCAGAGACTGAGCCCATCATAAACATTTTAATAAAACTACAACAAATTCCTCTCAAATTAATGGTCGCGAAGAATGATAAGTTTCTTTCATGCATAGTGATTTACTATATATATTTGGGTGCTAAATTTTATTTAGACCCCTGTGCACTTGAACAGAGGGAGTACGATTGTCTATCGCCGTCCTCGTCCGCGCACCTCACCTCGGCCACGTCGCCCTGTCCCTGATCCACGCCCCTGGCCTCGTCGAGAGGACCCACCAATTCCCTCGTCAAGCACCGCCCGTCTTGCAAGCGGGGGCCGACGCGGGCGCCTAGGCCCTACGTGCAGTTTCTGCTTGATGTACCCGCCATCTTCCCCGGTCCCCGCCTTCCTGCCTCTCAGCAGCTTCGCGGCCATCTCGACGGCGGCATCGGCATCGTCGGTCATAAGCAGCCTCTCAGCGACCTCCGCCGGTGCCACCTCTACCTCCCGCAGCAGCGCCTCGATCTCCGGGAAGAGCGGGTGGTCTTGGATGCCGTGGTAGTTGGCCGCGAGCTCCCTGAAGGCGACGAAGCCGCAGTAGCCCATGTGGACGTGCATGTCCATCCGGCCAGGCCGAAGCAGCGCCGGGTCGAGCCGGTCCTTGTGGTTGGTGGTGAAGACGAGGATCCGCTCATGGCCGCTGCTGGACCAGAGGCCGTCCACCATGTTGAGCAGCCCGGACAGAGTGACCTGGCAAGGCAACGCACGGCTTAGTTGGTAGGAGTAGGTGACAATCGATTTGGAAACCACAGGAAATGAAGTGGCAACTGCTCTTGTTGGACAAACAACAGTAGCACGGCAACGACTATAGAGTTGTTGCCTATACAGTGACCCGGATCAGTGACTTGCTGGTACTTGAAGCAAACCAAATCAGTGCTGTCGTTTTCGTGTTCAGTGAGGATCACCCAGAGCTTTGTTTGATTGTTTCAATGTTGGAGTACAGAGTACTGGTACTTTTTTTTAGGGAAAGTACAGAGTACTACTGGCAAAAATCAGAAGCTCACTTTTCGCCGATTAGAGTCGAATTTGACGCGGCAGACCCAAGCCGAATCCGTCGCGCTGGGGCGCCGGGGGAAACATTTTTAGCGCGAAAGCCTGGTGGACTCGCCGAGTCGGCGACCAGCTGCGTTCGTCGTTTTCATCGCCTTGGTTTTCTGCGGGGAATCAATGCCAAGGCTGCCACCGGTCAGCCTTCCATTGATTCCTCACGGGCGGCGCAGTGAAGGCGCGTCCCGCCCCTCCCGCCACGCGTACACACGCATGTCGCTCGCTCGTCGCCCACCCGCCGCTACAAAAGCTGCCCCTCCTTTGCCGGTGGCCGCACGCACTTCTCTTCCTTCCTCGCCGAAGACGACCCTCTCGCCGCCAACGCTCCTCTCCCCTCTCTCCCAGCCGACGCCCCTTCTCCGACGACCATGGCCGAGCACTACCCGGTGACGGAGCGGCGACCAAGGGCTTCGGCCACCGCCACCTGCACGAGGACGAGGCCCGCCTCCTCTACGAGGCGGACTACCCGGCGCCGCCGGACATGCGGGTGACGGGCTCCTGGAGGCTCAGCGCCGGCGGCGTCCTGGTGCCACCGCCGCCCACGGGTGCCGATCGGCGCGTGGAGATCGCGTGCATCCAATCGTCGCTGTCGGAGCTGGCGCGGCAGGAGCCGAGGTACGCCCCTGATGGCCACACGCTGTGGACGATGTACTTTAACCGCCGCCACACCGACTAGCTCGTCTCCACGAAGGACGCCGAGCCCCGCGGCCGCCTCAACTCCGAGGGGCGGCGCCAATGGTGGGGCGTCCCCGGGCGCACGCTCGAAGCCGTCCTCGAACACATCGAGGCCGGCAACTCGCCGCGGCTGGAGTACCCGGCGGCCCCTCCTTCTCTCGCCGCCACGACAGCTGCTGGACGCCGAGGCCAACGGAGACGGCGTCCTCCTCGTCGTCGGGCCCCCGTTCCTCCGGGTCGCCGGAGCTCCTCCCCGTCAAGCCGGAGCCACAGGACACGCCGCTCGGGCGGCGTAGCCGCGGCGGCGCCCTCGTCATCAACGAGGGATACGTCCTTTCTCCTTCCTCTTCCTCCCGCCTCGTCAAGCCGAAGACCGAGACGACGCTCCTTCCCGTGAAGGAGTACGATGCCATGGTCGCCAACGAGGAGACCGGCCTGAAATAGGCGCGGGATGACTACATCAGGCAAGAGATGGAGCGTCAGCGTCGCGTCCTCGAGGAGATCGCCGCCCGGCGCCGCGGCCGCGAGGAGGGCGGCATCATCATCCTCAACGACAGCGACGACGAGAAGCCCGGGCCGTCCAACCCCCCATGCATTTGCGACGCAGGGCAGGGGTGCAGCAAGGACGGCGACGGCATGAAGGACGACGATGATGACAACGGCGAAGACTACACCAATTTTTACAGACTTCTCGGTATGTTAGAAGGCGGGCGGCGGCGACGGCGTAGTAGTTTTTAGTTTGTTTTAGTTTATTTTTAGTTTGTACGAATATGTCAATGGAACTCCTAAATTTCCTCCAAATTTGTATCGTGTTTGGCTCAATTTTGGCCAAGTATGATTTTTAGAAAACGACGTTTGGGGTTACCTAGGGGCGGCAGCTGGAAAGCCGATCAAACCCACATCGATTGTATCGTCGGTTGGCCAGGCGACGCTATTTCAAGCCCCCGGGCCGAACGGCTGGAGAGATGCTCTTAGTAAGAATAGTCTAAAGGGCTAAAGCAGTTTGTTCGTCGTCCATTGCAACTTGCGATTAGTACTCACTAAAAGTAACCTTGTGATTGTTGGATTCAGGGCTGCCACCGTCGGAGCTTCCCTTCGCTTCCCTCCGTGGCGCCGTCGCCACGGCGCAATCAACATCCTCCACCAGCAATATGGACCTGTTCTTCATCCGAATCAGCAGTTTCCTCAGCTCGGTGTTGGACCTGACGCCGCCGACGTCGAGGTCATACACATCGAAATGGAGGTGTAGAAGATAATGATTGCACGATGAATGTATTGCTCTTCGTGCATATGCACGTATATATGAGTACAAAGGTGGGCCACAGACCTCAACTATACAGGGACTAGGAGGCGGGCCCAATACACAATATGCACATAACACATATACTCAACACCCCCCCGCAGTCGAAGCGGCACCACGGCTGACGCAAAGACTGGACCGGAACTCCTCAAAGGACGCCGTAGGCAAGCCCTTGGTCATGATATCTGCAAATTGTTGAGATGTAGGGACGTGTAAAACACGAATATGGCCAAGGGCCACCTGTTCCCGAACAAAATGAATATCCAACTCAATATGCTTGGTCCGTCGATGATGCACCGGGTTAGCGGAGAGGTAGACCGCCGAGACGTTGTCGCAGTAGACCACCGTGGCACGGTCAACAGGGCAAGAGAGCTCCTGAAGCAGCTGGCGAAGCCACGAACACTCGGCGACGGCGTTGGCCACCGCGCGATACTCAGCCTCAGCACTGGAACGAGAGACCGTAGGCTGCCGCTTGGACGACCACGAGATAAGCGATGGTCCAAGGTAGACACAATAACCCGAGGTGGAGCGACGAGTGTCAGGGCAGCCCGCCCAGTCTGCATCGGAGTAGGCGGTGAGGGCGGTGTCGGTGGAGGCGTGAAGCGTGACGCCAAGATCCATAGTGCCACAGATATAGCGGAGAATCCGCTTGACGGCAGCCCAGTGAACGTCTCGAGGAGCATGCATATGAAGACACACCTGCTGCACGGCATATTGGATCTCCGGTCGAGTCAGAGTGAGGTACTGGAGAGCACCAACGATAGACCGATAGAAAGCAGCATCCGAAGCAGGAGAACCATCCGTGGCAGAAAGCTTGGCCTTCGTATCAACAGGCGTAGCGGCGGGCTTGCAATTAAGCATGCCGGCGCGCTCGAGGAGCTCATGAGCATACTTCCGCTGATGAAGGAAGAAGCCATCCGGACGGCGCACCACCTCGACACCGAGGAAGTAGTGCAAAGGACCCAAGTCCTTGATGGCGAACTCAACGCGAAGACGAGCCGTGAGCTGACTGAGGAGACCAGCCGTACATGCCGTCAGGATGATGTCGTCGACATAGAGCAGCAAGTAGGCCGTGTCAGAGCCCTGATGATAGACGAAGAGCGAGGCGTCCGAGCGGGTGGAGCGGAACCCAAGCTGGTGGAGAAACGCCGCGATGCGCTGGTACCAAGCGCGCGGAGCCTGCTTGAGTCCGTACAAGGACCGCGAAAGCAAGCACACATGGTCGGGAAGCGCCGGGTCAACAAACCCGGTGGGCTGCTGGCAGAAGACCTGCTCCTCGAGGTGACCATGGAGGAAGGCGTTGGAGACGTCCATCTGGTGCACCGGCCAAGCACGAGAGACCGCAAGGTGGAGAACCGTGCGTATCGTGCCGGGCTTGACGACCGGAGCGAAGGTGTCGGTGAAGTCGATGCCAGCACGTTGTCGGAAGCCACGAACGACCCAGCGCGCTTTGTAGCGATCAAGGGTACCATCAGGACGAAGCTTGTGTTTAAAGACCCACTTCCCGGTAATCACGTTGGCGTGCCGGGGACGGGGAACAAGCTGCCACGTCCGGTTACGCAACAAGGCGTCAAACTCCTCTTGCATCGCAGCCATCCAGAGCGGGTCACGAAGAGCGGCTCGAACGGAGGACGGCAACGGCGACGGCTCAGAGGTGGACGCCGCATGGACGTAGTCATCCGAGGCGTAGCGCGAGCTCGGGCGAAAAACGCCCGTACGGGCGCGGGTGACCGGACCGGCCACAGGCGCCGGGGGGACCACGGGCGCCGGGGGGGCCGCGGGTGCCGGGGGGGTCGCGGGCGTCGAGGGCGCCAACATCGGGGGCGCCGAGGGGGCCGCCGGGGATGCGTGCGCCAACGTAGGAGGCGCCGGGGGGGCCGCGGGCACCCGGGGCGCCGGGGGCGCCGCGGAGACCGCGGGCGCTGGAGGAGCCGCGGGGGCCGCGGGCGCCAACGTCGGGGCTGCCGGGGGCGCCAGCGCCGCGGGTGTAGGAGGCGGCGCATGCGGTGGGCGCGCCTCAAAGCCAGGCGGCGGGCCAAGAGGGGGGCGCGAGCGCCCTGGGAGAGGCGTCGAGGAGCCCGCGTCACCAGTGGCGGGAGGAACAGCCGGGGGTACCTGGTGAAACGGAAACACATGCTCATCAAAGTAAACGTGCCGGGAAGTGAACACACGATGGGAGACAGGATCGTAGCACCGATATCCCTTGGAGTTGGAGGGGTAGCCGATGAAGATGCAAGCGACAGATCGAGGTGCAAGCTTGTGAGGAGCAGTGTCGGCAATGCTGGGATAGCAAAGGCACCCAAAAATACGCAAGTCGTCATAAGACGGGGGCGTACCAAAGAGAAGATGGTGAGGTGCGTAGTTCCACCGTGGGCGGCAGGGTCTAATGTTAAGAAGAAGTGATGCAGTGGCGAGTGCGTCCGGCCAGAAACGAGGCGGCACGTTGGCATGAAACAGGAGCGTGCGAACGCAGTCATTCAGAGTGCGAAGGACGCGTTCGGCTCGACCATTCTGCTGTGAAGTGTACGGGCATGTGAGGCGGAAAACTGTGCCGTGATGCGACAAAAAGGTGCGGAAAGCGAGGTTGTCGAACTCTTTTCCATTGTCCGTCTGAAGCGCAAGGATGGGACGCCCAAACTGCGTGCGGATATAGGAGTAAAAGGCCGTCAAGGTAGAGAGTGCATCCGACTTTCTGCGCAAAGAAAAAGTCCACACATAATGAGAATAATCATCAAGAATGACCAGATAATATAAATAGCCCGAGTTACTGGGAACCGGAGAAGTCCACACATCGCTATGAATCAACTGAAAAGGAAAAGAAGCAATGGTGGTGGAGTTATTAAACGGGAGGCGAACATGTTTGCCGACACGACAGGCATGACAGGTGTGATCCTCGATCTTATTGCAACTGAAACTGAAACTCCTAAGAATATGACGAAGTGTGGCGGGATTGGGATGACCCAAGCGAGCGTGCCAGAGATCGACGGCAGCGGAGAGAGCAACCGGTGCGGTGGTGGTGGTGGATGAAGGCGAGTGCACCGGATAGAGCTCGTCGAGGCTGTCACATCGGTGAAGTACCATCCTGGTTTGAGCGTCTTTGACACAAAAACCAAGCTCGTCAAATTCAACGGTAACAGGATTTTCACGAGTTAAACGACGAACGGAAACGAGATTCTTAATAAGATGAGGTGACACAAGTATGTTAGACAAAGTAATAGGCATAGAATTAGAAGGAAAAGAAGTGTGTCCGACATGGGTGATAGGGAGTGTGGAACCGTCGCCGACAATGATGCGGCGGTCGGTGGTGACCGGAGTGAAGGAGGCAAGATTATCAGGATGAGCAAACATGTGAGCCGTAGCCCCGGTGTCCATGTACCAATTATCACCTCCGGTGTAGTTGTTTAGCGTAGGAGCGGCATGTAGTGCGGGAAGGAGCACCGGGTCCCAGGGCGGCGGCAGCAGGGCCGGCGAGGGGGACGGAGACGCCATGGGGAGGCCGTAGCCACCGCTCGGCAGCGGCGGTGGGTACTCTCCAGACGGTATGGAAAGTAGCCCTGGCAGCGACTGCGGTGCCGGGTAGGCAGGATGGCCCGCCGAAAAAACCTGCTGGCCTGCTGACGACCCCCACCAGTGCGCAGGAGCTCCGTACATGGGCGCGTCGAACGCCCCGCGTAACAGCAAGGGGTCGACGGGCAGAGTCGGCGCCGGTGGCAGTGCGACGCCGGACGAGTCATAGGCGGCGGCCGCCCCGTACGGCGGCGGGGCGCACCGTAGGACGCCGGCGGCGGGACGGCAAAGGTGGCGGTGAACGGGCCAGTGGACGCCATCGGGACGGGCGAGCGACCGAAGTGGCGCGCGGATCGGGCAGGCGGCAGCAGCGACATGACGCTCGGCGGCTCAAATCAACCAGAGACGCTTACGCCTACGTGCAAAGCTAGCTTCGAAGCTAGCAAGCACGCAGCTTGATGGATCTTCAGGAGCAGTGCACGGTACGCACAGCTAAGAACATGCGTACACGAACTTGGTTTGGCTAGCGATGCAGCGCGATCGAGCCAGGGAGAGAGCGGGTTGGCGGCTAGCGAGCGGCGGTTTGCGGCGGCTGGCGTGGAGCAGCGGACGTGGGCGCGCGTGGCTGCAGTGGATCGGTCAACGCTGCAGCTGGCTAGCGAGTTGGCGATCGCGCGGGCGATCTGGCGATGCAGCGCGATCGGACCAGGAAGGGAGGAGCGGCGGCGGGCGCGAGCGACGCGCGGTCAGCGGCGGCTGGGCGGCGGCGGCGGCGGCGGCGGCAGCGGAAGGCGAGAATTAAAACCTAAAAACTGATACCATGTAGAAGATAATGATTGCACGATGAGATGAATGTATTGCTCTTCGTGCATATGCACGTATATATGAATATAAAGGTGGGTCACAGACTTCAACTATACAGGGATTAGGAGGTAGGCCCAATACACAATATGCACATAACATATATACTCAACAGGAGGTAGTTGGAGATCGCGGCGACCAAGCTGGACTTGCCGGTGCCAGGCGGGCCGTGGATCAGGTAGCCCCTCTTCCACGCCCTCCCCGTCTGCCGGTAGTACCCCTTCCGGGTCAAGAACCTGTCCAGGTCGTCCACCACAGCCTGCCGCAGCGCGTCGTCCATGGCCACCGTCGCGAACGTCGAGGCGTTGCGGAGCCTCACGGTCCGCCACTTGCCCCACTCGTTGCTGTACAGCTTGGTCTGCCTCTGCTCCTGGGACATGGCCTCCACGCGGGCCATGACGGCCGGCAGGTAGGAGCCGAGCACCATGTCCTTGTGCTCCGCGTCGAAGCTCAGCTTGAACACCTCGCGCGCGTCCTCCGTGGTCCGCCGCCTGCCGGCGCCCCCGTCGTGCTTCTTGCTTAGGCGCCACGTGACCTTCGCCCCGTCGAACACGTCGACGACCGCCGTGCCGGGGCGCAGGGCGAGCAGGACGTGCTCCGCACCGGCCCCACGAGGCAGGCTGGCCTTCATCAGCGGCACGGACGGTGCCGCGGCGAGGAGCGTGGAAACGTACGCCTTGGCCGCCAAGAAGACGCGGTTGTACAGGGCGCCGTCGAACTCCTCGATTAGCACGGCGTGGCGCCGGGCGGAGGCTGGCGGCAGGAGGAGGAGCGCGCCGAGGGCCGTGCCTGGGAGGACGTCGGCGAGCACCCGGCGCAGCAGCATGGCCGCGCCCAGGACGGAAGTTGCCGTCGTGACGGCGCTCTTGTACCGCTCCAGCGCTCTGCTGTTCGGGGATGCCATGGCCATGGCCGGCTCCAACTGACGCTGTAGCAGTAGGGTTTGCTTAAGGTTTCGATCTTCTAATCAGGTGCTTGAGTTGCTTTCTGTGGAGCAACTGAGGAGAGCCTTTAGTCGGAAAAAATTCAAGGTCGGTAGGAATGGGGATTGATGATTGACCATTCGCTGTGATCGTTGTTTGCAACTTCACAAAGGAGATTAGTAGGTTCCAGCTGGAGACCACGGATGCGACCCCCTTAACCTAGTGACTGGTTTCTTGGAAACTTCAACCGACCGCCCCACACCAAGGGCGTCAAAAGTGACCCCCAATCAAAGTCTTTGCAGGGCCACCGATTCAGCACGTCCTCGTGGCGTTTTTTCACGCACAGACGACTCCCAAAGCGACTAGTTAGCGCATTTTTTTATAGGAAAACTTTCGATCTCAATAAAACTAAACACTAAAAATAATAAAAATTAGATACTCCCTACTCCTCCAGCCATCTATATAATGCCTAATGCGTTTTTCGAAGCTAATTTTGACCAAGTGTTAGAGCAATAATATATGACATACAAGTTACACAAATCATACCATCAAATTCGTATGTGAAAGGAGCTTCCAACGATATAATTTTCACATTATACATCTCATGTACTATTAATCTTATCAATAGTCAAACACGATCTTGAAAAACGCAGTAGGCCCTATATAGATGGAAGAAGGGAGATACATAGACCACCTAACGACGACTATAAGCACTGAAGTGAGCTGAAGGCGCGCCGCTGTCATCGTCTCTCCCTCGTTGGAGACACGCAAAACTTGTTGTAATAGATAGTCAAGAAGTCGTCGTGTTAATGCCCCATAGTACCAACGCACCAGAACAACAACTGTCGCCGATGAAGAGTACTCCCTCCATTCATATATATAGAACCTAATGCGTTTTTTGGGATTACTTTTGACTATTGATAAGATTAATAATATATGAAATATATGTAACGTGAAAATTATATCATGGAAGCTTCTTTCACATATGAATTTGACGGTATGCTTTAAGTAACTTGTATGTCATATTTTATTGCTCTAATATGTGATCAAAGTTAGCCTAAAAAACACATTAGGCCATATATAGATGGTTGGAGGGAGTAGCGTACTCCATCCGTCCGATAAATAGTGTACATATAGAAATTATAGGACAAATTGAAGTGGAGTAAAAAATACATCGGGAAGATGCAAGCCACCATCTCTTTCCTCTTTAATTACCCAACCCCAATGAGCTAAGTGCATGTAGAAATTAATAAGACCATGTATAGAACATTATTGGTCTTGATTACCGTGTGATGAGACAAAATCATTTTTTTTCTACTTTAAAGTGCATTGGGAAGATACAAGCACAATCTTCTGTGAACAAATTTTAAAAGCCAAACATACACTCTGTAGATCAGAAGGATCCAACCTGAAGACACATGAACATAGACGAACAACGACCAGATCCGAGCAAATCCACCAAAGACAGATCCGCCGAAGACACAACTCCACATGCCTACCGACGATGCTAGACGCATCACCGGAACGGGGTCTAGGTGGGGAGAACTTTATTCCATCTTCAGGGAGTGATACGTCCATTTTGCGTCATGTTTTAGTGTTTTTATGCAATATAACACTCTGCGGAGTAATTCTAATGCATTTTCTCTCATAATATGCAAGGTTTACACAAAGAGTGAGATTATCGGCAGCTGGAGTTCTGGACCTGGAAAAGCTATGTCAGAGATACCTATTCTGCACATCTCCAAATAAGCTAAAATTTTACGGAGAATTATTTTGGAATATATAAAAATATTGGAATAAAAAACACCAAAGGGGGCCACCCGTGTGCCCTCTAGGCACCAGGGCGCGCCTGCCCCCCCCCCCCCCCCGGCGCGCCCTGGTGGGTAGCGGGCACCCTGGCCTGCTTCCGGTGCCCATCTTCTTGTACATAAGGCATTTACGCTAAAAAAATAAGGAGAGAACTTTCGGGAGAAGCGCCGCTGTCTCGAGGCGGAACTTGGGCAGGAGCACTTTTGCTCTCCGGTGGAGCGATTCCGCCGGGGACACTTCACTCTGAGAGGGGGAAATCGAAGCTATCATCATCACCAACAACCCTCTCATCGTGGAGGGCCAATCTCCATCAACATCTTCAACAACACCATCTCATCTAAAAACCCTAGTTCATCTCTTGTGTTCAATCTTTGTATCAAAATATCATATTGGTACCTATGGGTGACTAGTAGTGTTGGTTACATCTCGTAGTTGATGCTAGCCGGTTATTTGGTGGAAGATTATATGTTCAGATCCATTATGCTACTTATTACTCCTATGATCTTGAGCATGAATATGTTGTGTGAGTACTAACTTTTGTTCTTGGGGACATGGGAGAAGTCTTGTCATAAATAATCATGTGAATTTGATATTCGTTCGATATTTTGTTGATATGTATGTTGTGATTCCCTTAGTGGTGTTATGTGAACGTCGACTACATGACACTTCACCATCTTTGGGCCTAAGGGAATGCATTGTGGAGTAGTTATTAGATGATGGGTTTCTAGAGTGACAGAAGTTTAAACCCTAGTTTATGCGTTATTCCGCAAGGGGTTGATTTGGATCCATATGTTTCATGCTATGGTTAGATTTTATCTTAATTCTTCTTTTATAGTTGTGGATGCTTGTGAGAGGGGTTAATCATAAGTGAGAGGCTTGTTCAAGTAAGAACGACACCCAAGCACTGGTCCACCCACATATCAAATTATCAAAGTAGCGAGCGCGAACCAAACCAACATGATGAAAGTGACTAGATGAAATTTCAGTGTGTCCTCAAGAACGCTTTGCTTACTATAAGAGATTGTTTTGGCATGTCCTTTGCTACAAAAGGATTGGGATACCTTGCTGCACCTATTGTTACTATTGCTACTTATTACTTGTTATAAATTATCTTGCTATGAAATTACCTGTTACCGACAATTTCAGTCCTTGCAGAAATTACCTTACTGAAAATAGCTTGTCTGTTCCTTCTGCTCCTCGTTGGGTTCGACACTCTTGCTTATCAAAAGGACTACGATTGATACCCTATACTTGTGGGTCATCAAGACTCTTTTCTGGCGCCATTGCCAGGGAGCAAAGCGCTCTTGGTAAGTGGAAATTGGTAAGAACAAATTTATATAATGTGCTGAAATTTAATGTTACTTGTTACTATGGAAAACAATCCTTAGAGGGTTTGTTTGGGGTATTTTCACCTCGACCGGAAGCACAAAGAATTGCTCCTCAACCTACTGCACCTACTGAAAATATTGTTTATGAGATTCCTTCGGGTATGACAGAGAAACTGCTAGCTAATCATTAGGAAGACAACGTTATGATTTATGTTTGTTCATATTCACATAGAAGTTATATTGTCATAGATCCTCCAACATGTGGTGCTTGCCCAATATCTTTGCTAGCCAAAAATTCACACTAAGTAGAGATACTACTTGTGCATCCAAAAAACCTTAAACCCAAATTCATGTTTTGAGAGTCCACCATACCTACCTATGGATTAAATAAGATCCTCCATGTAAGTTGTCATCGGTGCATAAGGCAATAAAATTGCTTCTAAATATGTATGATATTTTAGTTTAAGGGAAAATAAGCGTTGTACGAACTTGTGATGGCAAAGTAATAAAAGCGACGGACTGCATAATAAAGGTTGCTATCATAAGGGGCAATATAATGTGATGTTCTTTTGCACCAAGAGCTTGTGCATCCAGAAATAAAAAGCACATGACAACCTCTGCTTCCCTCTGTGAAGGGCCTATCTTTTACCTTTATGCATTTAATTTTTATGCAAGAGTCAACGTGTTCTTCTCTATTCCTTTTTCTTTTTCTCTTTTGCAAGCATCATGTGGTGGGGAAAGATCCAGGCACATATATCCAGTTGAATATGAGTGATCATGAGTTATATTGTTGATATCACCCTTGAGGTGAATAAGTTTGGAGGTGAAACTATAAGCCCCTATCTTTCTATGTGTCTTGCTGGAACCTTTTGCTCCATATATATGTTGTGAGTGTTTATAGAAAACTAAATGATGGTTGAGTATGTGGACTTGCTAAAAAGCTCCGACATGAGACCCTTCCTGAAAATATGATGAATTGCAATTGCATTGTTGACTGAGAACACAATATGTTAGTTTTCAATAAAGTTTATTCTTTATACTTCGATGTTGTGATGAATTGTTACTTGCTCATGAGAAATTTTTGATAAATTTTATTGCGGTTATAATAATAAGCATGATGCTACTGTGTCCGTATTTTGTTTTTATCGTCACCCCTCTCTCTCTCTAAACATGTGGACATGATTTTTGATATCAACTTTCGCTTGAGGACAAGCGAGGTCTAAGCTTGGGGGAGTTGATACTGTTGGGGAACGTAGTAATTTCAAAAAATTTCCTACGCACACACAAGATCATGGTGATGCATAGCAACGAGAGGGGAGAGTGTTGTCTACGTACCCTCGTAGACCGAAAGCGGAAGCGTTATATCAACGCGGTTGATGTAGTCGTACGTCTTCACGATCCGACCGATCCAAGCACCGTTACTCCGGCACCTCCGAGTTCTTGGCACACGTTCAGCTCGATGACGATCCCCGGGCTTCGATCCAGCAAAGCGTCGGGGAGGAGTTCCGTCAGCACGACGGCGTGGTGACGATCTTGATGTTCTACTGTCGCAGGGCTTCGCCTAAGCACCGCTACAATATGACCGAGGTGGATTATGGTGGAGGGGGGCACCGCACACGGCTAATGAACGATCACGAATATCAACTTGTGTGTCTGGGGTGCCCCCTGCCCCCGTATATAAAGGAGCAAGGGGGAGGCCGGCCAGCCTAGAGAGGCGCGCCAAGGGAGGGGGGAGTCCTACTCCTAGTAGGAGTAGGACTCCCCTTTCCTAGTCCAACTAGGAGGGGGAAGGGGGGAAGGAAGGAGAGGGAGAGGGAGAGGGAAAGGGGGGCCGTGCCCCCCCTCCTTGTCCAATTCGGACTCCTCATGGGGGGGCGCCACCTCCTGGCACGGCCCTCTCTCTCCCCTCGCGGCCCAATAAGGCCCATACTTCCCCCGGGGGGTTCCGGTAACCCCTCCGGCACTCCGGTAATATCCGAATCCTCTCAGAACCATTCCGATGTCCGAACATAGCCGTCCAATATATCAATCTTTATGTCTCGACCATTCCGAGACTCCTCGTCATGTCCGTGATCACATCCGGGACTTCGAACTCCTTCGGTACATCAAAATGCATAAACTCATAATAACTGTTATCGTAACCTTAAGCGTGCGGACCCTACGGTTCGAGAACAATGTAGACATGACCGAGACACGTCTCCGGTCAATAACCAATAGCGGGACCTGGATGCCCATATTGGCTCCTACATATTCTACGAAGATCTTTATCGGTCAGACCGCATAACAACATACATTGTTCCCTTTGTCCATCGGTATGTTACTTGCCCGAGATTCGATCGTCGGTATCCAATACCTAATTCAATCTTGTTACCGGCAAGTCTCTTTACTCGTTCCGTAATACATCATCCCGCAACTAACTCATTAGTTGCAATGCTTGCAAGGCTTAAGTGATGTGCATTACCGAGAGGGCCCAGAGATACCTCTCCCACAATTGGAGTGACAAATCCTAATCTCGAAATACGCCAACCCAACATCTACCTTTGGTGACACCTGTAGTACTCCTTTATAATCACCCAGTTACGTTGTGACGTTTGGTAGCACCCAAAGTGTTCCTCCGGCAAACGGGAGTTGCATAATCTCATAGTCAAAGGAACATGTATAAGTCATGGATAAAAGCAATAGCAACATACTAAACGATCGGGTGCTATGCTAATGGAATGGGTCATGTCAATCAGATCATTCAACTAATGATGTGACCTTGTTAATCAAATGACAACTCCTTTTGTCTATGGTTAGGAAACTTAACCATCTTTGATTAACAAGCTAGTCAAGTAGAGGCATACTAGTGACACTCTGTTTGTCTATGTATCCACACATGTATTATGTTTCCGGTTAATACAATTCTAGCATGAATAATAAACATTTATCATGATATGTAAGGAAATAAATAATAACTTTATTATTGCCTCTAGGGCATATTTCCTTCAGTCTCCCACTTGCACTAGAGTCAATAATCTAGGTCACATCACCATGTGATTAACTCACATCACCATGTGATTAACTCACATCACCATGTGATTAACATCGATAGTTCACATCATCATGTGATTAACACCCATAGTTCACATCGCCATGTGACCAACACCCAAAGGGTTTGCTAGATTCAGTAATCTAGTTCACATCGCTATGTGATTAACACCCAAAGAGTACTAAGGTGTGATCATGTTTTGCTTGTGAGAGAAGTTTAGTCAACGGGTCTGCCACATTCAGATCCGTTATGTATTTAGCAATTTTCTATGTCTACAATGCTCTGCACGGAGCTACTCTAGCTAATTGCTCCCACTTTCAATATGTATCTAGATCGAGACTTAGAGTCATCAAGATCGGTGTCAAAACTTGCATCGACGTAACCCTTTACGACGAACCTTTAGTCACTTCCATAATCGAGAAACATATCCTTATTCCACTAAGGATAATTTTGACCGCTGTCCAGTGATCTACTCCTAGATCATTATTGTACTCCCTTGCCAAACTCAGTGTAGGGTATACAATAGATCTGGTACACAGCATGGCATACTTTATAGAACCTATGGCCAAGGCATAGGGAATGACTTTCATTCTCTTTCTATCTTCTACCGTGGTCGAGTTTTGAGTCTTTACTCAACTTCATACCTTGTAACACAGGAAAGAACTCTTTCTTTGACTGTTCCATTTTGAACTACTTCAAAATCTTGTCAAGGTATGCACTCATTGAAAACTTATCAAGCGTCTTGATCTATCTCTATAGATCTTGATGCTCAATATGTAAGCAGCTTTACCAAGGTCCTTCTTTGAAAAACTTCTTTCAAACACTCCTTTATGCTTTGCAGAATAATTCTACATTATTTCCGATCAACAATATGTCATTTACATATACTTATCAGAAATGCTGTAGTGCTCCCACTCACTTTCTTGTAAATACAGGCTTCACCGCAAGTCTGTATAAAACTATATGCTTTGATCAACTCATCAAAGCGTATATTCCAACTCCGAGATGCTTGCACCAGTCCATAGATGGATCGCTGGAGCTTGCACATTTTGTTAGCACCTTTAGGATTGACAAAACCTTCTGGTTGCATCATATACAACTCTTCTTTAATAAATCCATTAAGGAATGCAGTTTTGTTTTATCCGTTTGCCAGATTTCATAAAATGCGGCAATTGCTAACATGATTCGGACAGACTTAAGCATGGATACAAGTGAGAAACTCTCATCGTAGTCAACACCTTGAACTTGTCGAAAACCTTTTGCGACAATTCTAGCTTTGTAGATAGTAATACTACTATCAGCTTCTATCTTCCTCTTGAAGATCCATTTATTTTCTATGGCTTGCCGATCATCGGACAAATCCATCAAAGTCCATACTTTGTTCTCATACATGGATCCCATCTCAGATTTCATGGCTTTAAGCCATTTTGCGGAATCTGGGCTCACCATCGCTTCTTCATAGTTCGTAGGTTCATCATGATCTAGTAGCATGACTTCCAGAACAGGATTGCCGTACCACTCTGGTGCGGATCTTACTCTGGTTGATCTACGAGGTTCTATAGTAACTTGTTCTGTAGTTCTATGATCATCATCATCAACCTCCTCACTAGTTGGTTTTGACGTCACAGAAACTGGTTCCTGTGATGTACTGGTTTCCAACAAGGGAATAGGTACAGTTACCTCATCAAGTTCTACTTTCCTCACACTCACTTCTTTCGAGAGAAACTCCTTCTCTAGAAAGGATCCATTCTTAGCAATGAATGTCTTGCCTTCGGATCTGTGATAGAAGGTGTACCCAACTGTCTCCTTTGGGTATCCTATGAAGACATATTTCTCCGATTTGGGTTTGAGCTTATCAGGATGAAACTTTTTCACATAAGCATCACAACCCCAAACTTTAAGAAATGACAACTTTGGTTTCTTGCTAAACCACAGTTCATATAGTGTCGTCTCAACGGATTTAGATGGTGCCCTATTTAACGTGAATGCAGCTGTCTCTAATGCATAACCCCAAAACGATAGTGGTAAAGCGGTAAGAAACATCATAGATTGCACTATACCCAAGGGCCAGCTCATTACAATGTGATGAGTTGGGTCTTCAATAAGATGAGCAATAATGTAGCCCCCTAGTGCCGGGTTGTAAGCCTGCAGCGACTCGGGACTATTCCTTCAATTGTATAAAATGATAACCATTGCGCTAAAGCGACTTTAAAAACCTTAATCATAATATTAATAACCGTAATAAAAATCCAGCCATGTTGGCCATTCAAGATAATATAATCTCGTATGAAAACCTTTATTCATCCAATATCATAATGAAAATTCAGCCAAGTTTGGCTATTTGAATGATATAATCCAATAATTTATAAGCGCATGATTCCAATGGCGCAATCCAAATATATACTGGCGACTTATAGCCCAAAGCCAGACCGGTTTAATAAACACTGGATTAATTTATCATCATACTGGCGACTTATTGTCTTAAAGCTAGGCCGGTTTAACAAACACCGGATAATTTATAATCATGCTTTATTCAACCTGTTTCTGCATACAACAAGTTTAAAGTGTCCTGGCGGTTTACCGCCGGACGGGTCATAATGCTCAACATATAACCTGGGTTTATAACCAGGGCTGCACTTAAAAATATGAGATATATCATACCTGTGACATTGAATCACATTGTTGGTTTACCAACTTTTTGTAGTAAGAGTGATAACCCCAATCTTGAATAATGATAACTCCTTCCATATTGCACCGATTTATGATTAAACCGTACCGGTTTGTGATAAACACTGGATTAACCATATATATACTGGTGACTTGTGGTCAAACCAGACCGGGCTGATAATCTCCGGATTATAATTTGATCATGCACTCACAACTTGTAGTTGAAAGCCAAGCCGGGTTGATAAACACCGGTTTACTCCATAATAGGATGGTAACAAAAAATTAAACCGGGCAGATAATCTCCGGTCTAAAAATGGACCGTGTTCCGCCAATTTAGTTGTTTGAACCGGTACCAAATACTGTCGGTTTAAAAAACGCAAATAAAATAGCAACTTCTCAAGAAAGGCTATTAAAGCAAAAGCAATGGCAACAATTTTTTGCAAAAGAAGAGCTCTACTGAGCTTGGTCAGATGGAATTACCATGGTCAGACGCAACCAAGCCCCCCGAAGGCGTAGCAATGGTGCCAGTCAGCCAGGACCCCAAAATGACGCGTGGCGTTACGCCGGCCAAGTGGCATTGCATTGGTTCGGATTCGACCAAGCCCCCAAGTGACTCAGTGGCCTAGGGCTGATCAAGTGGCATTGCATTGGTTCGGACACGACCAAGCCCCCAAATGACTTATTGGCTGTTTAAAAGCCGATCAGAAGGCATTACCATCATCAAGACATGACCGAGCTCCCATAAGGTGTAACTACGGTTCAAGTCGATTAGGTCCCCAACTGACTTAGTGGCAAATGTGCCAGCCAGAAGGCATTACCGTCGTCAAGACATGACCAAGCTCCCAGGAGGTGTAGCTACGGTTCAAGTCGACTAGGTCCCCAACTGACTTTGTTGCTCTTCTGTGAAGCGACCTCAAGGGGTAAACCGGAGGTTGCCCTAAAGCGAATCCACTCCGTGTAACCACGCATGATATAAGGAATAGATACCCCGCTTTACAAAGCGGGAGCCCCCATGTGATAAATAACATGCCAAGCCAATAAGGCCGGATACCCATGTTTGAACCGCGCATCATGGCAGCAGGTCCTCTTCGGTAATTTTTAACTTTTTTGCAAGAGGTAAATTCTTCTTGAACCGGGATCTTGAACCGGATATTGAAAGCTTCAAAGCTGTGGGAGACATCTTTCCCTTGAACCGGATTTTAAACCGGAATCTTCATTTTTAGCCGGAAATTTTCTGACGGCCTTTAAGCTCGAACTTGCGAGAAGTTAATTCCTTTTTGAACCGGACATTGTTAAACCGGATCTGAGCGCTTCAGAACTTTGTGGGAGAATAGATTTCTCTTGAACCAGATTGTAAACCGGATATTTGAGAGCTTCAGTGATACTGACTTCCCTTCAGCCAGGTTTCAAACCGGAATCCTTTCTGATGATCTGAGACTTCTTCATTGAGTCGGGATCTTGTAACTGTCATATACTTTCCAAGCCGGAAATTTTCTGACGGCCTTTAAATTTTCATCAACATAACAGTAGCCTCCGGGATCGGGTTATCTTTTCCTCCATCGTCCTCGGGTTCTTAAACCGGCTGAAACTGGCAAGACTTGCTGCGTCATATCATCGTAGCCCCCAAGTCTCAAGGTGACTCGAGGAGTTGGCTTGAGATTCTCCATATTTGACCGTGACATAAACCGGTATAACTATTGGTGTTGATAACACGATGTGAATACACAAAAGGTTGAGGTGACTGCGGCGGGTTGTAAATGATCCCGTATGAACCATGTCAGCAAATCGGCCAATGGTTCCTTCCAACTGGTGATTTGAAGTTAACCAAACTGTAGCGGCGGTGACTTGTGCGCCTGCCCATTGATCCATCCAGTGCAGACGGCGGTTGATGATAATTTGCCTCCAATTTGAAAGAAAACCGGGCTACCCAAGCTGTGACTTGTTCATACTCAATAAATGGCTCGCGCAGACAGGTGCGGCCCGGTATGTTGATGTCGACCAGGCCGTGAGAAATGGACGGAAAAAATGACCTCAGCATCATAGGCGGCTCAAACAGATGAACCGGCCGCGGTGTTGTAAACCGGCGCGGACGGGCGATTTAACCACGTCGTTTTGATGCAGTGAACAATTGTCCTGCATCACCAATATTGCAGACCAAGGCAAAGATAAACTGCTCTTTGACAAAAACAACATGTGCTAATAAAGCAAAATTGGATGGATATCACCTGATTTGTTTGGATGACGGATGATCCGTTTTATCACGACAGAGATGGCTCAGACAGACCACCGACTCAATACAGTTCGGGCGGCTCAGGCAGACCGGCGACTTGACATAGCCCCGGCGGCTTAAAGCGGCAAGGGCGGCTCAACGCGGCTCCGGCAGGTTGATGTAGATTAAGCTGCACGGATGGCGGCCTGTACACATCCGTTCAACAACAAGCGGGCGTGGACGCCGGTGCATGATGATGATAACGCATACCCCATAGGCATGGCACCACCTTTATAATAAATCATTGTCTCAAATCAAAGATAGCTAGAGAGATGCACGCCTGATGTAGTACCAGCACCTACATGGGTCTTCGTTTGTCTTTTCCCACTTTTGTTTTTGAGTAACGATTGCTTTTGAATGCCTTGCTATCCATGCGGACGTGCCTGACGCCCATCAAGTGTTCATTACTACTTGATGCACGTGGGCAGCATTGCTATCACCACTGTCGAGTAATGTTTTCTCGGACGGTGTATTAAACTGGTCATGAGAGTCGTTTGTTCGGGCGCAGGGATTTAAAAATAGATTCAGTATCAGCATCATCCACGCCCATAATTCCTGCTGTTCCCCTTGCTCCTCTACCGCACGGGAGTTGACCGTGGCCTCCAAATCTGGCGATAGGGGAAGAGACTCATCGGGCATAAAAAATCCATCAGCGAAAGTGAGGGCAGCTCGGCAGTGCAACAGTCCAGCGGAGGTGGAGAGCAGCAGCGGCTCAGCAGGGAAACGGCGGGTCACGGCCTCGACGGCTTAATGCAGGGAAACTCCAAGGAAGGGGCAGCGGAACAAGGCGGCTCGAGGCAGCAAGAAACGGCTCCTGACCCGGCCACACGGGCTACAGCAGCCATAGCAAACCGCGGCGGAGGCGAACCGGCCAGCCACGACAGAGGCTTCGGCAGTGGCTCGGCGTTGACCCGCCATCGCGGAGGTGACTCGGCCATGGAGGCGCCGGTTTGCAGGCAACCGCAAGAGCTTGCGGCGACGGCAGGTCATGGCGATGACTTGGGGTCAAACCTGTTGCAGCTCGGTGGCGGCGGCTCAGAGGCGGAAGTGACTCGACGATGGCAGCAGGTGGCACGCCGGTGAGTTGAAGTAACGGAGACCGCGACAGCGGGAACGAGGCGAAGGCTCCGCCACGATTCAGGCAACGATGGTTTGGCATCCGGCAGCAGTTTTACGAGGTCAGGGCGTCCTGGAACGAACACGAAGCAGTCAAGGCAGGTTTTCCTCCTCCGAGTCGTGGTAGTTTTCGACGAATCCATCCCTGTGGACTCAGAGTGAGGCCGGGGGGGGGGGGGGCGACGGCAGAAGCCGGCCGACTCAAAGGCGGACCCGCTGAGAGGAAGCGGACCACGGCGGTTTACGCGCTGCGGGCGATTTCGAGGGGCAGGGCCGTTTCAACAGCGATTTGAACTCTGAAGAAGATCCACGCCCATTAACCTTCTCCTAATCATCGTCTGTGTGGCGCTGGAGATTGGACCTGTTGATCTGTCAGTCTGATATGGTGTTGTAGTCCTTTTCCCAAACATGCATGCTCACGTGAAGCAGTTTCAACAAATATTATTTGTTATCTGGACCGATTTGCCTCCTCAAAATCTGAGCTTTAATCAAGAACAGTACGCAAGTACTTGATGGAGCAGCAACGAAGTAGTAGTATTGCCTTCTCACGCCCGCCTTGGTAAAGATTGATTTGACCCGGCGTACTATAGTACAGAAAAACTCATGTCGGCCTCAGCGGTACACGTTTATAACAGTAAAACTTGGACTTCTATTCAGATTCGACGGATCGCGTTGCATCGGTGACGCACCAAAAAACCCTAATTTTTCTTTGAACGCAAATCTCATAGATTGCAAGTGCAGACCCTTCCAATCCGGTTCTTCTTGATCCAGATTTTCACGAGCTTCTCGAAACCCTGGGAAAGATCCCTCCAAGAAACTCAACACCACCATGCGCAGGCCCCACGGTGGGCGCCAACTGTCGTGGATTTGTCACGACAGATGTCCTTAGTGTCAGGACTTAGTCGCGAGGCCAACGCATCCATGTGGTAGCTTGAGAGGGGTTGAGTGGGACGAGAGACGCAGGGCGGATCAACACGCAAGACAAGGGTTTAGACAGCTTCGGGCCCCGGGAAACATCATCCGGTAAAAACCCTACATGCTGTTTGAGGCTAGGTCTCATTATCATCCCGAGGGAGACGCCGTAAACCGGCTCTTGTGTCTAGCCCTAGAGATTATTGATTGCTTGTAGCTTGTTGCTTCTAACTTGTCCCTCTTTGGGGAGCCCTGCCCCTCCTTATATATGCTGAAGGGGCGGTTTACATGTGGAGTCCTATTAGGATTAGGACTAGTCTATCTCTAATACAAACCGGATCGCAGTCCAGGTCTTTAACTCTTTATAAGACAAATATTCCTTTCCTCTTAAACCGGCCCACAATAGTTGAACCGGCCTTCATGAACCGCCAGACGGGCCACCGGGTCTTGTCGCTCCTCTAACCCGTCCGTCGGGTTACCAGTGAGTTACAACGTCCCGACGGGTTGCTGGTAAACCGCCAGGTCTGGGCGGGTCACCAGACGAATATCGCCAAGTCCGACCGGGTTAACTTCTGGCCGGTTTACACCGCGGGGTATATCCCCGACAGTTATGACGTTCGGACACACCATTATGCTGTGGTGTTCCAGGTGGCGTGAGTAGTGAAACTATTTCACATTGTTTAACTGAAGGCCAAACTCGTAACTCAAATGTTTTACCTCTGCGATCATATCGTAGTAACTTTTATTTTCTTGTTACGATGATTCTCTACTTCACTCTGAAATTCTTTGAACTTTTCAAACGTTTCAGACTTATGTTTCATCAAGTAGATATACCCATATCTGCTCAAATCATCTGTGAAGGTTAGAAAATAATGATACTTGTCGCGAGCCTTAATATTCATCGGACCACATACATCAGTATGTATGATTTCCAACAAATCTGTTGCTTGCTCCATTGTTCCGGAGAACGGCGTTTTAGTCATCTTGCCCAAGAGGCATGGTTCACAAGCATCAAGTGATTCATAATCAAGTGATTCCAAAATCCCATCAGCATGGAGTTTCTTCATGTGCTTTACACCAATATGACCTAAACGGCAGTGCCACAAATAGGTTGCACTATCATTATTAACTTCGCATCTTTTGGTTTCAATATTATGAATATGTGTATCACTACGATCGAGATCCAATGAACTATTTTCATTGGGTGTGTATGACCATAAAAGGTTCTATTCATGTAAACAGAACAACAATTGTTCTCTAACTTAAATGAATAATCGTATTGCAATAAACATGATCAAATCATATTTATGCTCAACGCAAACACCAAATAACACTTATTTAGGTTCATCACTAATCCCGAAAGTATAGGGAGTGTGCGATGATGATCATATCAATCTTGGAACTACTTCCAACTTTCATCGTCACTTCACCCTTAACTAGTCTTTGTTCATTCTGCAACTCCCGTTTCGAGTTACTACTCTTAGCAACTGAACCAGTATCAAAATACCGAGGGGTTGCCATGAACACTAGTAAAATACACATCAATAATCTGTATATCAAATATACCTTTGTTCACTTCGCCACCCTTCTTATCCGCCAAATACTTGGGGCAGTTCCGCTTCCAGTGACCAGTCCCTTTGCAGTAAACGCACTCAGTCTCAGGCTTAGGTCCAGACTTGGGCTTCTTCACTTGAGCAGCAACTTGATTGCCGTTCTTCTTGAAGTTCCCCTTCTTCCCTTTGCCCTTTACTTGAAACTAGTGATCTTGTCAACCATCAACGCTTGATGCTCTTTCTTGATTTCTACCTCCATCAATTTCATCATTATGAAAAAGCTCGGGAGTCGTTTTCGTCATCCCTTGCATACTATAGTTCATCACGAAGTTCTACTAACTTGGTGATGGTGACTAGAGAATTCTGTCAATCACTATCTTATCTGGAAGATTAACTCCCACTTGATTCAAGCGATTGTAGTACCCAGACAATCTGAGCACATTCTCACTAGTTGAGCGATTCTCCTCCATCTTTTAGCTATAGAACTTGTTGGAGACTTCATATCCCTCAACTCGGGTATTTGCTTGAAATATTAACTTCAACTACTGGAACATCTCATATGGTCCATGACGTTCAAAACGTCTTTGAAGTCCCGATTCTAAGCCGTTAAGCATGGTGCACTAAACTATCAAGTAGTCATCATATTGAGCTAGCCAAACGTTCATAACGTCTGCATCTGGTCCTGCAATAGATCTGTCACCTAGCGGTGCATTAAGGACATAATTCTTCTGTGCAGCAATGAGGATAAACCTCAGATCACGGATCCAATCCGCATCATTGCTACTAATATTTTTCAACACAATTTTCTCTAGGAACATATCAAAATAAACACAGGGAAGCAACAAAGCGAGCTATTGATCTATACCATAGATATGCTAATACTACTAGGACTAAGTTCATGATAAATTAAAGTTCAATTAATCATATTACTTAAGAACTCCCACTTAGATAGACATCCCTCTAATCCTCTAAGTGATCACGTGATCCAAATCAAACTAAACCATAACCGATCATCACGTGAAATGGATTAGTTCTCAATGGTGAACATCATCATGTTGATCATATCTACTATATGATTCACGCTCGACCTTTCGGTCTCCGTGTTCCGAGGCCATATCTGCATATGCTAGGCTCGTCAAGTATAACCCGAGTATTCCGCGTGTGCAAAACTGGCTTGCACCCGTTGTAGATGGACGTAGAGCTTATCACACCCGATCATCACGTGGTGTCTGGACACGACGAACTTTGGCAACGGTGCATACTCGGGGAGAACACTTCTTGATAATTTAGTGAGAGATCATCTTATAATGCTACCGTCAATCAAAGCAAGATAAGATGCATAAAAGATAAACATCACATGCAAATCAATATAAGTGATATGATATGGTCATCATCATCTTGTGCTTCATGATCTCCATCTCTGCAGCACCATCATGATCACCATCGTCACCGGCGCGACACCTTGATCTCCATCGTAGCATCGTTGTCGTATCGCCAATCTTATGCTTCTACGACTATCGCTACCGCTTAGTGATAAAGTAAAGCATTACAGGGCGATTGCATTGCATACAATAAAGCGACAACCATACGGCTCCTGCCGGTTGCCGATAACTCGGTTACAAAACATGATCATCTCATACAATAAAATATAGCATCATGTCTTGACCATATCACATCACAACATGCCCTGCAAAAACAAGTTAGACGTCCTCTACTTTGTTTGTTGCAAGTTTTACGTGGCTGCTACGGGCTTAAGCAAGAACTCATCTTACCTACGCATCAAAACCACAACGATAGTTTGTCAAATAGACTCCGTTTTAACCTTCTCAAGGACCGGCCGTAGCCACACTTGGTTCAACTAAAGTTGGTGAGACACTCTACCGCAAGCCATCTGTGTGCAAAGCACGTCGAGGGAACCGGTCTCGCGTAAGCGTACGCGTAAGGTTGGTCCGGGTCGTCTCATCCAACAATACCGCTGAACCAAAGTATGACATGCTGGTAGGCAGTATAACTTGTATCGTCCACAACTCACTTGTGTTCTACTCGTGCAAATAACATCAAACCATAAAAACCTAGGCTCGGATGCCACTATTGGGGAACGTAGTAATTTCAAAAAAATTCCTACGCACACACAAGATCATGGTGATGCATAGCAACGAGAGGGGAGAGTGTTGTCTACGTACCCTCGTAGACCGAAAGCGGAAGCGTTATATCAATGCGGTTGATGTAGTCGTACGTCTTCACGATCCGACCGATCCAAGCACCGTTACTCCGGCACCTCCGAGTTCTTGGCACACGTTCAGCTCGATGACGATCCCCGGGCTTCGATCCAGCAAAGCATCGGGGAGGAGTTCCGTCAGCACGACGGCGTGGTGACGATCTTGATGTTCTACTGTCGCAGGGCTTCGCCTAAGCACCGCTACAATATGATCGAGGTGGATTATGGTGGAGGGGGGCACCGCACACGGCTAATGAACGATCACGAAGATCAACTTGTGTGTCTGGGGTGCCCCCCTGCCCCCGTATATAAAGGAGCAAGGGGAAGGCCGGCCAGCCTAGAGAGGCGCGCCAAGGGAGGGGAGTCCTCCTCCTAGTAGGAGTAGGACTCCCCTTTCCTAGTCCAACTAGCAGGGGGAAGGGGGGAAGGAAGGAGAGTGAGAGGGAGAGGGAAAGGGGGGCCGCGCCCCCCCTCCTTGTCCAATTCGGACTCCTCATGGGGGGGGGCGCCACCTCCTGGCGCGGCCCTCTCTCTCCCCTCGCGGCCCAATAAGGCCCATACTTCCCCCGGGGGGTTCCGGTAACCCCTCCGGCACTCCGGTAATATCCGAAACCTCTCAGAACCATTCCGATGTCCGAACATAGCCGTCCAATATATCAATCTTTATGTCTCGACCATTCCGAGACTCCTCGTCATGTCCGTGATCACATCCGGGACTCCGAACTCCTTCGGTACATCAAAATGCATAAACTCATAATAACTGTTATCGTAACCTTAAGCGTGCGGACCCTACGGTTCGAGAACAATGTAGACATGACCGAGACACGTCTCCGGTCAATAACCAATAGCGGGACCTGGATGCCCATATTGGCTCCTACATATTCTACGAAGATCTTTATCGGTCAGACCGCATAACAACATACATTGTTCCCTTTGTCCATCGGTATGTTACTTGCCCGAGATTCGATCGTCGGTATCCAATACCTAATTCAATCTCGTTACCGGCAAGTCTCTTTACTCGTTCCGTAATACATCATCCCGCAACTAACTCATTAGTTGCAATGCTTGCAAGGCTTAAGTGATGTGCATTACCGAGAGGGCCCAGAGATACCTCTCCCACAATTGGAGTGACAAATCCTAATCTCGAAATACGCCAACCCAACATCTACCTTTGGTGACACCTGTAGTACTCCTTTATAATCACCCAGTTATGTTGTGACGTTTGGTAGCACCCAAAGTGTTCCTCCGGCAAACGGGAGTTGCATAATCTCATAGTCAAAGGAACATGTATAAGTCATGGATAAAAGCAATAGCAACATACTAAACGATCGGGTGCTATGCTAATGGAATGGGTCATGTCAATCAGATCATTCAACTAATGATGTGACCTTGTTAATCAAATGACAACTCCTTTTGTCTATGGTTAGGAAACTTAACCATCTTTGATTAACAAGCTAGTCAAGTAGAGGCATACTAGTGACACTCTGTTTGTCTATGTATCCACACATGTATTATGTTTCCGGTTAATACAATTCTAGCATGAATAATAAACATTTATCATGATATGTAAGGAAATAAATAATAACTTTATTATTGCCTCTAGGGCATATTTCCTTCAGATACATCCATTTTGCATCATGTTTTCCTATTGTTATTTATAGTGTTTTATGCAATATAACACTTTGTGGAGTAACTCTAATGCCTTTTCTCTCATAATATGCAAGGTTTACACAAAGAGGGAGATTACCGGCAGGTGGAACTCTGGACCTGAAAAGGCTATGTTAGAGATACATATTCTGCACATGTCCAAATGAGCTGAAATTTTACGGAGGATTATTTTGGAAGATATAAAAATGTTGGAATAAAGAAACACCAGAGGGGGCCACTCATGTGCCCACTAGGGACCAGGGTGCGCTTGCTCCCCTGGTGCGCCCTGGTGGGTAGTGGACCCCCTGGCCTGCTTCCGGTGCCCATCTTCCGGTACATAAGGTCATTTACCCTAGAAAAAAAAAGAAGATGACTTTGGGACGAAGCGCCATCGTTTCGAGGCGGAACTTGGGAGGAGCACTTTTGCTCTCCGACTGAGCGATTCTGCTGGGGACACTTCCCTCCGGGAGGGGGAAATCAAAGCTATCGTCATCACCAACAACCCTCTCATCATGGGTGGGCAAATCTCCATCAACATCTTCAACATCACCATCTCATCTCAAAACCCTAGTTCATCTCTTGTGTTCAATCTTTGTATCAAAACCTCATATTGGTACCTGTGGGTGACTAGTAGTGTTGATTACATCTTGTAGTTGATGCTAGCCGGTTATTTGGTGGAAGATCATATGTTCAGATCCATTATGCTATTTATTACTCCTCTGATCTTGAGCATGGATATGTTGTGTGAGTAGTTACTTTTGTTCTTGAGGACATGGGAGAAGTCTTGCCATAAGTAATCATGTGAATTTGATATTCGTTTGATATTTTGATGATATGTATGTTGTGATTCCCTTAGTGGTGTTATGTGAATGTCGAATACATGACACTTCACCATCTTTGGGCCTAGGGGAATGCATTGTGGGGTAGTTATTAGATGATGGGTTGCTACAGTGACACAAGCTTAAAACCTAGTTTATACGATATTTCGTAAGGGGTTGATTTGATCCATATGTTTAATGCTATGGTTAGATTTTATCTTAATTCTTCTTTCGTAGTTGCGGATGCTTGCGAGAGGGGTTAATCAGGCTTATTCAAGTAAGAACAACACCCAAGCACCGGTCCACCCACATTTCGAATTATCAAAGTAGCGAACGTGAATCAAACGAACATGATGAAAGTGACTAGATGAAATTCCCGTAAGAACGCTTTGCTTACTATAACAGATTGTTTTGGCCTGTCCGTTGCTACAAAAATAATTGGGCTACCTTGCTGCACCTATTGTTAATATTGCTACTTATTACTTGTTACAAATTATCTACCTATCAAACTACATGTTACCGACAATTTCAGTGCTTGCAGAAATTACCTTGCTGAAAACCACTTGTCGGGTTCGACACTCTTACTTATCGAAAGGACTACGATTGATCCCGGATACTTGTGGGTCATTAGGGAGTCGCTGTTGTCTCACCTTCCTGAGTGCGAAACAAACCCTAAAAAAACTCGAAGAAAGATCTAAAGATGAAGCCATCCCACCGGCAAATGTCGGGATCCACTCCGCCCCATGGCCCTAAGGCCATCGGAGACAAGGCGGACCAACGGCGATGCCGGGGGGAGGCAGAGAAACCCTAGTTTTATTGGGAGGCGGCGACTGCTTCGAGTTAGCGCACCTAGAGACGAATTTGGAAAATTTGGTCTTCTAAATGCTTGCAGACGAGTCCTGTTAGGATTGTGGACAGCGTCAAATGACCCCTCATATTTTCTGAAAACAACCACACCCCTAATATCTAAACCCTTAAATCCATGCACATCGGTCGTATAGCACAAATTATTCATAGCTCAACCAATCGTACATGCAAAAGTGAACTCAACGTTCGTACTAAGGTTAGACAACGTAATGGATCACTCCCAAGACACCATACGTCCCGCGTGCTCTGCCGCTTCCGCCGCGTTGTACTCTCTACGTATCCTGACCTCCTCCCTCCCCCTCAACCTACTTATTCCCTTCCGCATCCAAGAGGCATGTGTTCGTCAACATTATTTGTCCTTCTCAATCCCATTAATCCAAAATAATGGGCCTTCTCGAGCTCCCATGCATGCCTCTTTCTTCTCCAACTATCTTCTCCCTCCCAAATTCCAACTTGTGGTTCACCCTCTCCCGGTCCCAACCCATCCTCTCTTTTTGTGCATCCAACATGAGCTTGGACCTCTCCTCTTTCTTGTCCTCCCTTCTGGAAGAAGATCTTTGTCCATTGATGATGCATAAGTATAGGGGATCAATCATGGTCCTTTCGATAAGTAAGAGTGTCGAACCCAACGAGGAGTAGAAGGAGATGGCAAGCTATTTTCAGTAAGGTATGTTGTGTAAGTGTTGTAAGTAAGAATGATAGATAGTTTTGAAACAAGATAATTCGTAACAAGTAACAATAGTAGCAAGGGTGCAGCAAGGTGGCCCAATCCTTTTTATAGCAAGGGACAAGCCCAAAAGTTCTCTTATATAAAGAAAAGTGCTCTGGAGGACCGATACGTCTCCAACGTATCTATAATTTTTTTATTGTTCCATGCTATTATATTATCAAGCTTGGATGTTTTATATACACTTTCAAGCAATTATATACCATTTTTTGGGACTAACCTATTAACTTAGAGCCCAGTGCCAGTTGCTATTTTTGCTTGTTTTTGGTTTTGCGGAATATCAATACCAGACGAAGTCCAAATGCCACGAAACTTTTTGGAGATTTTTTCTAGATAAAAGAGACACTAGAAGCTTCAGGAGAATACCAGATGATGTTTGGTTGCTGGGTAGGAGAAAACCTGGGCCATAAACCCCTAGGAGGATTCCCCTATGCACATGCGACCCCTCCCACCATGTGGGAGATGTTCCCATTGCCCAGGTGCCCAAATAGTAACATGGAAGGGAAGGAAATCCCTCATATACTATAGAAAAATATAATATAATAGATCTTACATAGAAATTCTACAGATAATTTTGGAAAACAACCAAACCATAGATAAAAATTCCACAAATAATTCTGAGAAGCGACAAAAACCACAGGCACATAACAAAGGTTCAGAATTCATGTCAACTAGAATTTTAAAAATATTGCTACAACTTATCCATCACTTCGTCAAGCTTAAGATATCAGTTTGCATTTCACGACAGTCAATCATTGGCCTAAGCCGTTTTCATGTGCCCAAATAAAAGCAATCATTACAAGAGTTATTCATACATCATTGTCAAGTTTGTGCACTAGAAAAAGTTCTGGATTATAAGTTGCCATGTCCAAGGCAGGGATACTTTCAAACAATATGGGTCGCAAGGAACAAGCACGCCCCACTTGGGTCTTCTCTCCACTCCTTCCCCGACATCATGTACCACAACTTGATGTTGGTTGAATGACAAAAACAAATAAGTTAGCTAGCATCAGTTCAGAGTCTCACAACACTATTTTGTAGTATAAGCAAATTAATGAAATAGTATCAACCAACATATGATTTGTGCACTGTGCATAAAAAAATCAAGACTACAAATATAGTTTAGGAACACAATCACAAGGCTGTCCAGTAACCCAATTTGTTTACTTGAAAAAGTCTCCAGATTAACAGGGCAATCTATTGCTGTGAGGTGGGTTATGAGGCAATAGGAGGTGAAACCAATGCGAGGAGGCCACCAAATTAAGTATCACCAACAGCTAAACTAACAAGGTTGTAAAGGTACACAGAAACTACCAAACAAAAGGCAGTAACATTTCTCCAAATGTGTGGCTCTTCTAACCAGTTTTAAAAGAATGGAGTGTGTTTTGTCTTTGCTTATCTATCATCGGTCGACAAAGGTAAACAAGATTATACAAAGCTCAAATCAATAATGCCACAAGCAAATAAATATAAAATGGATGTAGTGCAAAACAAGAAGGTGAATTATTTACACACCTTATGCTATCTACATCTTAGAAATATCCTCCTTCAACCAATAAAGCCGAAGATTTGAGTCCTTGGTATTGATGAACATTTCTCGATTCATTGGGCATTTGAAAATCCGTAGCGCCTTTGCTTTTTCTGCAATTGATAGATCTTCCATTGGTTCTAGCGTAGCCACACAGTTTCCAATCAAGAAAATGTCATCTTGCTTTGATTCCTTCAACTCGTCAATCAGTTTTGCAGATTGTTTCTTACAAAAATCCATGTAGTTCTCAAATACAACAGTGATCTGGCTTTGCTTCCTCTTTTTCACAGGCAGTGCTCCGTTTTGTTCAAAGTTGGTAGATGTTGTAGCTTCATGTTCATCTCTTCTTGATGCCCCTTGCCCTTGTAGATTAGATGACGACATACCATCATCAACATTGGTAGAGGAGATATGGTTCAAATCATTGGCAGAGAATCCATAGGAGAAATGGCATCGCTTGTGAGATCCACTTGCAGAATTGATACAATGTTCAAGTCTCCTGAAGCAACACTTCCTGCTCCAAAAAAAGAAACATATCAACATGTTCACTCAGAAACATCAGATTCATCTATAAATGCAAGTACATATATTTACTGCCACCCATTCTAGAAAGGAAGTATATATACACATAACTTGGTCCTTCATCGTACAACTATTTAGAAAGAAAAGGAGCACTCAAGCAGGGTCGATGGAAACACACGAAAAAATACAAGTATCTCAACAATCTCCCAAATACTATATAATTAAAGCAAGAATGAAAAGGATTTAATATGCAGGGCCGACGGAAACACGTGATACAGGAAACACACCTTCATGTAGTGAAGCCAATGACTTGAAGAGCATGAATGGTTTTGAACGAAACTTCTTTATCCTTGGATGATCCTATTGAATGCAGCAACATTGTATGGTTGGGATCAATAAACAATGCCTTGAAGAGCATGAATGGCAGTGAACAAACAATATATCAATAAAAGAGCTAACCTTGATTAGTTTATCCCATATTACAGGTTCAGTGATATCATGCAAAGTGTATCATCCCATCTTGTGCCACTCTGTTTCCGAGAGTCTCTCACTGCTTTATAATTTCCTTTTAAATCCTTATCCTTCTCTTGGATTTGTGCTTGGTGAAATGAGCTAGTGGAAATTTCTGATTGAAGGTATTTGTAATGCTAGTCCACACTTCAACAGTCCACCCATTTTGACCTCGATAGGTGGGATTGTTGTGGTCAAGCATTATATCAACAAGACCTTTCTCATATGCATGGTCCCAAGATGCCCTAGGCGCTGCCATAGCTACATTATCGAGCCAACAATGGGGTACTAGTTAAATTTCTCTCTACCACTACTTTACCTAAGAAAAGGTGAGATTTTTTTTACAAAATATACTCATGTCTGACTAGTTGTTATAATCAGCCCACATTTGCATCGCAATCTGATCTCTAAGAGTGTTTCCATTATTTGCCTCATTGTGATGATGTTGGTTGACATCATCTCCCTCTGGTACATCAACATATGTTTCTGGTAGAATTAACGGTGGTTGGTGATCCAACCATGCTTGCGGGAGGGTTAATCATAAGTAGGAGGTTTGTTCAAGTAAGAACATCACCTAAGCACCGGTCCACCCACATATCAAATTATCAATGTACCGAACATGAATTAAACCAACATGATGAAAGTGACTAGATGAAATTCCCGTGTACCCTCAAGAACACTTTGATTATCATATGAGACCGTTTTGGGCTGTCCTTTGACTCAAAAGGATTGGGTTATCTTGCTGCACTTTTGTTACTACTATTGTTACTTGCTCATTACAAATTATCTTGCTATCAAACTACTCTACTACTTATAATTTCAGCACTTGCAGATATTACCTTGTTGAAAACCACTTGTCATTTCCTTCTGCTCCTCGTTGGGTTCGACACTCTTACTTATCGAAAAGAGCTACAATTGATACCCTATACTTGTGGGTCATCAAGGCTATTTTATGGCGCCGTTGCCGAGGGGTGAAGCTTCTTTGGTAAGTGGAATTTGGTAAGGAAACATTTATATAGTGTGCTGAAATTTATTGTCACTTGTTACTATGGAAAACAATCCTTTGAGGGGTTTGTTCGAGGTATCTTCACCTCGACCGGAACCACAATTAGCTACCCCTCAACGTACTGCACCTACTAAAAATATTGAATATGAAATTCCTTCGGGTATGATAGAACAACTGCTAGCTAATCCTTATGCAGGAGATGGAACCGAACATCCTGATATGCACTTGATATATGTAGAACAAATTTGTGGATTGTTTAAGCTTGCAGGTTCACCCAGGGATGAAGTTATGAAAAAGGTTTTCCCTTTATCTTTGAGGGGAAAAGCATTGGCATGGTATAGGCTATGGGATGATATTGGATCTTGGAATTGGAATCGTCTGAATTTGGAGTTCCACCAAAAAATTTATCCTATGCATATAGTTCATCGTGATCGGAATTATATATGTAATTTTTGGCCTCATGAAGGAGAAAGTATCGCTCTAGCTTGGGGGAGGCTTAAGTCAATGTTATATTCATGCCCCAATCATGAGCTCTTAAGAGAAATTATTATCCAGAACTTTTATGCTCGGATTTCTCGTAATGATCAAACCATGCTTTATACTTGTGTTGGTTCTTTTACGAAGAAGACTATTGAATTCCTGTGGGATCTTTTGGAAAGAATTAAACGCAACTCTGAAGATTGGGAACTTGACGAAGGTAAAGAGTCATGTATTAAGCTTAAGTATGATTGTGTTAAATCTTTTATGGATACCGATGCTTTTCAAAAGTTTAGCACTAAATATGGACTTGACTCTAAGATAGTGGCCTCCTTTTGTGAATCATTTGCTACTCATGTTGATCTCCCTAAAGAGAAGTGGTTTAAATATAACCCACCTATTAAATAAGAAACTATACTTTATAATGTTTATCCACTTGTTCCTTCTGCTTATATAGAGAAATTACCTTTCCCTGTTAGGATAAAGGAACATGCTAAAGTTTCAAATGTGATTAACAAAAGCTATATTAGAACACCTAAACATTATGAACAAATTAAAGTAGAACCTAGTATTGCTATGTTTAAAGATCTCTTGGAAGAAAATATGGATGGGCATGTTATTTACTTTTGTGAAGAAGCTGCTAGAATTGCCAAACCTGATAAAAAAAGATAAACATAGACATGTTGTTGGCATGCCCGTCATCTCAGTTAAAATAGGAGATCACTGCTATCATGGTTTATGGGACATAGGTGCTAGTGTGAGTGATATTCCTTACACCTTATATAAAGAAATTATGAATGACATAGCACCCGCAGAGATAGAAGACATAGATGTTACTATTAAACTTGCTAATAGAGACACCATATCACCAATTGGGATTGTTAGAGATGTTGAAGTCTTGTGTGGGAAATAAAATACCCTACTAATTTTCTTGTTCTTGGTTCTCCACAAGATGACTTTTTTCCCCTTATCTTTGGTAGACCTTTCTTGAACACCGTTAATGCTAAAATAGATTGTGAGAAACAAACTGTCGGTGTTAGTTTTGGTGATGAGTCTCATGAGTTTAATTTCTCCAAGTTTAGTAGAAAACTTCATGAAAAATAATTGCCTAGTAAAGATGAATTAATTGGTCTTGCATCTATTGATGTGCCTCCTAGTGATCCACTAGAACAATATTTGCTAGATCAAGAAAATAATTTTCATATGCATGAAAGAAATGAAATAGATAGGATTTTCTTTGAACAACGTACTCTGCTTAAACATAATTTGCCTATTGAAAATCTGGGAGGTCCTCCTCCACCTAAAGGTGATCCTGTGTTTGAATTAAAACAATTGCCAGACACTTTGAAATATGCTTATCTTGATGAAAAGAAGATATATCCTGTTATTATTAATGCTAACCTTTTAGGACATGAAGAAGAAAGATTATTGAAAGTTCTAAGGAAGCACCGAGCTTCTATTGGATATACTCTTGATGATTTGAAGGGCATTAGTCCCACTCTATGTCAGCACAAAATTGATATGGAAACTGATGCTAAACCCGTTGTTGATCACCAACGTCGGTTAAACCCGAAGATGAAAGAAGTGGTAATAATGGAAATATTGAAACTTCTGGAAGCATGTATAATCTATCCTATAGCTGATAGTAGATGGGTGAGTCCTATTCATTTTGTCCCTAAGAAAGGAGGTATAACTGTTGTTCCTAATGACAAGAATGAACTTATTCCACAAAGAATTGTTACAGGCTATAGAATGGTAATTGATTTTATAAAACTAAACAAAGCAACTAGAAAAGATCATTACCCTCTGCCTTTTATTGATCAAATGCTTGAAAGATTATCTAAGCACACACATTTTTGCTTCCTTGATGGATATTCTGGTTTTTCGCAAATACCTGTTTCTCAACCTGATCAAGAAAAGACCATTTTTACTTGTCCCTTTGGAACTTATTCTTATAGACGTATGCCTTTTGGTTTATGTAATGCACCTGCTACCTTTCAAATATGTATGACTGCTATATTCTCTGACTTCTGTGAAAAGATTGTTGAGGTTTTCGTGGATGACTTCTCTGTTTACGGGAAGTCTTTTGATGATTGTTTAAGTAATCTTGATCGAGTTTTGCAGAGATGTGAGCAAACAAATCTTGTCTTGAATTGGGAGAAGTGCCACTTTATGGTTAATCAAGGTATTGTCTTGGGTCATAAAATTTCTGAAAGAGGTATTGAAGTGGACAAAGCTAAGGTTGATGCAATTGAGAAAATGCCATGTCCTAAAGATATAAAAGGTATTCGTAGTTTCTTAGGTCATGTTGGTTTCTATAGGAGATTTATCAAAGACTTTTATAAAATTTCTAGGACTCTTACTAGTGTTTTGCAAAAGGATATTCCTTTTATTTTTGATAATGATTGTTTAGAAGCCTTTGAAACACTCAAGGAAGCCTTAATTTCTGCACCTATTGTTCAACCACCTGATTGGAACTTGCCTTTTGAAATTATATGTGATGCTAGTGATTATGTTGTTGGTGTTGTTCTAGGGCAAAGAGTTGATAAGAAACTTAATGTAATTCATTATGCTAGTAAAACTCTAGACAATGCTCAAAGAAATTTTGCTACTACTGAAAATGAATTCTTAGCACTGGTGTTTGCTTGAGATAAATTTAGACCTTATATTGTTGATTCCAAAGTAACTGTTCACACACACCATGCTGCTATTAAATATCTTATGGAAAAGAAATATGCTAAACCTAGACTTATTCGATGGGTTCTCTTGTTACAAGTATTTGATTTACATATCATTGATAGAAAAGGAGCTGAGAACCCAGTAGCTGATAATTTATCTAGGCTTGAAAAAGTGCCTGATGACCCACTACCTATTGATGGTAGTTTTCCTGATGAGCAGTTAGCTGCAATAAATGTTGCTCATAGTACTCCTTGATATGCTTATTATGCTAATTACATTGTTGCTAAATATTTACCACCTAGCTTTCCATACCAAGGAAACAAAAAAAAATCTTCTATGATTTAAGACACTACTTTTGGGATGACCCACATCTTTATAAAGGAGTGGACGGTATTATTAGACATTGTGTACCTGAGCATAAACAGGGACAAATCCTACAGAAATGTCACTCCAAAGCTTACAGAGGGCATCATGCCGGAGATAGAACTGCTCACAAGGTATTGCAATATGAATTTTATTGGCCTACTCTCTTCAAGGATGACCGTAAGTTCGTCTTATCTTGTGATGAATGTCAAAGAATAGGTAATATCAGTAAGCGTCAAGAAATGCCTATGAATTATTCAATTGTTGTTGAACCATTTGATGTTTGGGGATTTGATTACATGGGACCTTTTCCTCCCTCTAATGGGTATACACATATTTTGGTTGTTGTTGATTATGTTACTAAATGGGTAGAAGCTATTCCAACCAGTGGTGCTGATCACAACACCTCTATTAAAATGATTAAGGAAGTTATTTTCCCAAGGTTTGGAGTCCCTAGATATTTAATGACTGATGGTGGTTCACACTTTATTCATGGTGCTTTCTGTAAAATGCTTGCCAAGTATGATGTTAACCATAGAATTGCATCACCTTATCATCCTCAGTCTAGTGGTCAAGTTGAATTTAGCAATAGAGAAATAAAATTAATTTTGCAAAAGATTGTTAATAGGTCCAGGAAGAATTGGTCTAAGAAATTAGATGATGCACTTTGGGATTATAGAACAGCATATAAAAATCCTATGGGTGTGTCTCCTTATAAAATGGTTTATGGGAAAGCTTGTCATTTGCCTCTTGAGTTAGAACATAAAGCTTATTGGGCCATCAAAGAGCTCAATTATGATTCCAAGCTTGCTGGCGAAAAAAGGTTATTTGATATTAGCTCACTAGATGAATGGAGAACCCAAGCTTATGAAAATGCAAAATTATTCAAAGAAAAAGTTAAAAGATGGCATGACAAAAGAATCCAAAAGCGTGAGTTTAAAGTCGGGGAATATGTTCTTTTGTACAACTCTCGTTTCAGATTCTTTGCAGGAAAACTCCTCTCAAAATGGGAAGGCCCCTATGTTATCGAGGAGGTTTATCGGTCTGGAGCCATCAAAATAGATAATTCCGAAGGTACTAACCCGAAGGTTGTCAATGGGCAACGAATAAAACATTATATCTCAGGTACGCCCATTAATGTTGAAAGTAATATTATCCGAACTTTGACACCGGAAGAACACATAAAAGAGTCCTTCCAGAACACTCCAAAATCGTGAAAATAAGGAGGTATGTGATACGGTAAGTAAACGGACTTTGAAAAATCTCCAAAAATATTTTTTATCAGTTTTGGATTATTTAGAAAATTAGGAAATAAAGAAACTTCCAGGAAGCATACCCTAGTAAGCACAAGACACCAGGGTGCGCTAGGCTTGCCTGGCGCGCCCAGGTGGGTTGTGCCCACCTAGGACACCTTCCAGACTCAGTTTTTCTACAGCTTGCTTGTCCCCCAAGATAAAAAATCTATATATACTTCCCGAACCTGTTGATCACCGTATCGCTGAGAAATCCTTTGTTTTCTTTTTCTTGGTGTTTTCTGTCAGATCCCATCTACCATGGATGCTTCAAGCTCTTCCAAGGACAAGTTCTTCAAGAACATCATCAACCCATACCTTCGGGAGGTGGTGCAGCACCCTCAGGTCATCCAGATGCATGAGGGGGTGCTTCACCTCCGCGATGTGCCATGTACCAAGGGGACGAGAACCATGGAGGCCAGGCTTGAAGTTATGGAACATGACGTCTTCCGGTGCAAGGGGATGGTGGAGCGTGGACTCAACGGCAATCACCTTATGATCACGAACCTCTCCCATGATCTCAAGGTGGATGGCAAGCCATTGAAGGACATCGTCTTCACCCTCAGCGAGCAAATCAACTTCCTCCAAAGCCAGATCTATGACCTCCAGAACCAAGTCTTTGAATATGAGGCGAGGTTTAAAGGTATGAGTTTGGTTGCTAGTTGCAGGGCCCGTGAGACTCACTCCTCTTCTTATGATGGTGGAGCACTACCATGGAAATCCGAGGACAAGATCCCTTCTTCATCACCAAAATAATCTCCTTCACCCCCAAAAGAGAACTGAGTATCGGGTATGGGCACTCCCATTGGCTTCCGCCAAGCTTGGGGGAGGTGCCACGGTATCGTATCATCCCATTATCTTTTTTGCTTTTACTTATTTTAGTTCGATCTCTTTCTTTAGATGAATAAAAGTTTAGTTCGATCCTTTCTTCTTTGAGAGTTTGCTTAGTGATCTATACTTGTAATCGTGTGCAAGTTATATAATAAAGCTTAGTTTGAGTTTTTGCTTTTTTTACTTCCATGTTGAAAATTAAAGAAAAGAAAAAAGAAAGAAAAATGAGAAGGAAATAAATAAAAGAAAGGAAAAATGGAGAAAAGATCATATACTAATCTTATGGTAGGTGATGACACCACATAAGGAAAAGTATAAGTAGAAAATTTAATTAGATATTGACAAACATAGCATTAGTCAATGATGAAACTCATGAAAGAATTAATAACGGAAGAGAAGATTCACATATAAATATACTATCCTAGAAATCTTTTGTGATTGTGAGCCCTCATCAAAATATTATACTCCAAAATTGTTCACGTTGGACAAGGAAGACAACTTAATGGTTTATGTTTGTTTATATTCACATAGAAGTCATATTGTCATAGATCCTTCAACAAGTGGTGCTTGCCCCCTATCTTTGCTAGCCAAAAATTCTGCACTAAGTAGAGATACTACTTGTGCATCCAAAAACCCTTAAACCCAAATCTTATTTTCAAGTGTCCACCATACCTACCTAGGGATTGAGCAAGATCCCTCAAGTAAGTTGTCATCGGTGCAAAAAGGCAATAAAAATTGCTTATAAATGTGTGAGATCATTTAGTGTAAGATAAATTTGAGCGTTGCACAAACTTGTGATGGTGAAGAATAAAAGTGACAGACTGCATAATAAAGGTCGCTATCACAAGGGGCAATGCAATGTGACGTTCTTTTGCACTAAGGGGTTGAGAATACAAACAAATAAGCGCATGGCAACCTCTGGTTCCCTCTGCGAAGGGCCTATCTTTTACTTTTATGTATTTACTTTGATGCAAAGAGTCAATGTTTTCCTTCTATTCCTTTTTATTTTTCTCCTTTGGCAAGCATCATGTGGTGAGGAAAGATCTAGGCATATATGTCCGGTTGAATATGGATAGCATGAATTATTATTGTTGACATCACCCTTGAGGTGAATACATTGGGAGGCGAAACTATGAGCCCCTATCTTTCTATGTGTCCGGCCGAAATGTTTTGCTCATGTGTATGTGGTGAGTGTTAGCAATCATAGAAGACTATATGATGGTTGAGTATGTGGACTTGTCTAAAGGCTCTGATACGTGACCCTTCCTGAAAAGTTGATGAATTGTAGTTGCAAAGTTGACTGAGAACATAGTTTGTTGGTTTTTAATAGAGTTTTTGCTTTATACTTCAATTGTGTGATGAATGGTTACTTATTCATGAGAAGTATATGATAAAAGTCCTACGATAAAAGTCTTATGTTTAATTTTGTTGCTTTTATAATAATCAACATGATGCTTCTATGTCCGTATTTTGTTTTTATCGACACATCTCTCTCTAAGCATGTGGACATGTTTTTCGATTTCGGTTTTCGCTTGAGGACAAGCGGGGTCTAAGCTTGGGGGAGTTGATACGTCCATTTTGCATCATGTTTTCTTATTGTTATTTATTATTTTTTATCCATAATAATGCTTTTTGGAGTAATTCTAATGCCTTTTCTCTCATAATATGCAAGGTATACATAAAGAGGGAGAGTTCCGTCAGCTGGAAATCTGGACCTGGAAAAGCTACGTCACGCTACCTATTCTGCAGAACTCCAAACAAGCTGAAATTTCACGGAGATTTTTTATGGAATATTTCAGGAATATTTGAGCAAATAACTACCAAAGGGGGCCCACCAGGTGGGCACAACCCACCTGGGCGTGCTAGGGAGCCCAGGCGCGCCCTGGTGGGTCGTGCTCACCCAGGCCCACCTCCGGTGCCCATCTTCTGGTATATATGTCATTTTGACCTAGAAAAAATAAGGAGAGGACTTTCGGGACGGAGCGCCGCCGTCTCGAGGGCGAAGTTGGGCAGGAGCACTTTTGCCCTCTAGCGGAGCGATTCCGCCGGGGGAACTTCCCTCCCGGAGGGGAAAATCATCGTCATCATCATCACCAACAACTCTCCCATCTTGGGGAGGGAAATCTCCATGAACATCTTCAACAACACCATCTCATCTCAAACCCTAGTTCATCTCTTGTTACCAGAACTATACATTGGTGCTTGTGAGTGACTAGTAGTGTTGATTACATCTTGTAGTTGATTACTATATGGTTTATTTGGTGGAAGATTATATGTTTAGATCCAATATGCTATTTAATACCCCTCTGATCTTGAGAATGATCATCATTTGTGAGTAGTTACTTTTGTTCTTGAGGTCACGGGAGAAATCATGTTGCAAGTAATCAGGTGAACTTGATATGTGTTCGATAATTTGATAGTATGTATGTTGTGATTCCCTTAGTGGTGTCATGTGAACGTCGACTACATGAAACTTCACCATATTTGGGCCTAAGGGAATGCATTGTGGAGTAGAAATTAGATGGTGGGTTGCGAGAGTGACAGAAGCTTAAACCCTAGTTTATGCGCTATTCCATAATGGACCGGTTGGATCCAAAATTTAATGCTATGGTTAGAATTTATTATTAATACTTTTCTCGTAGTTGTGGATGCGTGCGGGAGGGTTAATCATAAGTAGAAGGTTTGTTCAAGTAAGAACATCACCTAAGCACCGGTCCACCCACATATCAAATTATCAAAGTACCGAACACGAATTAAACCAACATGATGAAAGTGACTAGATGAAGTTCCCATGTACCCTCAAGAACACTTTGCTTATCATAAGAGACCGTTTTGGCTTGTCCTTTGCCTCAAAAGGATTGGGATATCTTGCTGCACTTTTGTTACTACTATCGTTACTTGCTCATTACAAATTATCTTGCTATCAAACTACTCTGCTACTTACAATTTCAGTACTTGCAGACATTACCTTGCTGAAAACCATTTGTCATTCCTTCTGCTCCTCGTTCGGTTCGACACTCTTACTTATCGAAAAGAGCTACAATTGATCCTTTATACTTGTGGGTCATCATCGGCATAGCCCGTATTAGATGAGCGTCGCCTCCTAAATTCATGCAGGTGATACCGAACTCCTTGATATGGTGCAAGAAAAGAAGGCGTGTTTGCATATCCACCATCTACGAGATAAAATTTTCCTTTTGGCACATGAAACCCCTTGCTAATAGCAGAACGAAAAACTCCTACATCTGATCCGGACCCTTCCCTCCCACATGAAATAAATGTGAAATTCAGATCAAAATCACATGCAACCATGACATTTTGTGATAGGGTTCCTTTCCTATTCCTAAATTGGGGGGGGGCTTATCTTCAGAAATAGTGATGGGGATATGTGTTCCATCTATAGCACCAATGCAATTATACACATTGAAAAAGGAACAACAAAGTTGGTAGGTTTAGAAATCTATGTGGAGAAGTTAAAAAAATCATTGATATGGAGATGTGTGTGTAGTGGTTCACCTGGAAATAAGGCCAATAACAAGTGTTCGAAACAATCTTCGGGTGGGACTGGAGTGAACTTGGAATCTTTATAAATCTTTGGGCTAGAGTTGGAATTAAGTCAAAAATCTTGTTTATCTTCCTATGAATTGCTTTTGCGTTGTGTTGAAAGTATTTTTGTAGATCTTGATTACTAGCATTGTGAGAAATCATGAACATTGCCAACTGCTCCTCGACAGCAACACGCGACGTGCCCTTCAATATATTCTCTCTTCTAAGGTAATCCACGATAGACTTAAAAATCTCAGGTTCCATCCGAAACTCAACCCTATACCAACTCTCGTGGCCTTCTAATATTTCCTTAACCTTTGCAGCCCCGGATAAAGATGATGTGTGAACTGCATGCTTTTCCTCATAAAGGGAAGCATATAAAGCGGGAACCAAAAGGAAAAATAGTTCATCGTCCTCTTCTTATTCTTGCGAGATAATATTAATAATTGTTTTTCTCCTAGAATCCATCACTATTATACGCAATGAAAACAAAATTAATACAACGATAATAATAATAACTGAAGAAATAATAATGCCATCTCTATTATGGCTGCAAAGAACCAATAGCTAGGAGCCTAGGAAGCTCAGGAGTGAATACAAAGGTAATACCATTTCTATTATAGCATCTAATCCCTGGTATGGAAGCCCGCTGCTCGGGCACCCTGACTTTGGAAGTGGTATTTGTTGGGGAACGTAGTATTTCAAAATTTTGCCTATGATCACACAAGATCTATCTAGGAGAAGCATAGCAACGAGCGGGGAGAGTGTGTCCACATACCCTCGTAGACCGAAAGCGGAAGCGTTTAGTAACACGGTTTATGTAGTCGAATGTCTTCGCGATCCAACCGATCAAGTACCGAACGCACGACACCTCCGCGATCTGCACACATTCAGCTCGGTGACGTCAATCGAACTTCTAGATCCAGATGAGGTTGAGGGAGAGTTTCGTCAGCACGACGGCATGTTGACGGTGATGACGAAGTTACCGACGCAGGGCTTCGCCTAAGCTCTACAACGATCTGACCAAGGTGGAAATATGTGGAGGGGGCACCACACACGGCTAAGATCAACTTGTGTGTCTATGGGGTGCCCCCTCCCCCGTATATAAAGTAGTGGAGGAGGGGAGGGCCGGCCCTCTCTATGGCGTGCCCCAAGGGGGATTCCTACTCCTAGTAGGAGTAGGTTCCCTCTTCCCTAGTTGGAGTAGGAGAAGAAGGAAGAGGGAGAAGGATAGAAGGAAAGGGGGGCCGACCCCCCCCCCCCCCAATTCGGATTGGGCTTGGGGGGCGCGCGCCTCCCACTTGGCCGCCTCCTCCTCTCTCCCACCATGGACCATTAAGGCCCATTAACTCCCCGGGGGTTCCGGTAACCCCCAGGTACTCCGAAAAATGCCCGAACTCATCCGAAATTTTTCCGATGTCCAAACATAGCCTTCCAATATATTAATCTTTATGTCTCGACCATTTAGAGACTCCTCATCAAGTCTGTGATCACATCCGGGACTCCGAACTACCTTTGGTACATCAAAACACATAAAATCATAATACCGACCGTCATCGAACGTTAAGCGTGCGGACCCTACGGGTTCGAGAACTACGTAGACATGACCGAGACTCATCTCCGGTCAATAACCAATAGCGGAACCTGGATGCTCATATTGGTTCCAACATATTTTACGAAGATCTTTATCGGTCAAACCGCATAACAACATACAGTGTTCCCTTTGTCATCGGTATGTTACTTGCCCGAGATTCGATCGTTGGTATCATCATACCTAGTTCAATCTCGTTACCAGCAAGTCTCTTTACTCATTCCGTAATGCATCATCCCGTAACTAACTCATTAGTTACATTGCTTGTAAGGCTTATAGTGATGTGCATTACTGAGTGGGCCCAGAGATACCTCTCCGACCATCGGAGTGACAAATCCTAATCTCGATCTATGCCAACTCAACAAACACCATCGGAGACACCAGTAGAGCATCTTTATAATCACCCAGTTATGTTGTGATGTTTGATAGCACACTAGGTGTTCCTCCGATATTCGGGAGTTGCATAATCTCATCGTCATAGGAACATGTATAAGTTATGAAGAAAGCAATAGCAATAAACTAAACGGTCAAAGTGCTAAGCTAACGGATGGGTCTTGTCCGTCACATCATTCTCTAATGATGTGATCCCATTCATCAAATGACAACACATGTCTATGGTTAGGAAACTTAACCATCTTTGATTAACGAGCTAGTCAAGTAGAGGCATACTAGGGACACTCTGTTTTGTCTATGTATTCACACATATACTAAGTTTCCGGTTAATACAATTATAGCATGAATAATAAACATTTATCATGATATAAGGAAATATAAATAACAACTTTATTATTGCCTCTAGGGCATATTTCCTTCAGTCTCCCACTTGCACTAGAGTCAATAATCTAGTTTACATAGTAATGATTCTAACATCCATGGAGTCTTGGTGCTGATCATATTTTGCTCGTGGAAGAGGCTTAGTCAACGGGTCTGCAACATTCAAATCCGTATGTATCTCACAAATCTCTATGTCTCCCTCCTTGACTTGATCGCGGATGGAGTTGAAGCGTCTCTTGATGTGTTTGGTTCTCTTGTGAAATCTGGATTCCTTCGCTAAGGCAATAGCTCTAGTATTGTCACAAAAGATTTTCATTGGACCCGATGCACTAGTTATTACACCTAGATCAGATATGAACTCCTTCATCCAGACTCCTTCATTTGCTGCTTCCGAAGTAGCTATGTACTCCGCTTCACACATAGATCCCACCACGACGCTCTACTTGGAACTGCACCAACTGACAGCTCCACCATTCAATATAAATACGTATCCGGTTTGTGACTTAGAATCATCCGGATCAGTGTCAAAGCTTGCACCGACGCAGCCATTTACGACAAGCTCCTTGTCACCTCCATAAACGACGAACATATCCTTAGTCCTTTTTCAGGTATTTCAGGATGTTCTTGACCGTTGTCCAGTGATCCACTCCTGGATTACTTTGGTACCTCCCTGCTAAACTTATAACAAGGCACGCATCAGGTCTGGTACACATCATTGCATACATGATAGAATCTATGGCTGAGGCATAGGGAATGACTTTCATTTTCTCTCTATCTTCTGCAGTGGTTGGGCATTGAGTCTGACTCAACTTCACACTTTGCAACACAGGCAAAAACCCTTTATTTGACTAATCCATTTTGAACTTCTTCAAAACTTTATCAAGGTATGTGCTTTGTGAAAGTCCAATTAAGCATCTTGATCTATCTCTATAGATCTTGATGCCAAATATGTAAGCAGTTTCACCGAGGTCTTTCGTTGGAATTCTATGTTATTTCCAATCAACAATATGTCATCCACATATAATATCAGAAATGCTACAGAGCTCCCACTCACTTTCTTGTAAATACAGGCTTCTCCAAAAGTCTGTATAAAACCATATGCTTTGATCACACTATCAAAGCGTATATTCCAACTCCGAGAGGCTTGCACCAGTCTATAAATCGATCGCTGGAGCTTGCACACTTTGTTAGCACCTTTAGGATCGACAAAACCTTCTGGTTGCATCATATACAACTCTTCTTTAAGAAATCCATTAAGGAATGTAGTTTTGACATCCATTTGCCAAATTTCATAATCATAGAATGCGGCAATTGCTAACATGATTCAGACGGACTTAAGTATCACTACGGGTGTGAAGGTCTCATCGTAGTCAACTCCTTGAACTTGTCAAAAACCTTTTGCAACAAGTCGAGCTTTGTAGACAGTAATGTTACCATCAACGTCAGTCTTCTGCTTGAAGATCCATTTAATCTCTATGGCTTGCCGATCATCGGGTAAGTTAACCAAAGTCCATACTTTGTTCTCATACATGGATCCCATCTCAGATTTCATGGCCTCAAGCCATTTTGCGAAATCTGGGCTCATCACCGCTTCCTCATAGTTCGTAGGTTCATCATGGTCAAGTAACATGACTTCCAGAACAGGATTACCGTACCACTCTGGTGCGGATCTTACTCTGGTTGACTTACGAGGTTCGGTAGTAACTTGATTAGAAGTTTCATGATTATCATCATTAGCTTCCTCACTTACTGGTGTAGGAATCACTGGAACTGATTTCTGTGATGAACTACTTTCCAATAAGGGACCAGGTATAGTTACCTCATCAAGTTCTACTTTCCTCCCACTCACTTCTTTCGAGAGAAACTCCTTCTTTAGAAAGGATCCATTCTTAGCAACGAATATCTTGCCTTCGGATCTGTGATAGAAGGTGTACCCAACAGTCTCCTTTGGGTATCCTATGAAGACACATTTCTCCGATTTGGGTTCGAGCTTATCAGGTTGAAGTTTTTTCACATAAGCATCGCAGCCCCAAACTTTAAGAAACGACAACTTGGGTTTCTTGCCAAACCACAGTTCATATGGCGTCGTCTCGACGGATTTATATGGTGCCCTATTTAACGTGAATGCAGCTGTCTCTAAAGCATAACCCCAAAACGATAGCGGTAAATCAGTAAGAGACATTATAGATCACAGCATATCTAATAGAGTACGATTACGACGTTCGGACACACCATTACGTTGTGTACCAATAACATGTATATCAAATATACCATTCACTTTGCCATCCTTCTTATCCGCCAAATACTTGGGGTAGTTCCGCTTCCAGTGACCAGTCCCTTTGCAGTAGAAGCACTCAGGCTTAGGTCCAGACTTGGGCTTCTTCATTTGAGCAGCAACTTGCTTGCCGTTCTTCTTGAAGTTCCCCTTCTTCCCTTCACCCTTTTTCTTGAAACTAGTGGTCTTGTTGACCATCAACACTTGATGCTCCTTGATTTTTACCTCCATGGCCTTTAGCATTGCGAAGAGCTCAGGAATCGTCTTATCCATCCCTTGCATATTATAGTTCATCACGAAGCTATTGTAGCCTGGTGGCAGTGATTGAAGAACTCTGTCAATGACACTATCAACTGGAAGATTAACTCCCAGCTGAGTCAAGTGATTATGGTACCCAGACATTCTGAGTATATGCTCAGTGACAGAACTATTCTCCTCCGTTTTGTAGCTATAGAACTTATTAGAGACTTCATATCTCTCAATCCGGGCATTTGCTTGAAATATTAACTTCAACTCCTGGAACATCTCATATGCTCCATGATGTTCAAAACATCATTGAAGTCCCGGTTCTAAGCCGTAGAGCATGGCACACTGAACTATCGAGTAGTCATCAGCTTTGCTTTGCCATATGTTCATAACATCTGGCGTTGCTCCTACAGCGGGTTTGGCACCTAGCGGTGCTTCCAGGACGTAATTCTTCTGTGCAGCAATGAGGATAATCCTCAAGTTACGGACCCAGTCCGTTTAATTGCTACCATCATCTTTCAACTTAGCTTTCTCTAGGAACGCATTAAAATTCAACGGAACAACAACACGGGTCATTTATCTACAACAACATAGACATGCAAAATACTACCAGGTACTAAGTTCATGATAAATCAAAGTTCAATTAATCATATCACTTAAGAACTCCCACTTAGATAGACATCCGTCTAATCATCTAAGTGATCACGTGATCCATATCAACTAAACCATGTCCGATCAGCACGCGAGATGGAGTAGTTTTCAATGGTGAACATCACTATGTTGATCATATCTACTATATGGTTCACGCTCGACCTTTCGGTATCATTGTTCCGAGGCCATATCTGCATATACTAGGCTCGTGAAGTTTAACCCGAGTATTCTGCATGTGCAAAACTGGCTTGCACCCGTTGTATGTGAATGTAGAGGTTATCACACCCGATCATCACGTGGTGTCTCGGCACGACAAACTATAGCAACGGTGCATACTCAGGGAGAACACTTGTACCTTGAAATTTAATGAGAGATCATCTTGTGATGCTACCGTCGTACTAAGAAAAATAAGATGCATAAAGGATAAACATCACATGCAATCAATATAAGTGGTATGATATGGCCATCATCATCTTGTGCCTTTGATCTCCATCTCCAAAGTACCGTCATGATCACCATTGTCACCGGCTTGACACCTTGATCTCCATCGAAGCATCGTTTTCATGTCGCCAACTATTGCTTCTACGACTTTCGCTACTGCTAAGTGATAAAATAAAGAAATTACATGGCGACTGCATTTCATACAATAAAGTGACAACCATATGGCTCCTGCTAGTTGCCGATAACAGTGTTACAAAACATGATCATCTCATACAACAATTTATATAATCACGTCTTGACCATATCACATCACAACATGCCCTTCAAAAACAAGTTAGACGTCCTCTACTTTGTTGTTGCAAGTTTTACGTGGCTGCTATGGGTTTAGCAAGAACTGTTCTTACCTATGCATCAAAACCACAACGATTTTTTGTCAAGTTTGTTGTTTTAACCTTCAACAAGGACCGGGCGTAGTCCCACTCGATTCAACTAAAGTTGGAGAAACAGACACCCACTACCCACCTGTGTGCGAAGCACGTCGGTAGAACCAGTTTCGCGTAAGTGTACGCGTAATGTCGGTCTGAGCCGCTTCATCCAACAATACCGCCGAATCAAAGTATGACATGCTGGTAAGCAGTATGACTATTATGGCCCACAACTCTTTGTGTTCTACTCGTGCATATAACATCTACGCATAGACCTGGCTCGGATGCCACTGTTGGGGAACGTAGTATTTCAAATTTTTGCCTACGATCACACAAGATCTATCTAGGAAAAGCATAGCAAGGAGCGGGGAGGGTGTGTCCATGTACCCTCGTAGACCAAAAGCGTAAGCGTTTAGTAACGCGGTTGATCTAATCGAACGTCTTCACGGTCCAACCGATCAAGTACCAAACACATGACACCTCCGTGATCCGCACACATTCAGCTCGTTGACGTCCCTCGAACTTCTAGATCCAGCTGAGGTCGAGGGAGAGTTTCATCAGCACGACGGCATGTTGACGGTGATGATGAAGTTACCGATGTAGGGCTACGCCTAAGCTATACAACGATATGACCAAGGTGGAAATATGTGGAGGGGGGCACCGCACACAGCTAAGATGAACTTGTGTGTCTATGGGGTGCCCCCTCCCACGTATATAAAGGAGTGGAGGAGGGGAGGGCCGGCCCTCTCTATGGCGCGCCCCAAGGGGGATTCCTACTCCTAGTAGGAGTAGGTTTCCCCGCTTCCCTAGTTGGAGTAGGATAAGAAGGAAGAGGGAGAAGGAGAGATGGAAAGGGGGTCGGCCCCCTCCCCAATTTGGATTGGGCTTTGGGGGCGCGCGCCTCCCACTTGGCCGCCTCCTCCTCTCTCCCACCATGGCCCATTAAGGCCCATTAACTCTCCGGGGGGATCCGGTAACCCCTCGGTACTCCAGAAAATGCCCGAACTCACACTACAAAAAATACACTTCCGTGATGATACGTGTTTGTCACAGTAGGTCACGTTTTTATCATGCATGTACATCCATGACGATTTTATGACAGAATCAAGATAGTCATACATGTGCTGTCGTAGAAGTGTTCCATGACATTACCAAAATTATCATCACGGAAGTGTCCACTTCCCTGACGATAAATCGCGCGTCCTAGAAATGTTTTCGTCAAGGGTGACCGACACATGGCATCCACCGTAATAGGTCGCCGTTAAGCTATCGGGCCCGGTTTTGGATCCAATAACCTGTTGACAGCCCGGACCAATGGGGACTTTCCACGTGTGAAATTCTCATTGGCGAGAGGAAACACGTGTTGGCTCACCGTTGGGACAGATGTCATCCACTCATTGGACAGGAGGCGCCTATGATACGTTGACATGTGGCACGACCCAATAGAGGCACATTCCGGTGAAAAGGTCAGCCCGTTTGACTTGGTCAAAAGGTAATGGGCCGACCCACGGAAAGCCTGTTAACGGCCTGTTCGTATATCGCCCATTTATGGCCCGCTAACTCCCAGCCTGTCACGTCCTATCGGAATTAAGCCTAGTAGCTTCATCTGGGCCGTCCAATATGATTCCAGCCCGTTGTTACTTCCGGCCCATGTATGGCCCGTGATGTCTTTCGGCCCATATGAGGCCCTTCGTAACTCTGGGCCCAACAAAGGCCTGAGATGAAACTCGTTTTATACCCATTAACGACCCATTATTCCGTCGGTCGTTTCAAGCCCGTGTTAACTTTTGGCCTTCTAAGGGCCCATTTATTCTTGGGCTCTTTTCTAGAATTCGGTTAGTTACGGTCCGTTACTGGCCTGTTCCGTTTGCGGGCCAAATTCAGCTCGTGGTTACATTGGGCCCGTTTGTGGCCCGTTAATCCATTGGCCTGTTTTCATAGCGTTATCAAATACGACCTATTAACGACCCGTTATGGTCCACAAATAGTACAACCCATGTTTGGCGAAATGATTATACGCCCCGTAGAAGGCCCAAGGACCCTACGGCCCGTAGAAGGCCAATGGACCCTACGGCCCGTAGAAGGCCCATGGATCATAAGGCCCGTAGAAGGCCCATGGATCCTACGACCCTTAGAAGGACCATGGATCCTACGGCCCGCAGGAGGCCCATGGTTACAACAGTCCGTGTGTTGCCATGATTATTGTGGCCTAGTTACCAAAAATAGGTTATTGTGGCCACTAGAAAAACTGGGAAAAAGAACTGCATTGACTACAAGCAAACAACTAAACAAGACAATAAGGAAATAAATAAGCAAGCAACTAACGCTAGCCTATTACAGCTATTACACATATTACATCCACTGGGTATCAAAGTTCGCCACCAGTGCAAATATAGGGAACAAAGCAGCATATTACATACACTGGCCGTCAAAATTGGCCACAAGTGCAAATAAACATGGCAGCAAAGCAAGAGCATAACTAAAACAACTTCAGAAGAGCTGAAGAAACGCTATCCTGGGTGTCCACCATGCTGGCAATAAGCTTAGCAAACTTATTAGCTTTGTCCTGTTTGGCGCTAAAATCCTCCAATGCTTGCTATTGCACCAGAAAGTATGCATCTGAATGCTCCAGGGACTTCCGCAGTCCTTCCGCTTCCTGTCGCAGCACAACTAATCGATGTCTTTCAGCTTTTAGTTGAGACTCAAGAAACTGAACTGATTCAGACAGTGAGTTTGAATAGCTTGTGCAAGCGGTAGTGGCCAGTAACTCCAACACTAAACCAAGACAAGACTTTGGGGTTGTCTCACTGTCTTCAAGATAGTCTTCCTTAGCTGTTTTATCAGCTTGGATGGAGACCAAAAAGGATATCTCACTATCCTGAACCTTATCTGCATTACTTCCTTTACCATTGCTTAATAAGGCACTCTTCCCCAATATACTGTCAGCATTCTAAAAGAAGAACCAAGCAGACACATAACATGTTTAGCATGTACTAGTATATGAAACTCATTTTGGTGAACCAGTTCATTAGTAAGGTGGACATGATTAAACTACCAAGTCTTATATTGCCAAGTACTAGTACATAATAAAAGCATCAAACAAACATATATCTATGTCCTATGGTCACTTCATTGTCTTGCCAAATCAAAATAGAGACACAGTTCAAATCATATTAGTTCAAGTCAAAGCAGTAGTCAAAGAATACAAAGCGTGGGAAACTACACGGCACAACAAGATTTCAGATGGGTACCACGGGTCTACATGTACAACAACACTATTGGCTCTGTTGTGATGCTAGTAATGTGCATGATATCAGAAGTCAATTGTATACACAATTGAAATTGAAATCAACAGAGCTATTGATAAGAGCAAACCTGTTAAAGAAACATGCGTGAACATACCTGCTGTGCCATTGGAGTTTCGATTGGATCCTTCAATTTAAAAATAAGTTTGTATGAGTAAATACAGTGATACAAGAGCAAAACAGTATGCACGATAGCAATGGAATCTTAAATTGAACAGTTGTTCTTCAGGCTTAAGCACTTGTTCTACATGAACAGAGTACAGTAAGACACAAGAATACAATACTTAAAAAAATGAACTCATAGACCTTACCACATTCTTGGTTCGGGACCAGTACAGAACAAGGTGTTCCTAGTCATCGTCCAGTAAATGTGTCTCAGGAGAACGTATGGGAATTTGATGAGTTTCTTTGCCAGTGAAGTACATTTTCTTCAGGTAATTCCAATACTGCCACCAAGCATTCTTGAAGATAGCAGAGGTATTAGCACATGTTACCTCATCCTGAGTTTCCAAATCGGTCATTCCCTATAGAGAAAAATGGGAAAAATTGCTGTGTTATAACCATCATGGAGGTAGAATGTATGGGACAAAGCAAAGTAATTGCCATGAGTAACATTACTTACACATAACACCTGGACAAACACCTGCAACTGGCATTTTCCTTCATCTTCAGTATAATATTTCCAAGATGGGAAGATACGCACATAGGATTTAACAACATCAAATGCGATAGATGCTAAACTACGACTAGCTAGTTGTGCTTCCTCCACAGGAATAGGCGTACTAACTGGTGGAGTTGGGGTTCGCCGTGGTTGTACTGGCCCTTTGGGCACTGGAGCTGCCTGACTAACTGCTCTTGTTTGGGAGCTTTGTGGTGGAGATGGTGTTGTTTCAACAGGAACTAGGTTACTATCTGCTGGGGTTGGGATTAGATTGGGTGAAGTTGGTTCTCTGACCATTGTAGTAGGGGTACAATCTGCGAGAGTCTGGGTTATGTGTGGTAGGGCTGGTTCTCGTGCATGTACAACCGGGATGCTCTCTCCACCAACAGGTAGCACTGTTTTATTTGAAGACCGTGTTTTTACTCCCCTAGATACTGGCGCCACCCGCTCCAATTCAAGTGGCTGATAAACAGGAAACATAGTTGAATGTACAGACATTGTATGAGAGACAGATGCAATAGATAGAGTGGAAAAAAGAGGGCATGAAATAGTTGACATGTATATTGTTTAACTAAAACGGATAGCATGACATAATTTCACATATATGATGTCTATCTGAACTGGATAGCATAGCATAACATAATTCAAAGATATGATGAATAACTAAACAGGATCGCATGGCATAATTCACATACATGTTATCTAAGTAATTAGGATCGCATGGTTTAATTCACATATGTGATTTATATGCAAAACAGAGGGCATTCGATATGATGTCTGAACTAAGAACATGGTGTTGAATATTGTGTATATGATGTCTAAACTATGCAATGCAAGACACCATATGCATGATATGAGCAGTATAACCATGCCAAGTTAGAGCATACACCTCGGTGGGGGAATAGGACTGGTCATCTGTCTCTGAATCCATCTCTAATAAGCTATTAGGACCCAACAAGAGATCTGCTTCGACAGGTAGCACTGTCTGCTCTGAAGGCGTTGTTTTCACTCCAGATTTTTCCATCTCCCACCCAAATGGCTGATTCACGGGAAGAGTAGTTTAATGTACAAACATTGTCGACAAATGGAAATGTCATGAAGGAAAGGATGGGAAAGATATAATTCAAATATATGATGCCTCGCTAAACATGATGGCATTGCCCATTTCACATATATTATGGCTAGCTAAAAGACATGAGACTGCATAATTCCCATATATGATATAGAAACTAAATAGGTGGCATCACAAAACATGTCTAAACTAAGCAGATGACATATATGATGTCAAAAGTAGGCACTTCAAGGCAACATATGCATGATATGACTAACATCATCATGCCAAGGTAACGCAAACACCTTGGGGGTAAATAAGAGTGGTCAGCTGCGTATGAATCCACCTCAGAACATATATCTTCCTCTGGATTACAATCTGGAGAGGGGGGAGGGTTTGCCATTGAACCCACCATGGAGTGATGTCTTCTTGACATTGTACTACCGCGCAAAACTCTTCTCTTTTTCTCTACATGTTCAACATGACTGTGTACAATATCTGGCATGCATACAAAAAAATTGATTATATAAAGAGCTAGATATGGTGAGATTATGTAAGGAGAGCATGTAGAAATCTAGAGTGATGGTAACAACCAGTGGATGGATCCAAAAATAATGACGATAGCAGGCTGATGATTGCTTTAATTTAATAAAAAGATAGATGATGATTGCTTTATTATTTGTTTCCCACCCAAGATGAACAACATAGGCATACCCTAGGTGAACCAGATATTAGACAGAGATACTATTCATTGATGCCTCAATATGTGCCCCACAACCGTTTTTGAACTCAAGTTTGAACATTAATTTGGACCTGACTTGGAGTCTAAGAGGTGAACAGGACGATAAAGTAGTTGGTAATTTTAACCAATGCATAACATAAGCAGAAACAAAAGAGTGCGACCTCTCTTGTGGACCCGTGTACTCCTCAGGTTCATCTGCTGAGTCGATGATGGTGATGCCGTTGCGGTGGGTGCCAGCGGCAGGGATGGAGATCTGAGGCGGCGAAAGACGGTCAGGAGTCGTGATGTCTGGTTTGGTGGATGCTTTTGTCGATGGAGCAGCTCAGGTGAGGTGGACGACGTCGCGGCAGGAGCAGGACAAACCACACAAAGTTTCCTTTGACACCCTGTAACTGAAGTAATTTTGTAAGGGCTCATTTGGCTTGCATGATTCTAAAAACGCAGGGATAGGAAAAACACCGGAATAGGATAGGAATGCACATGGTAAACAAAGCATTTCATAACACATGGTTTCTGTCAACTTGGGTGTTTGGTTCACAGGAATTTCAAGAGCAGAGGAATCCAAAGAAACATGGCCAAAATAAAGTGAAACCATATGAAAGTGTGTACAGTAAGAATGTTATTCTGCCACTAATGCACTTGGTCTTGTTTTCATGCATAGGATTTTGAAAAGTAGGTCTAGGTGGATGTTTTACTCCATTCCTTTCAACAAAATGCATGAATAATTGAATAGTAGAGTGCCATAGGAAAATTTCATATTGCTATGTTTTCCCGTTGAACCAAAATAGCCCTAATGGATCGACATGAATGTAGAGTAATAAGTGATGCAACAAGTGTACAACCTCTTTGCCGTAGCCGTGTCGACCTCAGCATCATTGGGTTGGTCGCTGAAGAAGTTGAGGCAGAGGTGGCTGTTGGAGGTGTGGAGGAAGATCTGAGGAATCTGTAGACGGCTTCCAGGGCACTGCTCTATTGTGCTGGATCGTTCCGTCGTTGGAGCAGCTCCGGTGAGCTGTAAGACGTCAAGGCTGAAGCAGCACAAGACAAACATCATTAATATCAAGTGGGATTATAATAGCATCTCCAATACATGATGTAAAATGCATTACCAAAAAGTGATAGATGTAAAATTTACATCACCAAAAATCATCTGACTACAACAGATGAGGTAAAAACTGTTGACTCTGAACTTAACTGTTGAAACTGAAATTTACCGTGGAATCTGAAAGTTATTGTCGAAACTGAACGCAATGGTAGAATTGAGGCACTTCACATGGGATAGTTTAGGGAGGGCATACAGTTCATCTTCAACCTGCACCCCTTGAGCCGCCAGCCACCACCGGCTAAACCCTGCGTTGCCTCGCTGCCCCAAAACAACTCCCCACCGCCGGTCGGCCGCCACCCCGGCCAGCCCTCTAGCCCCGCCCCCGCTCCAAGCTTTTTCTTCGGCGATCCCCACGCCACCGCCTCACTACCGCGCCCCCACCGCCGGCGAGCAGCACCCTGCCCAGAACCCTAAGATAGATAGTGGGGTACCTCTCCGGCGAGCCCCCCTCCCTGCTGTGGGTGGTTCTTCCTTAACTCCGGCGAGACCCCCCACCCCTTGAAAATCGGCTGACCCAAAAGTTGATTCAATCGACTGAAGTGTAGCTAAATTGGAGCAGAGCAGCAGCACGAGCGAGGGGGAGAGCAGCAGCAGCAGCAGCGTGAGCGAGATCCGGAGTAGCAGCAGCAGCGCGAGCGAGCGAGAGCCGGAGCAACAGCAACTGGGCGAGCGAGCAAGAGCCAGAGCAGCAGCAGCAGCGCGAGCGAGCGAGAGCTGGAGCAGCAGCAGATCCGGCTGGTATGGACGCCACCGCCGAAGGGGCCTCGCACTGGGGGAGAGCCGTCGTGGAGATGTCGCCCACGACGTCGGCTTCGAGGTAGTCGCTCCATGGGGGTGCGGGATGGAGCACCGTCGGTGCCGGGAGGTCGAGTTAAGGAGAAGGTGCGATGCGATGAGTGTACAACCTCTTTGGTGGCACCGAGTAGGCCTCGACTTCGTCCAAGGAGTCGGTGAGGATGTTGCGGTTCCGTTGGAGCAGGTTAAGGCGGTGCTATGGGGATGGAGCAGCCGCGATAGACGAGGCGATCGTCGGAGCAGCTCCTTGGAGGTGGAGGACGGGGCGGCTTCATCGGCGGGACGACGGGATGGACGAGGATCCTCATCCGGGGAGGTGGATGAGGGACGTCGAGCTATTGCAGTGGACGACGTCGTCGGGGAAGAGGCTCCGGCTGGGCAGCGGTGAGGTGGCGGACGAAGGAGGGTGAGGTTTCGCGGCTGGAGCGGAGAGGTTATGGCGGCCTGGGATTTCAAATGGCGAAAAGGAGGTGATGGGAGGGGGAACCATGACTTAGGGACGCGCTTGTCTAAAATGTAGGGTGTGTTACAAAAGTACCCCCACCGATTTGAACTAGCGGCCCTTTTGGCTGAAGGTTAGAAGGGGGATTTCGCGTGTCGGGATTTGGCAGTTGGAGGGACTTTTCGCGCATGCTGTAATTTCGGGATAGCAAGGCGCGGGTTGTGAAGGCACCAGTTTTGGGAGCACGATATCTGAAATTTCGGGATATAACAAGGTGCGGGTTGAATTTTAGGGACAAGCCTAACATGTAATATTGTACTTGTACGTACCAAATCAATTCGCACTTCCCTCAACGAAAAAATAAAACTATTGTATAATGCGTTTTTCGAGGCTAACTTTGACCAAATATTTTTCGCTGGCTGTATCATGCATGTAACCTACTCATACCAACATTTTAGTGCATTCCAAATGTCTATACTACCGCTGAAATTCGAACTAAATTTGAATTTGTTTCTCTATTTCAATAAGAATCTATAATCATGATTGTTGCCAACTTCAACCGTCATTCCTGTATTACCTTAACAACACACCACATGGTTACTATAGAGATAGATATGAAATATGTGTACTATATGAACTCGAATTCAATTTTTTGAATACACTTGATGTTGATTCCAAATAATAGTACATTTGATGTACTAACTATATATTCATAATCTAAACCATGTTCCATACGTGCACCGTGTTTATCACACAAAGTATAGTGCCCCGCCCCCTACATTATGACAAGTATTTGGCCCTGAGCTGCAAAAGCCACACATTAGCCCAAATTATAATCAATGTTCTACATTATGATATCTTCTTCAAGTATCCGTATCCACTTCTTTATAATGAATTATGATATTTGTTCATTTTTTACACCTTCACGATTCTCTTCTCTTTGTAGCTAGCTAGCGCTAACTTTCTATCATGCATGCACACGCCCGCCCCCCTCTCACCCAACCTTAGCGTCCCCTCCATCACGCACATTTTTTATTTCTCTTTAGGTCGTTCACCCGCGGTGTGTGTAGGCCCCCCGGCTCCTTCTTTCCGGCACACACCGGGCGATATACCTCTCTAGCCAAGTGTGCCTACCACAAACACATACTTCCCCTCTTCTCTTCTCACCGTCCATGCCCCCCTATATCCAATACGGTTCCACGCAGGTGCACACTCCCGCCCCTCTTTTCATCGATCTCATACTCGCACACTCCTCCCCCCTCGACATGGTAGGCCTCTCGCACCACCTCCTAGCCACACCCCTCTCCGCCTGTTTGTCTCTCTGGACCTTATTTGCTTCTAACACATGCATGCATGTATACGTACCGATCTCCCTACATATAGCTAGGTCAACTATAATTCATTTTCCCCACGCATCGATAGACTTACCTAACTACTTATGTCTCTCCCTTTCTCGGACACACGACGGTTGATCTTCCTATGTAGTTATGTATGCTTACCACAACCATATCGTCTCCCCTCATCATCCTTGCATATCTCCCAACCCGTCTCCCACACGCACATGCATAGACAGACAGACGTCCCCCGCCCTCTCTTATTGATATTGCACTCGTACCCTCCGTTTTTCTAGCAGGCCTCTCCCACCATTTGTGAGATGCCACTCCACCACCAACCCTCCGACGCTCTACCTTTGTCTTTCTCCCAACCTTATTCCTCTGCTACACATATCCATGGATGCCGATCGATCTCCCTCAATACATAGCTAGGTCCCTCTCCTTCCCCACACATATACTAGTCGATCAGTCTCTGCCCCCCCCCCCCACACACACATACACTAATAGTCGAGCGTTGTAGGTAGGTATCCATGCCACAGAGAAAATCTGCACCTCTGCCCTCTCAAATTCCAGTAGGCCAGCTGCCCTGTATCTTTGACGTGGGTAAACACAAATTCGATTTCACTCTTTATCGATCGCGGAGCCACACACTTCGTCCCTGTTTTCGATTCTATCGATATCTCACGTCCATGACTCCATTTCACACACATTGCATATGTTACATTTTTTGTTTGAGATATCATCGACACATTGCCTCTATTTCGCACAAACCATCTCTCTCACACCCACCCACGTACGTACTTGCACCTAAAGAAGAGGCGCACGCAGGACGCACGTACTCACGTCTCGTTCCCGGCCACACCCGTGCGGGTACACGAGGGAGTTCGTTCCTGTATGAAAAGGCAGCCCACGTGATAATTTGACGCGTGTAGCGGTTGTTTACTCGAAGGAGGGTCGGGCACCACGCCTAGACGGAACAAAGTTCGACTTGACGTGTTAGTATTAAATAAAGTTATATATTCCTAAATGGCACGTAGAGAATATAAAACAATTACCGTGGGGAAATGGAAAAATCCGCTCCACTATATAAAACGGAGCCTTCTTGCCGGGGTTTGTCTCTCGTCACACCATCTCACACAAGGCGGCAATGGCCTCTCTCTCTCACAGTTGGTCTGTGATCCGGCCGCATCCCGTCCGCCAGCGGAAAGGGATGATGTGCATCGTTTCACCATTCGACGGCGTTGAGGCAGCACGTCCTGATCTGCGGTACCCGCCGTTCTCTCTGACCAAGCTCCGGCGTGGTAGGGCCTTTGCCACTTGTGTAAGTGCATCTAGTGCCCCTTAGTGATTTTGGTGTATTGAAGACTTATAGGTTAAGGGACTAATGCTTTTATGAGTATACATAGGTCTATAAGTCTGTGAGGAGTTTGATATTTACAGAGAAAGTCGACCCCTAAAAATGAAGTTCTTCGACTGAAGACTTTGGTATTCTGAAGACATTCTGAAGACTTTGAAAGTGAAGAAATTGGTGTGACCTTGAAGACTTGGTATTCATTCGAGGAATATGAAGCGTGAAGACTTTTGTTTTCGTAGTTTCTTTTTCTCTTTCTTAAGTCATAGGAAACACCGTACTATTAAAGGGGGTCGAGGAAATACTAAGGAAAAATTTCCAAGTGATGCTCAACTCAAAATCCTACACCTACCAATCCCTTCGAGTGAAGCCATTGGAAATCTCATACAGTTCAGTCAATTTCTTCAATTACAGAGTTGAAGTTCTTCTGGTCTCTAAGGAATTTGTTCTGACTGAGGAGTTAGGAATTCGCCAGTGCGAATTGCCTACACAGTGAGGAACATGATAGCCCTGAGGGATTTGAGCCTCAAATTTCCGACCGTTGCTGTGCTGCGCGCCAGCTGTCCCAAAATATCTTGTCCACCTAACGGTCATATCATTGAGGGGCATTTATGTATTATCATGTCGGGCTGCTCCCTAGGCTATAAATAGCCACCCCTACAGCCACTAGCTGGTTGGCTGCTCTGAGAGAAACTAACACTTGTCATTTGAGAGCAACCCATCCTCCGAGGACTTTGAGCGAAAATCATCGAGTGAGGAAAAACCCAAACCCAAACACCTACAAACCCAAAGTGATTGAGCATCACTGAAGAGATTGATCCTGCGTGGATCCGACGCTTGTTTCCTTTGAAGACTGTGCTTCTTCTAGACGGTTAGGCGTCATGGTCTAGAGCATCCAAGAGGAATTGTAGATCGCCGAGTGACCGAGTTTGTGAAGGTTTGAAAGTCACCTGAAGACTTACCACGAGTGTTTGGACGAGGTCTGTGTGACCTTAGTTCAAGGAGAATACGGTGAGGACTGTGTGTCCAGGACTGTGTGTCCTCAGGTTTAAATACCTAGCCGCTCCAACCAGATGTACAACTGAGACAATAGTTGGAACTGGTCTACCAAATCATTGTCTTCACCAAGCCAACTGGTTCTATTTCCTCAACTCTTTCATTTCCTCAGTATTGTGTTGTGTGCTTGTCATATCTGTTTTTGAAGACCTTGACTGAAGACTTTCTCAATTTCCTCAGTTCAATTTCTTTAGTCTGTTTGTCTTCATCGTGTGTTATCCTGCGATTACGCTTTCTGTACTCAGTGCTTGTCTTCATTTCATCATGATGACTATGCTTGTCTTCTGTTATGTTTACTTCTGAGTACTTATTCCGCTGCAAGTAGTTCTTCGCTAAGGAATTTCCTCACCCGCAAATTCCTCAGTGAAGAATTTCATAAAAATCGCCTATTCACCCCCTCTAGTTGATATAACGCACTTTCAATTGGTATCAGAGCAAGGTACTCCCTTGTTCTGTGTGATTTTGGTTTAACCGCCTGGAGTTTTAGTTATGTCGACCGCAGGTATGAACAAAGTGACATGCCCCATGTTTGACGGTCATGAGTATCCCAAGTGGAAGGCCATGATGAAGAAGCGCCTCATGGCTATGAACAACGAGCTGTGGACTGTCACTGAGATTGGTCTCACTGATCTGTGCAAGATGGCGGAAGCTGATGACATGCGCAAGTTCACCCTTCTCAACCTCACGGCGAAGGACGTCATCTGCTCCTGTCTGTCTCAAAATCAGTTCAGGAATATGATGCATCTCGATCATGCGAAGCTTATCTGGGACCGTCTCTCTGAGGTCTATGAAGGTCATCAAACTCGTCATGATCCTTGGTTTGAGGATTTCAAGGAATCTCTCAAATCGATGACATTCGAACCAGAATAATCATCCTCTACTCCGTGCCTTATGGCTAAAAGTGCTGAGGTAACTGAATGTTTCCTATCTGAGTCCAGTGATGAAGAATCTGGTGATGAATTTGGACCCAGTTATGTCAAACTTGCTTCCCTTGCCACTAAACAACAAAGAGCTTTGTAAAAAGTTCAATATATGCTAAATAAGAGCGATGATATGTTGGGTGAAGAAATGGATCAGTCAAAAGCGTTGGCTAAAAGTCTTCATAGACTTCATACTAAGTATGACACCCTTCAAGATCAACATAACACTCTCTTATCTGATCATGAGAAGCTTTCTTATGAATTTCTTCAAAGAAAGCAAGATCTTGAAAAGCTAAGAGTGAGTTATGAAGATCTTTAGAAGGAGCGCGATTCATTACTTGCTTAATAAATCAGTGCTGCTCAGGAAGAATTTGTTCCTCCATGCTTGAAATGCATTGAAGGTGAATCTGCAAATTCTTCACCTGAATGTTCAAATGCTTATAATGTTACAAATTCTTCACTTGCCTCTGCTATCGCTAATTCCTCATCTGAGGACATTGCTAGTATCACTGACGATGCAGGGCTGAAGGAATTGTACATGACAGGCATGTACAAAAGCCTCAAAGGGCATCAGACTCTTTGTGATGTGCTTAAAAAGCAGATCCTCAACAGGAACCCTAGGAAAGAGGGTATTGCCTTTGAGAGGAAACTCAATGCTAATGGTACATATTGGAAGCCTGAGCAGTACCCCAAAACCTCATGGGTTGCTGCAAAGGGACCTCCAGTTGATCCATCTAATCTATCTGGCTTTACATGTGAATCTTCTCATTCTTATGATGAGTCATTTGACTGCAACTATAAACTATTCAAAAATCAGAATGGTGAAGTATTTGCTAGATATGTTGGTACTAACTGCGAGAATGGTCCCCCCATGAAGAAAATTTGGGTTCCCAAAAGGTGCCTAGAAACATAGGAATGGTCCCCCTATGATCAATATCGTGCTAACAACTCTGTTTCACAGGGAAGAGCATTATTCTTCTAACCATTATGTTCATAAGTCCTCAAAGAATTTCTCTGCTTATTCATATGCTTATCCTAACTCCTCTTATGTGAAACAAAATGGACTGGCTTCTATGCCACCTTTCTCGTATGGAGCTCGCAGAGTGATCAACTCTTTGCCACCCCTTCAGATGTGGGTGGTGAAGAAAAAGAACTAATCTCTAATGCAGGGTCAGGTCTCCAGACGTGTGTAAACGTCTAAATAATTTGCGGGAGACCTGAAAAATGCCTGAAAGGACGCAGGCTAATCATGAAGAAATGAACTTTCATTTCTCACGTCCTCATGCTACTACATCTGTCTTACTGCTTGATGAAATTGATCTGATGAATTTGATGTCATATTCTTCACTGATGAAGTCTATGAGTTCGTAAGCTACACTAATTCATCTGCAGGATGATCAACCCAAAGCCACTGAATGGGTCCTCGATAGTGGATGTACAAATCACATGACTGGTGACAAGAATCTATTGATGGATGCTCCCTTATCACCATTGCATCTGAAGCATATCATCTTCGCTGACAAAGGCAAAAGTCAGGTATTGGGTCTAGGTAAGGTTGCGATCACAAAGGATCGACACATGGACAAACTCATGCTTGTTGAGTCCTTAGGATACAACCTTATGTCTGTCTCAATGCTTTGTGATCTTGATATGGTTGTTGTCTTTGGCAAGTATCGTTGTGTTGTGGTTATGGAAGCTGACAATTCCAAAGTCTTCGAAGGCTTTAGGAGAGGAGACTTGTATATTGTTGATTTCTCTACAGGACCGCAACCAGCCGTGTGCCTACTTGCAAAAGCTTCAGAAGGCTCGTTATGGCATCGATGACTTGGTCATGCAGGCATGAGGAATTTGCACACGCTTGCAAAGAAGAAGCATGTCATTGGCATTGAGAATGTCAAATTCCTCAAGGATCACTTATGCGGAGCCTGTGAAGCTGGAAAGATGACCAAGGCCAAGCATCCAGCGAAGACTATCATGACCACTACTCAACCATTTGAATTGCTTCATATGGATCTCTTCGGTCCTAATCATTACTCAGCAGTCACTAATGATGCTTCTCTATATGGTCTTGTTATTGTTGATGATTACTCTCGTTACACATGGGTACACATTGTTACTTACAAACATGAAGTGCAGGAAGTCTTCAAACGATTTTCCTCGAGGGCTTCAACCAACTTTGGTGTGAAGATCAAGCACATCAGAAGTGACAATGGAACTGAGTTCAAGAATTCTAGTCTCGTTGACTATCTTGATGAACTTGGTATTACTCATGAGTTATCTGCTCCTTATACTCCTCAGCAAAATGGCGTCGTGGAGCGCAAGAACAGAACTCTTGTTGAGATGGCTCGCACTATGCTTGATGAGTACAAGACGCCTCGCCACTTCTGGATTGAGGCAATTTATACGACATGCCACAACATCAACAGGGTATATCTTCACAAATTCTTCAAGAAGACTGCCTATGAACTCCTCACTGACAAGAAACCCAATGTGAGTTATTTCAAAGTCTTCGGTGCTAAATGCTAGATTAGAGATCCTCATCACAATGCTAAATTTGCACCGAAAGCACATGAAGGTTTCATGCTTGGTTACGGAAAGGACTCGCACACCTACAGAGTCTTCAACAACGTTCTTCACAAGGTTGTTGAAACTGTAGATGTGCGGTTTGACGAAACTAATGGCTCGCAAAGAGAGCACCTACCTTATGTGATAGATGAACCAGCACCTGAGGATCCTATCAAGTTCAAGGCTATTGAGGATGTCATTCCTACTGAAGAATCTGCTGAAGAATTCATTCCAGATCGTGAAGAACGTCGAGCTAATGCACCTGAAGAAAACGCTGAAGAAAATGGTGCTGAAGAAAATGCTGATCAAATTCCTCAACGACAACCAGCTCATCCTCGCGTTGCAAAAGAAGTGCAAGTTGAAAAGATCATCGATGACATCAAAGCACCAGGTCCTCTCACAAGCTCAAAAGCTTCACATTTGTCTAACTTTTGTGGGCACTATGCCTTTGTCTCTATCACAGAGCCCACCAAAGTAGATGAAGCATTTCTGGAGCCTGAGTGGATTCAGGCCATGCAAGAAGAATTACATCAATTTGAACTCAACAACATATGGGAACTGGTCAAACGTCCAGACCCTCGCAAGCACAATATCATTAGCACAAAGTGGATCTACCGCAACAAGCAAGATGAAAATGGCCTTGTGGTGAGGAATAAGGCACGGCTTATAGCTCAAGGCTACACACAGGTTGAAGGAATTGATTTCGATGAAACTTTTGCACCTGTTGCTAGACTAGAGGCTATCCGCATATTACTTGCTTATGCTAACCATCATGATATCACTTTATATCAAATGGATGTGAAAAATGCATTCCTCAATGGTAAGCTTGAGGAAGAAGTATATGTTGCTCAACCACCAGGTTTTGAAGATCCAAAGAATCCTGACAAAGTCTTCAGACTCAACAAGGCCCTCTATGGCCTCAAGCAGGCCCCTCGGGCGTGGTATGATACTTTGAAGGAATTCCTCATGAAGAATGGCTTTACACCTAGTTCACTCGACCCTACTCTCTTTACTAAATCTTATGATGGTGAACTATTTGTGTGCCAAATATATGTTGATGATATTATCTTTGGCTGTACTGTCCAACGTTATAGTGATGAATTTGCCTATATGATGAGTGAAGAATAACAAATGTATATGATGGGAGAGTTGAAATTCTTCTTAGGTCTTCAAATTCGTCAACAACGCAATGGCATATTCATATCTCAGGAGAAATACCTCAAGGATGTACTGAGGAAATACAGCATGCAAGATTGCAAAGGAGTCAAAATTCCTATGCCCACAAATGGCCATCTGTGCACTGATGAAAATGGTATTGACTTCGATCATAAGGTATACCGCTCCATGATTGGTTTTTTATTGTACATATGTGCATCTAGGCCAGATATAATGCTTAGTGTTTGCATGTGTGCCTGATTTCAAGATACACCGAAGGAATCACACCATAAGGCTGTGAAGCATATTCTTCGATGTCTAGCTCACACACCAACACTTGGATTATGGTACCCCAAGGGCTCGGTTTTTCATCTCATTGGATATTCTGACTCTGACTATGCTGGTGATCATGTGGACCACAAGTCAACATCTGGTACATGTCATTTCTCGAAGAAACAGAACTGTGTATCACTGTCTACTGCCGAAGCTGAGTACATTGCTGCTGGTTCTTGCTGTGCTCAACTGCTATGGATGAAGCAAATTGTCAAGGACTACGACGTCAACGTGAAGAATGTGCCTCTCCTCCGTGACAATGAGAGTGCCATCAAGATTGCTCACAACCCAGTTCAACACTCGAAGACAAAGCACATTCAGATTCATCATCATTTTCTTCGTGATCATGTGTTGAACGACGACATTTCTATTGAGCATGTGAAGACTGAAGAACAGATAGCCGATATCTTCACAAAGCCCTTGGATGAGAAGAGATTTAGCAAGTTGCGGTGTGAGCTAAATATCTTAGAATCTTCGAATGTTCTTTGGAAAGGACACTCATCCTAACACTTATGCAAAATTGATGACTTAGATGTGCAACACATGAAGAAATGTTTTTCTTCAATCAATGAAGAATAACACTCTAAGTGTGAAGAAGTTAACGAAGAATTTGATTCTCATAACCCTATGACAATTGTACGCGGTGTCTGAAATCATCATTCTTATACGGTGGGTCACGCCACCACCAAAAGTTGAAAATCTTCATTTTGAGTTTTTCCTCAGTTTCTTGAAATTCCTGAGTTGTTCAAATTCTTCAACTTCTCAAAATCTTCACTGGTTCCGTCGTTTTTCTTCTTTGGCTATATATATATATATATATATATATATATATATATATATATATATATATATATATATGAGTTTATGTCCTCTAGAGCATTCACTTATGGTTAATTCTTCAAGTTGGTTTTTCTGCTAAGTGAGTGTGATCGGACCCTTCCCCCTCTATGCTATACTCAACCCAATTTATTTACAAATTCTTCATGTGCGTTCTATTTGAAACTCGTTCAAAATCTTCACTCTGTACTTGTCAGGTGAAGAATTTGCGAACGGAACGTTAAAACTTATCTTATCCAAAATTTCGGCTTTGCCACTCAAACCGTTCCGAATCCCACGATATATTTTTCTATTCACCCACGATCTCCACTTCTCAGTACATGGGTTACACATGCCATGCGAAGGAGAAGGGTCAGGGGCATGTTCGTCCAAAATCTTCGGGCGAACAGTTTTTCACCGTGGCTATAAATACCCCCTCTCCCCTTCCTCACTTCTTTTACTCCGCTCGACATCTCTTTCCCGCTCGAGCTTCTCAAACCGTAGCGCCGCCGCTACTCCATCTTCGCTGATGAGGAAGAGTTTCACTGCCTCGACCTAGTCGCCGTCGTACTCGCGCTGGCTGCGGAAATCCTCACTCCGCCGCCGCCGTAGCTGTCTTCCTCCGCCGAGTTAGGGCGTGGAAGATCTACACAGACGAACTTCACCTCTCCATCACACAGTTCGTCGTGTTCTTCGTCTAGGGTAATTAAAAGTTACTTTTACTACCCTCTTTGATTCGAATGTTTTCTACAAAATCTTCAAAGGTGTTTTTCTTCAAATCCTCACACACTAAAACACCTCACAAGTCATCTGTTCTTGATTCGTTTCTCTAAGCATCATTTTTCTTCAAGATTCCTCAATTGTGTGGATTTTCGATCTATACAACTCTGGAACCTAAGACAAAGAACGCTTAGTGAAATTCTTCAAGACTCATCTGGTCAAATTCCTCAAACTTGTTCTTTTTGAAAAACCTTCTGAGAACGCATATGACCTCTCCAAATTCCTCGCAACTATACTCTGTTCACAGGTACTCATGTCCGCTGCTGAATCACTAGGTTCTCATCAACTTAACTCATTTGCAGCGTTCCTTAAAGAAAAGTTGCATACTTCTTCAGAGAATTCAATTGTTCAAATTCCTCAACTGAAGAATATGGCAGACGGTAAGAAGCCACAGAAAGGAGGAAAGAAGCCTGAGGTCATTACTGCCTTTGAGATCCCTGATGACATATACACAGACTATTGCACTCCTGATGAGGCCAAGTTTGGTAAGGAGAACAAAAATCAGCGCAAGGTCCGCATCCAGAGGATTGAAAGGAGATGGGCAAGATAATGGAGGGAGTATAGGTACGCAACTCCAAAGTACATGAAAAAATTTGCACTCAATCCTCCATGCCCAAGACCTCCATTGGCACCTGGCCAATAGTTGATCCCACTAGCCTCAAGTGCGGTGAGGACTTTCCTGAAGAATGGGCCAAGCACCAAGCCAAGTTGGCTAGACAAGCCGAAGAAGCAGTGAGGAAATTCAATGAAGACTCTGCTACTGCTGCTACCACTGAGGCCTCTGTCAAGCCGAAGAAATCTATGGCAAAGAAGCCTGCGCGCAAGCCAAGTGCTTCACCAACAGTGCCCTCAAGGCCAAGTTCCTCAGCAATGCCCTCATGGCCAGAATATTCAAAGCCCTCAAGGCCAATTCCTCATGCTGCTCCTGCTCCTTCAAAATCCTCAGCTCCTCGAAAGTCCTCAGCTGTTCCGACAAAGTCCTCAGCACCTGTGCATCCTGCCACGTGCCAAAGGACTACAAGCATCTCCATTGCCTCAGGTGTCTCAGCTAGTTCCTTAGCTGCTCCAAGTTCCTCAGCTGGCCCCTATCTGCTGAAGAAAAAGTCCACTGCTAGATGAGGTCCTCGCCCTAGTCCTCAGAAGAAGCAGGTCGCCTTCCAAGTGCCCTCTGATGATGATGAGGCTGATGATGAAGAACTTGCCGAGATCATCAGAGACAGGCAAGCCAGGGCCCCTAGAGCCAAAGGCACAAATGTGCCACTACTACTGGATCCAAGGTTGATCCTCGATTATATTGATCTCTGGCACAAGGACCCAAACACTCCTATGCCTGACTTCAAGTTGACACCTGGCCAAAATCACATGCTGACTCATTTCATCCAAGAAGAGAAATGAAATATGAGAGGGCCAGGCAGATCAAGAAGGCGCAATACAAGAAGGAGAAATTTCTGAAGAACAACGTTATCTCTATGACAACTGATAAACTTATAAAAGTCCAGTCTGAAATCAAAACCCTCAGCGATGATTTCAATGCCTACTATGCTGATTGGCAAGGAGCCAAAGTCAGGTTTGTTAAACTAACTGAGAAGTTCACCTCCAATGTTGCAACTCCATCGCAACAGGAAATTCCTCAGGCTGAAGCATCTGCTCAGCAAACTGAAGAACATGCCAGTACCGCTGATGACTTTCAGGCTGCTGAAGAAAATGTGAGTTCCAGGGCTGATGATTCCATTCTAGCCGCTGAAGAAATTGCCAGGGCATCCACTAGTGGTGCACCTGAAGAAACTGAAGAAGTCAGGGCAGCTGCATCAGTTGTGCCTGAAGAACATCAACCAAATTCCTCTGCTCCTCCTGCGCCTACACCAACAACAATCCTTCCATCTGCATCAGATGTGAAGAAGACCAAGGCTGCAGAGCGTGCAGTAGTGAAGAAAAGGAAAGCATCAGCTGCTTCAAATTCATCAGCTCCGAAGAAGATGAAGCCTATGACAAGTTCATTTGCAAATCCCATTGATGTTGTTCCGATCTCAACCATGCCATCAAAGGACCTTGTTCCTTTTGATGAAGAGTATGTGATCCCTAGCGGATCAGATGAAGAAAATCATTCTGCTGCTTCGTCAGAGCAGATTGATGAAGAAATTGAAGTGGATAAGATCCCTTCAACACCAGTTGTTTCCTCGCCAATGCCACAGTTCACAGCTAAAGAGGCTGGCGTTGAAGAAATGGAAGATGAATATGTGAACATTGGGAGTACTACCCCAGTGATGAATGATGAATTTTGGGAAAGTCAACACCCCAATTCTCCACTCTTCACCCCTTTACAACAAATACCTCAGTCCCTTGCACCAACTGTTCAAATGGGCTCTGAAGAAAATCACCCCACTTCATCTGTACGTGAAGAAATTCCAGCCACTAGTGCTGAAGAAACTGCTGTTGTTGATCACTTGAACACGCAAACTGCCACTGAAGAGGAACCAGAAATTCCTCAGCATGAAGAACCTGAGATTGCGATTCCCGAGGTTGTGATGAAACTCACTGACACTCCTCTGCCCAAGCCAAAGGATCCGTTCTCAAGGAAGCAAAAGTTCAAGGCTGAAGATTTCTTTGGCGAGCATATATTCTTCACAGACTACAACCCCTATGACTCTGCTCGCATAAGGAAGAGGCGTTTCTGGACGGCCAGTCAGGCTAATTTCTATTCCTTAGTGTTGTTCAACAAAGACAAAGTCTTCGATGATGCACACATTCCTCATGTGGATATGGAATCTCTGCCATGCTTCGAGCCAGTCCTTAGTGTTCTTCACGACGTTGGACTGTTAAACTTCTGCACTGACATATGTGATTGGAATGAAGAACTCATTCTTCAATTTTATGCGACGCTGCACATCACTGGAGATTCTGAAGATGTGAACTCATGGGTGCTGGACTGGATGTCTGAAAATACTCACTACAAGGCATCAGCTACTCAATTGCTTCGTGCCTTACCACTCAGTCCTCCCCTTGAAGTTGCTCGATGTGTCTACAGTGAACCTGAGCTTACAAATCATTACATGCAAGTGCTGATGAAGCCTTTGAAGCCAGGGCAGGCCCCACGAACCAAATTCCTCATCAAGGAATTACTATATGTGCCTCGGACTGTCTATCGCATTCTGACGAAGACATTGAGTCCCATCAAGGGCCACGACTCGAATGATGAAGAAGTCGTTGGCATCATGAAGAATCCGCTTTTCAATATCATTCATGGCATTCCCGTCAACTTCCATGAATTCTTCATGAGGACTCTGGCCAATATCGCTATGTCACCTTTTGAGCTGAAGCCTTATGCACCTTGGATTATGAGATTCATCAAAACAAGGTCTTCACTCAACTACAAAGCTGATACACTGAACCACTGCAGCTACTTGCCTCCGATTGAAGTCCTCAAACGAACATTTTCCTCAGCTGATGACAAGGGCAAGGCCACTGCTATTATAGATGAAGGCATTCGTCCATTGGATGGCCAATTTCGCAAGGCTGCATCCTAATCAACCAATGATGACTCTGCCACCCATGACTCTGCCGCCAACACAGCCAAGCAAAATCCTCAAGGCACAGCACCCAGGGTGATGACTGATCGTGAGCTACTCCTCAGTCTTCATCGGAAGGTTGATCGCAATCATAAATGGGTCAAGAGACAGTTTGGTTCAATTCTTCACAACATGACCTCAACCTATAATGCAGTGAAGAAAAATCAATACTACCTCCATGAAACCTTCAACCGTACCTGGGCTGTTTTGTCTCATGTCTACAGCGAAGAAGATCTGAAGAAAATGGGACTCAAGGAAGAGTTTGACTGGTCTGCACCTCCACGGAAGAAATACAAGAAGGTAAAGTTCCTTCCTTGGTGGACAGCTCCTATTCTTCATCGCGCAACACTGATGAACATGAAGACTTGGACGACACTGTGGCAGGCCCTACTACGACAAACGACCCCGACAACGTTGGCGCTCCTTCATCAATTTGATATTCTTCAGGGGCGTTAGTCCTCATTTTTGATCCTTTTGGTCGTTTGATGACAAAGGGGGAGAAATTTGAGTTAGTCTTCAAACGGGTCTACTATATGGGCGTTTTTTTGCTAAGTTACAACTCTCGTTATTCTGAAACTTTATTGGATCGAGTTGTAAACTTAAACCGGATGGTGCTCTCATACTTTTGGTGTGTTATTCTGTATGCTTATTCCTCGTTAATATTATTGCACGCATGCTGAATTTCATCAGTCACCATATTTCATCATGCATTTCAAATTGTTCATAATATATGTCAAATGCGTGTATGAATTACAAGATATAGGGGGAGATCTCCATGATTCAGCTCTTCAAGTGTGCATTGCTTCAAAACCAAATTCCTCACTATGCACATCTTCAGGGGGAGTTCTTCTACATCTTGCAATCAAATTCCTCAATATCGTTATTTACACTTCATATGTTTATCCTCGTTGAAAACTTAACCTATATTGTCATCAATCACCAAAAAGGGGGAGATTGTAAGTGCATCTAGTGCCCCTTAGTGATTTTGGTGTACTGAAGACTTATAGGTTAGGGGACTAATGCGTTTATGAGTATACATAGGTCTATAAGTCTGTGAGGAGTTTGATATTTACAGAGAAAGTCGACCACTAAAAATGAAGTTCTTCGACTGAAGACTTTGGTATTCTGAAGACTTTCTGAAGACTTTGAAAGTGAAGAAATTGGTGTGACCTTGAAGACTTGGTATTCATTCGAGGAATATGAAGCATGAAGACTTTTGTTTTCATAGTTTCTTTTTCTCTTTCTTGAGTCATAGGAAACACCGTACTGTTAAAGGGGGTCGAGGAAATACTAAGGAAAAATTTCCAAGTGATGCTCAACTCAAAATCCTACACCTACCAATCCCTTCGAGTGAAGCCATTGGAAATCTCATACAGTTCAGTAAATTTCTTTAGTGACAGAGACGAAGTTCTTCTGGTCTCTGAGGAATTTTTTCTGACTGAGGAGTTAGGAATTCGCCAGTGCAGATTGCCTACACAGTGAGGAACATGATAGCCCTGAGGAATTTGAGCCTCAAATTTCAGACCGTTGCTGTGCTGCGTGCCAGCTTTCCCAAAATATCTTATCCACCTAACGGTCATATCATTGAAGGGCATTTATGTCTTATCATGTCGGGTTGCTCCCTAGGCTATAAATAGCCGCCCCTACAACCACTAGCTGGTTGGCTGCTTTGAGAGAAACTGACACTTGTCATTTGAGAGCAACCCATCCTCCGAGGACTTTGAGCGAAAATCATCGAGTAAGGAAAAACCCAAATCCAAACACCTACAAACCCAAAGTGATTGAGCATCACTGAAGAGATTGATCCTGCGTGGATCCGATGCTTGTTACCTTTGAAGACTGTGCTTCTTCCAGACGGTTAGGCGTCATGGTCTAGAGCATCCAAGAGGAATTGTAAATCGTCGAGTGACCGAGTTTGTGAAGGTTCGGAAGTCACCTGAAGACTTGCCACGAGTGATTGGACGAGGTCTGTGTGACCTTAGTTCAAGGAGAATACGGTGAGGACTGTGTGTCCTCAGGTTTAAATACCTAGCCGCTCCAACCAGATGTACAACTGAGACAACAGTTGGAACTGGTCTACCAAATCATTGTCTTCACCAAGCCAACTGGTTCTATTTCCTCAACTCTTTCATTTCCTCAGTATTGTGCTGTGTGCTTGTCATATCTGTGTTTGAACACTTTGACTGAAGACTTTCTCAATTTCCTCAGTTCAATTTCTTCAGTCTGTTTGTCTTCATCCTGTGTTATCCTGTGATTACGCTTTATGTACTCAGTGCTTGTCTTGATTTCATCATGATGACTATGCTTGTCTTCTGTTATGTTTACTTCAGTACTTATTCCGCTGCAAGTAGTTCTTCGCTAAGGAATTTCCTCACCCACAAATTCCTCAATGAAGAATTTCATAAAAATCGCCTATTCACCCCCCTCTAGTCGATATAACGCACTTTCAACTTGCTCGCTGCCGCAGTATGGGCAGATCCTGGCCGTCGGCGCCCTTCTAGTAACATCTCGACGACCCTCAGGTACAGCTTCCTCCAGCCTTGCTCCACTGCCCATCTTCCCGCGTTGCCGCATGTGGAACTTGTTTAGTTGTTTGCTTAAAACGTATCCCGGCCAGCGCACTTTCCATCTTGCAATCTCGTCCTCAAACCATTTTTGGTAAACCACCATGCTGCTATCTTTCCCTTATTACATGGAATATGCTTCTTTTTTGTCAGCATATGTGTCTTCAACTCGTGTTATTGGGCAGTAATTGTTTCCTTTCTGCCTCCTTCTGCAAACAGGGCTATCCATTTTCACCTCGTTGCTATTGCGACCTTTTGGTGAACTGCACAAATCACTTTTTTCTTAAGAGTGTTTTGTGTAGTTCCGCCAAAATGTCACATGGGCAACGTTTTTACATTCCTGTGGGACTGCAGTAAGGGAGATTGGTTTTGCTATCCTCCTCATCCAACTCCTTGCCTAATCTTCTCCAACAAGTAGTTAGTCCTAAAGAGAGATCGCAGAGGTGATCGGCTTCTATTTGTGTGTGTTATGTTTCATCATCTAGTTCCACTATTATTGTAATCACACTGACTGGATATCTTTGCAAACAGGGATGGTCTGCTTGATTTTAATGGATCTGCACAAAATGATCGGATTGTGGTGTCCTCCATACACCTCTTTTTTGGCTACAGAGCTGGGTGAAACTAGCTGCCTAGCAATGAACACTATGCCCATGAAATGGAGCCATGCCTACGAACAACATCGATCAATTATATATTTTTCTTTATTTGTACACCATCTCACAACTTTGTCTTCAAAGAATACATTAGGCCCTATATAAAATCTTATCAATAGTCAAAACCAAGTGTTCTAAACGAGTTCAAAACGAGAAAATGGACCCACTCACGGCATGGCACGCCTGTCTCGTTTGGTCCGTCAGTCAAAGTGCTTCCTCTTCTTGGCATAACAATAGAGTACAATATTTTTTTAGAATGCTCTTGGCATGTCAGTAACATGTGATGAGTTAACCGACCTCAATAGATGGCAAAACGCCAGCCCGCCGCACATTGAGAGAGACGAGGAGCGAGAAGCGATACGGGCTGCTGGATTACTAGAGCTAGGTGTCGCACGGAGGCCAAGAAAAATGGTGATAGCGTGGGTTAGCCATGTAGTATGATGTAACTACACTGGGCGGCCGTGTTTCGTACTCTTCCAGTCCACTGTGGAGATGATTGGTTGATTTTATATCGTTGAATAATATAAAATTTTATGAGTGCGGACGCTCCACCACGAGTTTCCTTGCTCCTTCTCGGTCGTCCAGAATCTATGCTCTTCCACACTTTTTTATTGACATGAGCTTTGTTCATCCCTTTGCCAACACGCGGCAACTCGTAGAGCGACAAGAAGCTTGTTTACTACACCTTCTCCCTCGCCAACGCGTGCGTGGTGGCTCGCAGCATGAGGAGAAACTTTTGCTGCGGTGGACGTGCAGCAGTTCATAGTGGGAGTAACATAGCGCAGTCCAAGACAAGTTTGCTTATGTGGCATGTATTTAATGAGGAGAGATGTGTTTAGAGTAACATAATATGTAGTGTGGGAAACAAGAGAGTAGTCCATTGTAGAAACTAGGGTGGTGCCGGATTAATTCCGCATGTAAATAAGCTTGTAAGGCTAGTCATAGTGGGAGTAACATAGGTAGTAACAAGCATGCCACATAAGCAAAAAATATGATGTGGCAAGTAATTAAAGAAGAGAGAGGCAAATAGAGTAACATAATATGTTACCATCACATAACATTTCTCAATGCAAAATGATTCTACAAAGTAATAAATGAGGTGATGCATGGCAATGCACATATGTTACTACCCACTATAGAGGTAGTAACAAAGACTAGTGTCATATGCATGACACTACTCTAAGTTACTCCCCACTATGACCAGCCTAACCGTGGATTTGGGGCTCTTTCCCCTCTCTTCTTTAATGAATGATACGCACACTCGTGCGTATTCGAGAAAAAAACATGTTACTGTAACATAGCGCTTTCCAAGAGAGGATCGATGAGTCTACAAGGTAATAAATGAAGCCAACTACCATGACACTACTACTATGTTACTTTGCATTATGGAGGTAGTAACTTAGACTAGTGTCATATGCATGACACTAGTCTAAGTTACTCTGCACTATGACCAGACTAAGAGCATGCTTAATAGTACAGCCAGCTGATGGCTATAAGAAACTGCCATGTCATGTATAGCCATCATTTATAGTCACACATATAATAGTGTGGGCTACAAGGTTGGTTATAACATCACTTGGTACTTTTTTTAACCTTCTCTCTTTCTCTTTCTTCACATTTATTCTATTTGTCTAGTAATCCGCATATAGCTAGGCTCTTGCATGAGAGCCGGCTCCCCAAATTTTTCCTCGTCATCATCTGAGTCCTAGAAGATCTCACCCACATCAACATCAGGCATGCAACCTCTTTGATAGACAACGTGCACAGAAGGAGTAGAGGCGACTTGGGACGCACCACATCGTGGGCACTCCGTATGTGCTTGTGTGCGTGCAGCATGCGTGCTTTTCCATCGGTGCTAGCTCTAAGGCCGAGGTTGCGGTCGTCTTCGTCTCCGACTAGTCGTTGAGCAACGACGGCAAAGAGGTGTTGCAAGAGATGCGTAGGCGCCGTTGTGTGCGAGCTTTGCCGTAGCACGATGAACCGGACGTCGCCGTAGATGACGCACGCCTCCATGCAGCCGAGTGTTTGCGCATGCATGTGTTATTCACATGCATTCTGCGGTCGAGTGTGTGTGCATGCATGTCTTGTGTACGTACGTTGTGTGCTCCATGATGTGCGCGTATGTGCATGAGTTGGATTGGCATGAGTTAGTGCATTGGCGTGTGTACATGCGTGGCTACATGTGTCCTGTACATGTGTGGCTTCTTGCGTGGTTATCAATATAAACTATAAAACATCTTCAACTTAGCATCCTGATGTATCATCTCCACTCCCTCCGTCCGGTGAAGTGTGTATGTTTGGGTTTAAAATTTGTCCACAAAAGAGTGTGCTTCTATCTTTCCAATGCACTTTAAAGTATATTCTCTCATCACACGGTAATCAAGACTAATAGCATTCTATACATAGTCTTCTTAATTTCTACATGCACTTAGCTCATTGGGGCTTGGGTAATTAGAGTGGAGAGAGATAGTGGCTTGCATCTTCCCAATGTGTTTTTTACTTCACTCTATAATTTGTCCTAAAATTTCTATATGTACACTTTTCACCGGACGGAGGGAGTAGTAGTTAGCGAATAGTTCATGTTCTTTTATTTGTTTATAGGTGGGCAGGCAGCAAAAAACAGGGGGAAATGGGCAAGGTTCCTTGCAGACGATCCACCGCGAGGTTCCTTGCTCCTTCTCGGTCGTCGGCAATCTATGTTGTTCAACTCTTTTTTTTACGTGAGCTTTGTTCATCCTTTTGCCAACACGCGATACATCTAGCATCAAGGTGCACGTGTCATGCAAGAAAATGGAGATAATCAGATAAGCAGTGCGTAAGTGCACCGTGCACTTCGATGGCACCTACTACGCAATATTTTTTCTCCTCGATGGCACGTGAATAGTGCACGTACTCAACGTCGCAGCACGGGATGGGGGGTAGCCATGACATGGTCAGCCCTTTTTTGGAGAGAGTATGTACTAAATAACTTTGATGTGTCCCGTCAACTCGCAGAATGACGAGAAGCTTGCTTACTACGCCTTCTCCCTAGCCAACGCATGCGCGGTGGCTCGCGGCATGAGGAGAAACTTTTGCTTAGAAGCGGTGGATGTGCTGCAGTTCATTTGGTGTCAGATTGCCAGAAGTACTACTGTAGTACCATCATTATTGTTCGACTTCCAGAAGAGGCGAAGAGGCAAGCGCAAGGTCACCTACTAACCTTAGGCTAGGCATAGTGGGAGTAACATAAGTAGGGGTGCCTCCCTTTTTTTATTCTAGAAACAACCACACGCGAATATTGGACGGTAGCAGCACAACAACTGAATCAAAAAATCAAAACCAACCAATGAACTACTACTACTAGTGAGCGTTTGCTAGTATCATGTACTCCGTCTGTCCATGTATATAGGGCTTAATGCATTTTCCGAGACAAACTTTGGCCCTGTTTGGATCCATGGGTTAGAGTTAGTTTGAGCTAGTTGGGGCTCAAATAGCCCTAAAGTATCCAAACATGAGGGTTAAATTGGAGCAAGTTTCCACAAACCCACCAAAAAAACTATCCAACCCAAGAGTCTGTAACATGTGATGAGTTAACCGACCTCAATAAACAGCGAAAACGCCAACCCGCCGCACTTTGTTCATCCTTTTGCCAACACGCGGGATATCTAGCATCAAGGTGCACGTGTCATGCAAGAAAATGGAGATAAGCAGTGCGTAAGTGAGTCATGCACTACGATGGCACCTAGTGCTACGCAATATTTTTCCTCCTCGATGGCACGTGAATAGTGCACATACTCAATGTCCGAGCACGGGATGGTAGCCATGGACATGGTCGGCCCTTTTTGAAGAGAGTACTAAATACTACTACATATTAACTTTGATGTGTCTTGTTAACTCGCAGAACGACAAGAAGCACACACTGAAACTACCCAGAGTGGGAGTAACATCTACACTTATAAAAAACAGAGTGGTGATGGTGGTGTGTCTGCCATCCTGCAATATAGGCCGTCCAATTTATATCTGACGTATAGGAAGGAAACTATGGAAATTTTGCAAAATCTACACTCTTATAAAAAAGTAGAGTTGGTGATGATGGTGTGCCTGCCATCCTGCAATATAGGTCGTCCGATTTATATCTGACGTATAGGAAGGAAAATATGGAAATTTTGCAAAAAGGTACCCACACACCTCTCCACATTTGCAAATAAGTCCTTCCCTCATTCATCCTTTTCTCTCACAAGATAAACTAGTCATACAAATGCATCTTGATGTTACGTGCGACACACGGGCATCTTGCTAGTAGGTAGTAACATCACACATGTCTAGATAAACTAGATGATGTGGCAAGCAATAAATGAAGAAAGAGAGGAAAGTAGTAACATCACACATATCAAGGCAAGATGTGTCTATAGCCTAATAAATGAAGTGTTGCATGTTACCACACATATGTTAGCCCCCTGATACTGTTACTATAGAGGTAGTACTAACATAGACTAGTAACATGAGTAACATGAGCATGTTACTAGTCTATGTTACTACCCATTGTGGCTAGTCTGAGGGGGGGTGTCTCCAACAGTGTTCCTCGGCTTGCACCTCTTGCATCACGGTGGTCCAGCTTGGAGTCATTCATCTGGTACACTTGGCATCTTGTGACGACCCCGATTCAATCGTACACTAATCATGCATGCAAATGTGTACGATCAAGATCAGGGACTCACGGGAAGATATCACAACACTACTCTACAAATAAAAATAAGTCATACAAGCATCATAATACAAGCCAGGGCCCTCGAGGGCTCGAATACAAGTGCTCGATCATAGACGAGTCAGCGGAAGCAACAATATCTGAGTACAGACATAAGTTAAACAAGTTTGCCTTAAGAAGGCTAGCACAAACTGGGATACAGATCGAACGAGGCGCAGGCCTCCTGCCTGGGATCCTCCTAACTACTCCTGGTTGTCATCAGCGGGCTGCACGTAGTAGTAGGCACCTCCAGAGTAGTAGGAGTCATCGTCGAAGGTGGCGCCTGGATCCTGGGCTCCATCGTCTGGTTGCGGCAGCTGGGTAGAAGGGAAAGGGGAAAAAAGGGGAGAAAAGCAACCGTGAGTACTCATCCAAAGTACTCGCAAGCAAGGAGCTACACTACATATGCATGGATATATGTGTAAAGGGCCATATCAGTGGACTGAACTGCAAAATGCCAGAATAAGAGGGGGATATCTAGTCTTATCGAAGACTACGCTTCTGGTCGCCTCCGTCTTGCAGCATATAGAAGAGAGTAGACTGAAGTCCTCCAAGTAGCATCGTATAGCATAATCCTACCCGGCGATCCCCTCCTCGATGCCCTGTTGGAGAGCCATCACCGGGTTGTATCTGGCACTTGGAAGGGTGCGTTTTATTAAGTATCCGGTTCTAGTTGTCATAAGGTCAAGGTACAACTCCGGGTCGTCCTTTTACCGAGGGACACGGCTATTCGAATAGATAAACTTCCCTGTAGGGGTGCACCACATAGCCCAACACGCTTGATCCCATTTGGCCGGACACACTTTTCTGGGTCATGCCCGGCCTCGGAATATCAACACGTCGCAGCCCCACCTAGGCACAACAGAGCGGTTAGCACGCCGGTCTAAACCTAAGCGCGCAGGGGTCTGGGCCCATCGCCCTGAGCACACCTGCACGTTGCGTACGCGGCCGGAGAGCAGACCTAGCAACCTCCATTTCAAAGGAAGTCACGTTACGCGGTCCAACCCGGCGCGCGCCGCTCAGTCGCTGACGTCACGAAGTGCTTCGGCTGATACCACGACGTCGGGATACCCATAACTACTCCCGCGTAGGTGGTTAGTGCGTATAGACCAAATGGCCAGACTCAGATCAAATACCCAGATCTCGTTAAGTGTGTTAAGTATCGCGAACGCCGACTAGGGCCAGGCCCACCTCTCTCCTAGGTGGTCTGAACCTGCCCTGTCGCTCCGCCACAAAGTAACAGTCGGGGGCCGTCGGGAACCCAGGCCCACCTCTACCGGGATGGAGCCACCTGCCCCTTCAGCCCCCATCTCCGAACGGTATCACATGTAATGTAACAGTGTATAGTATATAGTATATGCCCGTGATCACCCCCGAGTGATCACGGCCCGATAGTATAGCATGGCAGACGGACAAGAGTGTAGGGGCACTGATGGAACACTAGCATCCTATACTAAGCAGTAGGATTGCAGGTAAAGGTATCAACAGCAGTATCAAAGACAGGCTATGCATCAGGATAGGAATAACGAAAGCAGTAACAAGCTACACTACTCTAATGCAAGCAGTATAGGGAAGAGTAGGCGATATCTGGTGATCAAGGGGGGGCTTGCCTGGTTGCTCTGGCAAGGAGGACGTGTCGTCAACACCGTAGTCGAACTGGGGGTCGCCGGCAGCCTCGGGGTCTACCGAAAAGAAGTAACGGAGGGGAAACACAATAAATAACAGAGCAATCTAAGCAACACAAGGCATAACATGGCAATACGCGGTGCTAGGCGTGTTCTAACGCAGTACTAGGTGATACCATGAAAGGGGGGAAACATCCGGGAAAGGATTCCCGGTGTTTTGTGTTTTCGGGCAGAGGAGCCGGAGGGGGAAAGTTGCGAGTTCGATAGGTTAGGGGGGTGTGGCGGACGAACGGGCTACGTATCCGGGTTCGTCTCGTCGTTCTGAGCAACTTTCATGTTGAAAATATTTTAATCCGAGTTACGGATTAAAAGATATGATTTTCTAAAGGTTTTATTAAAATTCTGGAATTTAATTAATTAATTAATTCGAAATTAGATTTATGACATCAGCATGAGGTCATGCTGACGTCAGCAGTCAGTAGAGTCGACTGGGTCAAACTGACATGTGGGTCCAGTGGGACCCACCTGTCATTCTCTGATTAGGTTAATTAGGGTTAACTAACTAATTATTGTTTTGATTAAACTAACAGTTAATTAGGTTAATATAATTATGATTAATTAACTTAATTAATTCTTTAATTAATTAATTAATTAATATTTTAATTATTATATTTATTATTTATTTTTCTTCTTTTTTTTAAAAAAACGTTCCAGGGCTGGGCCCCGTTTGTCATAGGGCCTAGGGGGCCATAGCGGGTTCGGGCGCAATGGGCGCGGGCGCGGTTGCGGGCAACGGGCACCGGCGTGCGGGCATGGTGACCGGCCCCAACAGGGCGCCCGAGGGGGGTGCCGGCGAGGCGCGGAGCGGGGCGAGGATGGCGGGGCGCCGCCGGCCACCGCACAAGCTGCAGCAGGGCGTAGGGAGCCCAGGCCGGTGTGTGGGCGCGCGGGAACGGCGGTCGGCAACGGCGCGGTCCCGAGCAGTAGCAGGGGACGGGGATGGCGAAGCTCGACGGAGTCCGGTGGTGGAGCCGGTCGGGGAAGGAGAGGCGGGGGCGGAACGGTCCGGCGCGGCAGGGCGCCTCCGGGGCGAGGTGCAGCTAGGTGAGGCTCGGTCGCGTGCGGGGCGGTGCGTGCGTGCTGTGGATAGCAGGGCACTGCGGTGGCGAAGCAGCACGAGGCCGGTGGCCATCGGGGACGGCGCCAGGCCACGACGCGGACAGCGGGCACGGTCGGATCCCGCGACGGAAGCAGAGGGGGAAGAAGAGAGGGGCGATGCTCACGGAGGGTGCAGGGGATCGGGCGGCAAGGCGCGATGAAGCGAGTCGGGGAGGAGGCGAGGACGAAGCAGTCCGGCGAGGAGGAGACGAGGAGGACGAGGCGACGGGCGGTGGAGGGTTCCGGTGAGGAGGAGGCCGTGGCACGGGCGCGAGGGAGGGGGTCGTCGCTGGCGGGCGGCTCGTCCACCGCAGCAGGGTCGCCAGGCGGTGCGGGGTTGGCGAGGCATCGGCAGGGAAGGGCTTGGGCGCGGGAGTGGCAACGGAGGTGGGTGCGGCTCCGATGGGTATTCCGGGCGGCGGCGAACGCCCCCGATCCGATCTGGATCGGGGAGGGGGCAGAGGAGTGGAGCGAGTGGGGGGAGGTGGGGTGACTGGGAGAGGGGCGTGGGTTAGGGTTACGGGAGGGTGGCCGGCCTAAGTAGGCCAGATGTGTGCGGGCGGGCCGGCCTAGTTGGATGGCCAGCTGGGTCGAGGCCCAGTGAGGGGGGGCGCTTTTGATTTCTTTTGCTTTTATTATTATTATTATTATTTGTTCCTTTTCTGTTTTTTTTGTTACCCTTTATTTTTAGTTTAGTAAAATATGACAACAGCTCCAAAAATAGTGTTTTAAAATAACCCACTGCCTTAAAAGTTTGGTGACTAATTAAACTAGTTTTAAATTTGCTTATTAATTTTAAAAGCATTCTCATAATTATTTCGCTACTGTTTTATTTAGTTTAGAGCCTTTGAACTTTTTTATAAAAGTGTGGTTTCTCCACGATAATTACCTATGCATTATTAGGCTCCACCCGAACATTTAGTTTGCTTTATATTTGAAAACTTTTATTGTTTGTTTGATTTTGGATTTAAATTTGAATCGGTTTCGAACTAACTAGAGATTAGCAACAGTAACCGAGGGGTCATGGCATGATTAGCGTGGGATTACTGTAGCGTAACTATCTGGGCGTCACAATTCTCCTCCACTATAAGAAATCTCGTCCCGAGATTTAAGAGGGGAGTAAGGGGGAAGAATAGGTTACGAAATTCTAACGATTCTTCTCGGTCTTGGTTGCTCTTCTTGAAGTGGTCGATCCATAGCGCTGATGTCTTCATTCCTATGCATCAATGCATCATGATGAGGTTGTCGTCCTTTCTTCGGAATCTTAATCATATTTACGAATAGGTAACGGGGCAGATCGGCAACGACAGAATGCTATAAGGGTAATAATTTGGGATTAACCCATGAATGAGCGTAAGATTATCTCTCGAGTTGAACATATGAAATACATCGAGAGTAAGGTACGAAGGTACAATAAGAGGTTCCAAGCGGATAGACAGTTGCTCGAAGTCTGAACCAGAGTAAGAAAGTGGTTCAGAGTAGCGAGAGTAAGTATTGCGTCTGATACCAGAATAGATCACTAGGATGGTGGCCCGTGAATTACATACGAGGTCACGCGCGAGGAATAACTTTGGGAATAGGGGGTGTACAGGACAGTCAGGTTTCGATCCTGTGGAACTGTGGGTTATGCGCCCACCATGTTTTTTTTAAATAGGAGCGGTGGCATCTTGCACGGCCACGATAGCAAGGCATGTTAGAGGGTAGCCTGTCAGTTACGTCGACAACAACATCGATACCAAGGGCGAGGGATGAAGAGAACCATTTTCCTGCTCGTTGAACGAGGCGGACCAATAGGCAAGGATCTCGTCCCTCGGTGGTTACCGGAATGTCATCAACAAAAGTAACAGGGTCTAACTGACAGATTGGTACACCAAGGTGCTTACAAAAGCAGTGACTTATTACTGCTTAGATCATATAAATCCTAGAAAGGGTTTAAACAAACCAACGGAAAGGAAAAGTGTCTGTCAGATTAAACGGAACAATGGAAAGGTAACTATGTTTAAACACATGTTTCAGGGATATATCATTCCCAAGGACAATCAGAGCATGATATCCATGACGGGATATAATGCAGAAAACCCTTTAGGTAAGGGAGGAGGAACTACATTACCCATACATCGGTGTTTGGATAATTGAGCAAGAAACATTTAGCATTGGGCTTCAAATGTTCTTATTGAAAATCGGAGTAACATAGACATGCTTCGAGATAGCATTGACATGGTCATCAAGTGAAGATCAGACTTAGGATACACAAATGATCCATCAGGAAAACTCATAGAATAAGTCTTACAATTTCCCCATGGACGAATGGCTAACCTTGTAAAAGGATACTATAACAATAGGTCCTCCGACCAGGTGGGCGAGGCATGATATCACCTTACTGGGTTATATAAGGACCAATGTTATGACTCTTGGAAAACGTTTCAACCATCATATCTGGCCGAGATTCAGATCTGATTGGTGTCAAGATAACTCAGACTCATGATGCCCGAGAAGTAAAGGGGGCAACACAATTTGATGAGATGGAGTTGCAAGATTCTCGGGAAATGGACAATGGAAGCAAGTTCCGAATCATGAGTTCATCATTAAACCATTGACAGGATGAGGAGGTGGCTGATGAACTCAACGACAAATCATTGAGATTTCCAAAAGATTGATTTCCACAGTTATGTGAACAAGGACATAACATTTGTCAGATCAAATGACTAATGATGTATGCTTGAGGAAACATACCCATTTAAACATTGGTTGAAAGGTGCACCCAAATATGGGCTTAGGTAGCATGATCAGTATTAGAATGGTGATCGTGATAAGTATCACTTGTATCAAGAATTCTCCAGTGGTGGTGAAATTCTCATGACAATCCTGACATAAAAGATGGTAATACTCCAAGGTAGGGAATAACATAAGTCGGATAGCAAGGAACTCAAGGTACAACGCAAAACTAGAACAAGTTTTGTGTTGCGGAAAGGCAAGAATGTCGTCGATGATAACACAAATCATCGAGGGCAAGGATGGTATTCCTCATCATGAATTCCATTGGATACCTAGGAGGAGTCAAAATGTTGATGATGATCACGACAATTTGTCGAGAGAATTTATGAAGATGTAATCAATTGGCGATGACATCAAGTCAAAGGAATGATGAAGCAAAAGGTTATTGAAACCATGGGTACGACACAAACTCGAAATCAAGTTTGTTGGTCAACAAGGAATATTATGACGAGGGAGATCGACGTAAGCTTAGCTCATTGTCGAAACTGGTGCTCCCGGAATAAGGACCAGGTAGCACAGTTTAAAACCATCAAAACAATGATATAGCCAAACAGGCTAGGAATGGCGTGATCGGGTACAAACTCGTACTTATCGAAGCTTACTGAAGAGTTGTTGAACCATAGTGCGGACTCGGTTCAGCTATCGGTGTCGTTGAGTGTTTAATAACTCAGAGTCCATGAAAAATTGGAATCAGTGGGAAGGTAGCACTTGATGAATAACTCATAAGAAGTTATGTAGTTCCATGATAACCTCGAGATACCAGGGGGTAATACTCGACGACAGATCAAAGTAGAGGTTGGACTGGGGTATTGCTCTATAGAAGACAAGTGCTTAAACTTGCACAGGAAATGGTATTTAAAGGAGAACATGGTCAGAAACATGATGGCAAGGGATCAATTCAACGATACCAAAGGATATTATATCAAGGAACTAGTTACCAGAAGCTTCCATGATAGGATCTACATCGTGTCCATGGGCATGAACACAAAGTTCAAGGTCGACTCCCACTTCTCCAATGCATAACCTTTCATTCACTTCTCGCGTTCGATGAAGTTGTAGTGTTGAAATTTTATCTGGCGAAGCACCATAAGAGTATGACTCATGAAAACCTTCGGGTTCACACGGTTTAGAGAAGGCATATGTTCAACCCATAGGGCTTCTTAGAAACATATACCACAATTTCAAGAGCAAATAACACAAGCTCGATAGTAGAGCATGGGAGACAAAACGAGAGGATACAATTTACCGAAGGCATTATGTATCAGGGAAGAACTTATCGAGGGTTTTGTATACGAACGACACTGTCGGATGATATTTCAACAAAGGATCCGATGATCCATAGCGAAGCTGGTGTGAGTATCGTCACACAACCAGAGGGAGAACAATGTGAAGGCATCGGATTATAGAAGCAACTGGCTAATACAAAGCTCACATGAAAAGGAATTATGATTTCCAAATCAAAGGATCAGAAGTAAACGCTCTGATTAAGCATGGATAAGTTGAGTAAGGTTAGGGTAAAATCGACAACAATTTGATTGGTCGAGATTCAGCTCATGTTTAAAATGACGTCCGAGCCAAAATAATGAATTCTAGGACATGATTAAGGATTGCGAGCATTTGCAACATTTCGCATCAACAGACTCAAAATGATAATGACACGGGATGCAAATAAGATTACGAGGCTTATGGGATTAACCATAATGCAAGCAAGCAAGAATTTCAAGAGCAATAGGCTCCTGAGGATTTTCGGAAGATCGAATGGTATATCGAAGATTGGTGACATACATGAATCAACTGGGGATGAACGGATACTCGATAAAAGCGAGAAAGTATCCGTAGGGGTATTCATGTGGCAAAGAACTGCAAGGCAGTAGGCACAAAGTATTCTCGGGGTATCTTATAATAACAAGATCGACTGGGAATAAAAGTAAGCATGACAGGTGTAATTACTTATCCATAGGGATATTTCGGTGGTAGGGAACTGCAAAAGCAATGGCACAAAGTCTCGGGAGAACATCGGAGAGTATTGTGAGAATCTTCTGTTGAAGCAGTCGATCATCTGTAATAAAGGGGCTCTCCGGCAGGAAGTGATAACGAGAACCTAGAGTTAGATTTTAGCAAAATCATTTAACCCGAATAGAAGAGAGATCAGAGTCCCAGAGTATAGATCAAGGAGTAAAAGATCCTACTACCACCCGATGGCGACGTGTGCCCGTAAGACACACAGCCAAGTTAGTAAAAGTTTTGCAATGCCTAGACTCGACTTCGGCCAAGGAGTTGGAAGGGGGATTTCTACAGGCAGTCGGCTCTGATACCAACTTGTGACGACCCCGATTCAATCGTACACTAATCATGCATGCAAATGTGTACGATCAAGATCAGGGACTCACGGGAAGATATCACAACACAACTCTACAAATAAAAATAAGTCATACAAGCATCATAATACAAGCCAGGGGCCTCGAGGGCTCGAATACAAGTGCTCGATCATAGACGAGTCAGCGGAAGCAACAATATCTGAGTACAGACATAAGTTAAACAAGTTTGCCTTAAGAAGGCTAGCACAAACTGGGATACAGATCGAACGAGGCGTAGGCCTCCTGCCTGGGATCCTCCTAACTACTCATGGTCGTCATCAGCGGGCTGCACGTAGTAGTAGGCACCTCCAGAGTAGTAGGAGTCGTCGTCGAAGGTGGCGCCTGGATCCTGGGCTCCATCGTCTGGTTGCGGCAGCCGGGTAGAAGGGAAAGGGGGAAAAAGGGGAGAAAAGCAACCGTGAGTACTCATCCAAAGTACTCGCAAGCAAGGAGCTACACTACATATGCATGGATATATGTGTAAAGGGCCATATCAGTGGACTGAACTGCAGAATGCCAGAATAAGAGGGGGATAGCTAGTCTTATCAAAGACTACGCTTCTGGTCGCCTCCGTCTTGCAGCATATAGAAGAGAGTAGACTGAAGTCCTCCAAGTAGCATCGTATAGCATAATCCTACCCGGCGATCCCCTCCTCGATGCCCTGTTGGAGAGCCATCACCGGGTTGTATCTGGCACTTGGAAGGGTGTGTTTTATTAAGTATCCGGTTCTAGTTGTCATAAGGTCAAGGTACAACTCCGGGTCGTCCTTTTACCGAGGGACACGACTATTCGAATAGATAAACTTCCCTGTAGGGGTGCACCACATAGCCCAACACGCTTGATCCCATTTGGCCGGACACACTTTTCTGGGTCATGCCCGGCCTCGGAAGATCAACACGTCGCAGCCCCACCTAGGCACAACAGAGCGGTCAGCACGCCGGTCTAAACCTAAGCGCGCAGGGGTCTGGGCCCATCGCCCTGAGCACACCTGCACGTTGCGTACGCGGCCGGAGAGCAGACCTAGCAACCTCCATTTCAAAGGAAGTCACGTTACGCGGTCCAACCCGGCGCGCGCCGCTCAGTCGCTAACGTCACGAAGTGCTTCGGCTGATACCACGACGTCGGGATACCCATAACTACTCCCGCGTAGGTGGTTGGTGCGTATAGACCAAATGGCCAGACTCAGATTAAATACCCAGATCTCGTTAAGTGTGTTAAGTATCGCGAACGCCGACTAGGGCCAGGCCCACCTCTCTCCTAGGTGGTCTGAACCTGCCCTGTCGCTCCGCCACAAAGTAACAGTCGGGGGCCGTCGGGAACCCAGGCCCACCTCTACCGGGATGGAGCCACCTGCCCCTTCAGCCCCCATCTCCGAACGGTATCACATGTAATGTAACAGTGTATAGTATATAGTATATGCCCGTGATCACCCCCGAGTGATCACGGCCCGATAGTATAGCATGGCAGACGGACAAGAGTGTAGGGGCACTGATGGAACACTAGCATCCTATACTAAGCAGTAGGATTGCAGGTAAAGGTATCAACAGCAGTATCAAAGACAGGCTATGCATCAGGATAGGAATAACGAAAGCAGTAACAAGCTACACTACTCTAATGCAAGCAGTATAGGGAAGAGTAGGCGATATCTGGTGATCAAGGGGGGGGGCTTGCCTGGTTGCTCTGGCAAGGAGGACGTGTCGTCAACACCGTAGTCGAACTGGGGGTCGCCGGCAGCCTCGGGGTCTACCGAAAAGAAGTAACGGAGGGGAAACACAATAAATAACAGAGCAATCTAAGCAACACAAGGCATAACATGGCAATACGCGGTGCTAGGCGTGTTCTAACGCAGTACTAGGTGATACCATGAAAGGGGGGAAACATCCGGGAAAGGATTCCCGGTGTTTTGTGTTTTCGGGCAGAGGAGCCGGAGGGGGAAAGTTGCGAGTTTGATAGGTTAGGGGGTGTGGCGGACGAACGGGCTGCGTATCCGGGTTCGTCTCGTCGTTCTGAGCAACTTTCATGTTGAAAATATTTTAATCCGAGTTACGGATTAAAAGATATGATTTTCTAAAGGTTTTATTAAAATTCTGGAATTTAATTAATTAATTGATTCGAAATTAGATTCATGACATCAGCATGAGGTCATGCTGACGTCAGCAGTCAGCAGAGTCGACTGGGTCAAACTGACATGTGGGTCCAGTGGGACCCACCTGTCATTCTCTGATTAGGTTAATTAGGGTTAACTAACTAATTATTGTTTTGATTAAACTAACAGTTAATTAGGTTAATATAATTATGATTAATTAACTTAATTAATTCTTTAATTAATTAATTAATTAATATTTTAATTATTATATTTATTATTTATTTTTCTTTTTTTTAAAAAAAAACGTTCCAGGGCTGGGCCCCGTTTGTCATAGGGCCTAGGGGGCCATAGCGGGTTCGGGCGCGGTTGCGGGCAACGGGCACCGGCGTGCGGGCATGGTGACCGGCCCCAACAGGGCGCCCGAGGGGGGTGCCGGCGAGGCGCGGAGCGGGGCGAGGATGGCGGGGCGCCGCCGGCCACCGCACAAGCGGCAGCAGGGCGTTGGGAGCCCAGGCCGGCGTGTGGGCGCGCGGGGACGGCGGTCGGCAACGGCGCGGTCCCGAGCAGTAGCAGGGGACGGGGACGGCGAAGCTCGACGGAGTCTGGTGGTGGAGCCGGTCGGGGAAGGAGAGGCGGGGGCGGAATGGTCCGGCGCGGCAGGGCGCCTCCGGGGCGAGGTGCAGCTAGGTGAGGCTCGGTCGCGTGCGGGGCGATGCGTGCGTGCTGTGGATAGCAGGGCACTGCGGTGGCGAAGCAGCACGAGGCCGGTGGCCATCGGGGACGGCGCCAGGCCACGGCGCGGACAGCGGGCACGGTCGGATCCCGCGACGGAAGCAGAGGGGGAAGAAGAGAGGGGCGATGCTCACGGAGGGTGCAGGGGATCGGGCGGCGAGGCGCGATGAAGCGAGTCGGGGAGGAGGCGAGGACGAAGCAGTCCGGCGAGGAGGAGACTAGGAGGACGAGGCGACGGGCGGTGGCGGGTTCCGGTAAGGAGGAGGCCGTGGCACGGGCGCGAGGGAGGGGGTCGTCGCTGGCGGGCGGCTCGTCCACCGCAGCAGGGTCGCCAGGCGGTGCGGGGTTGGCGAGGCGTTGGCAGGGAAGGGCTTGGGCGCGGGAGTGGCAACGGAGGTGGGTGCGGCTCCGATGGGTATTCCGGGCGGCGGCGGCGAACGCCCCCGATCCGATCTGGATCGGGGAGGGGGCAGAGGAGTGGAGCGAGTGGGGGGAGGTGGGGTGACTGGGAGAGGGGCGTGGGTTAGGGTTACGGGAGGGAGGCCGGCCTAAGTAGGCCAGATGTGTGCGGGCGGGCCGGCCTAGTTGGATGGCCAGCTGGGTCGAGGCCCAGTGAGGGGGGGGGGCGCTTTTGATTTCTTTTGCTTTTATTATTATTATTATTATTTGTTCCTTTTCTGTTTTTTTGTTACCCTTTATTTTTAGTTTAGTAAAATATGACAACAGCTCCAAAAATAGTGTTTTAAAATAACCCACTGCCTTAAAAGTTTGGTGACTAATTAAACTAGTTTTAAATTTGCTTATTAATTTTAAAAGCATTCTCATAATTATTTCGCTACTGTTTTATTTAGTTTAGAGCCTTTGAACTTTTTTATAAAAGTGTGGTTTCTCCACGATAATTACCTATGCATTATTAGGCTCCACCCGAACATTTAGTTTGCTTTATATTTGAAAACTTTTATTGTTTGTTTGATTTTGGATTTAAATTTGAATCGGTTTCGAATTAACTAGAGATTAGCAACAGTAACCGAGGGGTCATGGCATGATTAGCGTGGGATTACTGTAGCGTAACTATCTGGGCGTCACACATCTCAGATATGGAGACAAGGTGACGTACACCGTCAAGGTCCATGGTCAAGGGGGTCAGGGCGGACACGACCTCTCACTGCGTCTGCCATTTGAAGCGGCGCGCCGGCCCAGGGCGCCACCCGCTGTACTCCTAGCTATACCCGCCTCCTCGCCGCATTCAAAAACCTACATTTAAAACCGCGTGGAATGCGAGAAACCAACTCCGGCCACACACGTCCATTCAGGAGCAGGACGCCGACCATGCTCCTCCTTCTACCATTTTGCCCACTCTTTTGGCGGCATTCGACGAGTAGGAAGAGCAGTTCTCCGGCATAAAAGCCGTCTGGGTGGCCCGCCGAGCCCAACAGTTACGAGCGAGGCAACTCGCTTCACCACCTACCTCGCCTAGCATGTCGGAGGCAGTTGCCGCACTAAGCCAGCGTGTGGTTCTGCAGCTAGCCTCTCCAATACAGCTCGAGGAAGAGTGCCGACTTGCTCCCCGCCGACTTGTCGGGGAGCATGGCGGCAGGGGCATCGTTGCTGCCCTCGACGCCGCCGCGTCGTACATCGCCTCCAGTGTCTGTGACCGCGCCATCCGTCGTCGATGCGCTCGTAGCCGCTGTCGGTGTCAAAACCGGCGGATCTCGGGTAGGGGATCCCGAACTATGCGTCTAAGGTCGATAGTAACAGGAGACAGGGGACACAATGTTTACCCAGGTTCGGGCCCTCTCTATGGAGGTAATACCCTACTTCCTGCTTGATTGATCTTGATGAATATGAGTATTACAAGAGTTGATCTACCACGAGATCGTAATGGCTAAACCCTAGAAGTCTAGCCTGTATGACTATGATAATGAATCTATCCTCTCTGGGCTAAGTCCTCCGGTTTATATAGACCCCGGGAGGATCTAGGGTTACACAAGGTCGGTTACAAAATACGGAATCTACATATTTGGTCGTCAAGCTTGCCTTCCACGCCAAGGAGAGTCCCATCCGAACACGGGTGCAGTCTTCAGTCTTCGCATCTTCACAGCCCATCAGTCCAGCCCATGGCTAATAGCCGGACGCCCGAGGACCCCTTAGTCCAGGACTCCCTCAGTAGCCCCTGAACCTGGCTCCAATGATGAGGAGTTCGACGCGCAGATTTGTCTTCGGCATTGCAAGGCGGGTTTCCCCTTTCCAGATACATCATAATGGTCTTCGGACGATCGAGTTCGGCTCTGTAGCACGAGTAGCATATACTTCCACAGAGGGCATAATAATTTATAAGTCCAATCCTCTGGCAACTTTTTACAACATGACATCACATCAATCTGGTCATTATTTCAAACCGTTTTTCTCGCCTGCTGCCCCACGTTCCGAGACGCAGTTGTCATTGGCACGTCTTATCCAAGCAGAGATCGTGTCCCCTTATTAAGGGATTCTTTATCGACACGGACGTGGGTAAACCAACCATCTTTTAGGATACAACTCCTTGGGAGTAGGCAAGTTTTAAGGCCCAGGAGGAGACATTCAATATTCACGGCCTTTATAAAGGGGTACAAACCCGTCTTTTTTCGCCACGCTTGCTTCTTCCTCAACCCTTACTACCTCGAGTTCCAACACCCAGGTTTCAATCGCCACAAGCCTTGGTCATGTCCGGATCCAGCCGTCAGGGCCGGTGGGTGGCTTCTTCTATCACATAGGAGGATATTGTGAAGCTTCGGGCGACAAGAAATCTGACCGCAGAAATCCTCCATCGGCTTCCCACGGAAGGGCAGGTTATCCCTCCCCCCAGATCAGGCGAGAGGGTCATGTTCGTTTCCCACTTCCTTTGAGGATTAGGGTTTTCCCTTAATCCCTTCATTCGGGGGATCATGTTCTATTATGGACTTGATTTTCACGATCTCGCCCCGAACTCTGTTCTTCTCATCTCGGAGTTTATCGTCATGTGTGAAGCCTTCCATCGAACTCCTCCGCACTTCGGCTTGTGGCTCAAGACCTTCAATGTGAAGCCGCAAGTGATAGAGGGGGAGCAGGCGGCATGTGGTGGTGCCTCAGTGAGCAAGTTTACCAGCGCTGTTTGGCTAAAAGGATCCTTCACAGAATCTTCCGACTTATGGCAGCAGGAGTGGTTCTATATCACCGAGCCCCGTGGTTCCAAGTGGGCAGCTGCGCCCGTGTTCCGATCCAGCCCCCCAATTCAGCTTGCATCAGGGATTAATAAGGGGTTGGATGTAACATCACAAAATTCTAAATTTTGGAATGTTATAATAAATAGATAGATTTGATTGATTGACTGAAAGTGAGTGAAATTCGAAACTTTTGAAAGTTAAATGAGAGGGAATAAAAGGGCTTTCCCAAACTTTCATTTTTCATTTATGCTCTCCTGAATTCAAATACTTTTCAAATACAAAACCCTTGAGCGAAGATGGTATGACTTCTTCCATTTAAATTAAATGAAAGGGTATTTGAAAATAATTGAAATTCATTTGGAAATATTTCAATTCATAAACTTCATGCAGCTCAATGATTTTCACGAGTGAAGATAAAATGACTTCTTCAAAATATACGAAATATGAGTTGGGAGTTTCAAAGAATTAAATTCAATTTTTTTTTTGAATTTATTTTTCAATTTGGAGTTATTTGAGTTTTACTCAAATTGTTTTTCTCCAAAAATAAAATACATGGAAATTAGGGTAACATGATTCCCTACAACCGAAAATTGGAGAAAAATTAATTTGAAATCATTTTGCTATTTTAAAAATGTTTTTTATTGGATTTTAGTAGGGCAGTAGCACTCTTTGAATTATTTGAATTTGCGTGGATTTTATTTGACTCTATAAAAATGTTCACGTCGTAGAAAATGTTTTTCTGAAAATTTTGATATATAATATGCCTATATATAATTGTACGATTATTTCGTTATTTTGCTTTTCCTCCTGTTTCTATTTAAAAAAACACTGTACGTGCAGCCCATATTTATTTATCGCCTACATACGCAGTATAGTAGCTTCTGGCGCCCATTGTTTTTTTTTCTCTTAAATAGGCCAGGCCCAGCCAGCCTTTTTTATTTTTTTACTTAGACCGATTTTTGTAAAAAAAGAAACTACAGCGCCGTGTACGTGCGCGCGCAGCCGGCCCGTGGTGCTTTTAGCCCATGCGGTCCCCGTTTATTTTATTTTAGTCCCACATTGCCTAGCCTTTAACCCCTAAACCTCTTTTCCACCTATAAATATAGACCCATAGAGCCTCCAAAAATCATTCGATTCGGGTTAAATCAATATTTTGGTTTGACTAGATTCATTTAAGAAAAATATTTTTTTCCTCTCCGGCGCGACTTTTGGGAATTGTCTTCTCTCCCCGAAGTCATCTTTTCTCTGCCTTATAAAGATATATATATTTTTTTTATTTTTTATACCTCCATAGTTTATTATTTTCTAGACTAATACGATAGAATAATTAGATTATCAATTAGTCTATGTATATATACATTAGACCTGAGCCGTAGCTATTTTTCTTCCGTAAAACAGCTTGGCCCTGAATTTTCAAATAGGCATAACTTTTTACTCGTTCATCCAAATTAGACGAAACCAACGCCCACTTCTTCGTTATGATCTCCTCTATGCAGTAAAACAACTTAAACATGTTTTTGAAAATTTAAAATATGATTTCAAACAGATTTGAATTTGAATCTTCTTTTGTTCATAACTTGAGTTTTACAACTCCGTTTTAGTTGATTCTTTTTGCTAATCGAAGCTCTTGACCTAAACTTTCTGATAAGGCCAAATTCACATAATTTTGGTACTGTTAGAAATTGTTTTATGTTGCAAGAGTTATTTGCTTGGTTTTGATGTTTTTCGAATCGTCTTCTTCGATCTTTCTGATCTTTTGAGTGATTGCTTATGTGCGGTTACCATTGCTTGATTACGATAGATTGATCGGAGTGTGACGAGTAGAGCTATCAAGAATTTTGAGTGCGAATCATCTTCATCAACATTGCAGGCAAGTTCACACTTTGATCATAACCTTTTTCATACCCAGTTTTATTGCATTAGATCAATCCTCAAACATTGCATGATTAGGATCTAATTAAATTGTGGGATGGGAAGTAGATGAGGTAGTATCTATTACCTGTTTTATTATAAAACCCTTGGGAGTTACTCTACGCTGCTTATATTGCCATGCTATGCTCGTAGACGTGGATTGGGTTTTGAGAGTATTTCATGACAGATGTGAGATTGTTAATTAATGGTTTACTTAAGGTGGCAACTTAAACACACATCTGGGTGGACTGAGGCACCTGGGTATTTCAGGACTTGCCTGTCTAGGCACCTGGGTATTCCAGGACTTGCCTGTTTTTCTTTTGGACCGCCACCCAGGCTCAAAGGGATCATAAGATCATTCATGCTAGTAACTTCCGTGTGCAGCCACAAGACAATATGGGCTCTGGCATAGGTGACTAAGTCGTGCGAACTCTTACAGTGGTAGACTAACAGATGTAGGGGATGTAGGTTGGTACGGTCTATCACAACGTAAGGTGCTAGCGCTTCTGAAAGACTATGTCTCGGTCATCCGTTTCTCAAACACCATGTAGTGCGAGAAATCAAAAGGAGGCGATCGAGTCTTGTGGGGAAAAGTGCACAAACCTCTGCAGAGTGTACAAACTAATCATGATTAGCCGTGTCCCCGGTAATGGACATCTTGAGTATCTAGTTCTTGGATTATCCTGTTGATCTCATCACATTACTTTAATTAATTTTGTTGGGTGTTAATGATTACTTTTAATTGGGATTGAGAATGCTGTCAACCATTCTCAATGTTTGACAACCACCATGATAGTTAAATAAAATTATTCCTTTGCAGTAGGGAAAAATTGGCTTTTCGCAAAAACCCTATAACCATAGAGCTTTTCCACCAGCCATATATGCATGTAGTAATAGCCATTGTTCATCATTTTCTCTATGGTGTGAATTTGCCAGTACATTCAATGTACTAACCCGTTTCGGGCTGCAACGTCTCATGTTGCAGGTTTTCTTACGATGAGTAAGTGATACGTTAGGGTTACGATTTCTACACTCAACTTTGCCGTTGGTGTTGATGGGACTCCACAACCTTGTTGCTTCCGCTATATTGGATTGAGGTAATAGTATTTACGTTACTTTATACATGTGATTTACCTCTGTTATAAATCCTTTGAGTACTGTGTGTGTCAGCATACCGATCCAGAGATGACACGTAAGCACAGAGACTTGTCCCATTCGGGTCGGGTCGCTACAAGATGGTATCAGAGCACATGTTGACTGTAGGACGTGACCCTAGAAACTGGCAAGCCATAGGAAAGAGTTTTCTCTACTACTTCATTTTCAAAAGAAGATCTTTTACCTCTCTTCTCTTCTGAGTTTATTCAAATATTCCCTTTAGTGAGACTATACCCCTTTCCCCTTTTGATCACTCGAAGATTCGACTGATGAGATCACTCCAAGAAGTACAAGATATCGGACAACCACGACCACTACGGAATGAAGGAGATTTTACCATACATTATGATAATGGAAACTACAGTGGTTAAAGACTCCGAAGACTAGGAGATTTTGAAGGCTCTGAAGAATTCTCAGATTTTATGAAGGCTACCTTATGGAACTTGGCAGACTAAGGAAGCTGTCAATACCCGAGATCAAGGTGTGTTGGAAAAAGACCGGAGCATGGAGAGTTAGAAACTAAAGGTTCTATCAAGGAAAACCCTAAGGCAGGAGATATCAACTATGGAGAGATAGCTCATGGAAATGACAAGAGCAGAAACACGCTATCCATGATGTTATCGCCCGCTTATGCTATTGTGACCGTGCTGAGTTAAGCATGCATACGCATGGAAGGATTGGATGGTAGAAGGCTGATGGAGCACCTATCAGTCGGATGAAGTTTTAACCTTAGCCGGTGTATCACCAGGATCTGGAGTGTTACATCAAGAAGTTAAGATGGACCTACAAGAAGCATTATTTGATAAGGATGCATTTTGTGAAGAAACTCAGGACCCAAAAGCTGAAAGTAGCCAAGCTGGAGGAGCTAAAACCTTGAGATACAGGAGATTCGTCGGGAATTGAAGGACAGTAGGACCATGGTTCATGCTAGTGATGTGAAACCCAGAAGTTTGTAATGCAACCCCAGAATATTAAAGGATGTTACGAGAGACTTCGCGTCAACAGAGATAATCTGGCAAAACGATCTGAGAAGGACAAGCACGATGGGAAGAAGCCGTTGGAGGCATGAACAAAACTGGAAGAGTTTGATGACTTTGAAGATTTATTGACCATTAGAAGCCCCAAACCCTATTATATACCTACGTTAGCTGCGATGATTGTGAGCTGTCTTTTGTTTGATGTTTTTCCGACAGCCACAATAAAATCTGTCTTTTCAAAACCTTTGTTTGTATTGTGTGCATCCCTCTCGACCTCTCCTATCCCACCCAAAACCCATGGACCCAATAGAGGATGAATAGAGGTGAGCTCGTATTTTTCTGGACCAATAAGTCAATTGGAGACAGACCGATGGATTCAGAATATGGAGGATCATATGGAGAACAACCCTATAGTCGGAAAGGATATGGCCTAGCATGCTCTTCAGTGCTTTGAAAGAGGTGCTGCTACTTTGTGGAGGATGCACCAAACCCTCAATGGATGGCAAGGAGTAACCACTTGGGAGAATTTAAGTTGACTTTGCTAATATCTCGGTTTGTGTCCCAGAAATTCAAGACTTCGGGAAAGGATATGAAGAAAACTTGTGCATGCAAGCTCTGTGGAGAAATAGGACACACCCATAAAGAACACAAGGATGAATGCCCTAATTGTGAAGGAAGTCACCCAGCTGAAGAATGCCCAACTAGGCAGGTTACTTATTTCTTGTGTGAAGGAACTACCCACTACCCTGCTCAGTGTCACTTTTACCCCATGGTACAAAGAACCATCCAGCAGAAAAAAGAAGCAATGAAAGGAGCCCTAATGGGAATTCCAAAAGAACCTGCGATGAAGGAAGAGGTGGAGGACACACCCAAAGAGGAACCAATTAAACCCTGCACCAAGTCTTGCTATTCATGTGGAGAAGAAGGACACATCTCCCAGAATTGTATAATGGGACTCTAGTAGAATTCCCGACTGAGGAAGTAGAGTATGACCCACAGGAAATAGAAGCCCTGATTGGAACAGAAAAGTCCAGAAAGAGAAGTAGATTGGATTCCAAGAAGGATCTGAGTCATGTCACCTGCTATAGGTGCAAGGAGTCAGGGCACTACCTCAGCAATTGCCCAAAAGGAAGCCAAGGACCCAAGGAGGCTATATAATCACAAGGAAACCTCGAAACTTGTCAGAAGTAAAATGTTTCCGTTGTAATGAAGCAGGGCACTTTGCCAGAGATTGTCCGAAGGAGAAGGAGACTTGTGATAAATAGTTGAGTTTGTAACAGAAGAAATGTAGTAGTAGTAGTGAAAACATTTTCCTTTATATTGAGGTATTGAGTTGAGGCATGTAATGGAAAAACATGAGATTGTAATAATTTGAGAATCAATAAAGTTAGCAGTGTTGGTACTGATTTGGATTTTATGAGTCACTCTATGAGGAAGATGTTGACCATTTTCGAGGATATGAGAAATATGGTCTATGGAATATTGGAGCATTTTAAGGGTGGTAGTACCCTGTAAGAACCGTTGACCCCTGGAAAAAAAATAAGGATACTCCACTGAGTGGATTTCGGACAAAATGACTACTAGTTTTGTCTCGATATGTGTGATATCCCAAGAGTGTGGGGGATGAAGTTGGAGACCGTTAGTTGTTGGACCAAATGTGATCAAGGAGTCGGAAGAGAATGTTAAGTTGATTCGAGATAGACTGAAGGTAGCTCAGTCCAGGCAGAAGAGTTATGCAGACTCAAAGAAACGCAAGGAGGTAGTCTATGAAATTGGAGACAAAGCATGTCTTCGTGTGTCCCCTCTGCGAGGAGTTAAACGAATTGGAGTTAAGGGAATGTTAGCCCCGAGATTTGTAGGACCATACGAAGTTTTGGAGCGTATGGGAGAAGTGGCCAACAAATTGGAGTCACCCGAAGAACTGTCAGACGTTCATGATGTGTTTCATGTTTCCCAGTTGAAGAAGTGCTATGCAGAGATGGCCAATATTCCCCTGTAAGGACGCTTGACCCTGGAAAGGATAATGATGTTCTACGAAGTGGAGTATGGACTTCATAAGTATAAGTTTTTATCTCGGTATGTGGGATATCCCACGAGGATGAAGAGATGAAGTACTATTGGATATAAAGGAGGTATGATGTTGGAAATATGGATCAATGGAAATTCCATGATGAGTCTGAGTAATCATGTTCTAGTTTGGTGCCAATAGAAGGTAGGAAGACAGTACAAATGGATGGATTTAAGAATACTTGGAAGTTGGAAGATGGAATAATGATCAGTTGCCTAGATGATGAGTTCAAGGTTGACAAGTGATGAGATGGGCCATAACCCACAAGCCCCAGGACCTGCCAAGAAGCAAACACACTCTCGCTGAAGGAAAAACCCTGGAGGAAGTTACGATTTTTATCGACAGATGATTTTATAGGAGTTTACACAAACCTGAGGGTTGGGAAGGAATGATAGATGTTTGTTTGGCTTGCAGAATCTATGGATTTATCCGAACTTGGTTCGTCGACAAGAGAAATTCTGCAATGCTTGTGAGGATGACTGAGTGTTAGAATGCGAGATTCGCTAGACCGTATACAAGGTAATGATTTGGGTGCGGGACGGATTGATCACCATACCGACTTACTCTTATTATTCACCTTTCTATGTGGGACGGTAAATCTGAGTGACTTACCTATAGTAGAGAGACGACGATATTAAACCCTGTTTAAACCTTAGAATTGTATAGGTATTTTTCCCCTTGTACACGGCAGTTGTTGCCAACTGTAGGATATACGGTGAGGTTCAAACCAGACCCATTTCCTGCAGGAGAAACCATAAATTGTTGACCACCATGAGATATCGATAGTTGTTTAGTATTGGCGCCAGACCCGTCAGCTAAGAAGACCCAATATCGGAATAACCTTACCAAGAGGAAAGGACAAAGGAATTTAGGAAAAGGTTATGCCACTGTCGGAAGAGCCCAGAGAAGGAATTACCCTTACGATCAGAGAAGACCGACACCGTCAATAATAAGGATGGAGTATATGAGTTTTGATGGAACCGTAACCATGTTTCTAAGGGTGGTAGCACCCCAGACCCTTTGTGATGATCGATGGATTTTGAGAAGACCCCGAACCTAACCTATTTCTTTCTAGCCTCTCCAAATCTCGAGGGCGAGATTCATTTTAAGGGTGGTAGGTTTGTAACATCCCAAAATTCTAAATTTTGGAATGTTATAATAAATAGATAGATTTGATTGATTGTTTGATTGATTGACTGAAAGTGAGTGAAATTCGAAACTTTTGGAAGTTAAATGAGAGGGAATAAAAGGAATTTCCCAAACTTTCATTTTTCATTTATGCTCTCCGTGAATTCAAATACTTTTCAAATACAAAACCCTTGAGCGAAGATGATATGACTTCTTCCATTTAAATTAAATGAAAGGGTATTTGAAAATAATTGAAATTCATTTGGAAATATTTCAATTCATAAACTTCATGCAGCTCAATGATTTTCACGAGTGAAGATAAAATGACTTCTTCAAAATATACGAAATATGAGTTGGGAGTTTCAAAGAATTAAATTCAATTTTTTTTGAATTTATTTTTCAATTTGGAGTTACTTGAGTTTTACTCAAATTGTTTTTCTCCGAAAATAAAATACATGGAAATTAGGTTAACATGATTCCATACAACAGAAAATTGGAGAAAAATTAATTTGAAATAATTTTGGTATTTTAAAAATGTTTTTTATTGGATTTTAGTAGGGCAGTAGCACTCTTTGAATTATTTGAATTTGCGCGGATTTTATTTGACTCTGTGAAAATGTTCACGTCGTTGAAAATGTTTTTCTGAAAATTTTGATATATAATATGCCTATATATAATTGTACGATTATTTCGTTATTTCGCTTTTCCTTCTGTTTCTATTTAAAAAAAAGTGTACGTGCAGCCCATATTTATTTATCACCTATAAGCGCAGTATAGTAGCTTCTGGTGCCCATTGTTTTTTTTCTCTTAAATGGGCCAGGCCCAGCCAGCCTTTTTTATTTTTTTACTTAGGCCGATTTTTGTAAAAAAAAAACTGCAGCGCCGTTTACGTGGGCGCGCAGCCGGCCCGTGGTGCTTTTAGCCCATGCGGTTCCCCGTTTATTTTATTTGTTCGTCTACGTTTAGTCCCACATTGCCTAGCCTTTAATCCCTAAACTTCTTTTCCACCTATAAATATAGACCCATAGAGCCTCCAAAAATCATCCGATTCGGATTAAATCAATATTTTGGTTTGACTAGATTTATTTAAGAAAAATATTTTTCTCCTCTCCGGCGCGACTTTTGGGAATTGTCTTTTCTCCCCGAAGTCATCTTTTCTCTGCTTTATAAAGGTATTTTTCTTTTTTTTTCTTTTTTATACCTCCGTAGTTTATTATTTTCTAGACTAATACGATAGAATAATTAGATTATCAATTAGTCTACGTATTTATACATTAGACCTGAGCCGTAGCTATTTTTCTTCCGTAAAACAGCTTGGCCCTGATTTTTCAAATAGGCATAACTTTTTACTCGTTCATCCAAATTAGACGAAACCAACGCCCACTTCTTCGTTATGATCTCCTCTATCCAGTAAAACAACTTAAACATGTTTTTGAAAATTTAACATATGATTTCAAACAGATTTGAATTTGAATCTTTTTTTGTTCATAACTTGAGTTTTACAACTCCGTTTTAGTTGATTCTTTTTGCTAATCGAAGCTCTTGACCTAAACTTTCTGATAAGGCCAAATTCACATAATTTTGGTACTGTTAGAAATTGTTTTATGTTGCAAGAGTTATTTGCTTGGTTTTGATGTTTTCCGAATCGTCTTCTTCGATCTTTCTGATCTTTTGAGTGATTGCTTATGTGCGGTTACCATTGTTTGATTACGATAGATTGATCGGAGTGTGACGAGTAGAGCTATCAAGAGTTTTGAGTGCGAATCATCTTCATCAACATTGCAGGCAAGTTCACACTTTGATCATAACCTTTTTCATACCCAGTTTTATTGCATTAGATCAATCCTCAAACATTGCATGATTAGGATCTAATTAAATTGTGGGATGAGAAGTAGATGAGGTAGTACCTATTACCTGTTTTATTATGAAACCCTTGGGAGTTACTCTACGCTGCTTATATTGCCATGCTATGCTCGTAGACGTGGATTGGGTTTTGAGAGTATTTCATGACAGATGTGAGATTGTTAATTAATGGTTTACTTAAGGTGGCAACTTAAACACACATCTGGGTGGATTGAGGCACCTGGGTATGTCTAGGCACCTGGGTATTCCAGGACTTGCCTGTTTTTCTTTTGGACCACCACCCAGGCTCAAAGGGATCATAAGATCATTCATGCTAGTAACTTCCGTGTGCAGCCACAAGCCAATATGGGCTCTGGCATAGGTGACTAAGTCGTGCGAACTCTTACAGTGGTAGACTAGCAGATGTAGGGGATGTATGTTGGTACGGTCTATCACAACGTAAGGTGCTAGCGCTTCTGAAAGACTATGTCTCGGTCATCCGTTTCTCAAACACCATGTAGTGCGAGAAATCAAACGGAGGCGATCGAGTCTTGTGGGGAAAACTGCGCAAACCTCTGCAGAGTGTACAAACTAATCATGATTAGCGGTGTCCCCGGTTATGGACATCTTGAGTATCTAGTTCTTGGATTATCCTGTTGATCTCATCACGTTACTTTAATTAATTTTGTTGGGTGTTAATGATTACTTTTAATTGGGATTGAGAATGCTGTCAACCATTCTCAATGTTTGACAACCACCATGATAGTTAAATAAAATTATTCCTTTGCAGTAGGGAAAAATTGGATTTTCGCAAAAACCCTATAACCATAGAGCTTTTCCACTAGCCATATATGCATGTAGTAATAGCCATTGTTCATCATTTTCTCTATGGTGTGAATTTGCCAGTACATTCAATGTACTGACCCGTTTCGGGCTGCAACGTCTCATGTTGCAGGTTTTCTTACGACGAGTAAGTGATACGTTAGGGTTACGATTTCTACACTCAACTTTGCCGTTGGTGTTGATGGGAATCCACAACCTTGTTGCTTCCGCTATATTGGATTGAGGTAATAGTATTTACGTTACTTTATACATGTGATTTACCTCTGTTATAAATCCTTCGAGTACTGTGTGTGTCAGCATACCGATCCAGGGATGACACGTAAGCACAGAGACTTGTCCCGTTCGGGTCGGGTCGCTACATTGGACTGGGGATCAGCAAATGAAGTGCAGACTCGGCAGAGTCGTATCCGAAGCCTCGTTGAGAAGGATATCGATCTTGTCAACGTTATTCAGGTAATGCTAGTCCGCTGACCCTGCCGTGCCAGCAATGGCCTCTCCGCATGTGGGAGTTTAATCCCGAAGTGCCACAGACTCTTCGGCACTATGCACGAAGGAATGTGGAAATTATTTTTCGGGAAACGAAAACAATGGCCGGACACCACCGAAGATATCGGCCTTGACTGCAACCATCCGGACACCCCGATAAGCGCTCAACTTCCGGACACTTTTTAGTCAAACATCCCATAATAAGACATTGAGCAAACCATATTTTCCAGGGCTAGATAAAGAAAGTGGAACGTATTAGGTGTCCGGCCCCCCTTCCCGAAGACTCAGCGGACGCCGTGCTGACAAGGATGCTGGCCCCGACACCGTACTAGGTGCCTATGAAGGAGGGCAAGAACAAGAAGACTGGAGGCGACCCTTGTTCCGGAGATAAATCAGACACCGTGTCCCGGGAAATCAAAGTTTCTTCGCCCAAAGACAAAGGTGCAGGAGGAGCGAACATCCCTTCTCCCCATGGCAAGAAAATCGCCGTCTCCGAAGTTTGGGAGGAGAAGTCTCCCAAGAGAGGCAAAATGCCATCGTCGGGCGGCTCGGGCTTGGCAAGCCACATCGTCGCACAGTTTCATCATGAGGACAAGCCTCCAACCAAATCGTAAGTGAAGCAGGGTGCTTTAAATATATTGTCGGGGGGATGAACCCCGGGAAGGCAACGGAACCCGGATCTTCTTCAAAAAAAATAGGGCTGGCACCGCCCCTCAATACCGGCACGTGCTTGGCCGGGTCGCTCGACCCGGCCAAGCCCCGCAAGCCGGCCAGACTAGCCGACCCGGCAAGACACGTCGAGTCGGCCCTAGCAACTAGCGCAAGAGAGCCGAACCTGGCACGACCAAAGTCTCCCCAACAAGCCAGCGCCACCCGTGGCATGCTACGCAATCCAGCCACGGGTCAACTCCCGTCCCATCCAGGCCGTATGATGGGGACGAGACTTCAATCAACGATGACCAACGCAACAGTGCCCCGCCCATGCCTCTGGTCAGCAGGAACGTGGCAACAGTGCCCCTCACCTACCTGCTGACAAGGGCCGGCGTTGGTACAGTGCCCCCGCCCTCACCGCGGACGACAGCAAGCGGAAACCTGACGGAGAGCACTGTACGCGACTCGACTCGGCCACGCATTGACGATCAACAAGACGGCGCACAGCCCCCCTAGGCATGCGGGGGCCCGCGCCTAGGGGAACCCGATGAACATCGAACCCTCAGCTGGACCCAGCCCGGGTCCCCGGACACCGACAATACGGACCCACCGACTTGTAACATTACCATTGTACCCCCGAGGGGTTGGACTATAAAACCCCCCGGGAGCCCACGATAGAGATGAACTCGATCTCTTAGGGGGAAAACGATCTCTCAGGAGAGCAAGCAAGTAAGCATAGGACTAGCCACGAAACAGCAAGACCAGAGAGAAGGTGCAGCCCAAGCCTCGGCCAGCTTCCTTCCTCCTCCATACAGCTCCAGGAGCAACGTTGTACTATCGATCATCTAACTACACTCGGCAGGACTAGGAGTATTATCTCTCCAGAGAGCCCCGAACATGGGTATGTCCGGCGTCCCGCGCCCGCTCATGCCAACCCCGCCTCTGGAGTCCACCAGCGCCCTCGAGCCTCCTCCTCTCTTTAGCCATCCCTTGGCATCTGCCGTGCTCCCACCACGATAGTTGGCGCTCACCGTGGGGCAGCTTGAGGAGCTGGCCGGGAGCATGCTTCAGATGGGGCCCTTCTCCTACACCGACGAGTCCGTCGCGCTGGCGGACGACGTCGTCGGCGCGCTTGCCTTCTCCTTCGCCGCGCTGCACATCACCAATGTGTTAGCGGCCGACGAGGACCCCAGCGAGGTGCTCAGCTACTCCAACTCTCCCCTCTCCCTCGGCGACGGCGTTCCCGCCGGGGCAATGGACGTCCACGTGGAGGTTTTCGTCACCGGCGACGGCGCCTCCTCCTCGTTGAGCAAGACAAGGAAGGCTGCCGAAGCCAGGGTCGTAGCGGATCAGATCGAGCCGTCCGATCCGTTGCGTGCCGTGATGCAGAGCCTCCGCATCCCCATCGGCACCGACGTCGATGCCACCAACGTCGCTGACGCCCGAACCCAGCTCGAGGAAAGGCGCCAACAGATACTAGACCTATCCGAGACGCTCGCCGCCACTCAGCGTCGCCTGGACGCCGCTCGGCTGGAGCACGATGCCGCCTACGGATTCACGCCCGCCGCGGCCGAGCCAAGCGGGTCGCCGGTGTGCGTGCCCGGGGAGGAGCGATCAGTCGGGCCCACGGCGGCGTCCCAACCGTCTACGAGACCCCAGCGAAGAACGTGCGCGCTGCCCAGGCAGCCGCAGCCGGCCTGGACCAGCTCGCGAGTGAGGAGCTGAGAGAGTGCATCGGGCGGATGCGCGAACTCCTCCACGCCACCAACACCTAGCAAGACCGCCTCAACCAGCTCGCCAAGCCGGCGGGATCCGGCTCCGCCTGTCTTGGCAGGCACGGGGAACTTCTGCACACCGCTTCCTCGCCACCCGGCGAGGCACACTCCGGTCAAGCCCGGACTCGGCGCCATCCGGCCGCTACAGCCGCTGGCGGATTGGGCGACGAGCCCGTCCCAAAGATCCAGTGTGGACCCGGCCAGCATGGCCGGCGTCCGGATCCAACCGACCCGGCTCCCCGTGGCCTGGCAGCAAGTCGACTTGGCCCGCACGCCATCGAGACACCGACGCTCGCCACCGCCTCAACCAGCTCGCTCGCTCCCTGGAGGTGGAGGAGAGCGGTGCTATCGGGCCGGCGTGTTTCGGCCCGCGCATCCGGGAGGAGCCCTTCCCCAAAGGATCCATGCTCCCCTGCGACACCCCCAAGTACAACGGGACGGTGAAGCCAGAAGACTGGCTCACCGGCTACACCACAACCATTGGCATCACTGGTGCCAATCATTGTCTCGCCGTGCGCTACACACCGCTCATGCTCCAAGGGTCGGCCCGCACATGGTTGGACAGCCTGCCGATGGGCAGCATCAACACGTGGGTGGACTTCGAGGAAGCCTTCGTCCACAACTTCACGGGGACCTACAAGCGACCCGGCCGCCCTAGCCAGCTCGCCATGTGCGTGCAGGGGCCTACGGAGATCGGTCGCGAGTACCTCGCATGCTGGATCGAGCTTCGGAACAGCTGCGAGGGCGTCCATGAAGTCCAGTCGATCCAATACTTCGTCAGCGGGTGCCGAGACGGCACCCTCCTCAAGCACAAGCTCTTGCGCTCCGAGCCGGCCACCATGGCCGCGCTCATGGTGACGACGGACAAGTACGCCAACGCCGACTCTGCCATGAAGATCCAGGTGGCGCTGGATGAAGCCGGCAAGACGAAGCCGATTCCTCCTCCGAAGCCGGCCGGCGAAAGCAGCAGGCAGCAGCATCACCAGAACAACAAGCGCAAGGGTGACCAACCGGCGCCGCGTCACGACAACCGGCTCGTCGCGGCCACCGAGCCTGCGGCGGACCCGGCGGCAAAGCGCCGGCAAATCGGCAAGACGGCATGGCAACCTGCCATGAGCTTCGAGCAGATGCTCGTCGCCCCCTGCAAGCACCACAGCGGCGCAAAAACCCTCCACGCACATGCTTCGGCAATGCGCCATCACCAAGCGCATCATGAGGGGCGACGCCTCCGAGCGCGGGACAGCCGCCTCCGCCTCCACCACCGCCTACAACTGGCGGCGCGATGCGTGACGACGCCTACCCGGACCAGAGCGCGCCCTACGTCGTCTTCACCAGCCTCGGCGACGACAAGCGCAGCGAGCGCCTCCTGCGGCAGGAGGTGAACACTGTTGTTCCGGCCAAGCCGGAGTTCATGCATTGGTCGGATCGCCCGATCACCTGGACCCGGGAGGATCACCCGGCAGTCATGCCGATTCCAGGTGGTTACGCCCTCGTCCTCAACCCCACCATCATCATGCGGCGCACATGCAAGTTCTCCCGAGTCCTCATCGACGGCGGTAGCAGCATCAACATCCTCTACCGCGACACGTGACTAAGCTCGGCCTCAAGGCCGAGGACCTGGAGCCGACCCGAACGATCTTCCACGGCATCGTGCCCGGCCTCTCCTACTCCCCCATTGGCCGGGTCCGACTAGATGTCCTGTTCGATGACAGCAGCTACTTCCGGCGCAAACTGATCTGGTTCGAGGTGGTGGACCTGTCCAACGCGTATCACGCGTTGCTGGTCCGGCCCACGCTCGCCAAGTTCATGGCGGTTCCCCACTACGCGTACCTGAAGATGAAGATGCCGGGTCCCAAGGGCCTCATCACCATCATCGGTGATTACCGCAAGTCCCTGGAGTGCGCCCGAGACGACGCCAAGTTGGCCAAGTCGCTGGTCATTGCCGAGGAGCGGCGCCAGCTCGACCGGATCGTCGCCTTGGCAGGCGAGGCCTCCGCCGCGTCGATCCCGACCCCAGATCCGGCCGACGAGGCCGCCTTCAAGCCTTCCAAGGAGACCAAGAAAGTGAAGCTCAACCCAGAAGACCCCAGCTGCAGCAGGTACGTTGACGTAGGCACCCGCCTCGACAGCAAATAGGAAGGCGAGCTCGTCGACTTCCTCCGTGAGAATCGGGATATCTTCGCATGGACCCCCAAGGACATGCCGGGTATCCCGAGTAAGTACGCCGAGCACAAACTTCACGTCCGCAAGGACGCCAAGCCTGTCCATCAACCCCTACGACGATTTTTCAAAGTGAAGAGAAGAACCATTGGTGAAGAGGTCACCAAGCTTTTGGCGGCCGGCTTCATAATGGAAGCGTTTCACCCCGGGTGGTTGGCCAATCCAGTCCTCGTCCTGAAGAAGAACAAGACCTGGCGCATGTGTGTCGACTACACCAGCCTCAACAAGGCTTGTCCCAAGGATCTGTTCGCGCTCCCGCGGATCGACCAAGTCATCGACTCGACCGCCGGGTGTGAGCTCCTGTCCTTCCTGGACGGTTACTCCGACTACCACCAGATCAAGCTGGACCCGGCCGACGCCCTGAAGACGTCCTTCATCACGCCCTTTGGGGTGTATTGCTACATCACCATGTCGTTCGGCTTGAAGAACGCCGGCGCCACCTTCCAGCGCTGCATGTAGAAATGCCTGCTGCCGCAACTCGGCCGCAATATCCACGTGTACATGGACGACATCATGGTGAAGACCAAGCAGCACCTCACTCTCCTTGACGATTTGAAGGAAACCTTCACCAACCTCCGCGAATATAAGGTCAAGCTTAACCCGGAAAAATGCGTCTTCGGCGTCCCGGCCGGAAAGCTACTCGGCTTCCTTGTCTTGGAACGCGGCATTGAGGCAAACTCAGAGAAGATAAAGGCCATCGAGCGCATGCGCAAGCCGGCTCGGCTGCGCGATGTCCAGAAGTTCACCGGATGCTTGGCCTCGGTCAGCCGGTTTCTAAGCCGGCTGGGCGAGAGGGCGCTACCCCTGTACCAGCTGATGAAGAAGACAAGCCCGTTCGAATGGAACGGCAAGGCAGAAGAGGCCTTCCAAGACCTCAAGCGCATGCTCTCCACCGCATCAGTCCTGGCCGTGCCGACCGACAAGGAGCCGCTGTTGCTCTACATAGCTGCGACCTCGCAGGCGATCAGCACGGTGCTGGTGGTCGAGCGACCAGAGAAGGGCAAGATCCAAGCCATCCAGCTCCCAGTCTACTACCTGAGCGAGGTGCTCTCCATCTCCAAGCAGAACTACCCGCACTACCAGAAGATGTGTTACAGCGTGTACTTCACCGCCAAGAAGCTGAAGCAGTATTTCCAAGAGCACGTTGTCACCGTGGTCAGCACGTCGCTTATCGGAGAAATCATCGGGTGTCGGGATGCCTCTGGCCGGGTTGCCAAGTGGGCGATCCAGCTAAGCCGGTGTAACGCCCTCGATGCGGCTATATCTCCCACGTGTCGAAGCACGACTTAGAGGCATAACCGCATTGAAAGCAATGTCGCAAGTGAGGTAATCTTCACACAACCCATGTAATACATAAGGGAAAGAGATACATAGTTGGCTTACAATCGCCACTTCACGCAATACATGAGTAAAGCATTACATCAACCAGATACAATCAAGGTCCGACTACGGAACCAAAATAAAAGAAGACTACCCCAAATGCTACACAGATCCCTGATCGACCCCAACTGGGCTCCACTACTGATCAGCTGAAACGAAACAACACAACGAACAAGATCTTCATCGAGCTCCTCGTTGAGCTCGGGTGCGTCACTTGCACGGTTTCATCGGCACCTGCAAACTGGTTTTGGAAGTATCTGTGAGTCACGGGGACTCAGCAATCTCACACCCGCGAGATCAAGACTATTTAAGCTTATGGGTAGGAGAAGGTAGTGAGGTGGAGCTGCAGCAAGCGACTAGCATATCTGGTGGCTACCATACGCAAAAGAGAGCGAGAAGAGGAGGCAAAAGCACGGTCGAACAACTATGATCAAGAAGTGATCCTAGAGCAACCTACGTCAAGCATAACTCCAACACCGTGTTCACTTCCCAGACTCCGCCGAGAACAGACCATCACGGTTACACACGCGGTTGGTGTATTTTTATTAAGATCAACTTCGGGTTTTCTACAACCGGACATTAACAAATTCCCATCTGCCACATAACCGCGGGCACGGCTTTCGAAAGTTCAAACCCTGCAGGGGTGTCCCAACTTAGCCCATGATAAGCTCTCGCGATCAACGAAGGATATTCCTTCTCCCCGGGAAGACCCGATCAGTCTTGGAATCCCGGCTACAAGACATTTCGACAGTAATAAAACAAGACCAGCAAAGCCGCCCGAATGTGCCAACAAATCCTGATAGGAGTTGCACATATCTCGGTCTCAGGGCACACCGGATTGTCCAAACTTCCGGTAGGCGAACCCAGAGTTGCCCCTGGTGGCCACCGGCGGCTGACGGTTTGGACCAGCACTCACGACGAGCACTGGCCCGGGGGGGTAAAATAAAGATGACCCTTGAGAGCGCGACTCCCAAGGGAAAAAGGGCTAGGTGAGGCAAATGGTAAAACCAAGGTTGGGCCTTGCTGGAGGAGTCTTATTCAAAGCGAACTGTCAAGGGGGTCCCATAAATCACCCAACCGCGTTAGGGACGCAAAATCCGGGAACATAACACCGATATGACGGAAACTAGGGCGGCAAGAGTGGAACAAAACACCAGGCATAAAGCCGAGCCTTCCACCCTTTACCAAGTATATAGATGCATTAATTAAATAAGATATATTGTGATATCCCAACAAGTAAACATGTTCCAATCAAGGAACAACATCTCCATGTTCCAACAAAGAACAAACTTCATCTTCACCTGCAACTAACAACGCTATAAGAGGGGCTGAGCAAAAGCGGTAACATAGCCAAACAACGGTTTGCTAGGACAAGGTGGGTTAGAGGCTTGGTTTGACAATATGGGAGGCATGATAAGCAAGTGGTAGGTATCGCAGCATAGGCATAGCAAAAGAGCGAGCAACTAGCAAGCAAAGATAGAAGTGATTTCGAGGGTATGGTCATCTTGCCTGAAATCTCGCAAGGAAGAAGAATGCGTCCATGAAGAAGACAAGCGGACGTAGTCGAACGAATCCTCACAACTCCGGAACGAAACCTAAGCTAACGAGAGAAGCAACCCGGAAACAAACAAACAACATAGTAAAACAACCATCACATAAACATGCATGATGCACAACCAAGTATGATGCATGTCCGGTTTAATGAAGCATGGCATGGCAAAGTGCACAAACAATACTAAAAATTAAGTGGAGCGCAATATGCAACGAGTTGCATATTGACGAAACACCACATTCTAGTATTTGGTTCGATCTCGTTTATGTACCCAACAATATTAAATGTTGTTAAACATGGCAAGAGGTGAGGCATAAATAAACTATCTATTTAGGCAAGTTTAAATGAGGCCGGAAATAACAAGCAACAATTCGGGAAAATCCCCATATGCATTTAGCAAATTAACAGAACAACAAATATAAACATTTTAAATGTTGTTACTATGATGCGGATGACATATGCAAGTTTATGCAATATTTATGAAAAAGTTGATAAGAGCATTTTATAAAGCATTTGACACCATGGTGGAAAGAAAGAGTGCCACGGCAAAGAATCTGAAAAATGATACCACGACAACATATCGGTTCTGGTAGCTCATGGAGATACCGGTGCAAAAGTGAGTGTGGCAGGAGCGTGTCAAACAAGGATGGTGAGGTGATCCCGGTAACCGGGTTCCCACATGTCGGTGGCATGGCAACGAGGAGGAACATGCAAGCGACAATTTCGGACACGGTGCAAACGGGCATCTCATGCAACACACATGCATTCGGTCCACGGCGGTCGTCTCGGCGGTTATACCTTCGAAGTGCGCATTTTCGGGGCGGAACGAGTCGGTGCAAAGTAGAGGAAGTAGACGTTCTCGGGACGGTCGTCGTGGAAGTAGTGGTTCACATTCGTTTTCGGAGAGGTACTTGAAGGAACCAACGTCTTCGGGGCAACGGTAGTGGTACACACGACGTCGGGGTACTTGTCGGTCCGGTCTTGGCGGTGTAGATGTACACGTTGTCGGGGTACTTGTTGCATCACCGGGTGTAGTCGTACACGTTCGAAACGGAACTTGCGTATCCATGTACTTGGCAGTCCAGGACGTAGAGGTACACTTGTCCAAGTGGAACTTGACGATGACGGGGTCTTCAGGGTACTTGGCGCTTGAGGTTCCAATCCGGTTTCAAATGCGTCCACGCAACACATCGTAGGAGCAAGAGGCAACAACTTGGTGTGGTTCTGGCCACACATGGTGATCTCGAAGCCGAGGCGAACGGCACTGCTTGAGAAGGCAAATGACGGCTGTGACGGGGCATGAACAGAGGCCAAGGAGCTCGATGGGGCAAGTGGAGCAACATGCGGCAGTGGCGTCCATGAGGGTGAGCAGGGAAGGCATGGCAAGAAGGCATGGGAGGATCCCGTGGCCGTGGAGGGCCAGCGGCGGCCTGGACAACGGCGAAGACGGGGCTGGAGATGGACGACGAGGAGGGGAGCTTGGGGTCGAGCGTGGTGACGTCGGAGCAGAGATGGAGTCCGGTGCCGACCGGCCACGGGGCTCGCTGGAGGAGTTGAGGGATGGCAGCGGCAGCAAGGCCTTGGAGGCAGGGTCGGCCGGAGCTTCGAGCTCGGCGTTCATGGCAGGACGACGAGGAGACCGGAGGAGGAGGGCCATGGAGGAGGCGCAGGGGTCCTGCCGGCGAGGAGAAGCAGAGGCGACAAGGCGGCGGAGGTCGCCGGTAGAGGGACCGGGCACGGGGGACAGGGGCGCCATGGGGATCGGGCGCGGGCGCTCCTCTCCTGTGCGATGCATGTGTGTGGCGGCGGTGTGGGAGGACGAGAGGGAGAGATCGAGAGGAGAGGGTCGGGGCTAGGGTTATAGGCGCGGCTGGGCCTAGCGGATGGACCTAAATGGCCTGTTGGGCTGCTCTCTCTCCTCTCTCTTTCTCATACTTTCTTTAACAGAAAAGAATTAGAGAGAAGAAAAGAAAGAGAGGGTTAGGGAAAGAAGTTGGACATGGGGATTATTTTCCCGGACTCACAAAAATGTGCTTGTCCCAAGAAAACAGAAGTGAGCATGATTGCAAGATTAAAATTCAAATTCATTTGAATTTAATTCAAATGGTTTGAATAGGAAGTGAGGGTTGGGAAGGTCCAAAAATGTTGAACATTTAGGAAGAGCTTCGAAAAGTGGGAAAAGAATTATAGGCAAGGTTAGAGAGTCAAAACTTGAAGAAGGAAAGGCCACGAGATTTAACATGCACGTGTGTTGTGGTAAATTCCAAATTAATGGAATATTTAATATAGCTCCCTAATATTGGGAGGATATGTTATAAAGAGAAGTCACCCTTCCCTCGATTTAAATAGATCAACCATCTATGCAATTTATTAGTTGAGTTGAGATGCAAAGATTAATGACATGATGGCATGATGACATGATGCAATGCAAAAATAAAAGAGCAAGCACAAAAGAAACACACAGCGAAACCCGGAATATATGGAAGTCTTCTCGAGCATCAGTCTCGGGGCGTTACAACACTCCACCACTACAAGAGGATCTCGTCCCGAGATCTAGGATGGCACCGGAGGGGAAAACGGAAGAGAAAGAGAAGAGGTGAAACTAAGTTGCTTCTTTGAAAAAAGAGTGAAACCAAAGAACCTTGAGAGGTTGAACAAAATGAAAGAACGAAAACTACGAAGATGAACAAAGTTGAAAACACTCCTTTAGAAAAGAGGAACATGGGATATGACGAGAACCCAGCGGTTTAGTGATAAGATAGATATTGAAACCACTCTGGTTAAAACTAGATAGAGAAGGAATAAGATTGATATAATTTGGGCAACACTCCGACTGAAAATGGAAGGGATTTGAACATGATCTTGACAAGATGAGAGGATACTTGCTGAAATTAACAACACACTGCCTCTGGAACTATTAAAAGAATGGCACAAGGGGTAAGAAAGATTTCAGACAGCACTCCGGTTGAGAAGAGATGCAAGACTTGATAAGATGAGAGAGCTCGAATGAAAACACGACACTCCGGTTAAATGGATAAGCAAGGAAAAGAACATGATCCTGACAAAACAAGAAGATGGGTTGAAGAGAACAACATCACAATGCCTCCAGAATGAAGAAATAGAAGATAGATAATTGAAATAAAAGGATGGAGAAGAAAATGCCAACTTTTGCCACAATTGAGCTTGAAAAGGCATCTTTAGGAGAAGGGTCGAACGGAGTTGTTGGGAAAACCAACAACGAAAAGAATAAGATTGATATGGTCTTAAGGAATGCATCTCAAATTATGAGGTGACAACCTGCCACTCACGGGAAAAGAATTGGATTGATAAGAACAAGGAGACGAGAAAGCTATATCACCAGTAGGATAAAGAAGAACTTGGGTCATTTATAAGCACCATAATAGCAACAAACCTTAGAGAAGGCTTTAGGTGAAGTATAAACCCAAGATAACTCCAAAGAAGAGCTTGATGGATTTAAAATATCTCATTCTTAACAACATGTGAATCATGAGACATGAACTCAAATTATCAAGAATGACATAATACCACCTCGAATGATACGTTTGAAAGAATTGCACTTTAAAATGCAAGATAAAGAATACTTAGCTCCTCTGAAAAGAATCTCGATGAACACTTCGAGAAGGAATTAAATCCTTTGTGAATCATCATGTAGCCTCCATAAAGAACTCCGGTAATAAAAGGATGATAAGATTAAATGAAGGATGAAAAGAATAAGGTTGAAGCCTTGCAATGATTAGATGGATCTCCGTGGTGATATAATTGCGAGAGCTTGGAACTCCGAGGAAGATAAGGTGGAACAATTGAAATCAAGAATTTGAAGAACCTCCGGAATAGGGAATTGAGTTAACTCGATGAAACAAGAATAAGAATTACATTATGCTTATCCTTCATCAATTTAGATTGATGACAAGCAACGGATTTGGCATACTACTTATTCTCGTAGAAAGGATCAAGATAGATATGGCGCAAATTTGGGAAGGTCTTCAACGAACCACCGGTAGGATTTAGAAAGAACGAATGAATTGATATGAAAACAAAGAAAGAGAACTCTTGAACGAACCACCATAAGAATTGAAAATGAACGAAGAAAAGATAAAGAAACACCCGGAAGAATTTGAAAACGAACGAAGATACTTGAGAGAATTTAGATAAAAATGAACGAATAGATCACGAGCTGAATAGAGAATACTTGAATGGTGCACCGGTAAGATTTGGAGAATGATAGCTGAAAGCTGGAATGAATAATTCTGAGATGATGGCTCCGGAGAAAAGAAGTGGAAACAACTCATGAAATGCTCCGGATGGGTATGAAAAGAATTCTCACAGTCAAAACAATTATGAGAGGATGGCATGAAGCTAGAACCCTGAATCTTGAATGGAACGGACAAAATTTAGAGGAAGCACTTCTTCGGTCTTCAAAATCTAAGAATGACGACGAGAAACACCACCATAAAATGTTGAGTCACTCCGGAACAATGAAGAATAGAAAAGGTTGAACCAACTATGAAAAGAATTTGAAAGATCTTGGAGAAAGACATTTGACTGATGATAATTCATTCTTACGTCAAAATTGGAAAAGAATTTGAGAATAACTCCGGGAAAATTAGAAGAGTCAGGTAAGATCCTGGGAAAAGACCTGTGGGTTAGGGCCCACTCAAAATAAAACACCGTTGACCAATTGCTTGAAAGGGAGATTGTACCGGTTGATTTAAATGGCTCGAATGAGATAACAACCTCGAAATAGGTTGAACTGATCTTGAAAGACAAGACGAGCCTTTTGAGATATCTTCAGCACTCCCGAACAAATGAATAGCGAGAAGTGAATTATTATGAGGTGCACCGGTATGAGAAGGTATTGAAACGAGGAAAAGATGTGATCACCATCGAAAGATTGCGTTGAACACACCGGGGAAGATAAAAGAACAAATAATTATAAACTTGAGGCTCCGTTAGCATCTTCATGAGAAACACCGGGTAAGAACATGAAGGAGAAGAATGGAGAGGCTTCACATCAATAAAAAGGATACTTGATCAAGAAATCTGCGTCCTTGAAGAAATAAGGGTGGGAGGGCGGGAAATACAAAGAAAACTTGGAACGGATGAAGCAAACACCGTTGAGAAGAACTGATAATTGATCTTGCGAATGTTGAAGTGATCGGATCCACTTGAAGAGAGACACACCGGTTGGAAAAGAATTGGCATGATAATCTTGATGATCAAGAAGGATTAGTATTTCCATAGAAATATGATAACATCGTTTAGAAAAGGTATGGAATCAACACTTGACATTGAAGCAACTCGAATACCACAAAACAAAACAAAAACAAAGGATTGGCTTGCAGAATAAGCCGGAAACAAACATATGATAGATCCCATATCATATCATGTGTCTGTTGGAAAGAATTCCTACGTGATACTTGAATTCCCACCTATAAACTCCCGAAACTTTCTGGTTATGCAATCAGGTGTTGGGGATACAGGGGACACAAAATATATCACCCAAACTAACAATACCTAGATCCAGCTGTATCCATCCTTCAACACATAACCAAGAAACCTTCGGAAATCGTGCACCTCAACCTTCGAAAAGCATCGGTTATATGAGTTATGACAATACTCCCGCACTCGCCTCAGTACTGGGCTATCAGGGTTATCTCACCAACAACCGTACAAAAGAGATTTTCGATGTCGGCGTACTAAACTCAGGTATTCCAGAACTGCAATGATAAAATTATGACGACAACACCTCAGAGCTCAACTCCCCGGGACACTTCCACTAAACCCCTGCTGACAGGAGGCACCAAGACAATGTCGTCATCACAAAACCATCGGAACAATTCTAAGATACCCGCGTGATCCTAAAAATAAAATAAAATAAATTTAGTGAAATTTGAGAAGAGAAAAGTCAAAACTCTACGTCAGGATACCTTACCAGAGCGATGAGGAGACTGGGAAGTAAAAAGAATTCCTAAAATCTCCGATACATAATTCCTAAATGACTCAAAACATTTTTCTAGACACAACTCGGCCGCTAAAAACGATCAATTAGTGGGGGCTCCTAAGGTCGGGGAAGGCTTTGATTACCAACTTGTAACGCCCTCGATGCGGCTATATCTCCCACGTGTCGAAGCACGACTTAGAGGCATAACCGCATTGAAAGCAATGTCGCAAGTGAGGTAATCTTCACACAACCCATGTAATACATAAGGGAAAGAGATACATAGTTGGCTTACAATCGCCACTTCACGCAATACATGAGTAAAGCATTACATCAACCAGATACAATCAAGGTCCGACTACGGAACCAAAATAAAAGAAGACTACCCCAAATGCTACACAGATCCCTGATCGACCCCAACTGGGCTCCACTACTGATCAGCTGAAACGAAACAACACAACGAACAAGATCTTCATCGAGCTCCTCGTTGAGCTCGGGTGCGTCACCTGCACGGTTTCATCGGCACCTGCAAACTGGTTTTGGAAGTATCTGTGAGTCACGGGGACTCAACAATCTCACACCCGCGAGATCAAGACTATTTAAGCTTATGGGTAGGAGAAGGTAGTGAGGTGGAGCTGCAGCAAGCGACTAGCATATCTGGTGGCTACCATACGCAAAAGAGAGCGAGAAGAGGAGGCAAAAGCACGGTCGAACAACTATGATCAAGAAGTGATCCTAGAGCAACCTACGTCAAGCATAACTCCAACACCGTGTTCACTTCCCGGACTCCGCCGAGAAGAGACCATCACGGTTACACACGCGGTTGGTGTATTTTTATTAAGATCAACTTCGGGTTTTCTACAACCGGACATTAACAAATTCCCATCTGCCACATAACCGCGGGCACGGCTTTCGAAAGTTCAAACCCTGCAGGAGTGTCCCAACTTAGCCCATGATAAGCTCTCGCGATCAACGAAGGATATTCCTTCTCCCCGAGAAGACCCGATCAGTCTCGGAATCTCGGCTACAAGACATTTCGACAGTAATAAAACAAGACCAGCAAAGCCGCCCGAATGTGCCAACAAATCCTGATAGGAGCTGCACATATCTCGGTCTCAGGGCACACCGGATTGTCCAAACTTCCGGTAGGCGAACCCAGAGTTGCCCCTGGTGGCCACCGGCGGCTGACGGTTTGGACCAGCACTCACGACGAGCACTGGCCCGGGGGGGTAAAATAAAGATGACCCTTGAGAGCGCGACTCCCAAGGGAAAAAGGGCTAGGTGAGGCAAATGGTAAAACCAAGGTTGGGCCTTGCTGGAGGAGTCTTATTCAAAGCGAACTGTCAAGGGGGTCCCATACATCACCCAACCGCGTTAGGGACGCAAAATCCGGGAACATAACACCGATATGACGGAAACTAGGGCGGCAAGAGTGGAACAAAACACCAGGCATAAAGCCGAGCCTTCCACCCTTTACCAAGTATATAGATGCATTAATTAAATAAGATATATTGTGATATCCCAACAAGTAAACATGTTCCAATCAAGGAACAACATCTCCATGTTCCAACAAGGAACAAACTTCATCTTCACCTGTAACTAACAACGCCATAAGAGGGGCTGAGCAAAAGCGGTAGCATAGCCAAACAACGGTTTGCTAGGACAAGGTGGGTTAGAGGCTTGGTTTGACAATATGGGAGGCATGATAAGCAAGTGGTAGGTATCGCAGCATAGGCATAGCAAAAGAGCGAGCAACTAGCAAGCAAAGATAGAAGTGATTTCGAGGGTATGGTCATCTTGCCTGAAATCCCGCAAGGAAGAAGAACGAGTCCATGAAGAAGACAAGCGGACGTAGTCAAACGAATCCTCACAACTCCGGAACGAAACCGAAGCTAACGAGAGAAGCAACCCAGAAACAAACAAACAACATAGTAAAACAACCATCACATAAACATGCATGATGCACAACCAAGTATGATGCATGTCCGGTTTAATGAAGCATGGCATGGCAAAGTGCACAAACAATACTAAAAATTAAGTGGAGCGCAATATGCAACGAGTTGCATATTGACGAAACACCACATTCTAGTATTTGGTTCGATCTCGTTTATGTACCCAACAATATTAAATGTTGTTAAACATGGCAAGAGGTGAGGCATAAATAAACTATCTATTTAGGCAAGTTTAAATGAGGCCGGAAATAACAAGCAACAATTCGGGAAAATCCCCATATGCATTTAGCAAATTAACAGAACAACAAATATAAACATTTTAAATGTTGTTACTATGATGCGGATGACATATGCAAGTTTATGCAATATTTATGAAAAAGTTGATAAGAGCATTTTATAAAGCATTTGACACCATGGTGGAAAGAAAGAGTGCCACGGCAAAGAATCTGAAAAATGATACCACGACAACATATCGGTTCTGGTAGCTCATGGAGATACCGGTGCAAAAGTGAGTGTGGCAGGAGCGTGTCAAACAAGGATGGTGAGGTGATCCCGGTAACCGGGTTCCCACATGTCGGTGGCATGGCAACGAGGAGGAACATGCAAGCGACAATTTCGGACACGGTGCAAACGGGCATCTCATGCAACACACATGCATTCGGTCCACGGCGGTCGTCTCGGCGGTTATACCTTCGAAGCGCGCATTTTCGGGGCGGAACGAGTCGGTGCAAAGTAGAGGAAGTAGACGTTCTCGGGACGGTCGTCGTGGAAGTAGTGGTTCACGTTCGTTTTCGGAGAGGTACTTGAAGGAACCAACGTCTTCGGGGCAACGGTAGTGGTACACACGACGTCGGGGTACTTGTCGGTCCGGTCTTGGCGGTGTAGATGTACACGTTGTCGGGGTACTTGTCGCATCACCGGGTGTAGTCGTACACGTTCCAAGCGGAACTTGCGTATCCATGTACTTGGCAGTCCAGGACGTAGAGGTACACTTGTCCAAGTGGAACTTGACGATGACGGGGTCTTCAGGGTACTTGGCGCTTGAGGTTCCAATCCGGTTTCGAATGCGTCCACGCAACACATCGCAGGAGCAAGAGGCAACAACTTGGTGTGGTTCTGGCCACACATGGTGATCTCGAAGCCAAGGCGAACGACACTGCTTGAGAAGGCAAACGACGGCTATGACGGGGCATGAACAGAGGCCAAGGAGCTCGATGGGGCAAGTGGAGCAACATGCGGCAGGGGCGTCCATGAGGGTGAGCAGGGAAGGCATGGCAAGAAGGCATGGGAGGATCCCGTGGCCGTGGAGGGCCAGCGGCGACCTGGACAACGGCAGAGACGGGGCTGGAGATGGACGACGAGGAGGAGAGCTTGGGGTCGAGCGTGGTGACATCGGAGCAGAGATGGAGTGCGGTGCCGACTGGCCACGGGGCTCGCTGGAGGAGTTGAGGGATGGCAGCGGCAGCAAGGCCTTGGAGGCAGGGTCGGCCGAAGCTTCGAGCTCGGCGTTCATGGCAGGACGACGTGGAGACCGGAGGAGGAGGGCCATGGAGGAGGCGCAGGGGTCCTACCGGCGAGGAGAAGCAGAGGCGGCAAGGCGGCGGAGGTCGCCGGTAGAGGGACCGGGCACGGGGTGTCGGTGGGAAATCTGCCTCCACGGACACCTATGGGGACCGAGCCCCTTTCTTGGTTCGGCGGGGGGTGGAGGTCGCGCGAAGAGCGGATCGAGGCGATGCACACAAGGGGATTTACCCAGCTTCGGGCCGCACGGATGCGTAAAACCCTACTGCTGCTTTGTGGTTTTGTATTGTGTTCTTGCTCGGGAGCGTGTGGTGCTACAGTACACGCGAGCCGCTGGCGAGACCGAGCGTGAATGGCCTCCTTCCTCCTCCCTCCCATTGCGCATGGGGCCTCCTTTTATATGTGCGAGGGGTTACCCACAGGTGGCAACGTAGGCGGGGGTAAAACTGGAAAACGCTGTGTTGGGTACAGCTGTTTGCACAGTGCTATCATATCTAACTCTGACGACAGGGGACAAGGGCATTAAATGCCCGTCTGGGTCGCCCTAACAGTGCAGAAAAGGGACCGTCAGGAGCGCCACCGTTTGCCACGATGGCTACTCTGTCAGCGTTGCTTCGCCACCGCATGCCCCTAGCTGCGCAGCCTCTCGCCACGTACGCCTGGAATGGCCCCAGAGCGACGCGTGGGTGGATGAGCTGGAGCGCAGGCGCGGGGTGGTGACTTGTCGCGGCAAGCGCCTTGCCGCGGTTGGTGCCTTGTCGCGCGCGGGAGCTTGTCGCTCACCGGTCCTTGCCGGGACGCGTGGCGCGTCGCAGCAAGTCTCTTGTTGTGCCTTGGTCGGCCTTCCCAGCAAGCTCCTCTTGCCGGGGCCTTGTGCTTCAAGCGGCCGTCCCGGCAAGCTCCTCTTGCCGGGGCCTTGCTCTCTTCGGGTGGACTTCCCGGCAAGCTCCTCCTGCCGGGGCCTTGGCTCAAACACTTTGTTCTTGGATGGCCCAAAAAAGGGACCACGAAGAGTTTTGGCGATCGCCTGGCAAGCCTTGCCGCGGGGTGCTACGACTGCCCGTGTAGAAGTTCGGGGTACTAAGGTACCCCTACTTTAGTACACCGACAGGAACCCCCGGGCCTGGGCCATACACGGTGCCGAGCGCTGTTGGGCGAGGCCCAAAACAGTGCACGGGCACGCGTGGCCTGGGTCACGCTGCATCTGCTTCTGCGTCCACCACGCCCTCCCCGAACGGCACGCGTCGAATGCGGCATCGTGGGGAGAGGCGTGCGTGACGTGGGCGGCGTGCGCGGGGCTGAGCCCCGCAAGCATGCGTCACGTCGCAATAAAGGGGGACGGTTCGCGCTATCTCCATAAGTGGAGGGAGGCGTGGAGGCGTGGCTTGCTTGCTAGACGGGGCCGAGGCACGGTTTCCAAGGCGTCCGCTCCCCACGATCATGGGGTGGAGGGAGGTCGCCTCATCCGTCGCCTCAGTCCTGCACGCCAGCCACGCGGCTCCCATGCACCCGGAGTTGCGGACAGTGGAGGCAGGAAACCGGGCCGTCGCGGGTCGAGGCAGCAGGCCGGTCCTAGTCGCCTGCCCTTCCTGCGTCTTGATTGGCTGAGCGGGGCGGCCGAGCCCCCACCCTGCTTCTTTATAAAGAGCAAGAGGGGGCGACGGAAATCCGCACTCCTTCATCTTTCCTTCCCTTCGGCTTCTGATCCCCTCTCTCCATTCGTCATGGAGAAAGGGAACCCTGGTCCTTCATCGGTGGCGGCGAGGGTCGCCACTAGGCAACGCGCCCTCCTCCCCTTGCACCCGTGGTGGAGGAGCCAACCGTAAGGGGAAGGGGGAGGGGGCGAGGTCGTGGACAAGGCCGTGGACGAGGTCGTGGACGAGGCAGACGGGGCGACGCGCCGGCCTCGCCTCCGCCAGCGGCTCCCCTTCTCACGGCGGTCCACATCGGGGACGACCCTTGCGAGTTCTTCGTCAGGCTGCGCCGGGCGCCTCGTCGTCGCCTTCGTCTCCCGGCTCCCTTCGCGAGCGTGATGGAGATGGAACAACCCGAGACGCTAAGACTGCGCATGAGGGGCTGCGGGATCAGCGGCACGCGGGTCCACGTCGAGTCCCCAGCCCCCGGCGTGATGTATCTTGGTCGAGGGTGGAAGACGTTCGCCCGTATCCACAGCTTGATGGAGGGGTTCACCCTCCATTTTAAGTTGATGGAGGGCGATCTCCTCTTCGTCAAGGTCTTCGGGGACTTCGGGACCCGGGCCCGGTGCTGCGTGGATAGCTCCTCCGACAGCGAAGGCTCCTCCTCGAGCGAGAGTGACGAGGAGGGGAGCAACAGCGATGACGAGGGTAGCGGTCGTCGGGATGACGGGTCCGACTAGGCGTCGGTTGCGGCTCCGCGTGGCACAGGCGACCCCATCATCCGTGTCGCCGGCTCCTTGAGCTTCCCGGGGTCGTCTCCTTGGCGGCTGGCGTAGGGAGGCTGCGGAAGAGGAAGAGGGCTGGCGGCAAGGCCGTCAACTCGGAGTACGAGGGCTAGATGCCCTCGATAGCGTGCTGACATCCTGCCACCTCGTCGAGCCCTGCTTCCAGCGCCGCCGTCACCGTCCAGCTTTCAGCCGCCCCCCGGGGCGTTCTGTTGGAGTCTTCTGCCACCCGTAGCTCGCCAAGGTGCCCCTTTTGCCATTTTTGCCTCCTTGTCCTACCTCCTGAGGAGAGAGACAAGAAAGGGATTATGGGCATTTTATCTTTTTTCAATCTGTAAGCCCTTGGGCCTTAGCTGTGTTTAAAACTTGTAATCCCATCTTTCATGTTTTTCATTCTTTCTGAACTGTACTTGAGCGGAATGTTTTTAATGAAAAGGGGATGTTTGCCGGGCCATTTGTCCCGTGGGTAAAACCCACGCCAAGGAGCGAATCCTTTATGTCGTTAAGATTGACACTTCTTTGCCCGGCAACAGGCCCTGCTGTCTTCCCGCGCCACTCGACCTTCCTCACGCCTTTGGCGGAGGCAGGGATGAGGCGGGTTCGGGCTCCTCATTCCGTTCCTTTGCCGCCGCGGCTACTACCGAAACTGGCCCCAGGAACGCGCTCCGGGGCCCAGAGTTAAGGGAGCACGACAGCTTTTTAGGAAGGAACAAGGTTTTCGCATTCCTCAGTCCATAAGAGAATGCATGACAAGGGATGAAAGACTTATCTGGGATTGCAGCCCCCGGCAACTTTGGCTTGTCACGGGCGAATCTTTGTGCTTGCAGCCCCCGGCAACACTGGTTCGCCGGGGACCAGATGCTGGTCCGCCCTTCTTCTCTTCTTCGTCCTTAAGGGGTCTGGCCAGGATATGCAAAACCCTGCGAACCAAGGGAAACGAAGAAACAGGAAAAAGGACGCAGACTCGACCTCTAAGCTAGGGGTTAGCAGCTGTTAGGCACTATCAACCCTAACCAAGGACGAGACTCGACTCAGCATGCATGCTAAAACTTAGGGCGCCGGCGCTTCATTTACTGCTGCTCAGGGTCTGCGCCTGGCTTTGTACAAAGGATTACATGCAACAGCGGCAAGACTTGTACAAAAGGTTGGTTGCCGGGCGGGGCCCGACAACCGCGCCTTACGGGTAAAACTTACGAAGATGCTCAATATTCTAGGAGTTGCTCACCGGAGTGCCCTTCTTCTCTTCCTCGTGACTCGTCTCACCCGGTAAGGGCCTTCCCACTTCGGCGTCAACTTGTTATGATTCTTGGCGGACGGAGCGCGCCGAAGAACAAGGTCGCCTTCCTCGAAGCTTCTGGCTTTAACTTTGCGGCTATTGTAGCGACGCAAAGCTTGCTGGTAGCGAGAGGCTCGCACAGCAGCCTGAAGACGATCTTCCTCAAGGAGCAGCGCGTCATCTTCACGCAGCCGCTCTTGCTCAAGCTCATCATAAGCGAGCACTCGAGGTGACCCGTATACGAGTTCCGTGGGGGTAACTGCTTCTGCTCCATAGACTAGAGCAAATGGTGTCTGGCCAGTGGCTCGATTTGGCGTCGTTCTGATCGACCAAAGAGCCACCGGCAGCTCCTTGATCCAGTTTCTTCCGCACTTGTGCAGCCTGTCGAAAGTTCTGGTCTTGAGCACACGCAGCACTTCGGCATTGGCCCTCTCCGCTTGACCGTTGCTCCTGGGGTGAGCAACAGAAGCGAAGCAGACCTTGGCGCCGAGATCTTGGACGTATTGCATGAAGGCGCGCTTCGTGAATTGTGTACCGTTGTCGGTCATGATCCTGTTGGGGACCCCAAAGCGGCAAACAATCGACCTGAAGAACTTGACTGCTGACTGTGCTGTCACCTTCCTCACTGGTTCCACTTCCGGTCACTTTGTGAACTTGTCGATTGTGACGTACAAGTACTCAAAGCCCCCGACAGCTCGGGGGAAGGGGCCGAGGATGTCGAGCCCCCAGACCGAAAATGGCCAGGATAAAGGGATCGTCTGGAGAGCTTGAGCTGGCTGGTGTATCTGCTTGGAATGGAACTGGCACGCTTCACACTTGGTTACTTGTGCAGTTGCATCCTGGAGGGCTGTCGGCCAGAAGAAACCTTGCCGGAACGCTTTGCCGGCAAGTGCTCTGGCGCCAATGTGGTGACCACATATGCCTCCATGTATCTCTGCCAACAGCTTTTGTCCGTCTTCCCGGGAAATGCACTTCAATTTCACACCGTTGCGCCCTCTTCTGTACAGTGTGTTGTCGACGAACTGGTACATACTCGAGCGCCGGGCTACTCTTTCCGGTTCTTCTTGCTCTTCGGGAAGTTCTCCGTTCTGGAGGAAATGGACAGTCTGCTGCGCCCATGCTGGAGCCTGTGGCTCGACAACAAGGACTGAAGGCACATCTGCTGCTGCGGGAACGTCCGCTTCTACGGCGAGGATCTGGGGCTCAGCCGGAGCTTGACGTCCCCCGGCAAGCTTGCCGGAGCAAAACTTGTCGGGAGCGCCTGCTTCTACGGAACGAACCCTGGGGTTTTCCGGAGCAGACGGCTCCTCAGTGCTCTTGGCGTCGATCTTGGGGACCTTCTTGGCGGCGGCTCCGGGGAGCTCTGCCGGAAGATAGTCGCCGGAGACCAACTTCCTCTTCTTGCTCTGTCTGGTTGATGGCGTTACGGATGGCTGAGTCAGCTTGAGCACAAAGGTTCCTGGTTCCACAGGTAACTTAAATGCTGCGCACTTTGACAGGCCATCAGCGATGTCGTTCTCAGCTCTTGGAATGTGTTCCATTTGCAGGCCGTCAAAGCGCTCTTCTAGCTTCCTCACTTCATCAACGTACGCTTCCATCAATGGACTCTGGTAATCTTTGTTCACTTGGCGGACGACAAGCTGCGAGTCACCCCTGACAATGAGCTTCTTGATCCCAAGTTCTGCCGCGATCCTGAGACCGGCGAGCAGACCTTCATACTCTGCAGTATTGTCGGTTGCTTGTTCCTTGGGGAAGTGCTTCTGGACTACGTACTTGAGGTGCTCTCCGGTGGGCGCGATAAGCAACGCGCCAGCACCGGTGCCTTACAGCGAGAAGGCACCATCAAAATACATCAGCCACTCTTTGCTTGCTTCTTTGGTGGGGATGCTCGTCTCTGGGATTTCTTCGTCTGGCGTCTTCGTTCTTGTCGCGGCCGCGGGGAGGTCTGTCCGCTTGCCGCTGCCTATCCTTGTCGCGGCGTCCTCCCTGGCTGAGATGCTTCGTACCTGATCCTCCGCCACCTCCCCGGGCTCTCTCCTTGTCGCGCCGCTCATACTCAGCCTTTTGCAGCTCGACGAGCCGCTCGACCTGCTTGCAGCTCTGGAGGTCATGGCCCTTGGTGAAGTGGATCTTGCAGTACTGTTTGTTGGTGCCGTCCCGCTTGTCGGCGACCGCCACAGCCTGGCAATTGGCGCATCCGGCAACCTCCTTGCCGGAGCTACCAGCCTGGGCCTTCTTGGCGGCGCCTTCATCGCCGGACTGCTCAACAACCAGTACTTCTTGGCTCTTCTTCTTCCTGTTTCTCCGCCGCTGGTTCTTCCTTGCCGGGGCGGTATCCTCACTGTCAGACTCTCCTGCTCCAGTGTTCTCTCCGAGGAGTTTCCTCCCTTCCTCAGCACGTGCACACTTGTCAGCCAGGGCATATAGCTCGCTGACGTCTTTGATCTTGCACATCGCCATCTCCTCCCGCATCCTGCGGTTACGCACGTTCTGATGGAACACGCTGATAACCGCGGCAGGGTGGACATCTGGGATGTTGTAGTGTACGCGGCTGAATCTCTGGATGAACTTGCGCAAGGATTCCCCTTCCTTCTGGACGAGCAGATGAAGGTCGCTCGCTTGGCCATGGGGTTTGTGGCCGCCTGTAAAGGCGCCAACAAACTGATGGCACAAGTCTGTCCAGGAGGTTATGGAGTTATTCGGCAAGTGCATGAGCCAGGATCTGACGTTGGATTTGAGTACCAGCGGGAAGTAGTTGGCAAGGATCTTGTCGTCTCGCCCTCCAGCAGCCTGCACCGCAATGGTGTAGATGCTGAGGAACTCCGACGGATGCGACTTGCCGTCGTACTTCTCTGGTACATCTGGCTTGAAATTCTTCGTGCTGGGCCACTGGACTTGCCGGAGCTCACGGGTGAACGCAGGGCAGCCTACCGCGTACGGCAGGTCGCCTGGTCCCCCGGGCGCATGCATGTCGACAGAGGGCCCAGCGCGCTGGTCCGATTGACGCCGCGCTTCTCTCCGACGCTCGATGCAAGTACGAGCGTCCTCTTGCTCTCGCTCGTGAAGAACTTGGCGTTGATCGCGACGAGTTCGCGGATTCGACGACGCGGTGGAGTCGTTGTCGTGATGGTTCCGGCGAGTCGGCGATCTTGGCCCTTGGGGCGGGGAGTGCACGGTGGTCGCGCCCCCACCGGTCTTGGCGCCATCGGTTCTCGCCTGGCCGACCTGTCGCGGCTGCGACGCACTGTGCTGCCGCGGGGTGTCGCCGTTAGAGAAACCAATGAGGCTCTGTATCGTGGCCCTCCAGTCGTCGAGCTTGTCCGTCGTTGGAGGGTAGTCTAGGAGCAGTTGAGCTTGCGCCAGAGCTTCGTCTGGAGTGGCGGGCAGCGGTGGCGAACGGCGCATGGAGCGGGATGTGCTCAAACTTCTAACTACGTTAGAAGGAGCAACACCCGGACCAGGCAGTCGCGCCCCGCTCGCGCCAGCGCGTTGGTGTGAGTGCTGGCCTTGAGCGCCCTGGGATCCGCCGGCTCGATCTGGGTCCAGCGAGCATATGGTACCGTGAGTGCCAAGACACTGCTGGTCCCGTGCCTCCTGAGAGGGGCGCAGTGCGTGTTCGGACGCCGTGGCACCATGAGCTGGCTCGGTGGCGCCCGTTTCGCCGCCGGTGCTGTCCCCACCACCCATTTGCTCTAGGGGCGGTGGGTTCGACGCGGACGGACCAGCCACCTCCGGAACCTTCTTCTTTGGTGGCATGTTGATGAAGATGATGGAGATCTAGCCTGTGCAGACGCTGGATCAGGTTCGCACAACTTCGACGCCCCCTACCTCGCGCGCCAAAGATGTCGGTGGGAAATCTGCCTCCACGGACACCTATGGGGACCGAGCCCCTTGCTTGGTTCGGCGGGGGGCGGAGGTCGCGCGAAGAGCGGATCGAGGCGATGCACACAAGGGGATTTACCCAGCTTCGGGCCGCACGGATGCGTAAAACCCTACTGCTGCTTTGTGGTTTTGTATTGTGTTCTTGCTCGGGAGCGTGTGGTGTTACAGTACACGCGAGCCACTGGCGAGACCGAGCGTGAATGGCCTCCTTCCTCCTCCCTCCCATTGCGCATGGGGCCTCCTTTTATATGTGCAAGGGGTTACCCACAGGTGGCAACGTAGGCGGGGGTAAAACTGGAAAACGTTGTGTTGGGTACAGCTGTTTGCACAGTGCTATCATATCTAACTCTGACGGCAGGGGACAAGGGCATTAAATGCCCGTCTGGGTCGCCCAAACAGTGCAGAAAAGGGACCGTCAGGAGCGCCACCGTTTGCCACGATGGCTACTCTGTCAGCGTTGCTTCGCCACCGCATGCCCCTGGCTGCGCAGCCTCTTGCCACGTACGCCTGGAATGGCCCCAGAGCGACGCGTGGGTGGATGAGCTGGAGCGCAACCGCGGGGTGGTGACTTGTCGCGGCAAGCGCCTTGCCGCGGTTGGTGCCTTGTCGCGCCCGGGAGCTTGTCGCTCACCGGTCCTTGCCGGGACGCGTGGCGCATCGCAGCAAGTCTCTTGTCGTGCCTTGGTCGGCCTTCCCAGCAAGCTCCTCTTGCCGGGGCCTTGTGCTTCGAGCAGCCGTCCCGGCAAGCTCCTCTTGCCGGGGCCTTGCTCTCTTCGGGTGGCCTTCCCGGCAAGCTCCTCCTGCCGGGGCCTTGGCTCAAACACTTTGTTCTTGGATGGCCCAAAAAAGGGACCACGGAGAGTTTTGGCGATCGCCTGGCAAGCCTTGCCGCGGGGTGCTACGACTGCCCGTGCACAAGTTCAGGGTACTAAGGTACCCCTACTTTAGTACACCGATATGGGGGACAGGGGCGCCATGGGGATCGGGCGCGGGCGCTCCTCTCCTGTGCGATGCATGTGTGTGGCGGCGGTGTGGGAGGACGAGAGGGAGAGATCGAGAGGAGGGGGTCGGGGCTAGGGTTATAGGCATGGCTGGGCCTAGCGGATGGACCTAAATGGCCTGTTGGGATGCTCTCTCTCCTCTCTCTTTCTCATACTTTCTTTAACAGAAAAGAATTAGAGAGAAGAAAAGAAAGAGAGGGTTAGGGAAAGAAGTTCGACATGGGGATTATTTTCCCGGACTCACAAAAATGTTCTTGTCCCAAGAAAATAGAAGTGAGCATGATTGCAAGATTAAAATTCAAATTCATTTGAATTTAATTCAAATGGTTTGAATAGGAAGTGAGGGTTGGGAAGGTCCAAAAATGTTGAACATTTAGGAAGAGCTTTGAAAAGTGGGAAAAGAATTATAGGCAAGGTTAGAGAGTCAAAACTTGAAGAAGGAAAGGCCACGAGATTTAACATGCACGTGTGTTGTGGTAAATTCCAAATTAATGGAATATTTAATATAGCTCCCTAATATGGGGAGGATATGTTATAAAGAGAAGTCACCCTTCCCTCGATTTAAATAGATCAACCATCTATGCAATTTATTAGTTGAGTTGAGATGCAAAGATTAATGACATGATGGCATGATGACATGATGCAATGCAAAAATAAAAGAGCAAGCACAAAAGAAACACACAGCGAAACCCGGAATATATGGAAGTCTTCTCGAGCATCGGTCTCGGGGCGTTACAGCCGGCCACACCATCCTCTACGACCCCCGCACCACGATCAAGTATCAAGCCCTGGCCGACTTCCTCGTCGACTGGACCGAGACCTAGTACTTGCCGCCGCCTCCTGACTCGACGCATTGGCGCATGCACTTCGGCGGGTCCAAGATGCGACTCAGCTTGGGGTCCGGCATCGTGCTGTCATGCCCAAAGGGTGACCGGCTCCGCTACGCGCTCCAGATCCACTTCGCCGCCTCCAACAACGTCGCCGAGTATGAAGCCCTTGTGCACGGCCTCCGGCTTGCCAAGGAACTCGGCATCCGGCGCATCCTGTGCTACGGCGACTCGGACCTGGTGTTGCAGCAGTGCTCCGGCGAGTGGGATGCCCGCGACTCCAACATGGCAAGCTACCGCTTCCTCGTCCAGAAGCTATCCGGATCCTTCAAGGGCTGCGAGTTCCTCCACGTCCCGTGTGCGGAGAACGAAGCAGCCGACACGCTCGCCAAGATCGCCTCGTCATGACAAGCTATCCCGTCTGGCGTCTCCCTCGAGCATGTGCGCAAGCCGTCCGTCAAGCCATCGCCGGACTCCGAGTCCATCCACATTCCAGACGACCCGGCCACACCTCAACCCGGCCCGGGGACTGCCAGACCCGGTCCGGGGACTGCAGGACCCGGCCCGGGGGCTGCTCAGCTCGACCCGGCCACCATCGTCCCGGGCCCGGCCTTTGCCATCCCCGACCCGGGGGCTGCTCAACCCGGCTCGGGGGCTGCCGACTCGGAACCCACCCTGGTGGCCGTCTTCGTCGTGGTTACGGCTCCATCTTGGGCCCTCCCAATATCAGAATTTTTGGAGAACGGGGTTCTCCCCATGGACGAGACCGAAGCTCGGCAAGTGCAGCGCCGCGCATCCGCCTACAGCATCATCAACAACGAGCTCGTCAAGCGCAGCTCCACCGGCGTGTTCTAGCGCTGCGTCGAGCAGGAACGGGGCATCCACATCCTCCTCGACATACACCAAGGTGAGTGCGGGCACCACGCCGCATCACGATCCCTGGTTGCCAAGGCGTTTCGCCACAGTTTCTACTGGCCCACGACCCTCCAAGGTGCCGAGTCACTCGTCCTCAAGTGTGAGGGATGCCAGCGCTTCAGCAAACGCAGCCGCCAGCCGGCGTCAGCACTCCGCACCATACCGATCGCCTGGCCCTTTGCAGTCTGGGGACTCGACATGGTGGGACCCTTCAAAACCGCTCTAGGCGGCATGACGCACTTGCTGGTGGCGGTGGACAAATTCACCAAGTGGATCGAGGCAAGACCAATCAAGAAACTGGACGGGCCAACAGCCGTCCGGTTCATCAAGGACATAGCGGTGCGCTACGGCATGCTGAACAGCATCATCAACGACAACGACACCAACTTGGAAAAGGGCGCGCTCGAGCAATACTGCTCCGTCTCCGGCATCCGCCTCGACCTCGCCTCCGTTGTGCATCGCAGTCCATTGGGCAGGTCGAGCAGGCCAATGGACTTATCCTGTCTGGCATCAAGCCGCGACTCGTCGAGCCACTCATCCGCTCACCTGGCAGCTGGCTTGACGAGTTGCCAGCTGTTCTCTGGAGTCTACGCACCACGCCGAATCGGTCGACCGGGTTCACCCCGTTCTTCCTCGTCTATGGAGCCAAAGCCGTCATCCCGACCGTCGTCGAGTTCGACTCGCCGCGCATCACGATGTACACTAAAGCCGAAGCCAGAGAAGCCCGCGAAGATGGCGTCGACCTGCTCGAAGAAGCACGCCTCCTGGTGCCCAGTCGCTCAGCCATCTACCAGCAAGGCCTGAGGCACTACCACAGCAAGAAGATCAAGCCCCTCGTGTTCCGCGAGGGCGACCTCGTCCTCCGACTCGTCCAAGAGTAGGCAGGCTAGCACAAGCTGTCCCCTCCATGGGAGGGCCCATTCATCATGAGCAGGGCCTTGCGCGACCGCAACGCCTACTACCTCATCGACGCACGCAAGTCAAGGAAGCGCAAGAAGGACATCGCCGGTGAAGAAACGACTCGGCCGTGGAACGCGGAGCTCCTTCGCCCGTTTTACAGTTAGCCGCACGAGCGTATGTATCATCGCCTTTTGTAAACGCATGAAACTATGGGGTCCCCGAACGAGATTCGGGGGCTGCCTTTTGTCGACCAATTTATTGTGTCCCTCTTTTCTTACATCACTATACCACTGAACCCGACCACCGGTCCGACTCGCTTGACCCGGGGGCTCGGGGGCTGGCCGGCTCGGTCGCCACCCTGCAGCCTTACATGGTGATTCCTGATAAAGTTAGGATGCCGCGGTCCCCCACTTCACGCTAAAGCCACAGATCCAGCTTTGGCTGTCGGCTAGCAAGCACAATGGGCCAAAGCTCCTTTACGCTTCATACACTAAGTCAAAGGCTTGCGGGTCGATCAACTCGGCCCACCATTTATCAAATGAACAGCTGCACGACCGGCTGCTCGCCAACCGGCTTCGCCGGATTGCTGCCAGCCGGCCTAGTGGGTGTTTCCCTCGTGCTCAATGTTTCTAGGGACCCAAGTCCTGCGCGCTCCTCTCAAAGAGCCAAAATCCTTGTCACGGACCGGAGCCTCGGCCGTCTGACTCACGGGGGGGGGGGGGGGAGGTTTGAGAAAGGAAAAGCGCATGAAATCGATCCAAAAAATGGAAGGCAAAAAGCAAAAGCACCCACAACATCTACACAAATATTTAAAGAAAAGGCCCACGGCCCGAGTTCATTACACCCTAAAAAACCCCAGTGGGTGGGTGGACCTGCTATTTAACAGATTTTACACAAAGTGTCTCAGGCATCTCCAGAGCCGCGTCGCGACGTTGACGGCTCTCCCCTGGCGGCCTCCGGGTCCAGCGAGGCACCGGTGTCCTCCTCAGCACCCGCGTCGCGGTAGACGCCCGTCTCCTCCGAGCTCCCCTCCGGATCGTGGAGGAGCAAGACGTAGTCGTCGCCATCCACGGCCACACCATCTTCCGTCCGCTCCGGATGGAACTCGTCGTGGAAGGCGAACCCGACGATGTAGCTGGCCGGGAGGTGATCCGGCTGGCTTGCTCCTGCAAGAGCTACTCTGAACCGGCCCGCTGGCCCATCAACGCGTCCAACTATAGGTCCAGATGCCATGACAGCGTGAACCGGAGCGCCATCTGAGCACCGGCACGAGCGGCGGAGACGTGCCACTTGCCAAGCTGATCCGGCCCCATCTCCAACCAACACGCCAGGCGCGAGAAGCTGCTCGGTTGGACGGAGTCCGGCCATAGGGCCCCCGTCATTGCGGTGCCGGCCTGGGACAGCCGCCCCAACTGCGTTCCCAGGGCCTGCAGGCGGGCCTCAGCGGCGGCGATGATCTCCGAGAAGGTCCAGGCCACCTGCGGATCCGTCCTGGACCCAATGACGCCGGTCGGGTCGCGCTGATAGCAGGCGACTTCCTCCGCCAGCCGCTGCGTCTCCGGTAAGGCCCCTGCCGCAAAGGAAGATGCGAGTTAGAAGAAGCACAACAACGAAGAAAGGCCTGGTCCCGACCTGGTAAACGACAAGAAAAGCACTTACTGGAGAAGGACTCTTCCAGGTGCTACGCCTCAAGCAACGTACCACACCGCTCCTGTCCGATGGCGCGGTCACGCTCCTCGAGTGCCTTCTCCAGTTCGGCCGCCTTGGCAAGGGCCGCCTTCATCTCGGCGTCCTTGTCTTCAGCCGCCTTCTCGGCCGCCTCGCAGTGACGGGCCTCGTCCTGACGGGCCCCCTCAGCCGTGGTGACCTGCCCCCGCAGGCGATCCACCTCGGCCTGGAGCCGGCCCTTATCGTCGGCCAGCTGGCCGCGCTGCTGGTCAACCTCCACCAGGGCCTGCTGCGCCTCTGCCACCTTGGCAGCTTCCGCCTTAAGGAGCTCCACCTCGGCCTCGAGGCGGCTCTTGTGACCTGCCAGCTGCTCATGCAGCCGGTTGGCCTCGTCGAGAGACCGCCGAGCCGCGGCCGCCTCCGTCCTCGCCTGCGCCGCCTCGACGCCAAGACGGTCGGTCTCGGCAACGAGCCGGTCGTAGTGATGACCAGCCCGGAGCAGACGAGTCTGCCAGGACAGCACCTTGGCTGCGAAAAAGAAGGACTCAACAGAAGAAGAAAAGCAAGACTTAAGATTTGGCCCAACTGTTACACAGTTGGCCCGAATCTCGGGGGCTACACCCAGTGGGTGCGCTAGCGCGCCCCCACTAGAAAAGAGCACAAGACTACCTGCGGCGATGCGGAGCTCCTCCTTCTTGGCGGCAAGCTGCTCCATGAGCTCCCGGCGCTTGCGCAGGAGACGATTGTAGGCGGCGACCCGGAAGGCGTCGAGATGTTGAAGAAAGCATAAATCAGAACAAGGCCAACACTCTAAAGATTCGACCCAACTACTACGTAGTTGGCCCGAACCTCGGGGACTACACCCAGTGGGTGCGTTGGCGCGCCCCCACAAAGAAGAAATTACGAGAAGAATTACCAGAACGGCGCGCTCCAGGTCGCGCGTCCGTGCTACCTCTTGAGTACTGCGTTGGTTTTCCCAGAAGAGGAGAGGATGATGCAGCAAAGTAGCGTAAGTATTACCCTCAGTTTTTGAGAACCAAGGTATCAATCCAGTAGGAGGCCACGTCAAGTTCCTTGTACCTGCACAAGACGATAGCTACTCGCAACCAATGCGATTAGGGGTTGTCAATCCCTTCACGGTCACATACGATAGTGAGATCTGATAGAGATGATAGATAATATTTTTGGTATTTTTGGTATAGAGATGCGAAGTAAAAAGTAAAAGGCAAAGTAAAAAAGCAAAGCAAGATTAAAGTGATGGATATTGATATGATGAGAATAGACCCGGGGGCCATAGGTTTCACTAGTGGCTTCTCTCAAGAGCATAAGTATTCTACGGTGGGTGAACAAATTACTGTTGAGCAATTGACAGAATTGAGCATAGTTATGAGAATATCTAGGTATGATCATGTATATAGGCATCACGTCCGAGACAAGTAGACCGACTCCTGTCTGCATCTACTACTATTACTCCACTCATCGACCGCTATCCAGCATGCATCTAGAGTATTAAGTTAAAAACAAAGTAACGCTTTAAGCAAGATGACATGATGTAGAGGGATAGTTTCATGCAATATGATTAAAACCCCATCTTGTTATCCTCAATGGCAACGATGCAATACGTGCCTTGCTGCCCCTTCTGTCACTGGGAAAGGACACCGCAAGATCGAACCCAAAGCTAAGCACTTCTCCCATAGCAAGAAAAACCAATCTAGTATGCCAAACCAAATTGATAATTCGAAGAGACTTGCAAAGATAACCAATCATACATAAAAGAATTCAGAGAAGATTCAAATATTATTCATAGATAGACTTGATCATAAACCCAAAATTCATCAATCTCAACAAACACACCACAAAAAGAACATTACATCGAATAGATCTCCACAAGAGAGGGGGAGAATATTGTATTGAGATCCAAAAAGAGAGAAGAAGCCATCTAGCTACTAAATATGGACCCAAAGGTCTCAGGTAAACTACTCACACTTCATCGGAGGGGCTATGATGATGTAGAAGCCCTCCGTGATGACGGCCCTCTCCGGCGGAGCTCCGGAACAGGCCCCAAGATGGGATCTCATGGATACAGAAAGTTGCGGCGGTGGAATTAGGTTTTTGGCTCCGTATCTGATAGTTTGGGGTACGTAGGTATATATAGGAGGAAGTAGTACGTCGGTGGAGCAACAGGGGGCCCACGAGGCTGGGGGGCGCGCCCCCCACCCTCGTGACCACCTCTCTTGTCCCTTGGAGTAGGGTCCAAGTCTCATGGATCACGTTCGGTGAGAAAATCACGTTCCCGAAGGTTTCATTCCGTTTGGACTCCGTTTGATATTCTGTTTCTCCGAAACTCTGAAATAGGCAAAAAACAGCAATTCTGGGCTGGGCCTCCGGTTAATAGGTTAGTCCCAAAAATAATATAAAAGTGGATAATAAAGCCCAATATAGTCCAAAACAGTAGATAATATAGCATGGAGCAATCTAAAATTATAGATATGTTGGAGACGTATCATTCCGCTCCACCTCGGCCTGGGCGAAGGCCTCAAGCCGTTCCGTCCGGCCTCGCAGGCGGTGACTGACAACGTCCAACGCCTCCTCCTCCTGGGTCTGAGGCCTGAAGACAACGGCGCTCCTGCTCCGCGCCGGCTGCGGCATGGCAGTCCGGCGCCCTCCCTGCGGGGCACCAAGGCGTACTCCCCGCTGGCCGCTCGCGACGCGGCCAACACCTCTTCCGACGCCCCTCGCAGCGCTGACGACGACCCTGACGCCGGGACGCCCTGCGTCACCGTCTCTAACCCGGACGTCGGCACGCCCTGCGTCGCCGTCCCCGGCTCAGCTGCCGGGATGGCCTCTGGCACCGCCGCCCGCGACGCCTCCTCCAAAACCGACGGCGCCTCCGACGCCGCCATCCGCAGCGTCTATTCCGAAACGACGCCGCCTCCACCGCCATCAGTCCCCGCTCACTCGACCACGTCGGCCTGCGGCGGGGTGTCATCGTCCACCTCCATGATCTCCCCGTCGGGGATCACCAGCTCAACCCGGCCTCCACGGCCGCCCTCCCTCACCGACGACGGCTCAAAGACCGTCGCCGCCACCACCATGCCCTCCGGCATCTCGCGCCAGGCCGGCTCCACGCCACCTCGCGCCCATGCTACAGCTGCGTCGGTCCAAGCACGGATCGACGCCGCCTCCAGCTCCGCCTTGGCCCGGTTCCTGTCCCGCCAGGCCAAGGCTTCGGCGTCGTTCGGGTCCAGGCCGAGGTCCGAGTCGGCCCGTCCCTCCACCTCTGTCAGGTCGGCGAGGTCAGACCGGCTCCTACGGAATGCGGCCCCTTCGGCGGCCGCGGCTTCCGCCGCCACCCTCGCCAGCGCGATTGGCGACCTGAAGAAGAAGAAAGAATGAGCAGAAAAGAAACAAGACTGTCTCAAGAAAAAATCTGAGCGCAAACGAGAAATGAAGCTTACCCCGCCAAGACCGGGACAGGGGTTGGCCTCCCGTGCCCGCCGCCGCGCTTCCTCTTGGCTGGCCTCCCAGCCCCGGCCGGGTACGCCATGCGCTTCGGGGCCCGGGGTCGCGGTGCGACGCTGTCTTTCCCATGCGGGCGGCTCGGCGCCACCCCGTGCGAGGACACGGCTCCGCCCGCGTCACCGCCTCCCCCGCCCAACGCCACTACACCGACAACTGGCGTCAGCACCGACCGTTCCGCGCCGCAGTCAGCAATTCAAGACACATCAAGAAAAACATGAGACTTACCCGCGCGACGCTCGACGCCGGTGTCGGACTCGAACACCTCCTCCCCGCCATGAGCCGCGGGCTCCTCTGGCGCCACCAGCACCACCTGCAACGGGGCCCGAGTGTAAGGATGCCGAATCGTGTCCAGAAGTACCCCAACCCCGCGCGCCGCGTCAGGATGGATGAGAAGGTGGGCGGCAGCAAAGTAAGAAGACCAGACACTCACCTACGGCGCCGGGTTCGATCGGCTGTACGGCGCCTTGCCGAACCGCCAGTCCTCCCCAAGGTTGTCGTTGGAGATGTCGTTCACGCCGCGCGCGATCTGCTCCGCGGACAGCAACATCGACCCCATGCGGTTGGGGTCTTGAAGGCCCGACCGTTTCGCCAATGAGGCAGGAGCGCCCCTGAAGCGGAAGGACCCGACGCATGATGAACGCGGCGAGGAGGTCGGTGCCGGTGAGCCCCTCCTGCGTCCTCATCACCGTCACCCGCTCGCTGAGATTGACGATCTCCTGCGACAGGCGTCTGGGCGAGTAGCCCCAGTTCATCTTCGCCGGCGGCGGTGCGATGGCGAGGGCCGGAAGATTGATGCGGTCCGCACCAAGGTTGTGCACATAGAAGAAGGAGTTCTGCCACTTCTTGGCAGAATCCTCCAGTGGGATCTTGGTGAAATCCGCCCCCGACCGCTTCGAGATGACGGCGACGCCACAATCGGCGAACTCCCCGGCTGACGGCCCCTGCTGCTTCAAGAAGAAGAAGCGCGGCCAGAGATCGATCGTAGGCTCGACCCCCAGATACCCACGCAGAGAGTGACGAAGCCGGAGAGCTGGACGATGGCGCTGGCACCAAGATGATGCGGCTGGAGCTTGAAGAACTCCAGGAACGCGCGGAAGAAGGAGCTCGCCGGCAGCCCGAACCCGCGCTCGAAGGGCGTGAGAAAGACCACGCGCTCCTGCTCCTCGGGCCGAGGCCTCTGCTCGCCGCGCGGCAGGCGGACGCCGATGTCCGTCTCCCACGGCAGGCGCCGCGTCGCCCGAAGCTGGGTGATATCTTCGGAGGTGACATTCAAACCCATCCAGGAGCCCGACGGTAGCGACATGATCGAAGGAAGAAGAAGGAAGATGGACGGCGAAGGAGTTCTGCTCGGAGCAACTGGCGCCGCAGTGCGTCGGTTGCAAAGAGCGGAGCGAGAGCAAAGGGACAGGAGGGCGCGAGCGAGAACAATGTCCGTTGCCCCCCTGCCCACCGATTTATAACCCTCGGTTTGAACGTGGGGAAGTGGGGAAGTGGGATCATCTACACACGCTCGTTCCACTACCCCGCAATAAGTGTGCACGTACACGCGCAATAACTGCCCGGGGAAGGGCAACCGGCCCCCGGACGCCGCAATAAATCCGCGCGCTTGGGCCGAGGGCACGCGGCGGTGGGCCCCAGCCCGTCGCCTGGTCCCGTCACGCGCGTGGCCTGCCAGGCCCCTCCGACTTCCGGGCACCATGTGGCGCCCGCGCAAGGCCCGAGGGATTGCCCCAAGATTTGATGGACTTCTCGGTTCCCGGCACGACCGGGATGCCGCGATCTGGTTTCCGAGAAAACCGGCACACAGTGGGTGTTGCCGGACCCGGCGCTCGCAGAATCCACCTTGCTCAAGGGGGAAACTGCGAAGGCCCACTCATCTGAAGACGGTGGACCTTCACAGCTTCGGGGACTACTGTTGGGGGGGATGAACCCCGGGCAGGCAACGGAACCCGGATCTTCTTCGAAAACAACGGGGTTGGCACCGCCCCTCAATACCGGCACGCGCTTGGCCGGGTCACTCGACCCGGCCAAGCCCCACAAGCCGGCTAGACTAGCCAACCCGGCAAGACACGTCGACTCGGCCCCAGCAACTAGCGCAAGACAACCGAACCCGGCACGACCAAAGTCTCCCCAACAAGCCAGCGCCACCCGTGGCGTGCTACACAATCCAGCCACGGGTCAACTCCCGTCCCATCCAGGCTGTATGATGGGGACGAGACTTCAATCAACGATGACCAAGGCAACAGTGCCCCGCCCATGCCTCTGGTCAGCGGGAACGTGGCAACAGTGCCCCTCACCTAGCCGCTGACCAGGGCCGGCGTGGCAACAGTGCCCCCGCCCTCACCGCTGACGACAGCAAGCGGAAACCTGACGGAGAGCACTGTACGCGACTCGACTCGGCCACGCCCTAACGATCGACAAGACGGTGCACAGTCCCCCTAGGCATGTGGGGCCCACACCTAGGGGAACCCGGCGAACCATGAACCCTCAGCGGGACCCAGCCCGGGTCCCCGGACACCGACAATACGGACCCACTAACTTGTAACATTACCATTGTACCCCCAGGGGGTTGGACTATAAAACCCCCCGGGAGCCCACGATAGAGAAGAACTCGATCTCTCAGGGGGAAAACGATCTCTCAGGAGAGCAAGCAAGTAAGCATAGGACTAGCCACGAAAATAGCAACACCGGAGAGAAGGAGGAGCCCAAGCCTCGGCCAGCTTCCTTCCTCCTCCATACAGCTCCAGGAGCAATGTTGTACTATTGATCATCCAACTACACTTGGCAGGACTAGGGGTATTATCTCTCCGGAGAGCCCCGAACCTGGGTATGTCCAGCGTCCCGCGCCCGCTCATGCCAACCCTGCTTCTGGAGTCCACCAGCGCCCTCGAGCCTCCTCCTCTCTTTAGCCATCCCTTGGCATCTACTGTGCGCCCACCACGACACATATCCCGCTCCTTTCTTGTTACCGAAGTAGCATCTAATATATATATATATATATATATATATATATATATATATATATATATATATATATATATATATATATATAGGTAAAATAGATGGGACACCTAGGTGCCCGGGCACCTTGATTGTTTTAGGTAAGTATTGCCGCATAATGATTGTTTGATTTCTTTCCTAACTATTTTTCATGCAAGGCTTTCCATGCTTACATTTTGTTTCCATTTTTAACTAGTAGGCATGCAAGATTTGCCATACAATAGATTGTATTAATGTTTGATTTTTTTCTAAACTACTGTAGGTATCCAATACGCGTATTTTTGTCTCCTAACTATCTAATACGGGTATCTAATACTTACTAGCGAAATTATGTCCATAAGCGCTTATTATATACCCAGTAAATTATTTTCTAAACTTCCATGTTCTTTTTTTTTGTTTCCTAACAATTCAATATGAGTATCTAATACGCAGGTATCTATATATCCAATAAATTATTCTAGGTTCTAGCTAGTAACGAAATTATATACATACGCGAGTATGCATATACCTACTAACAAAATTATATACATGCGTGGGTATGCATATACCTACTAAAAAAATTATTTCCATATGCGGGTATGCATATACCAAGTAACGAAATTATGTATATATACGGGTACCATGCAAAAAAAGTATATGTACGAGTATGTGTATACCCAATTATGTGGTGTGTATGTGTATGCCTACTACTGAAATTACGTAAAATACACGAGTATTTACATACCTAGTGACTTGTTCTACGAAACAATAAGTGTTAATTTTTATACAATATGGTATTTTAATCTCCTTCCTTTTCTATGAGGTGGCATGCATGCATGGGATGGTTAAACAATTAAAGCCTGCCAAATTAACTAGTAATTAAGGCATTTACATTTGTTGCCAAATCAGCCGCTGAACACGATCCAATGATGGATAGCCAAGGTGCCTGGGCACCTAGGTGTCCCAAATTGGCGTCCTATATATATATATATATATATATGTGTGTGTGTGTGTGTGTGTGTGTGTGTGTGTGTGTGTATGTATGTGTGTGTGTGTGTGTGTGTGTGTGTGTGTCTTCGCAGTTCGGCGCACGGTTTTCCTCAGCAATCCTCTTCCTCGGGAGATCTTCTCCCGGAGATGATGGAGAGCGATACGCCTCCCCTGACCTCCTCGCCCAACAGGGCGGACGACTTCGAGGTGTCGTCGTGGAGGGTTTCTCCCGACCGACAAGTAGTGCGGGGGGCGAAGAGACCTTACCCGAAGGTGGTCCATCTGTTGCCCAGGGTTCGGGGGCCAATAATGAAGGTCCCGGACTATCCGGTTACAGCTGGAGATGATTCTGGAGACGAGTGCACGTGTTCCTTCAAAGGAAGGCCGTACTCCTGCGACGACTTCCGAAGATCCAGAAGCACCGGACATGTTAATGAACATGCTGCGACAAGCGTCTGTCTCAGAGGAGCACCGTGCCCTGATGGGTGCGGTGGTCAAGAGGGTTCTGTCCGCGAAGAGCGGATTGCATGAAGCCTTCACGAGCCTGCTAAGAGGCTTCGAGGTTTGTGATATAATTTTTCCAACTGTAATTTATTCGCAAAATACACCTGTGTATAGATAGTAGCCCCTGAGAGTCGGATTGCCTTCCCAAGGGAGGCGATCGGAGGATCAAAAAGATATGCTCAGGTAACAATCTGATGTAATTGGAACACATGCCATTCCCCCCCCCCCCGGCGACTGTCCGGACTACAGAAGTAACCGAGCTGCAGCGGAGGCTCGATGTGGTAGGGGATGACATTGCGTTGATCAATAGGCGTCTTGACGAGTCGCAAGGTATGTCTTTGGAGCGGTCATGACACATACATGATTTATAATACAAGAGTGACGCTAAAATTTGTATACTGGATGTGCGTGACTGCAGATGGTGCTGCCGCAGTTGAGGTTCTTTGGGCAGAGCTAGCCCAGGCCAAGGAGCAGGCCAGGTTTAGTAATGCGGCTGCCGAAAAGGCATCGGCCGAGTTAAAGGCTGAACAGGCTGCTCGACGTCAGGACGAGGAGAAAGTATCCATGATGGCGCTCGAACTGAAGGATGCTGCTGGCCGCTGTGAATTCCTTGAGAAGGAGAATGAAGCCAAAACGGTTGAACTTGACAAGGCCTTGCGAGAGGCGAGAGAAGCGCGGTCTGAATCCAGAGCAGCCCGTGAGGAGATCCGGCAAGCTGGGGAGATTGCGGCCGGTAAGCCCTTTTTGCTACAGACTAAGTTGAGCGATCTGAACTATGCTCACCTTAACCAAGTGTGGAGTTCTCGAGACGAGTTTTTAGACTTGCTGAAGAGTTCTTCCGATGCGGTGCAGTTTTATCAAGCGCGAGAGGGGTATGCAACGGAGAAGCTTTTCTGGTCACAATTTGGCGCGTCAAAGCGCCCTCTGTTGCTGAATGAACAAATGTCTCAATGGGTCGAGCTTCATAGGATATCTGGTGCTGCCATGAAGAACGCCATCATCCGGTTGTGGCCGACTGAGCCTATTCCGAATAGCTACTTCGGCTTGGTGCAGCGGCTTGTTGATGCGGCGCCATGTATCGACGCTGTTAAGCGGTCGGCGTGCATTGAGGGTGCACGGATGGCCTTTGCCCATGTCAATACATACTGGGGGAAGGTGAAGGACATCGATGTTGCGGCGAAGAGTTCACCCAAGGGCAAGGACCATAACGCACTGGAGCATTATTTAGAGGGCGTCTTAGAGGCTGCCCGCTTGGTAGAGTGTCAATGCTCAAAATACATAATATTCGAGTGAGGTGTATGGGAATTGTAAAAGACAATTTTATATTTAATCTATTTTTATGTTTTGCTCGAAAGCTTTTGTTCCTCCTGTGTGGCCGTTTTTATATAATCTGGAAGTTTTCCAGTCGTCGGCTTTAGCCCCCTCATAGGAAGTACGAGGGTGTTTGGAAAAGCATTTGATCACTCTTGACCCAACGTCTTGGTCCATGAAGGAGCTGACAATGCGGCGAACCAGGCAATCAGACTATAGGGCGTTAACACTTTCACTTAGCCATAGGTGTTTTTTTAATATGATGCGTTGCAAAAATGATCTGAAAAAGATCCTTCGTATGACACGGAGAGAATCGCTAAAGATTCCGATAAGTCGTCGAGTGGTTGACCAGCTCTCGCCGCATCATGACAGTCAGTTTTCGGCTTTCTCTACTGAGGTGCTTGACCAGATGCTCCAGAAGCATAATCGCAGTAGTTCTCCGTTTACTACCCTAGCCGATAGAGCGGAACGTAGGGTAGCAAGCACAGGAGCCGGGCAACCCAACTATTGACCCGAGACATGATTCGGAGCTGATGCATATAAGGCCAAACTCGTGACACCGAAGTACGCTATAAAGCTGTTCGGACTTGCCGGCAACTCATTTGTCCCCATACCGAGCCCCTGGCAAGTTGTGCCGGGGTGTGTGTGTAAAACAACCACAGGAGCAAAATTTTGGGTCGATTAGGAAAAAGTCAATACTGGACACTGGTTACCTTTAGTGGGAGCTGAGTGATATGCCACTTATTATATAGATAACAAAGCCGCAACCCTGGCTATTTGACATGCCAGGGGTCGAAGGCTGAGGAAAAAGGCATTTTACAGGCTCGAAATAGAGAGCGCGGTCTACAAAAAGTTGTTTTGGACCTCCTGTCGCACATCTGCGCCGCCTGTCCTCGGTTAAGGGACTCCTCGACAGGAATAACCCTCGGATGATTGTAAGAAACCGAACTCTCGTAGAGTCCGCATGGTGACCGTCCCTTGAGCTACCTGTGGAGGGGATAATAAAAAGGAAAAAGGCAGTTAGAAAAGTAGGGGGAGTTGCAGGCCCACCCGCATTGTGCTTCCGTCGATGCCCAGGGTATTTCAAGTAAATAATTATGTATGTGTAGTACCCGCTTCGAAGGCCTATTAGGCAAACAGTGGAAGCCGAATTGCTAGTCCAATACGGACATTGATCGGTCATGCTGAATGGAGACCGACGGCATGATGGCCGACGTGGTATGCAGCGTGAAAAGGCCGCTAGCTACTTCGGCTGAGGTAGCCGTGGTATGATCTCATGTACGGAGGGAGTGTTCTGTGCGCTCACCTCTAGGGGTGTGTGTCACGTATAGCATGTTTACTGTTTTTTGCTTCGGGGGGAAACTGCTTCCGACCCCCATTGTTTGGTTGGTGAGTCTCTTCGTCGTCGCTATCGACGGGCTTCCTCATCCCCTTGTGTTCGGAATTTAACTTGCCGGCCTATTTGAAGACCCAACAGCTTCCGTTGGTGTAATTAGCTGGTTTATTGGGGTGGCCATGAATCTGGCAGGGCCTATCCAATATTTTGTCTAAATTGGATGGTCCATCTTTGTTTGCCGTAAATGGCTTTTCCGTTGGCCGGGTTTGGGGCCGCTGAATCCAGCGTTGACCGATGTGTCCTGCGTGCCCTCATTATTATTGCGACGTTTGTTTTTATTGCATCATGGCTTTCCATTACCGTCCCGCACTTTGGAGGTGCCCGGATCGCTGGCGCTATTGCTTCTACGGGCGAGCCAGCTGTCTTCTCCCGCGCAAAAGCGGGTCATCAGAGCGGTAAGGGTTAACATAGACTTTGGTTTTTCCTCGCTGAGGTGACGGGCAAGCCACTCGTCCCGGACGCTGTGTTTGAAGGCTGCGAGGGCTTCTGCGTCCGGACATTCAACAATTTGGTTCTTTTTAAGTAAGAACCTAGTCCAGAGCTTTCTGGCGGACTCTCCAGGCTGCTGGATAATGTGACTTAGGTCATCGGCATCCGGTGGCCGCACATATGTACCTTGAAAGTTATCGCGGAAGGCATCTTCCAGCTCCACCCAGCTGCCAATTGAGTTTTTGGGCAGACTGTTTAACCAGTGCCGAGTTGGTCCTTTGAGTTTTAACGGGAGGTATTTGATGGCATGAAGGTCGTCTCCGCGGGCCTTATGGATATGGAGAAGAAAATCCTCAATCCAGACCGTGGGATCTATTGTTCCGTCGTATGATTCAATATTTACGGGTTTAAACCATCTGGGAACTCGTGTTCCGTTACTCCATCAATGAAGCAAAGAGGGTGTGCGGTGACTCTATATCAGGCGGCATCACGACGTAGCTCCGATGGAGTCCGTCTGCGGTTTTCGGCCCGGGCATGACTAGGTTTGTCACGTCCGAATAGATAGCCATCATTGAGTGTCGAGGTACGTCCTCGCGATTTGTAGATCGATCTGGTGTATCCTGCTTTACTGTCCAAGTCCTGACAAAGGTAGTGTGTATCACCCCGAGATGTGATGTTTCTATTTTTACGTGGCGGTGGGGCAGGTTGTTGTTCGGCTTGAATTGCCGCTTTATCCCGACCAAGTTGTGGTCGGCCTGCCGCATTGTCCCGACCATGCTGTGGTCGGTCGGTCGTGTTGCACGAGTGAGGTATGAGCTCTGGTGCCTCCTCATCAAACTGGGGTAGCAGTTTGTGCTTCGGGTAACTCCTGGCTGGGATCTTTAGGCCGTCTTTTTTGGCTGCCAGGACATTAGTCCATCTGTTGTTGAGCAGATCTTGGTCAGCTTGAAGCTGCTGCTCTTTCTTTTTTAGGCTCCTTGCAGTGGCTATTAGCCTGCCCTTGAAGCGCTCCTACTCGAGAGGTTCCTCGGGCATGATGAAATCCTCGTCACCGAGGCTTACCTCATCTTCGGAGAGGGGAAGATAATTATCGTCCTCCGAATCGTCATGTATGGCATGTTCATCAGGGCTAACTTGCCCATTTTCCCGTTCCTCCTGTTTGGAGGTTACCTCGACGGGGTCTTTATTATCTTCGGGTTCGTCCGGAGTACTATTTTCCCCGGTGCCAGCATTGCTGTCTTTTGAATGACGTGACTTAGAGCGGCGCCGAGGGCGCCGGCGTTTTTGCTGTGTCTCAAGAGGTTTATTCTCGACTGGATTTTCTTTGTCATCGTCGTTGGTTGTTTTGGGTGTGTCCACCATGTACACATCGTACGAAGAAGCAGACATCCAGCATGCAGTGAATGGCGGACTTTGATTTTGCTCCTCATCAGCATCTCGTCCATACCGTCGATGTCTTCGGAGTCGTAATCAAGCGTGTCGGTTAAATCCTCGACTGCGGCTATGAAGTGGGTGGCGGGTGGGAAGCAAGATTCTCCATCATCAGCCCCTAATTCGAACCGAACATAGCTCAGCTGTGAGTCCCCTGCCAAGGACAGGCTCTTTAATGAGTTTAGCACATCACCCAAGGGCGAGTGCTGGAAGATGTCTGTGGCGCTGAACTCGAAGATGGACAAACGATCAAGTTCGGCATACGCGGACTCACATGGTTCGGAACTTACACCCAGAAAAGAGTCTGGAATTCCGGTGACACGAATATTGTGTGAGCTTAAGTCCATGTGCGGCTCCAGTGCCGGGTAATCCGTGGCCTCCGTGGTGGGGTTGAGCCTCCAATCCTTGGATGCCGCAGTATGCTCTGGATCTAAGGCCAGAGCGGTTACAGGAGCTATCTCTTGGATGCGGTCTGACGACAGATTTAGGTCATGTTCATCAAGGTGACGTGGAGCGGTCGCCGCGGTCTCGAATCCGGCGAAGATCAAATCTCCACAGATGTCCGCGACATAATTCAAGCTCCCAAATCTGACTTGATGGCCAGGGGCGTAGCTATCGATCTGCTCCAGGTGGCCAAATGAGTTGGCCCGCTGCGCGAAGCTGCCGAACACGAAGATCTGTCCGGGGAGGAAGATTTTTCCTTGGACAGCGTCATTGTTGATGATTGAAGGGGCCATCAAACCTTTTTGAGGACGGCACAGTGGAACTCTCAATGAAAGCACCAATGTCGGTGTCAAAACCGGCGGATCTCGGGTAGGGGGTCCCGAACTGTGCGTCTAAGGTCGATAGTAACAGGAGACATGGGACACAATGTTTACCTAGGTTCAGGCCCTCTCTATGGAGGTAATACCCTACTTCCTGCTTGATTGATCTTGATGAATATGAGTATTACAAGAGTTGATCTACCACGAGATCGTAATGGCCAAACCCTAGAAGTCTAGCCTGTATGACTATGATAATGAATCTGTCCTCTCCGGACTAAGTCCTCCGGTTTATATAGACACCGGGAGGATCTAGGGTTACACAAGGTCGGTTACAAAGAAAGGAATCTACATATTTGGTCGCCAAGCTTGCCTTCCACACCAAGGAGAGTACCATCCGGACACGGGTGCAGTCTTCGGTCTTCGCATCTTCACAGCCCATCAGTCCGGCCAATGGCTAATAGGACGGACGCCCGAGGACCCCTTAGTCCAGGACTCCCTCAGCCGCGACATGCAGGCAGAGAAAGAAACCACCGCGGATGTCGATGAGGTGATGCGGCTACGCGGATGTTGACAAGGTGACGGGCAGCACGCCCCTGTCCACGGCCATCATCGAGGATAAGTAGAACACGGGAGGCCGCCGCCGATTGTATCCCATGAAGGCCACCGCTGAGGCGACGCCAGTGAATACAGCCGGTGTCTTGCACGATTCTTCTTCTGCCGGATGCTGCAGGAGGACAAAGAGATTGGGCAGCGACCATTTAGATTAGGTATTTTAATTCTACCAGGCTGGTTGTAATGGGAGTTATTATAAGTAGTATCATGCATGCCAACTAGTAGTAGGCAAATTTGATGAGGTGGCATAGAATTAAATGAAGAAAGAGAGACTTGAGCATCATATTATGATATCGTATGGAGTTAAGACATCTTCTAGTGCAAATATGCTTAGATCAGGTGCTAAGTGCATTAAATGGCTTAGCAACTCAAGTCTCCAATGCATAGATGCTTAGTTTGTTGTTGCTAAGCTTGCTTCATCTAATTAGCTATAGACTAAAAACTGTCTTTCCACCGTTTCTTCCTGGGGTCACCAAACTAGTCTCTCTCTTCCTAGGGTCACCCAATTAATGCTCTTGTTTTCCTCAAAGATTTATGTTTACCACTGTATTAACTGCAATGCATGCATGCATAAAGTACATGCATTGGTCAATTTTCTCTTAATACTTGCATGCAATTATTTAATGCACCTTGAAATCTAAACTTGTGATGGGGAACAACCAAATTGATCCTTATAAAATGGGAAAACTAAGATTTTGAGATAAGCCCTATAAACCGAAAAGGAGGGAGTAGTAACATAGACTAGTGTAATATGCATGAAACTACTACTCCCTCCATTCCTAAATACTAAGTCTTTCTAGTGATTTCACTATGGACTACATACAGATGTATATAGAGATAGTTTAGAGTGTAGGTTCACTCATTTTGCTCCGTATGTAGTCTCTTATTGCAATATCTAAAAAGACTTAGATTTAGGAACAGAAGGAGTAGTGAGTATGGGAGCACATGATATTTCCCCGTCCGGACCGATCCCAAGTTGGCTTCTCACCTTGTTGGCCCAACAAGAACCCCTCCCCCCTCTCGCGCGCGCTTCCCACCCGGCGCCAGCTGAGCCCGCTACTCCACATTGATGGCAAGTCAGGGCGACGAGACCTCTCACTGCTTCCGTTGTTGAAGCGGCGCACCGACCGAGGGCACCGCCCGTTGCATGCCCGGCATTTCAGACTACACAGTGGAGAGTAACTTTAGAGCAAGTACTCTACAATTAGATGACATAAGGATTTAAATATAGTATTTGTGCTTAGTTGAAGGAGAGAGAAGAGAAGCGGGTTGTAAACTTTTATCCGGTTGTAGCAGGTGCTCCAACATACTTTGTGAGATAAAAGGTGGGGCCATTATTAATGATGTAGTATTATACTAAAGGGACTAACTATTGTACTAGCAGGCTATTAGGTTGGTTCTAGATGATGTGTCAACTTCATATAGCCGGATGTTGGCTATACTATTAACCATGCTCTAAGTGTTGTGTGAGTGGGACAAAAGTTTAGTCCCATACTGCTAGGTGAATGTGAGTAGCACCACTTTATAATGTGATCTATTCTAGCATTTGCATGAGCATGATAATAGGAAACCTACACGCACGCTCTTCGGGGATGAGCCTGTCCAAGGACAAAAGCTATCCATGTGGTCTATATTTTTGTTGGTCGGAAAATTTATCAAGTCATTGATTAATAATCAATGGACTCCTTAATTACTCAGCCGTTTCTGATTCTTTTGGATGGTGGGGCTATTATTGACTTGGACGTGGGGTTTGGGCCAAAGGCCTACTATTATACTTGGTCTTACTCGCACGACCGACCTGACAGGCTCTTCGCCACTGTATCATATGGTTTCGCACCGTTCCAGATCTTAGTGCGGCCACGCAATTCTTCTCCAGCCCTCCTTCCGGCGTGCACCGCGAGAAGGGACAGCGGTCCTCCAAACCCGGCCTTTCATGATCATGTACGGGAGAGGGGTGATCAGGCTTTTGGGGAGCACACTCTTGTGACTGCTGCCAGCGATGACTTCCTCGACGACAGCCTTCTTCCCCGACCTCGGTAACCTCTTCATCAACGACATGAGTGACAACATCAACCACAGCGGTTCTGCTCCCGCTGTACAGTATGTTATTCTGTCCTCCTGGTTTAGTCCGCATCATTACTTTGATCTTTGCAATTGTCGTCATGATCTATTTACTGTTGATTCGAATTAAATCTCATAGTAAATTGATCATATATTCAACAATCCAATCCAAAAACCTGATTATAGGCAATTTACTCCGAGTGGTTTTGCTGCGGTTTTGAAGCCGCCTACTTTTAAGGGGGTGCAATATAAAAGGTGGCGCACAACAGCAGTATATTGGTTTCAGATCATGTACTGCTATGACGCCACTAAGGGTAAGCCTGAGGGTGATCTTAATCCTACACAGCAGGAAGCTTTTGAGAACATGGATACCCTCTTCAAAGCCGCCCTGCCGAGTATTCTTGACGATTCCATTGTGGATTCATATATGTCGTTTGACAACGGCAAAGACATGTGGGCTGCGCTCGAGGCCACATTTGGGGCCTCGGGCACTGGCAACGAGTTGTACGTCATGGAGCAATTCTGTGACTACAAGATGACTGATGAGCGCTCTGTTGTTCAGCAGACTCATGAGATATAGTCACTCGCTAAGGAACTTGAGTACTTCAAGTGTGTGTTGCCGGACAAATTTGTTGCTGGGACCATCATTGCCAAGCTTCCACCTTCGTGGAATGATTTTTCTACTTCTCTGAAAAACAAGAGACATGAGTTTTCTATTTCGGGTCTCATTAAAACTCTTGAATTTGAAGAGAAGGCGAGAGCAAAAGACACACATGCTCGGGTCGCTGAGGGAGCTTCTAGTGCCCACATGGTACACGAGAAGAACTTCCAGCCCAACCAGCCCCAAAACTACAAGAAAAATCTCAGGGGAAAGGCAAGTTTGATGCAAAGAACAAGCCATCACATTCTACCAACTTCAAAAAGAATTCTCATAATGGGAAGGGATACAAACCTCAATTTTGGTAGCATCGCACAAAATTCATATGGCTGCATCTACCTGCTGTCAGCTAACCTCATGGTGCTCGGGGTACTCCTACATTCATAACTAGGTACAATGACCACCGCAAGATGAAATAAGCTTATTCGTATGTTGACTTGCTGATTGCAGTGCCGAACGATCCTGTCATGTGTGGAGTAGCAAACAAGCAGTGCAGCCGAAGGTGGAAATCAACCAATGACTTATGAAATTATGTATAATCTTCCTCAGGCAAGTCAGTATCCCATTCGTCCAGATGATTGTGTTTTGTCATGCTGAGCTATTGATATGTGCTACTATTTTGCAACGCCATTTAAGTATAGCTATTATTTTCCTATCTTTTCAGATTCAGGACAATGAAGATGATTTCAGGGGAACTGCACAATATGGACTCATGTTGAGTCATCTCTATTGCCTCATGTGTTTGCTGCAAATGTGTCAGCATCAATTGCAAGATGAGGCAGCTAGCTAGCTGTGGAGTTGCCAACATACTCAAAGTGCTCACAACATTGAGAAGAACAAGCATGCCCAGGAAATTAATGCGTACGCAGAGAGGCCCTTTGCTCAGAGAAGCATCGACCGCTTTTCTTTATTTCCACACCTTCTCACAACTTTGTATTGGTTGTAGTATGGTGAATCATTGAGATGCATAAACATGTTGAACTTTTGTTCTTATGAATGTTAGTATGCATACCGTATCTTCTGAAGCTTAGTTTAATGTGAATGTTGACTAGCATGTGAACCTTTACAATCTAGTAAGTATATTGTAGGCATGTTATTTGACACCTCACTTTGCCGCACTACGCGACCAGTGTGTGTGTCTGCATCCAGTACCGCATCCTCTAATTTGGTGGATGCCAAGTTGAAAAAGGTTACCAGTGAGTAGCCATAAGCTAGAGGCGTCTCTTTTTTTCTTTCGAATGGGCAATAAGCTGGAGAGTGTCTCATGCTGCCTCTAGTGTTAAGGCCCTCCAGTATGAAACACGGGCAGCCGACTGGGCCGATACAAAAGCCTATCCATCTTAAAAGCCCATTTGTTTTTGTTTTTTGCGAGGAGAAGCCCATATTTCTTGAAGAGAGGGCGATCCTAGAAAAGCCCTCCTTCCTCCTTGCTTCCACTTATACGACAGCTCGCCGGACTCTCCCGCTTCCGTCGCCCCCCAATTCCCCCCGCTCCCCATCTTCCTCACTCCTCCAAAAACGCCTGCTCCTCTTCTTCCACTCCTACAGAAAACCCCAGCCCTCCATCTTCCCAACTCACTCTGCCACTAGGCTCGTCTCTGGCTACTCTGCTCAAACCCGTGAGCTCGGTGCAATGCCGACAAGGAAAATGGAGTCGGCTGGGCCCAGCGCCAAGAAGAAGAGGCTCTCTCCAGCGGTGACGCCAGTTGTAGATCCCGCACCCGGCAGTGCGGGGAGAAGCGGCGAGCCCCCCCCCCCCCCGCACCCGGATCTGAGGAACCGATAGAATCTCCGGTGGACCGCATCAGCAACCTCCCGTACGTCATCCTTGAGGAGATCATCTCGCTTCTCCCCACCAAGGGTTGCTACCACACACAAGTCCTCTCAACTCGGTGGCGCCCTCTATGGCGCACCGCGCCCCTCAGTCTCGACTGTCGTCAGATATCTGTCCTTCCTGAATTTGATCTCCTTAGAGTCATCGTCTCCTCTCACCAGCAGGGCCCCGTTCAACGCCTCTGCATCCAGACACGCTACCTGTTGTCCATACCCGGCATGGTGGACGCTTGGCTGACATCCCCTGAATTTGGAAAACTCCAGCAGTTTGAGTTCTACCATTACCACAAAAGTTTCATACCACGCACACGCCAAGAATTCGTGCCCACACCACCGTTGTCCATCTCGCGGTTTTCCTCCTCTCTCCACACCACCACCTTCGCCCGGTGCCATCTACCAGACAATTTGGTACAAATGCTTCGACTCCCACTGCTAAAAAAAACTTTCGCTTGTGGTGGTTTATCTGTCGGAGGCCTCACTGCACATCATCATCCACTCTAGTTGCCCCGCCCTGGAGCGCCTGCTGATTGTTTTGGGAATAGAAACCCCTATCATTTGTCTCCAAATAAAGTCGCCTCACCTTAAAAGCATTGGAATTTGTTTTGAAGGACGACAACTCATCATCAAAGATGCCCCTTCACTTCAAAGGTTGCTCCCTGATAATTGTTATAGACCTTCGGAAATAACTGTCATCTCTACGCCCGAACTGGAGACCTTGGGTGTAATTCGTGATCTGTTTAATGATCACAGGAAGTTGGTGTTTGGCTCCTCACCTTTTCAGGTACCGTATATTATCATCTACACATTTGTAATCATAAGCTGCATTTTTCATTTGTGCGCATAAGTTTTATATCATCTTGGAGTACACTTTGGGTACTAATATTATGTTATATGCTCAATGGAGAGTTCGTCCATGGATAGCCTATCAATTCTGCCGGATTCTGTCAAGATCTTATATATCGGAATGTCTAGTTTTGATCTGAACATAATTATTGTCTTTCTGTGATGCTTTCGATCTCTGGAGAATTTATATAGAGAGGTGATGATTTCATGCACATTGAAAGCGCGTATATGTTGTACTAGAATTAACCGTTCAGCTGTCGCTCTTTCAACATACACTTTCTCCAGACCTTAACTGTTTTCAATCTTCATGTCTACTTAGGTACTGCGACCACATGGAGAAAAACATATAACCAATCGGTGGCGTAATAAGCACCAGGATTTTCTCAGTTCTCATGACATTCGTTTGAGGACAATAACGATGGAAGGATATGCATCCAACCAGGCAAACAGAAACTTTGTCACATTCTTCCCGTTGAATGCGAGGTTACTATTGTCCATGAGGCTTAAGTTTTACCACAAGAGATTTCTCATGGAAGGACACGTTGAGCAGCAAAAAAAGAAGTTTCAGGTGGACAAATGGGCTTCTAAACGTGCCCGGCTTCTATTTACAACAAGTTGTAGTCATCCTGAAATAATTTTTTTGCATAGGATGTTGTTTTATGGATCAGACTGATCCATTTGTTTGTGACTGCGAAAAAGAGTGGTTGGGTTAGATGTTACTGCCATGTTCAATCTGGGTTTTGTCTAAAAATTTGATGAACAATTAATCCTGGGGCTTTTTGTACCGTTTGTAAGCTTGAGTTGGATGTTGTTGCCCTCGTACTCCCCTCCACCTGCCACTACACTGCTGCATCTTCCACGGTTGCCGTTCGTTCCCGTCCGAGGCCTCACCTTAGTTCTCCGCCTTGGTTCGCTCGTTGTTCCCACCGCCGTCTGGCGTTGTCAACATGGTCAACAACCAAGAGGAATCAGGAGATGACTGTACGTGGAGAGGCTGATAGTAGGGACCCACCGGGGTCATTGCATTATGCAAGCAGGTGCCTCGTTATTACAAGCCCAAAAAATACTTCCTCCTAATTGTTTGACAACTAGGTCCCACGCCATTATCAATGTTGTCAATAAACGAGAAAATTACACAAGGAGCGGATAACACCAGGGACCCAGCAGCTCACCCAGTTGTTTTTTAGTATCAAAGACGGAGCTCAACTGCGCGTTGTGCGAGGGCTGTGGCCCGTCTAGCCCACGCTTACGCTTTTATTTAAGCACATGACGAGCCCAGTTGATATCCTTTTTCTTCCTGAAAATGGCTAGCCCAGTTCTTTTTTCTGGAGAATACCAAAACCGAAGCCTACTTGCTTTTCTCAGCCCTGCTGGACTGCAAATCTTTCAAGACGAGGAGGGATGTAAGTAGTAAGAAATGGGCTTCCCCAGAAAATGGGCTATAAGTTGTAAGAAATGGGGTGTAAATTTTTAAACCAAAGCCAACCGGCAATTACATTAATCATTTTTTTCTGGATTTCTCTACTCTCTACTCTTATAAATACCAAAGCCAACTGGCAATTACATTAAAATATCGTCTTTTCTCCCACAAGATAAACTACTCATACAAATGCATCTTCATGTTCCGTGCAACGCACGAGCATCTTGCTAGTTAAGATTTTAAATTTCATTCATTTTTTGCAGAGAATTGTTTTTTGAATTTTATTTTGATATAATTTTTAAAAAATTATTTTTAACGTGACTCGAAATTTCATGATTAAAAGAGTTCGGACCCCACCGAAATATGCAAAATTTCGTTGAATTTTTTAGCAATGCCCAGAATATATGGTCTGTAATGCTAATAAAAAATATGGCCTTCAAATATCCTTTAGAATTAGCAAATGGGATGTAAATTATTGAAACTAATGGCAAATGGGTTGTATGTTGTTTTCCACAGATTTGGAGGCTGACTTCTAGGCCTACTAGGTTGACAATGACGCTGTCCTAAAATTTTTTTGTCGTGTACGCAAGGCTTTGTCAACTTAGTCAACACAAAGCAGTGATTGTTGGATGTCCATCCAACGGCTGTCGTGCCTCTTCATTCTTTGATCTTCCTGCTCCAGCTGCCCAAACCAGTGCCGACGGGACTGCCTGCTCCCTCCTCCCGTGGCTGGCTGCGCTGCCGCCAGGCCATCCCTCTACCCACCCGCACATCCTGTTATTTTCCGGCGACGTCAGCCTCACCCCGCACCCGACCAGTCAGCGCTCGTACTCCCCTCAGCGTGGGCATCCGCTGCGGTGGCTTCGTTGGCTCCGGGTCATTCCCTTCCTGGGCCTCTCCCTTGTTGTCGGCGTTCTGAGAACGGGGGTCCCCAGACTTGCCTGCCTGCGGCCTGCGGCGTGGCTCAAAGGGGGCCCAGCACGGCCCATCTTCATCAACGCAGACTCAAGACCCTCACGAGGGGCCAAGCCTCGCGGGGCGGACGACACGGAGTTTCCTCAGGCACGGTCCCATCAAGCTGTCTCGCGAGGAGGCAGAGAGATCAAGGCGGGGTACCTCACGAGGTGCCCATGACGCAAGCCATGACGACCAAGGGTGCCAGGCGGGCGCCAGTCCGCGCAATGTCCTCCCTTTCCTCTTTGGTGCTAAGGGAGCAAGAGCAGGCGGGAGGATCAAGCAAAGGCACCCATTTTGGTGCAACGAGACCAAGACCAACTCCGCGATAAGGAAGAAGTCATTGTGGAGCCGAAGCCAGCGTCATCACCAGAGCCTTTGGCAAGCGAGGACCAACTTTAGTCAGGATAAGTGTACCAGATGTTCCCCTTCAAAATGGCCAGCTGTTGGCGCCCTTCCCGCTCAATATTTGGGAGGAGGCCCAGGGCCTTTGCCTATAAATAGGACTAGCCAGCCCCGGAGTAAGGGGATAGAGAGAGATATCTGGCTAGAGATCAAGAATCAGAGAGAGAGAAGGGCGACTGAACCCCTCTAGCAGTTCATCGTCCCAGCCAAGAACAGGCCCTCGCGAGGCTATTCTTCCTTGTATTGTTCATCATCAGCCCAAGAGGCAATCCACCACACCACCACACTGGAGTAGGGTATTACACCACATCGGTGGCCCGAACCAGTATAAACTCTGTGTCTCTTGTGCTGTGTTCTTGATAGCTTAGATCCTTGTGAGGCGGAGGGGTACAGGTAGGTAGGAAGCGTAACCTCCGCGCGCACCCCAGAGTTCGAACCTCAAGGGTCTGCCGAAACCCGAAATCCGACATTTGGCGCGCCAGGTAGGGGTGCGCCGGAATCCACCTTCCACCACTTCGTGCCCCGCCGCGTCTTCATCACCATGTCCGGGGACCAGGCGGGCAACCCAGATCCATGGGCGGCGTGGCCCGCCCGCATAGAGCCGCTCGCCTCGGGCGACCCCGTGCCCCAGGCAGCTCGCGGTCCGCAGGGCGCTGCGGGCCGTGGGTGACGCGAACAAGCTTCGACGGCCCTCACGCCGCGGCAGGCGCGGTTGGCAGCAAGGGCCTCCAATCACGCCGCGACCGTGACGCCGTACTCCCGCCGGGAGCAGGCGAACTCAAGGGCCGCGCTCACGGTGGCCCGAGAGCTGCTACAGTGGAGGCTGCTGGAGGGCGGACGCGACGTGCTGCTGGAGCGGGTCGCCGATGGCGCTCTCCAGCTCGCGCCTCTCTGCGGCCAGGCGCAGACCCTCGGCTTCAAGGCGCGAGTCTTCATCAGCAAGCTCCTCACCGAGCAGGCTCACCGCGTCGGCCGCCCTTCGAAGGAATCCTTGGCGAAGAGCGCGACGCTCCCGAGCGCGCTCACGCACGTCCTCCACACCGTCACCTGCCCCAAGCAGGAGCCGGGGGCCACGGATCGGTACTCCCCCTCCAGGCAGGGGGCTGGGGGCTGGCACCCTCGCGATGGTCGGGCACGCTACGCCAGGAGCCCGGCCTGGAGCTAGCCCGCCATCAGATGAAGAGCGCAGGGGGCGCCTCAGCCAATCGCAGTCCACGATCAGGCAAGAAGCCCACAGCAGGCTGGCTATGCCCCGGGAAGGCCCGCGAAGGAAGACCTCGGGGTGCATAGGGCCTCGATGCACCTCGGGATGGTTCGCCTCTCCAATCGCCCTCACGACAAGGGATGTGCTGCCCGGAGCACTCAGGGACGGAGGAGGCGGCGACGCCAAGGAGGACGGGACCTCAGCCGTCTCCGCGAGCTCGGCTGACAGGGGCGTGCGGAGCAAGGATCAGTAAAAACGACAGAAGGATCGGGAGCTGGAAAGGGAGAAGGCTTACTCATCAGTGGCAAAGTACTTCCTGTGCTTCAGCAAGCGACAAGGATAATCGTCGCCCAAGGCCTCCCTCTTCTTCCGAAGGGCCTCGAAAGAAGTCCACGCGGAAGCGACCCAAAAGCTGAGTGCAGGGATCAACCTGCGACGAGGGCGAAGCATCAAGGCGATCCGCGTCAGGGGCACCCGCCTGGTGCGCCCTGCCGGTCGTCTTGCCCAAAGGAGCCACCGGAACCTCAGGGGCCTCACTCGCAGACACTGAAGGCAGCTGCTCGCCGCTCTCGGACTCGGCGGCACGGGCCCCAGCAGCTGCTCCCTCATGAGTATCACCCGGCGCCGTCACCTTGTCAGGAGGCCCCTCGGCCTCTGGAGCCTCATGCCTCCCCACTCCGCCACTTGAGGAAGAGTCGCCTTGGCCAACTGCAAGGGCAGTCACCATCACTGGGTTTTCGCGAGGCCCCTAGAGGCCGACAGGGCGCAGCCCCCACTCATCAAAGATAGGCATCTGCTTCACAAAATCATCCTTGTTCTTGCAAAGGTACAACAGGGCCCCTCCCCGCTGGACGCTGCCCGGGTTGGGGTCACCAGTCAAGACCAAGGCACCGTCCTCAGCACTTCAGGCGTCAAATCCTCTTCCTGGAGCCTCATATGATCACCACGCCCACTAAAGGTCCACATTCGACGGGAGTGGCGCTGGAGAGGAGCAACACGGCGTAACAGGAACTCCTTGACCACCTTGGGCGCAGTCACGCCGTTCGATTTCAAGAACGTGAAGCGACACTAGACGAAGGCGAGCCGGGGGCTCTCGAGCATCTCCTGGCCCCAGCCTGAATTGGGGACAGCAGGCGAGGTTGGCGTCGACAGCAGGGGGCTGGGTGTTGGGGAACGTTGCAGAAAATTAAAATTTTTACTACGGTTTCACCAAGATCCATCTATGAGTTCATCTAGCAACGAGTATTCAGATTAGATAGCATCTACATACCACTTTGTAGATCGCAACGGAAGCGTTCGAGTGAACGTGGATGAGGTAGTCGTACTTGCCGTGATCCAATTCACCGATGATCTAGTACCGAACGGACGGCACCTCCGCGTTCAACACACGTACGGGACGGGAGACGTCTCCTCCTTCTTGATCCAGCAAGGGGGAAGGAGAGGTTGAGGAATATCCAGCACGACGGTGTGGTGGTGGATGCAGCAGAACTCCGGCAGGGCTTCGCTAAGCAACTACGGGAGGAGGAGGAGGTGTTGCAGGGAGGAGGGAGGAGCCAGGGCATTAGGGTTGGTTTGCTCCTCCTTTTCCCCACTATATATAGGGCCAAGGGAGAGGGGGAGGCGCAGCCCTTGCCCCTTCCTCCAAGGAAGGGTGCGGCCAAGGGTGGGGAGGAGTCCATCCTCCCCAAGGCACCTCGGAGGTGCCTTCCCCTTGTAGGACTCTCCCCTTCTCCAAGTTTCCTTGGCGCATGGGCCCTTGGGGCTGGTTCCCCTTGGCCCAAGCAGGCCAAGGCGCACCCCCTAGGGCCCATGTGGCCCACCAAGGCAGGTGGCCCCACCTGGTGGACCCCGGGACCCCTCCGGTGGTCCCGGTACAATACCGATAACACCGAAACTTGTCCCGATGGCCAAAATAGCACTTCCTATATATAATTCTTTACCTTCGGACCATTCCGGAACTCCTCGTGACGTCCGGGATCTCATCCGGGACTCCGAACAACATTCGGGTTACTGCACATACATATCTTCACAACCCTAGCGTCACCGAACCTTAAGTGTGTAGACCCTACGGGTTCGGGAGACATGCAGACATGACCGAGACGGCTCTCGGGCAATAACCAACAGCGGGATCTGGATACCCATGTTGGCTCCCACATGCTCCACGATGATCTCATCGGATGAACCACGATGTCAAGGATTCAATTAATCCCGTATACGATTCCCTTTGTCAATCGGTATTTTACTTGCCCGAGATTCGATCGTCGGTATACCAATACCTCGTTCAATCTCATTACCGGCAAGTCACTTTTCTTGTTCCGTAATGCATGATCCCGTGATCAAACACTTTGATCACATTGAGCTCATTATGATGATGCATTACCGAGAGGGCCCGGTGATACCTCTCCGTCAAGCGGAGTGACAAATCCCAGTCTCGATCCATGTCAACCCAACAGACACTTTCAGAGATACCCGTAGCATACCTTTATAGTCACCCAGTTACGTTGTGACGTTTGGCACACCCAAAGCATTCCTACGGTATCCGGGAGTTACACGATCTCATGGTCTAAGGAAAGGATACTTGACATTGGAAAACTCTAGCAAACGAACTATGCGATCTTATGCTATGTTTGGGATTGGGTCTTGTCCATCAGATCATTCTCCTAATGATGTGATCCCGTTATCGATGACATCCAATGTCCATAGTCAGGAAACCATGACTATCTGTCGATCAACGAGCTAGTCAACTAGAGGCTTACTAGGGACATGTTGTTGTCTGTTATTCACACATGTATTACGATTTCCGGTTAACACAATTATAGCACGAATAAAGACAATTATCATGAATAAGGAAATATAATAATAATGCTTTTATTATTGCCTCTAGGGCATATTTCCAACAGTCTCCCACTTGCACTAGAGTCAATAATCTAGTTACATTGTGATGAATTGAACACCCATAGAGTTCTGGTGCTGATCATGTTTTGCCTTAGGGAAAGGTTTAGTCAACGGATCTGCGACATTCAGATCCGTGTGCACTTTACAAATTTCTATGTATCCATCTTGAACATTTTCACGAATGGAGTTGAAGCGACGCTTGATGTGCCTAGTCTTCTTGTGAAACCTGGGCTCCTTTGCAAGTGCAATAGCTCCAGTGTTGTCACAGAAGAGCTTGATTGGCCCCGACGCATTGGGTATGACTCCGAGGTTGGTGATGAACTCCTTCACCCAAATTGCTTCATGTGCTGCCTCCGAGGCTGCCATGTACTCCGCTTCACATGTAGATCCCGCCACGACGCTTTGCTTGCAACTGCACCAGCTTACTGCCCCACCATTCAAAATATACACGTATCCGGTTTGTGACTTAGAGTCATCCAGATCTGTGTCGAAGCTAGCGTCGACGTAACCTTTTACGACGAGCTCTTCGTCACCTCCATAAACGAGCTTGGTCCTTTTCAGGTACTTCAGGATATTCTTGACCGCTGTCCAGTGTTCCTTGCCGGGATTACTTTGGTACCTTCCTACCAAACTTACGGCAAGGTTTACATCAGGTCTGGTACACAGCATGGCATACATAATAGAACCTATGGCTGAGGCATAGGGGATGACGCTCATCTCTTCTATATCTTCTGCCGTGGTCGGACATTGAGCTGAGCTCAATTTCACACCTTGTAATACAGGTAAGAACCCTTTCTTAGATTGTTCCATATTGAATTTCTTCAATATCTTATCAAGGTATGTGCTTTGTGAAAGACCTATGAGGCGTCTCGATCTATCCCTATAGATCTTGATGCCTAATATATAAGCAGCTTCTCCAAGGTCCTTCATTGTAAAACTCTTATTCAAGTAGGCCTTGATGCTGTCCAAGAGTTCTACATCATTTCCCATCAAAAGTATGTCGTCTACATACAATATGAGAAATGCTACAGAGCTCCCACTCACTTTCTTGTAAACACAGGCTTCTCCATAAGTCTGTGTAAACCCAAACGCTTTGATCATCTCATCAAAGCGAATGTTCCAACTCCGAGATGCTTGCACCAGCCCATAAATCGAGCGTTGGAGCTTGCACACCTTGTCAGCATTCTTAGGATCGACAAAACCTTCCGGCTGCATCATATACAATTCTTCCTTAAGGAAACCATTAAGGAATGCCGTTTTGACGTCCATTTGCCATATCTCATAATCATAGTATGCGGCAATTGCTAACATGATTCGGACGGACTTCAGCTTCGCTACCGGTGAGAAAGTCTCATCGTAGTCAACCCCTTGAACTTGTCGATAACCCTTAGCGACAAGCCGAGCTTTATAGATGGTCACATTACCATCCGCGTCTGTCTTCTTCTTAAAGATCCATTTATTTTCTATGGCTCGCCGTTCAACGGGCAAGTCAGTCAAAGTCCATACTTTGTTTTCATACATGGATCCTATCTCGGATTTCATGGCTTCCAGCCATTTGTCGGAATCCGGGCCCGCCATTGCTTCCTCATAGTTCGAAGGTTCACCGTTGTCTAACAACATGATTTCTAGACAGGGTTACCGTACCACTCTGGTGCGGAACGTGTCCTTGTGGACCTTCGAATTTCAGTAGGAGCTTGATCAGAAGTATCTTGATCATAATCATTAATTTCCTCTCTAGTCGGTGCAGGCACCTCAGGAACGATTTCTTGAGTTTCGCCATTTTCCGGTTCAAGAGGCAACACTTCATCAAGTTCTACTTTCCTCCCACTTACTTCTTTTGAGAGAAACTCTTTCTCTAGAAAGGATCCATTCTTGGCAACAAAGATCTTGCCTTCGGATCTGAGGTAGAAGGTATACCCAACAGTTTCTTTAGGGTATCCTATGAAGACGCATTTTTCCGACTTGGGTTCGAGCTTTTCAGGTTGAAGTTTCTTGACATAAGCATCGCATCCCCAAACTTTTAGAAACGACAGCTTAGGTTTCTTCCCAAACCATAATTCATACGATGTCGTCTCAATGGATTTCGACGGAGCCCTATTTAAAGTGAATGCGGCAGTCTCTAAAGCATAGCCCCAAAAAGATAGCGGTAAGTCGGTAAGAGACATCATAGATCGCACCATATCTAATAGAGTGCGATTACGACGTTCGGACACACCATTTCGCTGAGGTGTTCCAGGCGGCGTGAGTTGTGAAACTATTCCACATTTTCTTAAGTGTGTGCCAAATTCGTGATTCAAGTATTCTCCTCCACGATCTGATCGTAGAAACTTGATCCTTCTATCACGTTGATTTTCAACCTCACTCTGAAATTCCTTGAACTTTTCAAAGGTCTCAGACTTGTGTTTCATTAAGTAGATATACCCATATCTACTCAAGTCATCAGTGAGGGTGAGAACATAACGATAGCCTCCGCGAGCCTCCACACTCATTGGACCGCACACATCGGTATGTATGATTTCCAATAAGTTGGTTGCTCGCTCCATTGTTCCTGAGAACGGAGTCTTGGTCATTTTACCCATGAGGCATTGTTCGCACGTGTCAAATGATTCATAATCAAGAGACTCTAAAAGTCCATCCGCGTGGAGCTTCTTCATGCGTTTGACACCTATGTGACCAAGGCGGCAGTGCCACAAATATGTGGGACTATTGTTATCAACTTTAACTCTTTTGGTACTCACACTATGAATATGTGTATCATCACGTACGAGATTCATCAAGAACAAACCATTAACCATCGGAACATGACCATAAAACATATCTCTCATATAAATAGAACAACCATTATTCTCGGATTTAAATGAGTAGCCATCTCGAATTAAGCGAGATCCAGATACAATGTTCATGCTCAAACTTGGCACTAAATAACAATTATTGAGGTTTAAAACTAATCCCGTAGGTAAATGTAGAGGCAGCGTGCCGACAGCGATCACATCGACCTTGGAACCATTCCCGACGCGCATCGTCACCTCGTCCTTTGCCAGTCTCCGTTTATTCCGCAGCTCCTGCTTTGAGTTACAAATGTGAGCAACTGCACCGGTATCAAATACCCAAGAGCTACTACGAGTACTGGTAAGGTACACATCAATTACATGTATATCACATATACCTTTGGTTTTGCCGGCCTTCTTGTCCGCTAAGTATTTGGGGCAGTTCCGCTTCCAGTGACCACGTCCCTTGCAATAAAAGCACTCAGTTTCGGGCTTGGGTCCATTCTTTGGCTTCTTCCCGGCAACTTGCTTACCGGGCGCGGCAACTTCCTTGCCATCCTTCTTGAAGTTCTTTTTACCCTTGCCCTTCTTGAACTTAGTGGTTTTATTCACCATCAACACTTGATGCTCCTTCTTGATTTCTACCTCTGCTGATCTCAGCATAGCATATACCTCAGGAATGGTCTTTACCATCCCCTGCATATTGTAGTTCATCACAAAGCTCTTGTAGCTAGGTGGAAGCGACTGGAGGATTCTGTCAATGACCGCTTCTTCTGGGAGATTAACTTCCAGTTGAGTCATGCGGTTGTGCAACCCAGACATTTTGAGTATGTGTTCACTGACAGAACTATTTTCCTCCATCTTACAGCTAAAGAATTTGTCGGAGACTTCATATCTCTCGACCCGGGCATGAGCTTGGAAAACCATTTTCAGCTCTTCGAACATCTCATATGCTCCATGTCTCTCAAAACGCTTTTGGAGTCCCGGCTCTAAGCTGTAAAGCATGCCGCACTGAACGAGGGAGTAATCATCGCAGCGTGACTGCCAAGCGTTCATAACGTCTTGTTCTGCAGGGAGAATAGGTGCGTCACCCAGCGGTGCTCTTAGGACATAATCTTTCTTGGCAGCTATGAGGATGATCCTCAGGTTCCGGACCCAGTCCGTATAGTTGCTACCATCGTCTTTCAGCTTGGTTTTCTCTAGGAACGCGTTGAAATTGAGGACTATGTTGTCCATTTGATCTACAAGACATATTGTAAATATTTAGACTAAGTTCATGATAATAAAGTTCATTTAATCAAATTATTTAATGAACTCCCACTTAGATAGACATCCCTCTGTTAGTCATCTAAGTATTACATGATCCGAGTCAACTAGGCCGTGTCCGATCATCACGTGAGACGGACTAGCCAACATCGGTGAACATCTTCATGTTGATCGTATCTTCTATACGACTCATGCTCGACCTTTCGGTCTTCTGTGTTCCGAGGCCATGTCTGTACATGCTAGGCTCGTCAAGTCAACCTAAGTGTTTTGCGTGTGTAAATCTGGCTTACACCCGTTGTATGCGAACGTAAGGACCTATCACACCCGATCATCACGTGGTGCTTCGGAACGACGAACCTTAGCAACGGTGCATAGTTAGGGAGAACACTTTCTTGAAATTATTATGAGGGATCATCTTATTTACTACCGTCGTTCTAAGTAAACAAGATGCAAAACATGATAAACATCACATGCAATCAAATAATAAACGTGACATGATATGGCCAATATCACATAGCTCCTTTGATCTTCATCTTGGGGCTCCATGATCATCTTGTCACCGGCTTGACACCATGATCTTCATCATCATGATCTTCATCATCGTGTCTCCATGAAGTTGCTCGCCAACTATTACTTCTACTACTATGGCTAACGCGTTTAGCAATAAAGTAAAGTAACTTACATGGCGATTCTCAATGACACGCAGGTCATACAAAAAATAAAGACAACTCCTATGGCTCCTGCCGGTTGTCATACTCATCGACATGCAAGTCGTGATTCCTATTACAATAGCATGAACATCTCATACATCACATATAGATCATTCATCATACATCACAACTTTGGCCATATCATATCACAAAGCACTTGCTGCAAAAACAAGTTAGACGTCCTCTAATTGTTGTTTGCAAGTTTTACGTGGCTGAATTAGGGTTCTAGCAAGAACGTTTTCTTACCTACATAAAACCACAACGTGATTTGTCAATCTCTATTTACCCTTCATAAGGACCCTGTTCATCGAATCCGATCCAACTAAAGTAGGAGAGACAGACACCCGCCAGCCACCTTATGCAACTAGTGCATGTTAGTCGGTGGAACCGGTCTCACGTAAGCGTACGTGTAAGGTTGGTCCGGGCCGCTTCATCCCACAATACCGCTGAATCAAGATTGACTAGTAACGGCAAGAAGAATTGACAACATCTACGCCCACAACAAATTGTGTTCTACTCGCACAAGAAGAACTATGCATAAACCTAGCTCATGATGCCACTGTAGGGGAACGTTGCAGAAAATTAAAATTTTTCCTACGGTTTCACCAAGATCCATCTATGAGTTCATCTAGCAACGAGTATTCAGATTAGATAGCATCTACATACCACTTTGTAGATCGCAACGGAAGCGTTCGAGTGAACGTGGATGAGGTAGTCGTACTTGTCGTGATCCAATTCACCGATGATCTAGTACCGAACGGACGGCACCTCCGCGTTCAACACACGTACGGGACGGGAGACGTCTCCTCCTTCTTGATCCAGCAAGGGGGAAGGAGAGGTTGAGGAAGATCCAGCACGACGGTGTGGTGGTGGATGCAGCAGAACTCCGGCAGGGCTTCGCTAAGCAACTACGGGAGGAGGAGGAGGTGTTGCAGGGAGGAGGGAGGAGCCAGGGCATTAGGGTTGGTTTGCTCCTCCTTTTCCCCACTATATATAGGGCCAAGGGAGAGGGGGAGGCGCAGCCCTTGCCCCTTCCTCCAAGGAAGGGTGCGGCCAAGGGTGGGGAGGAGTCCATCCTCCCCAAGGCACCTCGGAGGTGCCTTCCCCTTGTAGGACTCTCCCCTTCTCCAAGTTTCCTTGGCGCATGGGCCCTTGGGGCTGGTTCCCCTTGGCCCAAGCAGGCCAAGGCGCACCCCCTAGGGCCCATGTGGCCCACCAAGGCAGGTGGCCCCACCTGGTGGACCCCGGGACCCCTCCGGTGGTCCCGGTACAATACCGATAACACCGAAACTTGTCCCGATGGCCAAAATAGCACTTCCTATATATAATTCTTTACCTTCGGACCATTCCGGAACTCCTCGTGACGTCCGGGATCTCATCCGGGACTCCGAACAACATTCGGGTTACTGCACATACATATCTTCACAACCCTAGCGTCACCGAACCTTAAGTGTGTAGACCCTACGGGTTCGGGAGACATGCAGACATGACCGAGACGGCTCTCGGGCAATAACCAACAGCGGGATCTGGATACCCATGTTGGCTCCCACATGCTCCACGATGATCTCATCGGATGAACCACGATGTCAAGGATTCAATTAATCCCGTATACGATTCCCTTTGTCAATCGGTATTTTACTTGCCCGAGATTCGATCGTCGGTATACCAATACCTCGTTCAATCTCATTACCGGCAAGTCACTTTTCTCGTTCCGTAATGCATGATCCCGTGATCAAACACTTTGATCACATTGAGCTCATTATGATGATGCATTACCGAGAGGGCCCGGTGATACCTCTCCGTCAAGCGGAGTGACAAATCCCAGTCTCGATCCATGTCAACCCAACAGACACTTTCAGAGATACCCGTAGCATACCTTTATAGTCACCCAGTTACGTTGTGACGTTTGGCACACCCAAAGCATTCCTACGGTATCCGGGAGTTACACGATCTCATGGTCTAAGGAAAGGATACTTGACATTGGAAAACTCTAGCAAACGAACTATGCGATCTTATGCTATGTTTGGGATTGGGTCTTGTCCATCAGATCATTCTCCTAATGATGTGATCCCATTATCGATGACATCCAATGTCCATAGTCAGGAAACCATGACTATCTGTCGATCAACGAGCTAGTCAACTAGAGGCTTACTAGGGACATGTTGTTGTCTGTTATTCACACATGTATTACGATTTCCGGTTAACACAATTATAGCACGAATAAAGACAATTATCATGAATAAGGAAATATAATAATAATGCTTTTATTATTGCCTCTAGGGCATATTTCCAACACTGGGCACCCCAACATCCACATACAGCCACCGCTCGCGGAACCTAGCCGAAGGCGAAGGGAGCCCGAAGTCGATCCCAGAGGCCGTTGTCTCGGGCGCGGCGACAAAGCTCATGCACGCCGAGCACTGGGTAGAGTCGACGAGGCGCAGGAGGAAGAAGTGGTGCAGCAAGGCAACCGACGGAGCGATACCCATCAATGCTTCCCAAACAAAAGCAAAGACCGAGAGAAGGGCGATGGATTCAGGACCCAGATGCATCATATGGATCTGGTAATGGGAAAGCACGGCCCTGAAGAAATCAGAGAAGGGGGGAACCAGACACGCCCACAGGGCATCAGCGAAGTAATGGACCTCGGTGATTATCCTATCAGTGGGGAAGTGAGACATGGGCCAGGCCGTCATCCTCCCGCACTCGTTAAAGGTAGTAGCCAGAGCCGAGTTGACCTTGCCCAGGCCCTCTCGATTGAGTATGATCGATCGGCCGACGGCAAGGGCCACCAACAGCGGCGAGCGAGGCAGAGGCGTGGGTTGCTTCCCTCTTCCTTTCTTCGTCGGAGCCATGGCGATGGGAAGGGGGAGAGATGGTTTGAGATTGGGTTGAGAGCAGGAGCTGGAGTTCGAGCGGAGGAAGGACAGAGGGCGCACGAGCAAAGGGAAGAAAGCGGCTGTGTACAACTACGGGTCCGCCTAGCACGGCGCGGAATAAGGGGGCGTGTGTCGGATCACGGGTTCCGGCAGACCCTTAAGGTTCAAACTCTGGGGTGCGCGCGGAGATCGAGCCCTCCACCTCTCTGTCTCGCTAGGATCTAAACTACTGCAAGAACAACACATGAGACACAGGGTTTATACTGGTTCGGGCCACCATTATGGTGTAATACCCTACTCCAGTGTGGTGTGGTGGATTGCCTCTAGGGCTGATGAGGAAGAACAGTACAAGGGAGAACGACCTCGCGAGGGTCTGTTCTCGGCTAGGGGATGAACTGCTAGGGGAGTTCGATCGCCCTTCTCTCTCTACTTGCTCCTGGTCCTGAATCAGGTTGGATTCTGGATGCCTCTACCCTGGGGGTGGCTAGTCCTATTTATAGGCAAAGGCCCTGGGCCTCTTCCCAAATATTGAGCGGGAAGGGCGCCAACAATTGGCCGATTTGAAGGGGAACATCGGGTACACTTATCCTGACTAAAGTTGGTCTTCCCCTGCCAAAGGTTCTGGTGATGACGCTGGCTTGGGCTCCACAGTGACTTCCTCCTTGTCGTGGAGTTGGTCTTGGTCTCGTTGCACCGAAATGGGTGCCTTTGCTTGATCCTCTCGCCTGCGCTTGCCCCCTTTGCACCAAAGAGGAAAGGGAGGACACTGCGCGGGCTGGCGCCCGCCTGGCACCTTTGGTCGTCATGGCTTGCGTCATGGGCACCTCGTGAGGTACCCCACCTTGATTTCTCCGCCTCCTCGCGAGCCAGCCTAAGGAGGCCGTGCTGGAGGGAGCTTCGTGTCGTCCGCCTCGCGAGGCTTGGCCCCTCGCGAGGGTCTTGAGCCTTGTGTTGATGAAGATGGGCCACGTTGGGCCCCCACTCGAGCCACGCCGCAGGCCGCAGGCAGGCAAGTCTGGGGGGCCCCGTTCCCAGAACGCCGACAGTAGCCCCCGGGCCCAAGGCGCGCATAGACTTGGCCGTGCCGAGAGGCGAAAGGGCAAGGACGAAGCGCAGCGGGCCCTAACAGCCTGCGGCCTCGGGCGCCGCGTGGCGGTGATTGGACGTGGGCGTCTCCACTTCCCCATGACGCCTCGACGATCACGCGGATGGGACAAGTCCCTGCATGCAAACCATGTCATGATTACCTGTGATCGTGGAGGCCGGCGGTTGGCCTCCGCCGACTATAAGTACGGCACCACGCGTGCCCTTCCAGTCCATCTCTTCTTGCTTCCTCCCCCGCCTCAGTTCTTGCTCCGTCTTGGTGAGATGGCCCCGATTCGCCGGTTCTCCGCGGCGGAGAAGGGAAAGGCTCCTCAAGAGGTACCTGACCCGCTCCCGCCGAAGAAACGGCCCGCCTTGCGTGGCCAAGACGAGGAGAATCGCCTGGTGGTGCCGAGGCCTTGGTACAAGCGGCCTCCGCCGGGGTTCCCGCTTCCCTTGTATGCCCACGCCGAGGGCTCTGGAAGAGGAGATGCCGATCCCCTCGGCCGGCGCCGTTGCCGGCGCCGCAGGATCACGAAGGTATTGGTTGTTCCTCCTGGAGTCCACACCGAGGGCTCCTCCTGCGAGCTCGTGCTCCATGCCGCCATGCCTCCGCGGACTTGGATCCGCCTTCCTCCCTTCTTTGCCTCGGCCTTCCAGCAGGTGAGACTCCTGGAGCTGTGGCTGCAGCACGCCGACTGCAGCACTCCTGCGACCGGGGGCAGAGGTTGCGATCACCGCCCCGGGCGAGGTCTTCATGACTCGTGGTTGGGGTGAAATCGCTCGGTGCTGCAGAACGAAGGGCGCCCTCATGATCCACCTGGAGTACGACGGCGCTTCGGTGATGTTCTTCAAGGTCTTCGACGCGAACGGACGCCGGCTGGAGTGCTGCCCCGGGGGAGGCGTCCAGGACCTCGCCACGGCGACGACAGGGCCCGCCAATCGCCCCCTGGACAGCTCCGCAAGCGACGGGAGCGCCGGAGGATCCAGCGATCCCAGTGAGGTCTTCGCGACACCGGAGACGAGCGACGACAGCTACGAGCCCACGAGCCGGCGCCGCTCCCGGAGCAGGGCAGGCTCGCTTGGTCGCCGTCGATCCTAATCTGGATGGGGTTGGCGCCGGCGCCTGCCGGCCCACTATTGATGATGGCATCTTTTGTAGGGGCACGTGTAATTAGCACCTTTTAGGATTCATTCCCTGCGAGGAATCACATTGCGCCCCATAGGGGATTGTAAGGTGGCTGCGATCCTTGTTGTTAATATGTAACCCTTGCTATGGATTTGTGCGAATCGCGAATTCCGTCATAGTTTGGTTCCCCCTTTCGCACCTCGCGAGGGCTTGGTGCTCTGCGTCGACAGGTCTGAGTCCCAAGGCGGCGTCAGCCGTCGCTGGTATGCCAGGTCGCGATGCCGTGGTCAAGGCCAGGAGGTGAGCGACCCGGGGTCCGATAAGAGCCCCTGAGTCGCGATGCTCAGGAGGTCCCCTTTGGCGCCCGAGCAGCCGTCGCTAGGTGATAAAGGGAAGCAACGTCGCTAGTACGGAGTCGCTTTAGGTGCGGGGGTAGTGCTGCGGTAACCAACGCTTTGGATGGTGACTTATCTTGAGGATCGGAGATTGCCCTCAGCGTGCCGTCGGATCTGGGGGGTAGCTCGAACGGAGCTGCTTGACGAGGTCCTCGCGTGCCCCTTCTCCCTCGCCTCTGCTCCCCTTTCTGCTCTACGTCCTCAGGTCCTAGCCCTCGAGCTGGTATCAGCCGTCGCTGGTATGCCAGGTCGCGATGCCATGGACAAGGCCAGAGGGTGAGGGCTGGAGAGGCAGTAGGAGCCCTGAGCCGCGATGCTCAGGCACCCCCCCTTTAACGTGCAAGCGGCTCGCGCGGGCAATGGCGAAGGGAACACCACGAGGGCCTTGGCTAGCGCGGCTCCCCCTATGGGCCCTGCGGAGTCATCACAAAAAGAGAAGACGGGGTTGCCATAGCAGCGATTAGTTGACTGTTAGCCGCTCAGGAGCTCGCCGGTTGGAGCGGGCGAGGTGTGTCGGGGCACCCGTGAGCCAACGCGGGGCTCATGAGGCCCTACCTCTAGGCGGGTTGCGTCGGCGCTGGGCCGTATCTTGAGACGTGTTCCTGCAAAGTCTGGTTAGATGCCGGCACTCTACGTCCTCGGGTCCCGGCCCTCGAGCTTGTCTCAGCCGTCGCTGGTATGCCAGGTCACGATGCCGTGGAGAAGGCCAGAGGGTGAGGGCTGGAGAGCTAGTAAGAGCCCTGAGTCGCGATGCTCAGGCACCCCCCCTTTAACGTGCAAGTGGTCGACATGAAGAAGAAGGGTGCCGCAGACGGCATCGAGTAATGATGCATAACTGGAAACAAACGCGGAAGGGATACACACTGCTGGATCTAACACGAGCGACCTGGGGATGATGCAGCCCGAGGGGCGCCCCCAGCAAAGCAAGCTAGCGACTGAAAAGATAAAAAGGGATACACGCCACAGGGACGGACCCACGCGGCCTGGGAATGACGCAACCCTGGGAGGGCGCTCCCAACTGAGAATGAAACTTGAAAGATGTCACCTGAAGATGTTGTTGATGCAGTGGCGTTGGCGCAGCAGACTCGGTGGGCTGCGGAAGCTGATCCTCACGAGCCCCCAGGCCCGGGGGCCTCGGGAGGCTCCGGAGGCACTGGTGGCTCCTCGTGAGCAGCCTCCATCTCCGCCAGGGCTGCGGATCGCCTGCCTTCTTGCGCCTCCAAGACGCTCCTCATGATCGCTGGTACGCCGCAGCCACGCTCGGCAGGCCATAAGGCATGCGAACATAGCTGTGGGGTGGTCCTCCGCAGCGCCCCACTTGTGAGGGCCAGAGGCGCTCCTTCGTGGCGATCTGATTGAGCCCTGGTACGTCGACGCAGACGCGCAGCCCACCATCCTCGCCTGGATGGGGAGCCACAGCTGGTGGGTGACGGCAACCTCTCATGATCCTCGACTCCTGTGGTTCTTGAGTGGACTTGCTAACAAACTCCTGCTGGTCTGGCCTTCCTTCCCTGGCCTCCTCCCGAGGGAAGCGTGCTTCGAAACACGCCTCCACATGGTGCCCCAGCGCCTCCCTCGTGACCTTGGCGAGGTCGGTGGCCCTCCAGGTGAGAGCCCCCTAGCCCTGCCTGAGGAGGGCGCCGGGCGTGCTTTCCTATGCGATTGAAGGAGGGTCCCCCTGGGTAGACGCGGGCCTTGAAGGGCCTGCCTCCTGAGGGTCTGAGCCTGACGTTGTCTTCTTCTTCTTGGGGGTGGTCTCAGGAAGCCTCCTGCTTCCGCGATCTGGGTCTTCTAGTGACGCGGCCTGAAAGGCTCGCTTCAGGGCACACACTGCATCCTTCTCTTGACATGGCACCGTGATAACGCCGCCGCTTCCTGGCATCTTGAGGACGTTGTAGCCATGGTGAGTCACGGCCATGAACTTGGCCAGCGCCGGGTACCTGAGGTTGGCGTTGTACGGTAGGCGGATGTGGGCGACGTCAAAGTCGATGAGCTCGGTGCGGTAGTTGTTGTAGGTGCCGAAGGTGACTGGGAGGTGGACCTGCCCGATCGGGACTGTGGAACCGTCGGTGACTCCGAAGAATGGCTTAAGTGGCTGAAGCTGGTCATAGGGCACTTGGAGGCTGTTGAACGTTTCCACGGACAAGACATTGAGCCCTGCCCCTCCGTCGATGAGGGTCCTGGTGACCAGAACGTTGCTGATGACTGGGGAACAAAGCATTGGGAGGACTCCGGCTGTGGCTGCAAACTTGAGCTGGTCTGTTGAGCTGAACGTGATGGTGCAGGCCGACCACCTGAGGGGACGCGTTGCTTCAAGCTTGGGGAGGACTGCGTTCACTTTGCGAGCAAACTGCTTGAAGATACGTTGGGAGGCTGGGGCTTGAGCTCCGCCCAGGATGCAGGCGATGGCGTGAGGCTCCTGGAAGCCCCCAACCCCCTCGTCTTGGTGGTGGTCTTCATTCCTTCTTGGCTGAGGCGGCAACGGCGGCAGGCCTGGGTTGCCATGAGGGCGATCCTCACGAGGCTGATCCCTCCAGTCCCCCTCGCGAGGCGGGTCGCGCCAGCGGTCCTCGCAAGGTTGGTCACGCCAGCCTGGACGTGGGCCGCGGTCTTCCCAGCGCCCCGGGTTCCTTCCTCCTCCTCGGCCGTAGCCCCGGTCAGCACGGTCAGGGCGTCGGCCGACTCTTCCCTCTCGCACGGCGCGGAGTTCTTGGCATTCATTGGTGTTGTGGGTGTGGAGGTCGTGGTACACACAGTACAGGCTGCCCCTGCAGGATTCAGGCAGGTCTCTGCCCCGCTTGGTGTATGGTTCTGCCGCGAGCACGGCAGCCCCCTTGCTTCACGTCCTTGGCCTTGGGCTTATTCTCTTCTGGGTCTGCGGCAGGCAGCTCGAGGAGGGAGAGGCGTCCCTCCTCAGCTCTGGCGCACTTGGTCGCCAGGTTGAACAGTTCCAGGGAGGTGCAGAGGTCTTCATGCATCACCAGCTCCTCCTTCATCTTGACGTCGCGCACGCCATCGGAGAAGGCCGAAATGATGGCTTCTTCGGACACCCCGGGGATCTTGAGGCGCGCGTTGTTGAAGCGCTGGATGTACTTCTGCAGGGTCTCCCCAGGTTGCTGCTTGATGCGGCGCATGTCGCTCACAGCGGGAGGCCGGTCGCGGGTACCTTGGAAGTTGGCGATGAAGCGGGTACGCATCTGGTCCTAGGAGGAGATCGTGCCTGGGGCTAGGTTCAGGAGCCAAGTGCGAGCACCTTCCTTCAGTGCCATGGGGAACCAGTTCGCCATGACCTTCTTGTCCCCGCTGGCAGCTTCGATTCCTAGCTCATAGAGCTGGAGGAACTCCGTGGGATCAGTGGTGCCGTCGTAGCGAGGAGGCAGGTCCGGCTTGAACTTGCCGGGCCACGCGACGCTACGCAACTCAGGGGTGTAGGCGCGGCAGCCAGCGGTGGCCGCAGGAGGTTTTGGTTGAGGGAGAGCCTGGCCTTGTGGGTCCCCTTGCGCCGCAGCTGGGAGCAGCGCGGGGTCTTGACGCACCGGAGCTGGGGCAGGGTCTCGGCGGGCCGGAGCCGGGAGCGCCCGGGCGGCCTCTTGCGGTCGCGGGACTTCTTGGCAGCTCCGTTCCTGCTGGGCTGGCGCATGACGGAGCGGGTTCCGCCCAGGAGCTGCGCGCATCGGGGCCATGGCATCTTCTTGGAAAGGTGGCGGCTGGAACGCCCCCGGAGCTTCATTGCCCATGCGAGGCGGAGTGCGACGCAGTGGTGCAGAAGGCGCGGGGGAGCCCCCTGCGGCGCGGACGAGCTCGGCGACGCGGTCGAGCCACTCCTCGTAGACGTCGTCGACGGGGCGATAACGTAGGAGCTCGTTCGCCGCGATGAGCGCAGCTCGAGCCTCCAAGGGCGCGCGAAGCGCGTGCGACGAGGAACCGGCTGGGGTGAGCGACGGAGTGGCCGTGCGGCCATCCCGCCGGACGGACGGGTGTTGAGAGGACGCTTGCTGCTCGTTCCCCGCCGGGCCGGTGGCGGCGTTGACGGCGGGCGACGGGGAACGACGAGGACGCCCGCCGACGGGGGCCGTCTGGACGGCGCGGGAAGCGATGGCGGCCTGGCGCTCGGCGCAGGCCCGACGAGCGTCAGACATGGATGCGGTGGTCGGAGGAGAGTGGAGCGGTGGAAGACGGATTCCGGCACACCCCTACCTGGCGCGCCAAATGTCGGATCACGGGTTCCGGCAGACCCTTAAGGTTCGAACTCTGGGGTGCGCGCGGAGATCGAGCCCTCCACCTCTCCGTCTCGCTAGGATCTAAACTATTGCAAGAACAACACATGAGACACGGGGTTTATACTGGTTCGGGCCACCATTGTGGTGTAATACCCTACTCCAGTGTGGTGTGGTGGATTGCCTCTAGTGCTGATGAGGAAGAACAGTACAAGGAAGAACGACCTCGCGAGGGTCTGTTCTCGGCTAGGGGATGAACTGCTAGGGGAGTTCGATCACCCTTCTCTCTCTCTACTTGCTCTAGGTCCTGAATCAGGTTGGATTCTGGATGCCTCTACCCTGGGGGTGGCTAGTCCTATTTATAGGCAAAGGCCCTGGGCCTCTTCCCAAATATTGAGCGGGAAGGGCGCCAACAATTGGCCGATTTGAAGGGGAACATCGGGTACACTTATCCTGACTAAAGTTGGTCTTCCCCTGCCAAAGGTTCTGGTGATGACGCTGGCTTGGGCTCCACAGTGACTTCCTCCTTGTCGTGGAGTTGGTCTTGGTCTCGTTGCACCGAAATGGGTGCCTTTGCTTGATCCTCTCGCCTGCACTTCCCCCTTTGCACCAAAGAGGAAAGGGAGGACACTGCGCGGGCTGGCGCCCGCCTGGCACCTCTGGTCGTCATGGCTTGCGTCATGGGCACCTCATGAGGTACCCCACCTTGATTTCTCCGCCTCCTCGCGAGCCAGCCTAAGGAGGCCATGCTGGAGGGAGCTTCGTGTCATCCGCCTCACGAGGCTTGGCCCCTCGCGAGGGTCTTGAGCCTTGTGTTGATGAAGATGGGCCACGTTGGGCCCCCACTCGAGCCACGCCGCAGGCCGCAGGCAAGCAAGTCTGGGGACCCCCGTTCCCAGAACGCCGACAGCGTGGGGGAACAGTACCGCCCACGTCCAATCAACCACCACGCGGCGCCCAAGGCCGCAGGCTGTTAGGGCCCGCGGCGCTTCACCCTTGTCCTTTCGCCTCCCTGCACGGCCAAGCCCGGGCGCGCCTTGGGCCCGGGGGCTACTATCGGCGTTCTGGGAACGGGGGTCCCCGGACTTGCCTGCCTGCGTCCTGCGGCGTGGCTCAAAGGGGGCCCAGCACGGCCCATCTTCATCAACACAGACTCAAGACCCTCGCGAGGGGCCAAGCCTCGCGGGGCGGACGACACGGAGCTTCCTCAGGCACGGCCCCATCAGGTTGTCTCGCGAGGAGGCGGAGAGATCAAAGCGGGGTACCTCACGAGGTTCCCATGACACAAGCCATGACGACCAAGGGTGCCAGGCGGGCGTCAGTCCGCGCAGTGTCCTCCCTTTCCTCTTTGGTGCTAAGGGAGCAAGCGCACGCGGGAGGATCAAGCAAAGGCACCCATTTCGGTGCAACGAGACCAAGACCAACTCCGCGACAAGGAAGAAGTCATTGTGGAGCCGAAGCCAGCGTAATCACCAGAGCCTTTGGCAGGCGAGGACCAACTTTATTCAGGATAAGTGTACCAGATGTTCCCCTTCAAAATGGCCAGCTGTTGGCGCCCTTCCCGCTCAATATTTGGGAGGAGGCCCAGGGCCTTTGCCTATAAATAGGACTAGCCAGCCCCGGAGTAAGGGGATAGAGAGAGATATCTGGCTAGAGATCAAGAATCAGAGAGAGAGAAGGGCGACTGAACCCCTCTAGCAGTTCATCGTCCCAGACAAGAACAGGCCCTCGCGAGGCTGTTCTTCCTTGTATTGTTCATCATCAGCCCAAGAGGCAATCCACCACACCACCACACTGGAGTAGGGTATTACACCACATCGGTGGCCCGAACCAGTATAAACTCTGTGTCTCTTGTGCTGTGTTCTTGATAGCTTAGATCCTTGCGAGGCGGAGGGGTACAGGTAGGTAGGAAGCGTAACCTCCGTGCGCACCCCAGAGTTCGAACCTCAAGGGTCTGCCGGAACCCGAAATCCGACACTCGTCCACCGCATTTGTGCTCTCGGCGCGGCGAGGTCAACATGGTCAACATACAACAGCCATTGGAAGAGGCTGACAGTAGGGGGCCACACAAGGAAATGCCTCCTTATTACGCGCAAAATAATGATTCCTCCACCTGACAGCCAGGACCCACCGGAAGGGCCTCTGTATTTCATGAAAAAATGTTCCCTCCGTCGACAGGTCGGACCCACCAGCTATATCTTCGCACGCAAGGAAATGCCTCCTTATTACACACAAAAAATGAATACCCCCTGCTAGCTGGGACCCACCATAGTGGTAGGCTGACATGTGGGCCTACTAAGATGATGGGGTTGGAGGGCTTTGTCAACTTAGTCAATATGAATGATTCTAGCTCCAGTGACTGTACGATGTCCATCCAACGGCCTTAGTGCTTCTTCAACCTCTGGTCTGCTTGCTCCAGCCGTCCAAACAAGCGTCGGCTGTGCCGCCTGCTCCTGCCTCTCGTGTCCGGCTGTGCCGCCTGCTCCTGCCTCCCGTGTCCGGCTGTGCTGCCATTGCTAGCTATGCCATCCCTCCATACTCACCCACAACTCCTATTATTCTCTGGCGATGGCAGCCTCACACCGTAGCCGAAACAGTCAACCCACGTACTATCCTCTGCGTGGGCATCCACTGCCGCGTCTTCCCCGGCTCCATGTCGTCCCCTTCCTAGGCTTCGCAATCGTCCACTGCCCTGGTGCTCTCGGCACGGCGTGGTCAACGTGGTTAAGGAACGACTTCCATCGGAAGAGTACTATACGTGAAGAGGCTGACAGCTGGGTCCACGGCAGCAGCAAGGAAGTGCCTCCATATTACACGCAAAATAATTATTCCTCCACCTAATAGAAGGGACCCACCAGACGGCCCACCGTATTTCATGAAAAACATGTTCCCCCTGACTGCTGGGACCCACCAGCTACATCTTCACATGGAAGGAAATGCCTGACAGTTAGGACCCACCTGGTCGAAGTGTGCGTAGCGTTGTCATTCTGGTCACTGTCGCGTTCTGGGAACGGGGGTCCCCAGACTTGCCTGCGTGCGGCCTGCGGCATGGCTCGAATGGAGGCCCAGTACGGCCCATCTTCATCAACACGAGACTCAAGACCCTCGCGAGGGGCCAAGCCTCACGGGGAGGACGACGCAGTGCTTCCTCAGGCGCGGCCTCCTCAGGCTGGCTCATGAGGAGGCGGAGAGATCAAGGCAGGGTACCTCGCGAGGTGCCCATGACGCAGGCCGTGACGACCAAGGGTGCCAGGCGGGCGCCAGACCGCACAGTGTCCTCCCCTTTCCTCTTTGGTGCAAAGGGGGCAAGCGCAGGCGAGAGGATCAAGCAAAGGCTTCCATTTCGGTGCAACGAGACCAAGACCAGTCCAACGGTGGGAATGAGCTCATCGTGGAGCCCAGAGCGGCGTCACCACAGGGCCTTTGGCAGGCGAGGACCAACTTTGGTCAGGATAAGTGTACTGTATGTTCCCCTTCGAATTGGCCAATTGTTGGCGCCCTTCCCGCTCAATATTTGGGGAGAGGCCCAAGGCCTTTGCCTATAAATAGGACTAGCCACCCCCAGGGTAGAGGCATCTGGTACCCAGAATCCGAGCAAGGAAAGAGAGAGAGAAGGGCAGCTGAACTTCCCTAGCAGTTCATCGTCCTAGCCAAGAACAGGCCCTTGCGAGGCTGTTCTCCTTTGTACTGATCATCATCATCATCAGCCCAAGAGGCAATCCATCCACCCACAAAACTAGAGTAGGGTATTACACCACAACGGTGGCCCGAACTAGTATAAACTATGTGTTCTTTGTGCTGTTCTTTCGGTAGTTTAGATCCTGTTGAGACGGAGAGGTGGTGAGCGGAATCTCCGCGCGCACCCCAGAGTTCGAACCTTAAGGGTCTGCCGGAACCCACGATCCGACATTTGGCGCGCCAGGTAGGGGTGCGTCGGAATCTGTCTTCCACCGCTCCGTCCTTCTCCGGCCGTCGCACCCATGTATGGCGCCGGTCGGGCCCGTGTCGCCCCGGCGGCCCTCGCCGGTGAGCGTCCTCGTCGTCCCTCATCACCCGCATCGGCACCGCCGCCACCCCGGCGGGGAACAAGCAGCAAGCACCACCCCCACATCCGCCTGTGCGACGGGGCGACTACGCCACGACATCGACACCTCCGGTCGTTGCGGCCCTCCTGGGCGGCTCACAATCGCCGCCCACGAGTCGCCACGTCAAGCCGTTTGCCCGCCGGGTCAGCACCGCATCCACACGGCAGGGGGCTTCCTCGGACCGGGCAGCGCGCGAGGACGATCTGACCTTGAGCTAGGAGGACCGCCCCACCAACTTGGCGGGCTCGGGCGTGCTCCCCCTATTGTGCACCCCCACCGTCTGCCAGGTGGCCGTCACCAGAACCCTCATCGATGGCTGCGCGGGCCTCAGTGTGCTTTCGCTCGAGGCCTTCAATCTCTTCTGCATACCCCGAGAGCGGCTGCGGCCCAGTCGATCTTTCTTGGGCGTCGGGGCGGATCGTCCGACTCCCTGGGACAGATCCGGCTCCCGGTAACCTTCGGCACCTACGACAACTTCCGCACGGAGATGGTCGACTTCGACATCGCCCCCATCAGCCTCCCTTACAACGCCATCCTCGGTTACCCGACGCTGGCTCAGTTCATGGCTGCCATGCACCAGGCGTACAACCTCATGAAGATGCCCGGGAGCAGCGGTACCCTCATCGTGCACGGAGACACCAGGGACGCCTTGCGAGTACTCGAGCTCGCCTTCAAGGCGGTGGCGTCGGCGTAGCCTGCCGACGCGGAGGCCCCTGAGCCCGCCAAGAAAAAGCAGTTGTTCACCCAGGACAAGGCAGAAACCAAGCAGATACCCGTGGACGAGGACGGGTCTTCCGGTGCCACTTTCACCATAGGCGCCAACCTTGAGCCTGAGCAGGAGGAGGCCTTGGTCAGGTTCCTGCGCGCGAATAAGAAGGTGTTCGCTTGGGAGCCCGATCAGTTGGCAGGGATTCCCAGGAGTGTCATCGAGCATCACCTCAACGTGTGCCCGAATGCGCGCCCCGTGAAGCAGAAGGCCAGGCGGCAGTCCGCAAAGAAGCAGGCCTTCATTGTCTAAGAGACACGCAAGCTAGAAGCCGCTGGGGTCATTCGCAAGGTCCGATACCCGGGTTGGTTGGCCAACCCCATCGTTGTGCCTAAAAAGGGGGGGAAGGAACGCATGTGCGTCGACTTCACCAATCTCAACAAGGCATGCCCGCAAGATCCGTTTCCGCTCCCCGCATCGACCAGATCGTCGATTCCACCGCAGAGTGCGACCTGCTATGCTTCCTGGACGCCTTCTCCGGATATCACCAGATCAGGATGGCGGTGGAAGACGTTGAAAAGACCGCCTTCCTGACCCCGTGCGGGGTATACTGCTATACATGCATGCCGTTCGGACTGCATAACGCAGGAGCTACCTTTCAGCGGTTGATGCACATCACCTTGGGCCCGCAACTCGGAAAGAATGTCGAAGCCTACGTTGATGACATTGCGGTAAAATCTTGGGAGGCTAAGACCCTGATACAAGACCTGGAGGAGACCTTCGCAAGCCTCGACGCAGTAAGCTTGCGACTCAACCCGGAGAAATGTGTGTTTGGCGTCCCCTCGGGCAAGCTCTTGGGATTCCTCGTGTCCCATCGTGGCATCGAGGCCAACCCAGAGAAGGTCAAGGCGGTCGAGGACATGAGTCCGCCAAAGACCCTCAGAGAGATGCAGAAGCTCACTGGGCGCGTGACCGCACTAGGGCGCTTTATCTCCAAGTTAGGGGAGCGAGCGTTGCCTTTCTTTCAGCTGATGAAGAAAAAGGGGCCCTTTGAATGGACTGAAGAGGCAGATAAGGCGTTTCAAGACCACAAGAGGTACCTGACCAGTCCCCCGGTCATGGTGGCTCCGCGCCCTCAAGAGCCCCTGCTGCTCTACCTCGCCGCCACTCCTTACTCCGCCAGCGCAGCCCTGGTGGTGGTTAGGGAGGAGCGCCAAACCAAGACCGCAGTGGCAACCCAAGGCAAGGCAAGACGGGAGCACGGAAAGCCTGCAGAAGCCACAGCCGCAGTTGAGGAGGGTCGGCTGCCGAAGAGCACACCAGAGGTAGGAGAAGCCACATGCTCGGATGGTCCGCCTCCCGAGGCCGCGTCATCTCGTGAGGCGTCCCTACCTCTCGAGGGCGCCGGAGCCCCAGATGCTCTCAGCCTGGTTGAGCATCCATTTTACTTTGTTAGCACGGTGCTGCGGGACGTGAGGGCACGGTACCCAATGCCTCAGAAGCTCCTCCTCGCGCTACTGGTGGCCTCGCACAAGCTGCGTCACTACTTCTAGGCCCATCCCATTAAGGTCGTCTCATCGTACCCCCTGGAGAGAGTGCTCAGGAGCCCTAACTCAGCAGGAAGGGTCGCCGAGTGGAACATAGAACTGCATGCGTTTCAACTCGAGTTCAGCACAACTAGGGTCATCAAAGGAGCAGCGTTAGTGGATTTCATGGCTGAATGGGCGGAGGCACCAAGCCTCAAGGACAACGAGGATCGGTCCCTCTCTCCAGGGAGTGAGGCGCCTGAAGGCTGGGTCATGTATTTCGATGGGGCGTTCTCCAGGCACGGCGGGGGGGGGGGGGGGCTGGCGCGGTGTTGATATCACCCACTCAGGATAAGCTCTACTATGCTGTACAGCTCTGTTTCCAGCATGGTGAAAAGGTCTCCAACAACATAGCAGAATATGAGGGTCTGATAGCTGGATTAAAAGCCGCGATAGCTCTAGGGGTGAAACGCCTCACCGTCAAGGGAGACTCGCAGCTCCTTGTCAACTTCTCCAAAAAGGTATACGAGCCGAAGGACGAACATATGGAAGCCAATCTAGCGGAAGTCTGCAGGATGGAAAAACAGTTCTGGGGGTTGGAACTGAAGCACGTGCTCCGTGGCACCAATCAGGAAGCCGACGACATAGTCGGGCGGGCATCCAGGCGATTGCCACAGGAACCAGGCGTCTTCGAGGAGCGGCTCTTCAAATCCTCAGCACAGCCGACCTTGTCAAACGTCGCTTAGCCTCGAGAGGAGCTCCCTCGGCCGCCAGCCTCGGGAGCCCCGATCTGCGGACCGACCTCAGGAGCGCGTCTACTCCTGATGATGGAACCTTGGGAGGAGTGCTGGATCACAGAACTCCGGAGTTATTTAACACAAGGGACCCTATCGGAGAAGGAAGAGGAAGCGGAGCGTGTGGCGCGGCAGGCCACGGCATACTGCCTCAGAGATGGAGAGCTCTACCGGAAGCGACCAAATGATGTGTCTCTGCGCTGCATCTCCCGGGAGCAAGGAAAGGAACTACTGGAGGACATACACGGCGGAGACTGCGGGCATCACTCATCATCACGAACCCTCGTGGGCAAGGCATTCCGTAGCGGGTTCTATTGGCCCACCGCGCTCAACGACGCAGTTGAGTTAGTAAAGGCTTGCGAGGCCTACCAGTTTCATTCTAAGCAGATCCATCAACCGGCGGGGGGCCTGCAGACTATACCCCTCTCATGGCCATTCGCAGTTTGGGGGTTGGATATTCTGGGCCCGTTCCCTCGGGCGCCAGGGGGCTACCGCTACCTCTACGTCGCCGTTGATAAGTTCACCAAGTGGGCAGAAGTGGAGGCCGTCCGTACAATCCCCGCTGGCTCCGCGGTCAAGTTCATCAGGGGTATCGTGAGCTGGTTCGGGGTGCCGAACCGCATCATCACAGATAACGGTTCGCAGTTTACCAGTAATCTCTTAAAACATATTGTGCTAACCTTGGGACGCAGATATGCTACGCTTCGGTGGCGCACCCGCGGAGCAATGGGCAGGCCGAACGGGCCAACGCGGAGGTCCTGAGAGGCCTCAAGACCAGGACGTTCAAGAAGAAGCTGGAGGCTTGCGGCAGAGGTTGGTACGACGAGCTGCAGTCCGTATTGTGGTTGATCCGCATGACCGCGACCAAACCAACTGGGGAGACCCCGTTCTTCCTGGTCTACGGAGCTGAAGCGGTCCTCCCTCACGAGGTCAGGCGTCGCTCCGCACGGGTCCTAGCGTTCGACGAAGCGCAGCAGGACGCCATGCGGGGGATGGACCTCATACTGGGGGAGGAACGCCGCTGGGAAGCCGCATTGCAAGCAGCGAGGTACCAGCAAGCGTTGCGACGATATCACTGCCGCAACATCCGCCCCCGGACCCTCGAGGTAGGAGGCCTCGTGCTCAGACGGGTTCTCTCCAGGGAGGGGCTGCATAAGCTCTCTCCCATGTGGGAGGGCCCGTTCAAGGTTGTTCATGTTTCCAGGCCAGGCTCCGTGCGCTTGGAGACCCAAGAGGGGGAGCCGATACAGAACGCGTGGAACATCCAGCACCTCCGGAGGTTCTACCCCTAAAAGGCCCAGAGCCTGTGAAGAAGGCGAACGCCTGTGAAGACCTTCCCTTTTTGGAAAAGGCCCAGAGCCTGTGAAGAAGGCGAACGCCTGTGAAGACCTCTTTTTGGAAAAGGCCCAGAGCCTGTGAAGAAGGCGAACGCCTGTGAAGACCTTCCCTGTTTGGAAAAGGCCCAGAGCCTGTGAAGAAGGCGAACGCCTGTGAAGACCTTACCTTTTTGGAAAAGGCCCAGAGCCTGTGAAGAAGGCGAACGCCTGTGAAGACCTTCCCTTTTTGGAAAAGGCCCAGAGCCTGTGAAGAAGGCAAGTGCCTGTGAAGCTGATCACCTCTAAGAAGAAAGGCCCGGAGCCTGTGAAGAAGGCCAATGCCTGTGAAGCTCGCCGCCCCATGACACTCTCACGTAATAATGGGTGGGGTTGTACACGCCCCTGAGTCTCAAGAGCGCCGGCCTCAGGCCCTGGGGCTCCCTCCCACGCCCAGTGGCAGCACTTAGTTCCGCGCTGGTGAGAAGACGTCGAAGACTAGATTAGGTGCCGGACGCGGCTTTTTATTTGCTTTCCACAGTTGACGTGTTTATTTGCATCTGAAACATTATCGAAACTATCGCCGTTGTCGATTTGTGGTTCGTTGATTTTCGCTCCCCGTTTTGATTTCTCTCATGAAAGGCCTCGCGAGGGATGGAACTCGAATGCCCTCGTGAGCGTTTCCGCCCTATCCGCTTAAAGGTTTCACGTCCCGGGCCCTCTTCAGGAGCACCCCTCCAGTCCGTGCCCCTCGGGCGCCGCAACACGCGCACAGGGCCTGGGTCGGTCGCCCCCCCCCCTGGCTGGGGCCGAAAACTACCTATGCGAGGGCAAATAGTTGAGAGGCGCAACAACAAAGTCAAGGTAATGGCTACAACGGCAATGATTCTCAAACACGCCCCCGCAGGGCTCCATGCAGCTGTTTTGTCTTACACAGGAAGCAAAAGGAAAAGGAAAAGGCGAGCCCGGCGTGGCCCGCCTCGCATCGGCCTGCAGAGGCGACGCAGGATGCCTCCGGGGCTCAGGCGGACTCCCTCTCGCGCTTCACCGGGGCGAGACGACGGACGGATGAACAGCCACCCCCCAGGCAGGCGCGACGGCGAGGGGGCTGGCTGCGGACACTGCTGGAGGAGCCGCCTGAAGAAGAGTTGGTGGAGCCTGGGGAGCGCCGAGCACCGCCATCGGAGCGGGCGCTGTCTCCTCCATCGTCGTTGGAGCGAGGCCCCTGGTCACGGTCATCGCCCTCGGGGCAGCATCCTGCGCGGCGACCATCTTCCCCAAACACCCTCACATAGAGGGTGTCGTCGCCGTCAAACTTGAAGTGCAGGGTGCACCGCTGGCCCAGGCCGCGCGCGCGGGCAAACGTCTGCCAGCCGCGGGTCAGGGCCCCATTCCTGGAAGGGAGACATCAAGCGAAACCCAGGAGGCCCTACTACAGCAACCGTCAGCCTGAAGCCAGAAGCCGCACCGGGCGCTGGCCGGCAGCTCGCCGATGAAGAAGCGAGGGAGCTGGAGCCAGGTGTTGGTCGGGTCCGCCGACCACACGACGAACTCCGGCAGCACCTCCGCCGAGCGAAAGCGCGGCCTGGGGGGCCACGCAGTCACAGCCTGCCTCCCCTTGGCAGCCGAGCGCTCACCGCCACGCGGAGAACCATCCCTGTGGCTACGGGGAGCTGCAGCGGGGACCACGGGATACTTGCGGGGACGACCCCGGCCGCGCTTGGCCGGAGGGGAGTCGGGCCCCGCCCAACTAGCCTTCCCCTTCTCCGCGGCTGAGAACCTCTTTGGAGCCATGCGAGCGGCAGGCGGCAAGAGAGAGGAAGAAGAAGAGGAGCAGGAAGGGGCGGACTGGCGGAGCTTACGCGGCCCCATACTTATAGCCGAAGAAGGCCAACCGTCGAGCGCCACGATCGTAGGTAATAATGACCCATATCTACGCATGCAGGGACTAGTCAAGTCACACAGTTGCCAGAACGTCGTGGGGAAGCGGAGACGCCCACGTCCTGTCAAACCGCCACGTGGCGCCCAAGGCCGCAGGCTATCAGGGCCTGCGGCGCTTCACCCTTGCCCTTTCGCCTCTCGGCACGGCCAAGTCTGGGCGCGCCTTGGGCCCGGGGGCTACTGTCGGCGTTCTGGGAACGGGGGTACCCAGACTTGCCTGCCTGCGGCCTGCGGCGTGGCTCGAATGGAGGCCCAGTACGGCCCATCTTCATCAACACGAGACTCAAGACCCTCGCGAGGGGCCAAGCCTCACGGGGAGGACGACGCAGTGCTTCCTCAGGCGCGGCCTCCTCAGGCTGGCTCATGAGGAGGCGGAGAGATCAAGGCAGGGTACCTCGCGAGGTGCCCATGACGCAAGCCGTGACGACCAAGGGTGCCAGGCGGGCGCCAGACCGCACAGTGTCCTCCCCTTTCCTCTTTGGTGCAAAGGGGGCAAGCGCAGGCGAGAGGATCAAGCAAAGGCATCAATTTCGGTGCAACGAGACCAAGACCAGTCCAACGGTGGGAATGAGCTCATCGTGGAGCCCAGAGCGGCGTCACCACAGGGCCTTTGGCAGGCGAGGACCAACTTTGATCAGGATAAGTGTACTATATGTTCCCCTTCGAATTGGCCAATTGTTGGCGCCCTTCCCGCTCAATATTTGGGGAGAGGCCCAAGGCCTTTGCCTATAAATAGGACTAGCCACCCCCAAGGTAGAGGCATCTGGTACCCAGAATCCGAGCAAGGAAAGAGAGAGAGAAGGGCGGCTGAACTTCCCTAGCAGTTCATCGTCCTAGCCAAGAACAGGCCCTCGCGAGGCTGTTCTCCTTTGTACTGATCATCATCATCATCAGCCCAAGAGGCAATCCATCCACCCGCAAAACTAGTGTAGGGTATTACACCACAACGGTGGCCCAAACTAGTATAAACTCTGTGTTCTTTGTGATGTTCTTTCGGTAGTTTAGATCCTGTTGAGACGGAGAGGTGGTGAGCGGAATCTCCGCGCGCACCCCAGAGTTCGAACCTTAAGGGTCTGCCAGAACCCACGATCCGACAGTCACGAACGTGTACGTACATACTGGTCGATGTAGAGGCGTGAACGTGTCCTAGTAGAGACGTGCACGTAGCATGTACACGTGCGTACAGCGATCAGGGTGCAAGAAAGTAAATACGGCCACATACGTACATACGGGCGGGGTCTCAAACGCCTACTCGCGCATACGTACGGCCAGGGCTCGTGTACATGGCTGGGTCGGAATGGAGAAGCTGCGCCGTCATGGTGATCATGGGGAGGCAACCGGCTGGGTCGGAACGGAATGCGTCGTCATGTTCATCGGGATCCAACAGGCTAGGACGGAATAGGCGATGGAAACGAGGTCTGGCGTACCGCAGAACGGAGGAAACGGCCTTGTGTTTGACCGGCCACAGTCGAAACGGGATCCTGTTCATCGGGAGGGGTCTGGCGTACCGCAAAACGGAGGAAACAGACCTCCTACGGTGCAAACGGGGTCCTATTGATTGGTAGGGGTGTGGCGTACCGCAAAACGGAGGAAACGGACTTGTGTTGGAGTGCGACGGTCAAAACGGGTGTCCTGTTCATCGGGAGGGGTGTGGCGTACCGCAAAACGGGACTCCACGGGATACTGTTCATGTCAACCGTCGACCTCCTCCAGCCTCCACGGGCTACTGTTCATCCACCGTCGACCTCCTCCAGCCTCCACCTGCGACTGTTCATCCACGGGCTCCTGTTCATCCAGCCTCCACCGCGCGCTCCTCCACTGGCTACTGTTCAACTAGCCCTCTCCATGGGGTCCTGTTCAACCACCCCTCCACGGGCTACTGTTGATCCAGCCCTCCACCGGCTACTGTTCATCCATCCCTCCATGGGGTCGTCCTGTTCATCCAGCCCTCCATGGGGTCCTGTTCATCCGGCCCTCCACCGGCTCGATCGATCGGGGTACTGTTCATCCAGTGGCAACGACCTCTACTACCACGGCGTCATGTTCATCCAACCCCCCACCGGGAGCTATTCTTCCAAACCCCCCAACAACGCTCACTTTTCATCAAGGGAAGGAGGCAGCAGTGTTCGATCGGCTTCAGTTAGCAGCAGTAGCGAAGGAATCGCTCGATCGGGTTCATTAACAGCCATCGATCGATCGCTCGGGTTCTGTAACACGTAGCCTGCAGTGCAATCGCTCGGGTTCAATACGTGAACACCTCGCTCGGGTTCAATTAGAGCCCAACGTCTCGCACCCACGCGCGTACGTGTACAAGAGAAATGCGCATTGCTCGGCCCCCAACCACCCATCGTACCGAGCACTCCCCGATATTTTCCGAGCCCTTGCTTCTACCACGGTATTTTTCGTCATGGTCGGCCCAAAGAATGTCATGCAGTTGCGTCTCCGGCCCGCCCAGGACGAAAAGCCCATTTTTTGTCATGATTTTTTGTCATAGAAGTAGGAGCCCACCACATCTATGATGATACCAGGTTTTGTCACAATTATCGTCATAGGAGTGTCATAAGCATGACAGAAAAAATTTCGTTCGGCCCAAAATGTCACGGATGTGTCTTTTTCTGTAGTGTCATCTGAAACCTTTCCGGTGTCCAAACATAGCCTTCCAATATATCAATCTTTATGTCTCGACTATTTCGAGACTCCTCGTCATGTCCGTGATCACATCTGGGACTCCGAAATACCTTCGGTACATCAAAAGACATAAACTCATAATACCGATCATCATCGAATGTTAAGCGTGCGGACCCTATGGGTTCAAGAACTATGTATACATGACCGAGTCTCATCTCCGGTCAATAACCAATAGCGGAACCTAGATGCTCATATTGGTTCCTACATATTCTACGAAGATCTTCATCGGTTAAACCGCATAACAACATACGTTGTTCCCTTTGTCATCGGTATGTTACTTGCCCGAGATTCGATCGTTGGTCTCATCATACCTAGTTCAATCTCGTTACCAGCAAGTCTCTTTACTCGTTCCGTAATGCATCATCCCGTAACTAACTCATTATTACATTGCTTGTAAGGCTTATAGTGATGTGCATTACCGAGTGGGCCCAGAGATACCTCTCCGACAATCAGAGTGACAAATCCTAATCTCGATCTATGCCAACTCAACAAACACCATTAGAGACACCTATAGAGCATCTTTATAATCACCTAGTTACGTTGTGACGTTTGATAGCACACTAAGTGTTCCTCCGGTATTCGGGAGTTGCATAATATCATAGGCATAGGAACATGTATAAGTTATGAAGAAAGCAATAGCAATAAATTAAATGATCAAAGTGCTAATCTAACGGATGGGTCAAGTCAATCACATCATTCTCTAATGATATGATCCCATTCATCAAATGACAACTCTTGTCCATGGCTAGGAAACTTAACCATCTTTGATTAACGAGCTAGTCAAGTAGAGGCATACTAGTGACACTCTGTTTGTCTATGTATTCACAAATATACTAAGTTTCCGGTTAATACAATTCTAGCATGAATAATAAACATTTATCATGATATAAGGAAATATAGATAACAACTTTATTATTGCCTCAAGGGCATATTTCCTTCAGTATTCGGTTCGCCGGACAACTTCCACATTGAGGACTTGATCTTCGACATTGTCCCTTTCCGCAGCGGTTACCACACACTCTTGGGTCGGATAGCGTTCGCCCGTTTCAACGCTATCCCCCATTATGCATACTTAAAGTTAAAAGTGCCCGAACCCAAGGGCGTCATCACAGTCAATGGCAACACGAAGCGCTCACTTCGGACTGAGAAACACACAGTGGCCCTGGCAGCCGAAATTCAAACTAATATCGAGGGGCCCCATTAATAGCCCGTCGTCAAGGCATGGGAAGCAAGGAAACGGGCCCGAGCTCTATCTCCGTTCGAGGAGCCTCCCTACGCTTCACGTAAATAGGGATACCCTCCCCACAGCATGCCCAGCCCATTCGCATCTTACATTCCTCGTCAGCACAACTTCGCACTCAAAATACCATGGGCAGGTGTGGGGACCAAATTCACCTAAAAACCAAGTGTTCGGCTCAACCGAACTATGGCCATACACGTCTCCGGACGTCGAACATGTACCATTACGGACCAATCTTGAATTAAGCTAGAACAGCTCGGCGACTTCTCAAGGCTCCTAGTCAAGGGCCCGTCGGCCCATTCTCAACCCCTCTACGGAGTTACCCCCCAACAGAAGCAAAGGCACAGACGTGTAGCAGGGCACAATAGGGATATCAACCCACGCTTCAAGGCCTTGTGTAAACGTTTCATCTGTAGAACTTTTCCTTTTATATATATAAAGTGCATGTAACAAATTCTTTGGCAGTTTGAATTGTACGGATAGACGTCTTGAGCATTTTGGAAATAAAGACCACTTTTACGGTCCTCTCGCAGTCTTTTATATTGCACAATTTTTCCGCCCTTCAACGCCACTATAAACTAGTTCGGCGCAATTTTCTTTAACGCAGCAATCGGGTAATAGACCGAGGGACTCGACCATAATACTCACCCTATGCCCCAAGTCTGGCACTATTCTTTCTTTACGTGTTCGGCGTCTTGGGTATTGCATTATATGCATCGGTTCCAAATTATGTCTTCGGTCAATAGTTGGGTTGCCCAGCTCCTATGCTGACCTTCTTACGTTCCGCTCGTCCGGCTAGGGAGGTAAAGGGAGAACCACTGTGATTGTACTTCTGGCTAGCCTGGTTAAGTACCTCAGTGGAGAAAGCCGAAAACTGACTGTCATAATAAGTGAGAACTGGTCAGCGATCCGGTGACAAGTATGAAACTAAAAATCGATGGCGATTACCCCGTGTTACACGAAGGGTTTGTCTTTGAACAAACCACGTGATAAAAGGCATATACCTCAGCTCTACCGAACATCACAACACACTGGGGGCTAGTTACTAGCCCCCGCAGTCAAGCTCATGTGGCTAAGTGAAGGTAATAAAGCCGCATGGTCTGATTGCCTTGTTGCCTCACGCACTACTGCCTCCGGGCACCAAGACATCGGCTAAGGGTCATAGTGCGGAGGGTGGAACACCCCTCGTAGCATCTACATGGGGGCTGAAGCCGACGACTGGCAATTTTTAGATTCAAAACGGCCGCACAAGAGTCAAAATAAAACTAAAACAGATTCAAAAGGGTCACACGACGGTCCTCGATGACGAGCTCGGGAGGTCAAGGAGGCGCCGGTGGTGGAGATTGACGGTGATGAGTGGTGGGCACCAAGGATGAAGTCGCGGTTGAGGGACTCCTGGATTATGGGGTCCTTGGGCGTCCGGGCTATGTGACATGGGCCGGACTGGTGGACCGTGAAGATACAGAATAGAAGACTTTCCCCCGAGTCCGGATGGGACTCTCCTTGGCGTGGAAGGCAAGCTTGATCTTCGGATATGAAGATTCCTTTCTCATTAAAACGACTTTGTACAACCCTAGCCCCCTTTGGTGTCTATATAAACCGGAGGGTTTAATCCGTAGAGGCAATCATAATCATACAGGCTAGACATCTAGGGTTTAGCCACTATGATCTCGAGGTAGATCAACTCTTGTAACCCCTATACTCATCAAAGTCAATCAAGTAGGAAGTAGGGTATTACCTCCGAAGTATTTCCCTCAGTTTTTAGAACCAAGGTATCAATCCAGTAGGAGGCTACGCACGAGTCCCTCGCACCTACACAAACAAATAAATCCTTGCAACCAACGCGATAAGGGGTTGTCAATCCCTACACGGTCACTTACGAGACTGAGATCTGATAGATATGATAAGATAATATTTTTGGTATTTTTATGATAAAGATGCAAAGTAAAATAAAAGGCAATAAAAATAACTAAGTTTTGGAAGATTAATATGATGGAAAATAGACCCGGGGGCCATAGGTTTCACTAGTGGCTTCTCTCGAGAGCATAAGCATTACGGTGGGTGAATGATTACTGTTGAGCAATTGATAGAATTGAGCATAGTTATGAGAATATCTAGGTATGATCATGTATATAGGCATCCCGTCCGAGACAAGTAGACCGACTCCTGCCTGCATCTACTACTATTACTCCACACATCGACCGCTATCCAGCATGCATCTAGAGTATTAAGTTCATAAGAACAGAGTAACGCCTTAAGTAAGATGACATGATGTAGAGGGATAAACTCATGCAATATGATATAAACCCCATCTTGTTATCCTCGATGGCAACAATACAATACGTGCCTTGCTGCCCCTACTGTCACTGGGAAAGGACACCGCAAGATTGAACCCAAAGCTAAGCACTTCTCCCATTGCAACAAAGATCAATCTAGTAGGCCAAACCAAACTGATAATTCGAAGAGACTTGCAAAGATAACCAATCATACATAAAAGAATTCAGAGGAGATTCAAATATTGTTCATAGATAAACTTGATCATAGACCCACAATTCATCGGTCTCAACAAACACACCGCAAAAGAAGATTACATCGAATAGATCTCCACGAGAGAGGGGGAGAACATTGTATTGAGATCCAAAAAGAGAGAAGAAGCCATCTAGCTAATAACTATGGACCCGAAGGTCTGAGGTAAACTACTCACACATCATCGGAGAGGCTATGGTGTTGATGTAGAAGCCCTCCATGATATTATTTTTCTGCAAAACTCTGAAATAGGCAAAAACAACAATTCTGGGCTGGGCCTCCGGTTAACAGGTTAGTCACAAAAATAATATAAAAGTTTATAATAAAGCCCAATAATGTCCAAAACAGAATATAATATAGCATGGAACAATAAAAAATTATAGATATGTTGGAGACATATCAAGCATCCCCAAGCTTAATTCCTGCTCGTCCTCGAATAGGTAAATGATAAAAACAGATTTTTTGATGTGGAATGCTACTAGGCATAATTTCAATGTAATTCTTCTTAATTGTGGTATGAATATTTAGATCCGAAATATTCAAGATAAAAGCTCAATATTGACATAAAAATAATAATGCTTCAAGCATACTAACTAAGCAATTATGTCCTCTCAAAATAACATGGCCAAAGAAAGTTCATCCCTACAAAATCATATAGTTTAGTCATGCTCCATTTTTGTCACACAAGAATGCTCTCATTATGCACAACCCCGATGACAAGCCAAGCAATTGTTTCATACTTTAGTAATCTCAAACTTTTTCAACCTTCACGCAATACATGAGCGTGAGCCATGGATATAGCACTATGGGTGGAATAGAATATAATGATGGGGGTTATGTGGAGAAGACAAAAATGGGAGAAAGTCTCACATCAACGCTGCTAATCAATGAGCTATGAAGATGCCAATCGATTGATGTTAATGCAAGGAGTAGGGATTGCCATGCAACGGATGCACTAGAGCCATAAATATATGAAAGCTCAACAAAAGAAACTAAGTGGGTGTGCATCCAACTTGCTTGCTCATGAAGACCTAGGGCATTTGAGGAAGCCCATTGTTGGAATATACAAGCCAAGTTCTATAATGAAAAATTCCCACTAGTATATGAAAGTGACAAAATAAGAGACTCTCTATCATGAAGATTATGGTGCTACTTTGAAGCACAAGTGTGGTAAAAAGAATAGTAACATTGTCCCTTCTCTCTTTTTATCTCCTTTTTTTGGGCCTTCCTCTTTTTTTATGGCCTTTCTCTTTTTTTTATTTTTTTCCTCACTTGGGACAATGCTCTAGAAAATGATGATCATCACATTTCTATTTATTTACAACTCGATACTAGAACAAAGTATGACTCTATATGAATGCCTCCGGCGGTGTACCGAGATATGCAATAAACCAAGAGTGACATGTATGAAAGAATTATGAATATTTGCTTTGCCACAAATACTATGTCAACTACATGATCATGCAAAGCAATATGACAATGATGAACGTGTCATGATAAACGGAACGGTGGAAAGTTGCATGGCAATATATCTCGGAATGGCTATGGAAATGCCCTAATAGGTAGGTATGGTGGCTATTTTGAGGAAGATATAAGGAGGTTTATGTGTGAAAGAGCATATCATATCACGGGGTTTGGATGCACCGGCGAAGTTTGCACCAACTCTCAATGTGAGAAAGGGCAATGCATGGTACCGAAGAGGCAAGCAATGATGGAAAGGTAAGAGTGCATATAATCCATGGACTCAACACTAGTCATAAAGAACTCACATACTTATTGCAAAAATCTACAAGTCATCAAAAACCAAGCACTACGCGCATGCTCCTAGGGGGATAGATTGGTAGGAAAAGACCATCCCTCGTCCCCGACCGCCACTCATAAGGAGGACAATCCAAGAACACCTCATGTTTCAAATTTGTTACATAACGTTTACCATACGTGCATGCTACGGGACTTGCAAACTTCAACACAAGTATTTCTCAAATTCACAACTAATCAACTAGCACAACTTTGATATCACTACCTCCATGTCTCAAAACAATCATCAATCATCAAACTTCTCTTAGTATGCAACACACTCATAAGAAAGTTTTTACTAGTCTTGTATACCTAGCATATTAGGATTATTTAAGCAAATTACCATGCCGTTTAAGACTCTCAAAATAATGTAAGTGAAGCAAGAGAGAATAATAGTTTCTATAAAACAAAACCACCAACATGCTCTAAAAGATATAATTGAAGTACTAGAGCAAAAACTATATAACTCAAAAGATATAAGTGAAGCACATAGAGTATTCTAATAATTTCCGAATCATGTGTGTCTCTCTCAAAAAGGTGTGTACAGCAAAGATGATTGTGTTAAAATAAAAAAACACTCAAATCATACAAGACGATCCAAGCAAAACACAAATCATGTGGTAAATAAAAATATAGCTCCAAGTAAAGCTACCGATGGAAGTAGACAAAAGAGGGGATGCCTTCCGGGGCATCCCCAAGCTTTGGCTTTTAGGTGTCCTTAGATTATCTTGGGGTGCCATGGGAATCCCCAAGCTTAGGATCTTGCCACTCCTTGTTCCATAATCCTTCAATTCTTTCACCCAAAACTTGAAAACTTCACAACACAAAACTCAGCAGAAAATCTCGTGAGCTCCGTTAGCGAAAGAAAACAAAAGACCACTTCAAGGTACTGTAATGAACTCAATCTTTATTTATATTGGTGTTAAACCTATTGTATTCAAACTTCTCTATGGTTTATAAACTCTTTTACTAGCCATAGATTCATCAAAATAAGCAAACAACACACGAAAAACAGAAACTGTCAAAAACAGAATCGTCTGTAGTAATCTGTAACTAACGCAAACTTCTGGAACTCCAAAACATCTACCAAAATAGGACGACCTAGACAATTTGTTTATTGATCAGTAGAAATTGGAATAAATATTTTATCACATTCTGGTGATTTTTAACAATTATTTTCGTGAACAGAAAGTTTCTGGAATTTTCAGCAAGATCAAATAACTATCATCCAAGAAGATCCTATAGGTTAAACTTGGCACAAACACTAATTAAAAAATAAATAGACATCTAACAAGAGTCTAGATCAAAGATTTATTCCTAAACAGAAGCAAAAAGCAAAAAAACTAAAAATAAAATTGGGTTGCCTCCCAACAAGCTCTATCGTTTAACGCCCCTAGCTAGGCATAATAGCAAGGATAGATCTAGGTACTGCCATCTTTGGTAGGCAATTCTTCAATGAGATATCTATCATCCTTAGGAGTTTCATTCTTTTTATTGATTATCAAACTTCTAGGCACATAATCGAAAAATTCATTAGTAGCAAATGGTTCCTTAATGATAGCAAAAAGATTGGGATGAATACTTATAGATTTGAGATGCGCAGTTTCCTTACTAGAGGATTCACCCTTATTTTTAGAACATACATAAGCTTGGCAATTTTAGTTGGAGGACTTGGAGTATTCTTTACGGAGGAAAAAACGATTCCCAAGTTGGTAATGATACCCTCAAGTTTATCATTCTAGTGGAATCCTGTTTTATTCTCTCATTAACTATGGGTTCCTTCTCCTTAATATTTTTCAAAGTGGCTCCCACTTTAAATCCATATTGAGTAATTTGGTTGTGGATCTTTTTATCCAAATTTTCAATTAACTCTACGATAGCAACTTTATTTTCAATAATTTCAAGTCTTTGCATTACATGCTCCAAAGTTAACATAGTTCCATTAACCAAAAGAGGTGGTGAGCCAAACAAATCTATCATAGCATTATAAGAATCAAAAGTATGGCTACCCAAGAAATTCCCTCCGGTAATGGTGTCAAGGATATATCTGCACCACGGAGTAGTGCCTAATAAAAATTGCGGAGAAGAACAGAAGTAGATTGCTTCCTGGTAGATCTATTTTGAGCATTGCAAATTCTATACCAAGCGTCTTTCAGATTTTCTCCCTCCCTTTGCTTAAAATTTAGAACTTCATTCTCAGGAGACAACGGAGAAGAAAGAGGACTAGCCATAATGACAAGCAAACAGAAAAGAGGCGAACGGAAAAGAGAGGGTGAATAAAACGGCAAGGGTGAAGTAGGGGAGAGGAAAAAGAGAGGCAAATGGCAAATAATGTAATGCGGGAGATAAAGGTTTGTGATGGGTACTTGGTATGTTGACTTTTGCGTAGACTCCCCGGCAACGGCGCCAGAAATCCTTCTTGCTACCTCTTGAGCACTGTGTTGGTTTTCCCTTGAAGAGGAAAGGGTGATGCAGTAAAGCAGCATAAGTATTTCCCTCAGTTTTTGAGAACCAAGGTATCAATCCAGTAGGAGGCCACGCACGAGTCCCTCGCACCTACACAAACAAATAAATCCTCACAACCAACACGATAAGGGGTTGTCAATCCCTACACGGTCACTTACGAGAGTGAGATCTGATAGATATGATAAGATAATGTTTTTGGTATTTTTATGATAAAGATGCAAAGTAAAATAAAAGGCAATAAAAATAACTAAGTGTTGGAAGATTAATATGATGAAAAATAGACCCGGGGGCCATAGGTTTCACTAGTGGCTTCTCTCGAGAGCATAAGTATTACGGCGGGTGAACAAATTACTGTTGAGCAATTGATAGAATTGAGCATAGTTATGAGAATATCTAGGTATGATCATGTATATAGGCATCACGTCTGAGACAACTAGACCGACTCCTGCCTGCATCTACTACTATTACTCCACACATCGACCGCTATCCAGCATGCATCTAGAGTATTAAGTTCATAAGAACAGAGTAACGCCTTAAGTAGATGACATGATTTAGAGGGATAAACTCGTGCAATATGATATAAACCCCATCTTGTTATCCTCGATGGCAACAATACAATATGTGCCTTGCTGCCCCTACTGTCACTGGGAAAGGACACAGCAAGATTGAACCCAAAGCTAAGCACTTCTCCCATTGCAAGAAAGATCAATCTAGTAGGCCAAACCAAACTGATATTTCAAAGAGACTTGCAAAGATAACCAGTCATACATAAAAGAATTTAGAGGAGATTCAAATATTGTTCATAGATAAACTTGATCATAAACCCACAGTTCATCGATCTCAACAAACACACCGCAAAAGAAGATTACATCGAATAGATCTCCACGAGAGAGGGGGAGAACATTGTATTGAGATCGAAAAAGAGAGAAGAAGCCATCTAGCTAATAACTATGGACCCGAAGGTCTGAGGTAAACTACTCACACATCATCGGAGAGGCTATGGTGTTGATGTAGAAGCCCTCCGTGATCGATGCCCCCTCCAGCAGAGCTCCGGAACAGGCCCCAAGATGGGATCTCATGGGTACAGAAGGTTGCGGCGCTAGAATTAGGTTTTTGGCTCCGTATCTGGTAGTTTGGGGTACATAGGTATATATAGGAGGAAGGAGTACGTCGGTGGAGCAACATGGGGCCCACGAGGGTGGAGGGCGCGCCCCCCTACCTCGTGCCCTCCTGGTTGATGTCTTGACGTAGGGTCCAAGTCCTCTGGATCACGTTCGTTCTGAAAATCACGTTCCCGAAGGTTTTATTCCGTTTGGACTCTGTTTGATATTCTTTTTCTGCAAAACTATGAAATAGGCAAAAAACAGCAATTCTGGGTTGGGCCTCTGGTTAATAGGTTAGTCACAAAATAATATAGAAGTGTATAATAAAGCCCAATAATGTCCAAAACAGAATAGAATATAGCATGGAATAATAAAAAAGTATAGATACATTGGAGACGTATCGGTAAACATCGTGTCCCCCGCCTCCTGTTACCTTTGATCCTTAGACGCACAGTTCGGGACCCCCTACCCGAGATCTGTCGGTTTTTACACCGACATTGGTGTTTTCTTTGAGAGTTCCTCTGTTCTGTCAACAGAAGGTTCGATGGCTCGTTCGATCATCTACAACGATGTTGTTTCGGGGGAGATTTTCCCCCTGGGCCAGATTTTTGTATTCGGCGTCTTCGCGCTGTGTGCCAACTCGATTGGCCACCTTGAGCAGATCGACAGCTACGCCCTTGGTCTCAGATCAGTTTCGAGAACCTAAACTATGATGCTGATACCCGAGGATATTTGATCTTCGAAGGGTTCGCGGCCCCGATCACCGCTATGGCCTTAGATCTAGAGCAGGTTGTCAGGTCCGAAGACGGGAGTTTAGAGCCCGCTGGACTCTCTGCAATTATGGAACTTGTTACCGGACATTCGGAGGGGATGACATCATCGGAAATCCCAAAGACGAACTGAACCCCCCTTGCCACTGGAGCGCCGGACACTTCGTCGGACTCTAAGTCCGAACTCTCGAGGTCCATGTCAAGCGGGCGCGGCCAGGAGGCTCCAACCCCGGACAGCCCCGCGGACTCTTGTTTCTCTTCCCAAACCTTGCTCCTAAACGATGCTCTGGACTTGAAGACCTTGACTTGATGCGAACCCTCGCCATTACGGTCGATCTGCTCGATACAGGGGCATTGAGCTCGAGCTGGTCGTTATGGGTGATGTAGCTGAGCACGGCGGATGTCCAAGGCAAGGTCCTAGCTGGCGGCGAGCTTGTTATGCACACGGGCATCGAGGTCCATGGTGACAGTGGCGAGGCTGAGCTCAGGACCGAGGAGAGCAGCATGAGGGGAGGGAAAAGATGTGATAGGGTTCGGGGGAAAGAGGGGTGGCCTTAAGCGCCAAGGGGACCGGGGGATGGCTGGCACGTGTCATGGCATGGCTGGATGCCCGCCACGATCCCCCTGCCCCTGTAGCAAGAAGGGAGACGGCCGGGGGTAGCACGCTGGGCTGCACTGTGCACTTGCAGCCCAAGTGCATAGTGGGCCTTTTCTCTTTCTCCTTTTTTCATTTTTTATTTCTTTTTCTGTTTTCTTTTATTAGCTTTTTTGTATTTAATTTCTTATATCAAATGAATTTTGTTGAGTATGAAATTGGGTACTTATATAGTAGGCTATATATTGAGTTAGCACGCAAGTTTTTAAAATATTTTATATAGTGTAAATATTTGTTTAAATTAAAATGGTTCAATAAAATGCTGATGGACCAGTTTTAAATAGCTTATGGGCATTCATTTTTTTTGAAAAATGTTGATTCTTACATGACAATTAGTTAGTGAATATTTGCAACCCAACCTACATTTTTATTTTACATTTTGAAATTGTAATTATCTGACTTGCATTTGAATTTGACTCTGATTTCAACAAGGGGCAATTAAGCTTAGAAAATCAAGATGACATGGCATCATTAGCATGGGATCACTGTAGCTAATCATCTGGGGTGTTACAAGGGAGGAAGCACTACACAAGCTAGGATGTGCTTGTTGCTGCTGACTTTGATCTGAAGTTCACATATGTGCTGGCTGGGAAGGATCAACACATGATGCTAACATTTTACGTGATAACATGTGTAGACCTGATGGCATCAACCAGATGGAAAGTTCTACCTAGGAGATGCTGGCTTTGCATGTCGCCCAGGTGTTCTTCCACCCTTCAGAAAAACCAGGTACCATCTGAGCGAGTTTGCTGGTAGGAACTATCCTAGGACTCCTCAGGAAATGTTCAATCTCAGACACTTCGCCCTTAGAGTAACGGTTGAGAGGGCATTTGGTGATCTAAATAATAGGTTTAAGATCCTGAATCGGAAGCCATTCCACCCTTACCCTACCCAGGTTAAGCTTGTTCTTGCATATTGCATCATTCGCAACTGGATCCTGCAACGGGGTTCTGATGAACTTGTGCTTGGAGGAGGAAGATGTGACGCCTGATGATGTGATCAGCTCCGATCGTGGTGTGGAGGCGTTTGAAGATGAAGCATGGAAGAACAAAAGGTTGGAGTGAGCTTAGGTAATGTGGAATAACAGAGGTCAGACAAGTATTTGAAGAAGATATTGAGCCAACAACACAAGAGAAGAAGCAGCACAATAGGAGGAGGAGAAGAAGAAGATGATGAAGACGAAGAAGAGGATGGACTTCCACCTAGTTAGCATCGTTAAACTTTCCTCTATCCAGTCATATTGGCTCTTAATAAATTGTACAACCATTTGCTAATAGTTAGGATAAACTGTCATTTGTTTCCTAGCTAGGACAAGACGATGTTCAGTGTGTGGAAAAGTCACCACTAGTGAGAAGTGGTGATCACACCTTATGTCTTTTGTAATCAAACAATGTGTTGTTTGTGTAACAACAGCGACGCAGACAACCAAACATCATGGTAGAAATTGTTTCCCGCATGTACATAGCCTAATGCAGACAAACAAACTACGTGCATATGTTGGTTTTAGTCTACATTAGCTCAAATAGGCTCAACGAAGACAAATGTACGGAATGCAGATAGGTGTGAACTAGACATGTCCTTGGTCATGCACGCTCTGCCAGTCAAATCTTCGCTGATCCGCTTGCATTCCAGCTCAGCCGCTGCTACGAGCATCTCCACTCGCGCCCCCAGCAGGCCCCCCAGGATGCGATTTATTCCGCCGGCGCCGAAAAAACGTCCCAGTTGCCCCGAGGACGCTGAATTCCGCTGGTTCGGCCCATTTTTGGCCCGGTGATCCTAAGCCAAACCCAGCACACTGGGGGCGCTTGGGGGCTCCGGCGTAAGGAAAAAGGGTGCATGGGCCACCACTGTCAGGTGAAAAACAACTTTTCCCCGCCCAGATTCGCCCTCGCGCGCTGTAGAACGGCACTTGCCCTTTCGCCGCCGTGCCGATCTCGGCGCCGTCCACCTGTCCACAGCCATTGGTTCACCGGTAGAAAGGCCATTTCCCCGCCGAGAGGGCTTCTCCGCGGCATCCTCCATCTCAGTCCTGGGCGAGCTTTCCAGTGCTCCGGCCATGTAGGGGGAGGGGGGTTCCGGCGGCTGCGCACCTACCACGCCCGCCAGGTGTTCGGCGATTTGCCTGTTCAGCGATAGACTCCAACTACGAGGAGGCGTTCCAGGCACTGTCGGAGGAGGAAGCCGAGGCTGACACCCAGGATGAAGAGCACCTCATGATGCTCGCCGCTCTGGCTGGCCTGTTCGCGAGCAATGCAAAGTCGCGGCGATGTGGGTCGGTGTTGGGTCACCGTAAGAGCAAGCTGAGGCATCGACTGGAGGGCTATTGCTTGCTCTATGCCGACTACTTCGCTGACGCTCCACTGCACGGCGAGAAAGTATTTCGGCGCCGTTATCGGAGAGCCGAAAGATCTTCCTCAGGATTGTGAATTCCATCTGGGAGTTCGACAACTACTTCAAGTGCTAGAAGGATTACACCGGCACACTTGGATTCACCTCACTCCAGAAGTGCACGCAACTGTGAGGATGCTTGCATACAGAGCTCATGGTGATATACTGGAAGACTATGGACGCATGGCCGAGTCCACGACCATTGAGTGTTTGTACAAGTCTGCAGGGAAATAGTGGCAGTGTTTGGACCACAATACTTGCGATCATCCAATGTTGAAGACACTGCTCGGATCCTAGCATAGAATGCATCAAGAGGATTGAAGGAAATAGGCCCTAGAGGCAATAATAAAGTTGTTATTTATATTTCCTTATATCACGATAAATGTTTATTATTCGTGCTAGAATAATATTAATTGGAAACTTGATACATGTGTGGATACATAGACAAAACACATTGTCCCAAGTGAGCCTCTACTAGACTAGCTCATTGATCAAAGATGGTTAAGTTTCCTAACCATAGACATGAGTTGTCATTTGATGGACGGGATCACATCATTAGGAGAATGATTTGATGGACAAGACCCATATGTTAGCTTAGCATAATGATCGTTAAGTTTTATTGTTATTGCTTTATTCATGTCATATACATATTCCTTTCACTATGAGGTTATGCAACTCCCGAATACCGGAGGAATACCTTGTGTGCTATCAAACGTCACAACGTAACTGGGTGATTATAAAGATGCTCTACAGGTATCTCCGAAGGTGTTTGTTGGGTTGGCATAGATCAAGATTAGGATTTGCCACTCCGAGTATCGGAGAGGTATGTCTGGGCCCTCTCGGTAATACACATCATGATAAGCCTTGCAAGCAATGTGACTAATGAGTTAGTTGCGGGATGATGTATTATAGAACGAGTAAAGAGACTTGCCGATAACGAGATTGAACTAGGTATGAAGATACCGACGATCGAATCTCGGGCAAGTAACATACCAATGACAAAGGGAATAACATATGTTGTCATTACGGTACGACCAATAAAGATCTTCGTAGAATATGTGGGAACCAATATGAGCATCCAGGTTCCGCTTTTGGTTATTGACCGGAGAGGTGTCTCGGTCATGTCTACATAGTTCTCGAACCCGTAGGGTCCGCACACTTAACGTTCGATGACGATTTTGTATTATATGAGTTATGTGATTTGGTGACCGAATGTTGTTTGGAGTCCTGGATGAGATCACGAACATGACGAGGAGTCTCGAAATGGTCAAGAGGTAAAGATCCATATATAGGATGATGATATTCAGACACCGAAAGTGTTATGGGGGTACCAGGTACATATCGGGTCACCGGAAGGGGTTCCGGGCACCCCCCTGCTACTTCTTGAGCATGCGTTGGTTTTCCCTTGAAGAGGAAAGGGTGGTGCAGGAAAGTAGCGTAAGTATTTCCCTTAGGTTTTGAGAACCAAGGTATCAATCCACTAGGAGACTACAAGCAAGTCACCTAGTACATGCACAAACAATCAAGAACCTTGCAACCAACGCGATAAAGGGGTTGTCAATCCCTTCACGGCCACTTGCAAAAGTGAGATCTGGTAAAGATAATAAGATAAATATTTTTGGTATTTTTTTTGTATAGATTGGAAAGTAAAGATTGCAAAATAAATAGATAGTAAACTAGAGTTATAGATCGGACACTTATATGATGTAAAGTAGACCCGGGGGCCATAGGTTTCACTAGTGGCTTCTCTCGTGATAGCATATATTACGGTGCGTGAACAAATTACTGTCGAGCAATTGATAGAAAAGCGCTAGTTATGAGAATATCTAGGCATGATCGTGAATATAGGCATCACGTCTGTGTCAAGTAGACCGAAATGATTCTGCATCTACTACTATTAGTCCACACATGGACTGCTATCCAGCATACATCTAGAGTATTAAGTTCATAAGAACAAAGTAACGCATTAGGCAAGATGACATGATTTAGAGGGATAAACTCAAGCAATATGATATAAACCCCATCTTTTTATCCTCGATGGCAACAATACAATACGTGCCTTGATGCCCCTACTGTCACTGGGAAAGGACACCGCAAGATTGAACCCAAAGCTAAGCACTTCTCCCATTGCAAGAAAGATCAATCTGGTAGGCCAAACTAAACCGATAATTCGAAGAGACTTGCAAAGATATCAAATCATGCATATAAGAATTCAGAGAAGAACCAAATATTTTTCATAGATAATCTTGATCATAAACCCACAATTCATCGGATCTCCGCAAACACACCGCAAAAGGTATTACATCGAATAGATCTCCAAGAACATCGAGGAGATCTTTGTATTGAGAACCAAAGAGAGAGAAGAAGCCATCTAGCTAATAAATATGGACCCGAAGTCTGTGGTAAACTACACACACATCGTCGGAGAGGCTATGGTGTTGATGTAGAAGCCCTTCGTGATGGAATGCCCCTCCGGCAGATCGCTGGAAAAGGCCCCAAGATGGGATCTCACAGGTACAGAAGGTTGCGGTGGTGGAAAAGTGATTTCGTGGATCTCCTGGATGTTTTTAGGGTACAAGGGTATATATAGGCGAAATAAGTACGTCGGTGGAGCTACGAGGGGCCCACGAGGGTGGGGGCGCGCCTACCCCCCTGGGTGCGCCTACCCCCCTGGGCGCGCCCTCCTACCTCGTGGCCGCCTCATTGCGTCTCTGACTTCCACTCCAAGTCTCCTAGATTGCGTTTGTTCCAAGAAAGATCCTCGCAAAGGTTTTGTTCCGTTTGGATTCTGTTTGATATTCCTTTTCTGCGAAACACTGAAATAGGCAAAAAAACAGCAACGGGCACTGGGCCTCCAATTAATAGGTTAGTCCCAAAAATAATATAAAAGTGCATATTAAAGCCTATTAAACATCCAAAATAGATAATATAATAGCATGGAACGATAACAAATTATAGGTACATTGGAGACATATCAACATCCCCAAGCTTAATTCCTGCTCGTCCTCGAGTAGGTAAATGATAAAAATAGAATTTTTGATGTGGAATGCTACCTAACATAATTTTCAATGTAATTTTCTTTATTTTGGCATAAATGTTTAGATCTGAAAGATTCAAGACAAAAGTTTAATACTGACATAAAAATAATAATACTTCAAGCATACTAACCAAGCAATTATGTCTTCTCAAAATAACATAGCCAAAGAAATCTCATCCCTACAAAATCATATAGTTTGGCCATGCTTCATTTTCGTCACACAAGATGCTCTCATCATGCACAACCCCGATGACAAGCCAAGCAATTGTTTCATACTTCAGTATTCTCAAACTTTTTCAACTTTCACACAATACATGAGCGCGAGCCATGGACATAGCACTATGGGTGGAATAGAATATGATGATGGATGTTGTGTGGAGAAGACAAAATGGGAGAAAGTCTCACATTGACGCGGCTAATCAACGGGCTATGGATATGCCCATCAATTGTTGTCAATGTGAGGAGTAGGGATTGCCGTGCAACGGATGCACTAGAGCTATAAATGTATGAAAGCTCAACAAAAGAAACTAAGTGGGTGTGCATCCAACTTGCTTGCTCACAAAGACCTAGGGCATTTTCAGGAAGCCCATCATTGGAATATACAAGCCAAGTTCTATAATGAAAAATTCCCACTAGTATATGAAAGTGACAAAATAAGAGACTCTCTATCATGAAGATCATGGTGCTACTTTGAAGCACAAGTGTGGAAAAAGGATAGTAACATTGCCCCTTCTCTTTTTTTCTCTCGTTTTTTTGGCCTTCTCTTTTTTGGCCTTTCCTTTTCTTTTTATTTTCCTTCACTTATTTTTATTTGGACTTTCTCTTTTTTTCTCACACGGGACAATGCTCTAATAATGATGATCATCACACTTCTATTTATTTGCAACTCAAGGATTACAACTCGATACTAGAACAAAATATGACTCTATATGAGTGCCTCCGGCGGTGTATCGGGATGGGCAATGAATCAAGACTGACATGTATGAAAAATTATGCATGGTGGCCTTGCCACAAATACGATGTCAACTACATGATCGTGCAAGGCAATATGACAATGATGAATCGTGTCATAATGAACGGAACGATGGAAAGTTGCATGGCAATATATCTCGAAATGGCTATGGAAATGCCATAATAGGTAGGTATGGTGGCTGTTTTGAGGAAGATATATGGAGGCTTATGTGTGGTAGAGCGTATCATATCACGGGATTTGGACGCACCGGCGAAGTTTGCACCAACTCTCGAGATGAGAAAGGGCAATGCACGGTACCGAAGAGGCTAGCAATGATGGAAGGGTGAGAGTGCGTATAATCCATGGACTCAACATTAGTCATAAAGAACTCACATACTTATTGCAAAAATCTACAAGTCATTAAAACCAAGCACTACGCGCATGCTCCTAGGGGGATAGATTGGTAGGAAAAGACCATCGCTCGTCCCTGGCCACCACTCATAAGGAAAGCAATGAAAGAACACCTCATGCTTCAAATTTGTCACACAACGGTTACCATACGTGCATGCTACGGGACTTGAAAACCTCAACACAAGTATTTCTCAATTTCACAATTACTCAACTAGCACGACTCTAATATCACCATCTTTATATCTCAAAACAATTATCAAGTATCAAACTTCTCATAGTGTTTAATGCACTCTATATGAAAGTTTTTATTATACCCATCTTCGATGCCTATCATATTAGGACTAATTTTATAGCCAAAGCAAATTACCATGCCGTTCTAAAAGACTCTCAAAATAATATAAGTGAAGCATGAGAGATCAATAATTTATGTAAAATAAAACCACCACCGTGCTCTAAAAAGATATAAGTGAAGCACTAGAGCAAAATTATCTAGCTCAAAGGATATAAGTGAAGCACATAGAGTATTCTAATAAATTCCGATTCATGTGTATCTCTCCAAAAGGTGTGTACAGCAAGGATGATTGTGGTAAACTAAAAATCAAAGACTCAAATCATACAAGACGCTCCAAGCAAAACACATATCATGTGGTGAATAAAAATATAGCCTCAAGTAAAGTTACCGATAGACGAAGACGAAAGAGGGGATGCCTTCCAGGGCATCCCCCAGCTTAGGATTTTTGGTTGTCCTTGAATTTTACCTTGGGGTGACTTGGGCATCCCCAAGCTTAGGATATTGCCACTCCTTATTCCAAAATCCATCAAATCTTTACTTAAAACTTGAAAACTTTACAACACAAAACTTAAACAGAAAATCTCATGAGCCCCGTTAGTATAAGAAAATAAAGCCCCACTTTAAGGTACTGTAATTAAATCATTCTTTATTTATATTGGTGTTAAACCTACTGTATCCAACTTCTCTATGGTTCATACCCCCCGATACTAGCCATAGATTCATCAAAATAAGCAAACAACACACGAAAAACAGAATCTATCAAAAATAGAACAGTCTGTAGTAATCTTTGTCAAATAAATAGTTCTGTAACTCCAAAAATTCTGAAATAAATTGGTGGACGTGAGGACTTTTTATAATAATCATCTGCAAAAAGAATCAACCTAAAAGCACTCTGCAGTAAAAAATGGCAGCTAATCTCGTGAGCGCAAAAGTTTCTGTTTTTTTACAGCAAGATTGCAAAGACTTCACCCAAGTCTTCCCAAATGTTCTACTTAGCACAAACGCTAATTTAAAGACATTAAAACCGAGCACTAATCCAGCCATCTCAGGCCATTAGCATTTGCAGTCGTTGGATATTCGGTTTTAGGTGTTTTCAGCCGTTGAATTTCTCTCGATCCCACGCTTGCTCGCTTCGTTCGCTAAGAATGAGCCATATCCGTGTTGGGCCGCTGCTCTGGTGACTTTTTTGAGCGTCAGGTGTGAAATTGGGCCTAATGCGCTTCTACTACTCCCCAGTCCATGCAGCCCATATACAGAAGATACAGGCCTCTACTACGTTGCACTGCTTTCTCTTTCGCACAAACGCAGTCGTCGCGTGGGCGTGGCGTGGAGGCCGACGTTGTGTGGGAGTGCCTCCCATGGCCACCGCGCCAGGATCCGACCGACCCGGCCTACGGCGTCGCATGTCAACTGCCCTTTGGGTCCGATCAAGATGGGTGGGGCTGCGGATCGTCACCTGTCAATTCGATACCCCTCGCGGGCGATTCGATACCATTCATAGGGCTTTAATGGCAATTAGATGCGCATCACTCATCGACGCCGGATAATTACATGTCAGTTACCATGGCGCTTCATGTACTCCACCTGTGTCCATATATTCCCTCCTTCCTATCACACATCTGCCTAGGTGGCGACCGAGGCAACCGGCTAGCGGTTGTTTCCTCTCCTCCTCGATTCCTTACTCTCCGTCCATGGCACAGCGAACTGGCTACCAGGCAAACCGTGGCGAGAGCACGACCTCACCGCTCAGGAGGAAAAGCGGCTGTGTCGGGTCAAGCAAAGGCAGATCTAGGAGCTGCCCGCCCACATCGCGAAGGTGCCTCACAAAGTCACAAGGAGGCCGAATGCAAGCGCGTCTTGGGCAAGCGCTGAGGGAGTCCTGGATTAAGGGGTCCTCGAATGTCCGACCTATGTGACATGGGCTGGACTGATGGGCCATGAAGATACAAGATAGAAGACTTCCTCCCGTGTCCGGATGGGTCTCTCCTTTGCATGGAAGGCAAGCTTGGCGTTCGGATATGAAGATTCCTTCCTCTGTAAATCGACTCTGTACAACCCTAGGCCCCAAACCAGAGGGTTTAGTCCGTAGAGGCAATCATAATCATACATGCTAGACATCTAGGGTTTAGCCATTACGATCTCGTGGTAGATCAACTCTTGTAATCTTCATATTCATCAAGATCAATCAAGTAGGAAGTAGGGTATTACCATCAAGAGGTCCCGAACTTGGGTAAACATCGTGTCCCCCGTCTCCTGTTACCATCGACCTTAGACGCACAGTTCGGGACCCCCTACCCGAGATCCGCCAGTTTTGACACTGACATTGGTGCTTTCATTGGGAGTTCTGATGTGACGTCGAAGACAGGATTGATGGCTCGCCTTGTTATTAAGCACAGTATCACCTCTGGAGGAGCCCTGGCCTCAGGCCAAACCGTCCGGCTGGGTGGCTTTACCATGACCGCCCGCTCGGCTGTCAAGCCAATGATGACTTCTCAGGTCATCGAAAATCGTCTCCGAGTTGACTCCGAATACTCCAAACGGATGGATCCGGCGGAGTTGTCGTCTTTAAACGAACTCCTGGATCACATGGCCGCCATTGGACTTGCTACTGACAACGATCAGACTGGGCTTAAACCCGATCAGAGAGAAATCAAATCTCCGCAGATCACCCATCAGATAGCGTTCGTAGAGGAGCAAAACAACTACTCTTCCCCTATGTTGGAGACGAGTTGTGTTCGGATTTCCGAGCTCGAAGAGCCGGATACCTGTCTGCGCGACGACACTCCCGGTCCTCCGAACCTAGAATCGGGTGTCGGGCCTGGAAAATCATTTAACACCCCGGAGTCCGAACTAATAAGGTCGGAAGTTCTTCAAACTCCGGACTCCGAATTGGGTCAGGGTTCGAATTTAAAGCCACCCACCCACCACAAGCAATATTTGGCAAGCAATTCCAGCCCTCCGGATATATGCGACCTCATGTACGTACGACAACAGTCTTAGGAAACAGTCCGTCACTTTTGGGCAAGATTCCTCCTTATCAAAGACAAGATTAAAGATTGCCGCGACGAGGACGCGATTTCAGTGTTCTGCAATAATTGCATGGACGAAGGAATCCTCAACGCCACCAACCACCGTCGCGTATTACACTTTGCTGACTTGGCAACCATAGTACAGAAGTACTGCGCAACGAAAAGCGCCTCGAAAACTCAGGCAACTCGCTGGGAACCATCGGTCTCCACTCAAACCCCCCTGGCGAACAAAAAGGATGCATCCTCGCTGGTCACCCGACCCCATAGTGAAGAAAACTAAGCCCACTACGGGACGCGGAACCTTTCTGGAGGGATGGCTTGATAGGCCATGCAAAATACACACAACACCAGATACCGTACCAACCCACAGCCTTAGAGCATGTTGGATACTCCAGCAAGTGGCCAAGAGCGACGAGGATATCCTCCCCAAATACACCTCAGAGCAACACCCCCCGGAAGGCGACGACCTCATAGTATTGACGGTCTTCGAGACTTTCGCTTCAAACAATCGGCGCAAGAGGGCACTCCGTGACCTTGCCAGTCTGCCAAGTCGCAGCAATAAACCTCTGGAACGACACGGCCATCACTTTCAATGCCAATGACGAACCAAAATTCCGGTCAGTCTGCGCACCAGCCGCCTTGGTCCTCAATCCAATTGTGGATGGCTTTTGTCTCACTAAAGTACTCATGGACGGCGGCAGCGAGCTAAACCTCATCTACGAGGACACACTCAATAAAATGAAAATAGACAGGAGCCGCATTGAGCAAAGTAATATGACCTTCCGAGGAATCATTCCCAGCCGTGAGGCGCGGTGCGCGGGGAAAATTACACTTGACGTGGTATTTGGCACGCTGGAGAACTATCGGTCCGAAGAGATGACCTTCCAAGTGGCCCCTTTCAACAGCGGATATCACACCCTGTTGGGGCGAGACGCATTCACATGCTTTCAAGCCATACCTCATTACGGGTATATGAAGCTCAAGATGCCCGGGCCCAATGGTATTATCACTCTCGCCAGCGATCCGGACATAGCCCTCCACGCCGAAAACAAAACCGCATCCCTGGCCCTCGAGGCACTGTCTGAGGCCCTCGCGGCTGAAGAGTTAACCGCACTACGCTCCACGGTGGATAGGGACGATGTAATCCTTGATAAGCGGCCCATATCCACCTCTTTCAAACCAGCAGACGAAATAGTCAAATTTCAAGTCCACCCGACGGACCCCAAGAAGACAGCTTCCATTGAGGCACAGCTGGACCCGACGGTTGATGCCGCACTACGAGCATTCCTGCGCGAGAATTGGGACATATTCGCCTCGCACCCTTCTGATATGCCAGGAATCCCACGCAGGTTGGCCGAACACAGCCTCGATATATTGAAATGATATAAGCCGGTCAAGCAAACACTGCGGCGCTTTTCTGAACCCAAACGACAAGCTATGGGGGAGGAGCTAGGAAAGTTAATCGAGGTCGGATTCATTAGAGAAATGAAACACCCAGGCTGGCTAGCAAACCTGGTGATGGTGCCAAAGAAGCACAAATCCTGGCACCTGTGGGTCGATTCAAAGACCTCAACAAAGCCTGCCCTAAGGATCCCTTCCCCCTCCCCCGCATCGATCAGATTATTGATGCTACTGCAGGACACGACTCACCGTATTTCCTCGATGCATACTCCGTATACCATCAAAATCAAAATGAAGGAGTACGATCAGGCTACAACGGCACTCATTACCCCTTACGGGCCTTTCTGCTTCAACACCATGCCCTTCGGACTTAAAAACGTCGGCGCCACCTACCAACGCATGATTCAAACATGCCTGGAGAAACAAATCGGTAAGATAGTTGAAGCATATGTGGATGACGTCGTCATCTAGACTAGGCACGTCGAGTCATTAATAGACGACCTGCGTCTCACATTCGACAACCTCCGCGCATATGACATCAAGCTCAATCCAGAAAAGTGTGTTTTCGGCGTTCTCGCTGGAAAACTGCTGGGCTCCATCATTTCCAATAGAGGAATTGAGGCAAATCCAGCCAAAATCCGAGCTTTGTCACAATTGGCTACACCAATAGACCTTAAACAGGTCCAAAAACCAGCCGGATGTGTGGCAGCTTTAAACCGCTTTATCTCCAGATTAGGAGAAAAAGCATTCTTCGATGCACCGACCACTTCGAGTGGACGGATGCGGCAATGGCCGGACTGGAAGAGATAAAAGCTCTTTTAGTGAGCAACCCAATCCTGGCCGCGTCGAACGTTGGCGAACCGATGTTATTATACATCTCTGCAACACACCAGGTGGTGAGCGCGGTGCTCGTTGTTGAGCGAGAGGAGGACGGACACAAATTCCCACTCCAGAAACCGATATACTACGTATCCACTATCCTCACACCATGCAAATCCCGGTACCCTCATTACCAAAAGATAGCATATGCGGTCTTCATGGCATCCCAGAAGCTACGACGTTACTTCCAAGAGTGCTCGATCACGGTGGCTTCCGAAGTACCACTCAATGACATAATAAACAACTGCGACGCTACGGGCCGGATTGCCGAGTGGGCCATCGAGCTCCTGCCATTCGACATAACACACAAACCACGCCGAGCCATTAAATCCCAAGTATTGGCCGACTTCATCGCCGAATGGACAGAGGCCGAACTCCCTAAAGAGTACGGCACATATTCCAACCGGGTCATGCACTTCGATGGCTCTAAAATGCTGGTCGGCTTAGGAGCGGGCGTCGTCTTAACGTCCCCCACTGGAGACACGATCCGGTACATACTCCAAATATTATAACAGACTCCCACAATGCAGCCGAATACGAGGACTTATTGCACGGTCTTCGGATGGCTGCCTCCATGGGCATACAACGCCTGGAGGTGCACGGGGATTCAAATCTCGCAATATCCCAAATTAATGGAGACTTCGACGCCAAAGATCTGAAGATGGTGGCCTATCGTAATGCCATACTCAAAATATCATCTAGGTTCGAGGGACTCGAGTTTCATCATGTGGCTCGAGAAATTAATCAAGCGGCGGATGTCCTTGCTCGCATGGGCGCCAAGCGCGACCCTGTCCCGCCTAACATCTTGCTGGAAAGGCTCTTTCAAGCCATCCGTGGTGTGGCAGAGTGAGAGCAGCAACACCAGTCCGGATCCGATTACACCCCTAGATTCCGAACACAATACCGATATCATCGGGGGCTCAACCACCGAAATAACATCATCGACCCATCTAATAATGGCAGTAATTGCCCCATGGACTGAACCCTTCTTGGTCTACCTTAATAGGCGAGAGCTCCCTGAGGACCAGAATGAGGCTCGCTGCATTGCTCGGCGCTCGAAAGCCTACAAGGTCCATGATGGAGAGCTCTACAAGAAAAGCGCTACCGGAGTCCTTCAAAGATGTATCTCCGAAGAACAGGGACGGCAGCTCCTGGCCAAAATCCATGCTGGTCTCGGCGGTCACCACGCTGCGGCTCGGGCCCTTGTAAGTAAGGCTTTCCATACATGCTTCTTTTGGCCGACGGCCCGAGCAGATGCACAGGACCTGGTCCAACTTTGTGTCGGATGCCAGCTTTTCGCCAATCAAAGCCATATGTCGCCTACCGCTCTACAAACAATCCCCATTACTTGGCCTTTCGCGGTCTGGGGGCTTGATATGGTCGGACCCCTTAAAGGAGGAAGCCATAAGAGAAAATATCTGCTAGTCATGGTAGATAAATTCACCAAGTGGATAGAGGCCAAACCAGTTAAAAACGGCCAAAGCCGGACCGGTGATAAACTTTATATCCGGTGTCGTGCACCATTATGGTGTCCCACATAGCATCATCACCGATAACGGCTCCAATTTCACAGCCGATGAAGTGAAATCCTGGTGTGCTAAATTGGGCATTAAGCTCGATTACGCCTTGGTCTATCACCCACAAACAAACGGTCAAGTCGAATGAGCTACTGGTCTTATCATGAGCGGCATTAAGCCTAGACTAGTGCGGTCATTGAAAGAATCAGACAAGCACTGGGTTGAGGAGCTCGACTCCGTACTCTGGGGGCTGCGGACCACGCCCATTCGAACTACTGGATACACACCATTCTTCATGGTGTACGGCGCAGAGGCCGTTTTGCCCTGCGACATCATTCATGACTCACCTCGAGTGCGCATGTATGAAGAGAGAGAGAGGCCGAGCTTGATCGGCAGGATAATCTAGATACCCTGGAGGAGGAGCGCGACGTTGCAAAAGCACGTTCTGCATTCTATCAACAATAGGCTCGCAGATACCAAAGCAGAGAAGTGCGGGCCAAGACTTATAATGTTGGTGAACTCGCTCTACGCTTGCCAGAAAAGAAAAAGGACAAACTCAAGCCCAAGTGGGAGGGTCCCTTCATCATAGAGGAAGTTCTCACTGTAGGAGCATACCGCCTGCGTGATGCATCGGACAATCGCTTAGAGCCGAACCCGTGGAATGCCGCCAGACTCCGAAGATTCTACGCCTAGAGCCATACTCTTTGTTTGTCTCCTTCTCCCTTTGTTCCAATTTTTCTCTCTTTAATTTTTTTCTCTCTACATCTCTATAGCTCTTGTGCGGCTAAACCGCACACCTATGACGTACACATCCTTGAATGTATACGCTCATGATACCTGGGGGCTTCTTTTACAGAAGCTTATTATTACTATTATTATTTTTCGAGCATCAAGCTCCCTACATATGTGTCCTTTCCTCATATGTACCTTTTCTTCGCCATTATATGCACAGTTATGACTTAACTTTTGGCCAAGCTGGGTTGCCTGGCTCCTGTGCTTATGCCCTACGTTCCCCTTTATTCAGCTAGGGCATAAAGGGAGCACCTCTGCGATTGTTACAACCGGGTCATCCGGACTTGTACCTCAGACTGGGTGAAGCCGAAAGCTAGCGTTCTTAAGGGAATATTCGGTCGGCAGATTAAATACGTTATACCCTAATTACACTGTGAACCCCCAGATGTTATGTATACTGTGATTTTTCAATCACAGTTCGGGCATGCATACTAACGCATGTTCACCCAGGGAAAGGAACCCTTAACGGAACTATTCTCCCTGGAAGATATTTCTTACAATCAACAAGTAATATAACATAGCTAGCCGGATACAACTTGTCTGTTCAAGCAACTATGACCCCTACGCCTGGTTTCCACACATACCCCGGTCTATATTGCCGCTCCGGTATTCAGAAACACTCCGCACCTTCGGGTCCAGAGGTCGAAGCGAAAAGGTCTGCCATGACAATCGTTTTACAATCCGGCTAGGGATAAATTTTTCAATTGAAGTACATAGTCACTTGGACTCAAAAACTTCTTCCTCTATGCCGTCTAACAGGATGTCTAGCTTACAATCCTATTGGGAGAACTTGGCGGCTATCTTTATTTGGTCATATACCAAACTCACTTGAATTTCTTGTCCATCTGACCCCCGAGGTCCGACCCGGGCCATATGATTCGGATCAAGCTTGGTGTACCGTGTTTTTACCATGGCCCAGGCCTCTCGCGCACCTTCCCGGCAGGCCGATATCTTCCATAATCGAAAGCGCCGCTGAGCTCCCTGGAACAGATTCACAAGCTCCCCCATACTTCCTGCAGGGAAGGAGGATGGCCACAAAGCCTTGGCAATGCTCTGCATTGCTTACCGAGCTCGCTCGTGCACTTGGGACAACTCTTGCAGCGGGTCGCCTTGAGATCCGGACATTTCCTCTTCGGGACGGCCAGTCAGCATACTTGCAGACATAAATCTGTCAGCTCACTTTTTCGCCGAGTTACACGGAGGTAAGTTCAAAAGCATATTGAATATGCCGCCTCATAGCCTCCTATTTTCCTTTGCAGCGTCAGCTAGCTGGACTCGTACATCTTTTAGTTCTTTTCCCAGCAGGGTGTTGGAATCTTGCAGCTTGTTCTTATCATCCCTGACCCGTGTCAGCACACATTCGCCTGCGGACAGTTGCCTTTTGGCCTCTTGTTCACCCGCCTGCGCGACTTTCAGTTCCTCTTTCAGTTGATCTGCTGATCCTGTCATCGGAAACGCAATAGTATTAACATTGCTGGTACATGATTATACTTTTTCTTGATGAAGGGGAACATTACCAGGCGGTGCCTCCTTGGACTTCTCCAGTTCAACGGTCACAATAGTTAGTTGAGCCCGGCACCTTTCCAGCTCATGAGACAACATTTTATTCTTCTTGTGAGTACCTGATTATACAATGATCCTTAAATCAGTTATTTCAAACTGTTTCAAGTCTCGGGGGCTACTGGTACATGATTACCAGATCTGTACAATGCGTACTTACTCGCATATCTTTCAAATGTTGGTCAGTGGCTCTTACAAGCCCGTCCCGAGCAGCTCGGATGTACGCATTGATACGTCTCCAACGTATCTGTAATTTTTGATTGCTCCATGCTATATTATCTACTGTTTTGGACCATATTGGGCTTTATTTTCCACTTTTATATTATTTTTGGGACTAACCTATTAACCGGAGGCCCAACCCAGAATTGTTGTTTTTGCCTATTTCAGTGTTTCGAAGAAACAGAATATCAAACGGAGTCCAAATGGAATGAAAACCTTCTGGAACGTGATTTTCTCAACAAATAAGATCCAGGAGACTTGGACCCTCCGTCAAGAAAGGAGGGAGGTGGTCACGAGGGTGGAGAGCGCCCCCCTGCCTTGTGGGCCAACTTTGCTCCACCGACATACTCCTTCCTCCTATATATACCTACATAACCCCACACGATCAGATATGGAGCCAAAAACCTAATTCCGCCGCCGCAACCTTCTGTACCCATGAGATCCCATCTTGGGGCCTGTTCCAGAGGTCCTACGGAGAGGGCATCCACCACGGAGGGCTTGTACATCATCATAGCCCCTCCGATGAAGTGTGAGTAGTTTACTTCAGACCTTAGGGTCCATAGTTAGTAGCTAGATGGCTTCTTCTCTCTTTTTGGATCTCAATACAATGTTCTCCCCCTCTCTCGTGGATATCTATTTGATGTAATCTTCTTTTTGCGGTGTGTTTGTTGAGACCTATGAATTGTGGGTTTATGATCAAGTCTATCTATGAACAATATTTGAATCTTCTCTGAACTCTTTTATGTATGATTGGTTATCTTCGCAAGTCTCTTCGAATTATCAGTTTGGTTTGGCCTACTAGATTGGTTTTTCTTACAATGGGAGAAGTGCTTAGCTTTGGGTTCAATCTTGCGGTGTCCTTTCCTAGTGACAGTAGGGGCAGCAAGGCACGTATAGTATTGTTGCCATCGAGGATAACAAGATGGGGTTTTTATCATATTGCATGAAACTATCCCTCTAAATCATGTCATCTTGCTTAAGGCGTTACTCTATTTTTAACTAATACTCTAGATGCATGCTGATAGCGGTCGATGAGTGGAGTAATAGTAGTAGATGCAGGCAGGAGTCGGTCTACTTGTCTCGGACGTGATGCCTATATACATGATCATACCTAGATATTCTCATAACTATGCTCAATTCTGTCAATTTCTCAACAGTAATTTGTTCACCCACCGTAGAATACTTATGCTCTTGAGAGAAGCCACTAGTGAAATCTATGGCCCCCGGGTCTATTCTCATCATATCAATCTCCAATCACTTTATTATTGTTTTGCTTTTTACTTTACATTTTATTTTACTTTGCATCTTTATATCAAAAATACCAAAAATATTATCTATCATCTCTATCAGATCTCACTCTTGTAAGTGATCGTGAAGGGATTGACAACCCCTAATCGCGTTGGTTTCATTGAGCTATTTGTTTTGTGTAGGTACGAGGGACTCGCGCGTAGCCTCCTACTGGATTGATACCTTGGTTCTCAAAAACTGAGGGAAATGCTTACTCTACTCTGCTGCATCATCCTTTCCTCTTCAAGGAAATCCAACGCAGTGCTCAAGAGGTAGCGGGAAGATTTCTGGCACCGTTGCCGGGGAGTCTACGCAAAAGTCAACATACCAAGTACCCATCACAATCCCTTATCTCTCGCACTACATTATTTTCCATTTGCCTCTCGTTTTCCTCTCCCCCACTTCACCCTTGCCGTTTTATTCGCCCTCTCTTTTCGTTTGCCTTGATGTCTTACTTGGCTCGTTTGCTCGTTTGGTTGAAATAGTTGAGTATTTATTCCTAAACAAAGAAGCTAATATCTATGGATGCTCATCCGCTTGCCAATCTTTTTAAGAGATCCAATTATGATGAACCAATTCCTAGTGATTTGGATGCACTAGATTATCTTTATAAACTTTTGCCTAAAATCCATAAATCTGAAAATTGTGATGAAGTGCTTCACGATAGATCTTTGAATAAAAAGCATGATTGCAATGATTTTATTATAAATTCTATTGATGTAAATTATGCTAATAATATGCAAAACCCTAAGCTTGGGGATGCTAGTTTTGCTATGTCCAATAGTCATGATTGGGGAGATTCTTCTTATGATCTTGAAAATTTATTTAAGCCCCATGATGAATATAAGATTGATAAGAGTGTTTGCAATAATATTGAAAGTGGGTTTGGAAGAGTGTCAACTTTAGATCCCACATATTTGGATAACATTCAATCTTATGAAATTTTTGATAAAAGTGGGCTTGGAGAAATCATGACGTTAGTTAATGATAATCCCACTATTTTGGAAGAGTGTCAACTTCGCATGCATGTGGATCGTGTTGAGAATATGTTATGTGATAGCTATATTGTTGAATTTTCTTATGATCCTACATGTAATTATTATGAGAGAGGAAAATATGGGTATAGAAATTTTCTTGTTACTAAATTACCTCTCGTTATGTTGAGATTTCTATTGTTCCTTTCCGCTTCCTTGCATATGCTAGTTTTTGCTGGCTACGATAGTTTGTTTGCCTATAATATGCCTATGCATAGGAAGTATGTTAGACTTAAGTGTGTTTGTCACATGTTTTATGATGCTCTCTTTGTGCCTCAATTCTTGTCTTTCTTGTGAGCATCATTGAAATCTCAATGCCTAGCTAAAAAAGGCTTTAAAGAAAATCGCTTGTTGGGAGACAACCCAATATTTTTCCTTTCTGATTAGTAATAAATAATCCATCTACCTTCTGTTTAGATGTGGTTTTATGTTTTAATTACTGTTTGTGCCAAGTTAAACCTATAGGATCTTCTTGGATGATAGTTATTTGATCTTGCTGTAATTTCCAGAAACTTTCTGTTCACGAAAATAATTGTTAAAAATCACCAGAACGTGGTAAAATAGTGATTCCAATTGCTTCTGATCCACAAACAAATTGCCTAGGCCTTCCTATTTTGGTAGATTTTTTGGAGTTCCATAAGTTTGCCTTAGTTACAGATTGCTACAGACTGTTCTGTTTTCGACAGATTCTGTTTTTCGTGTGTTGTTTGCTTATTTGATGAGTCTATGGCTAGTAAAATAGTTTATAAACCATAGAGAAGTTGGAATACAGTAGGCTTAACACTAATATAAATAAAAAATGAGTTCATTACAATACCTTGAAGTGGACTTTTGTTTTCTTTCTCTAACGGAGCTCACGAGATTTCTGTTGAGTTTTGTGTTGTGAAGTTTTGAAGTTTTGGGTGAAATCTTTTGATGGATATGGAACAAGGAGTGGCAAGAGCCTAAGCTTGGGGATGCCCATGGAACCCCCAAGATAATCCAAGGACACCAAAAAGTCGAAGCTTGGGGATGCCCCAGAAGGCATCCCCTCTTTCGTCTACTTCCATCGGTAATTTTACTTGGAGCTATATTTTTATTCACCACAAGATATGTGTTTTGCTTGGAGCGTCTTGTCTTATTTGATTATTTGCTTGTTAGTCTACCACAATCATCCTTTCTGTACACACCTTTTGAGAGAGCCATACATGAATTAGAATTTGATAGAATACTCTATGTGCTTCACTTATATCTTTTGAGCTATATAGTTTTGCTCTAGTGCTTCACTTATATCTTTTAGAGCACGGTGGTGGATTTGTTTTATAGAAACTATTGATCTCTCATGCTTCACTTAGATTATTTTGAGAGTCTTAAATAGCATGGTAATTCGCTTAATAATAATAAGCTTGGTATTCAAGATTTGTAAAACTTTCTTTTGAGTGCGTTGAATACTAAGAAAAGTTTGATGCTTGATGATTGTTTTGAGATATGGAGGTGATAATATCAAAGTCATGCTAGTTGAGTAGTTGTGAATTTGATAAATGCTTGTGTTGAAGTTGGCAAGTCTCGTAGCATGCACGTATGGTAAACGTTATGTAACAAATTTGAAACATGAGGTGTTATTTGATTGTCCTCCTTATGAGTGGCGGTCGGGGACGAGCGATGGTCTTTTCCTACCAATCTATCCCCCTAGGAGCATGCGCGTAGTGCTTTGGTTTTTGATGGCTTGTAGATTTTTGCAATAAGTATATGAGTTCTTTATGACTAATGTTGAGTCCATGGATTATACGCACTCTCACCCTTCCATCATTGCTAGCCTCTTCGGTACCGTGCATTGCCCTTTCTCACATTGAGAGTTGGTGCAAACTTCGCCGGTGCATCCAAACCCCGTGATATGATACACTCTTTCACACATAAACCTCCTTATATCTTCCTCAAAACAGCCACCATACCTACCTATTATGGCATTTCCATAGCCATTCCGAGATATATTGCCATGCAACTTTCCACCATTCCGTTCATCATGACACATTCATCATTGTCATATTGCTAGCATGATCATGTAGTTGACATAGTATTTGTGGCAAAGCCACCGTTCATAATTCTTTCATACATGTCACTCTTGATTCAATGCATATCTCGGTACACCGCCGGAGACATTCATATAGAGTCATACTTTGTTCTAGTATCGAGTTGTAATCATTGAGTTGTAAATAAATAGAAGTGTGATGATCATCATTTAGTAGAGTATTGTCCCAAAAAAAAGGCCAAAGAAAAAAAGGCCCAAATATATATATATATATATATATATATATATATATATATATATATATAATAAAAGGGGCAATGCTACTATCCTTTTTTTCACACTTGTGCTTCAAAGTAGCACCATAATTTTTATGATAGAGAGTCTCTTGTTTTGTCAGTTTCATATACTAGTGGGAATTTTTCATTATAAAACTTGGCTTGTATATTCCAACGATGGGCTTCCTCAAATGCCCTAGGTCTTCGTGAGCAAGCAACTTGGATGCACACCCACTTAGTTTCTTTTGTTGAGCTTTCATACATTTATAGCTCTAGTGCATCCGTTGCATGGCAATCCCTACTCCTTGCATTAACATCAATCAATGGGCATCTCCATAGTCCATTCATTAGCCTCGTTGATGTGGGACTTTCTCCTTTTTTGTCTTCTCCACATAACCCCCATCATCATATTCTATTCCACCCATAGTGCTATATCCATGGCTCACGCTCATGTATTGCGTGAAGGTTTATAAGTTTGAGATTATTAAAGTATGAAACAATTGCTTGGCTTGTCATCGGGGTTGTGCATGATGAGAGCATTCTTGTGTGACAAAAATGGAGCATGACTAAACTATATGATTTTGTAGGGATGAACTTTCTTTAGCCATGTTATTTTGAGAAGACATAATTGCTTAGTTAGTATGCTTGAAGTATTATTATTTTTATGTCAATATGAACTTTTGTCTTGAATCTTTTGGATCTGAATATTCATACCACAATTAAGAAGAATTACATTGAAATTATGCCAAGTAGCACTCCGCATAAAAAAATCTCTTTTTATCATTTATCTACTTGAGGACGAGCAGGAATTAAGCTTGGGGATGCCTGATACGTCTCCAACGTATCTATAATTTTTGATTGCTCCATGCTATATTATCTACTGTTTTGGACCATATTGGGCTTTATTTTACACATTTATATTATTTTTGGGACTAACCTATTAACCGGAGGCCCAGCCCAGAATTGCTGTTTTTTTTTGCCTATTTCAGTGTTTCAAAGAAACGGAATATCAAACGGAGTCCAAACGGAATGAAACCTTCGGGAACGTGATTTTCTCAACAAATAAGATCCAGGAGACTTGGACCCTCCGTCAAGAAAGGAGGGAGGTGGTCACGAGGGTGGAGGGCACGTCCCCCTGCCTCGTGGGCCCCCCTGTGCTCCACCGACGTACTCCTTCCTCCTATATATACCTACGTACCCCCACAAGATCAGATACAGAGCCAAAAACCTAATTCCACCGCCGCAACCTTCTGTACCCACGAGATCCCATCTTGGGGCCTGTTCCGGAGCTCCGCCGAAGAGGGCATCCACCACGAAGGGCTTCTACATCATCATAGCCCCTCCGATGAAGTGTGAGTAGTTTACTTCAGACCTTCGGGTCCATAGTTAGTAGCTAGATGGCTTCTTCTCTCTTTTTGGTTCTCAATACAATGTTCTCCCCCTCTCTCGTGGAGATCTATTTGATGTAATCTTCTTTTTGCGGTGTGTTTGTTGAGACCGATGAATTGTGGGTTTATGATCAAGTCTATCTATGAACAATATTTGAATCTTCTCTGAATTCTTTTATGTAAGATTGGTTATCTTTGCAAGTCTCTTCGAATTATCAGTTTGGTTTGGCATACTAGATTGGTTTTTCTTGCAATGGGAGAAGTGCTTAGCTTTGGGTTCAATCTTGCGGTGTCCTTTCCCAGTGACAGTAGGGGCAGCAAGGCACATATAGTATTGTTACCATCGAGGATAACAAGATGGAGTTTTTATCATATTGCATGAAACCATCCCTCTACATCATGTCATCTTGCTTAAGGCATTACTCTGTTTTTAACTTAATACTCTAGATGCATGCTGGATAGCGGTCGATGAGTGGAGTAATAGTAGTAGATGCAGGCAGGAGTCGGTCTGCTTGTCTCGGACGTGATGCCTATATACATGATCATACCTAGATATTCTCATAACTATGCTCAATTCTGTCAATTGCTCAACGGTAATTTGTTCACCCACCGTAGAATACTTATGCTCTTGAGAGAAGCCACTAGTGAAATCTATGGCCCCCGGGTCTATTCTCATCATATCAATCTCCAATCACTTTATTATTGTTTTGCTTTTTACTTTACCTTTATTTTACTTTGCATCTTTATATCAAAAATACCAAAAATATTATCTATCATCTCTATCAGATCTCACTCTCGTAAGTGACCGTGAAGGGATTGACAACCCCTAATCGCGTTGGTTGCGTTGAGCTATTTGTTTTGTGTAGGTACGAGGGACTCACGCATAGCCTCCTACTGGATTGATACATTGGTTCTCAAAAACTGAGGGAAATACTTACTCTACTCTGCTGCATCACCCTTTCCTCTTCAAGGAAATCCAACGCAGTGCTCAAGAGGTAGCACGCATCAGCCAAGCTGAAGGCATTCAACGCCTCTTTAGTAAAGCCAGGGTCGCGAAGAGCGGCCCTCCGGCGCCGATGATTCATGGCGCTCTCCACTTCAGAGTTCGTGATGGATACATTATCCGAATCCTCTGAAGGAGGACAATCCGGCGTCGCTCCCATGTCAGCCCCCGCCCTAGAGGCAGGGTATGGAGCCTGACTGATGGAGGCGCGACCGGCAAGATACCCGGGCATAGTCCGGCGAACATTCTTCCTGATAAAATACAGCGGACAATGTCACGGTTCGATGTGACTGCCAGGGGGCATATTTAGAGTCATACCTCTTTGATGAAGGCTCGGTCGCGTTGTCATTTGCCTTCCGCTTCGAAGACCCGCCCGGCGTAGGCGCCGCTCTCTTATGAGACGCCTCTGGTGCGGCATGACGCACCGAGTGCCTCCCCTTTGGAGCACGAGACAATGCGGTGGGTGAGGCATAATGAGGAAGCTCTTTCGGAGGAGATGTCTCCTGGCTACTTACATGTGAGGCAGGAAGGAGGCCAGGATAATCGGCCACGATGGCCACTTCTGTGCCATCATAGCTCGCCTGGTAGAAGACTCACTTTTGGAGTTCTACAAATATGTTTGAATCCTCTTCAAATCCGGGATCGAGGTCTCGGTTATGGTCCTCCGGCTGTGGAGCGGGGCTATAGATCCCCGCGATAACCTTCCACCGTTCCTGTTAAAAATGGACGGGTAAATGTCAATTAAACATGACTCTGGGAAAGGATTGAGTAAGGAGGTGGGATTAAAACTCACCCAGCTAGGGGGATTGTACATGAAGAATCCCTCTTGGCGCTTATGGCGAGTAAACTCCTCTTTCTCCCCTTTATACGGATCGGCCAATATTGTGGCCAGGGCGGCAGGGGTGTCCGGACCTTTGCGTTTGCAGCGTGAGGCGTCATCTTCCCCATTGTAGTGCCACATAGGGAGCCCTCTGAATTGGAGTGGCTGAACACCTCGCACTATGGAAGTGGCCGTTACCTCGATTATTGATAATACGAACTGGTGAGTGTCCTTACCTTGCCCATTAATTGTTGGACTTTTGCGCTATCCTCCTCCTCGAGGCTCCGAGGACGCCAGATGTGGCGTTTCCTCAACGGAGCGCTGGAAAATTCAGGAAGGCCCATTCGGAATGGGTCGAGGAGAGCGACATCTTCAATATAAAACCACTCCGAGGGCCACTCTTTGGATGCCTTCTTCGGCGTGCCGGATAGGTATCCGGTCCCTGCTATGCACCATATCTCGGCACCACCCACCTCGAATACGGATCCCTTTTGGGTACGAGGGACGAGCCGGAAAAGTTTCCTCCATAGATCAAAGTGGGCCTCGCAGCCCAGGAATAGCTCGCAAAGAGCAACGAAACCCGCGATATGCAGGATGGAGGCCGGAGTGATGTTGTGCAGTTGGAGGCCATAGTACTCCAGGAGGCCTCGGAAGAAAGGGTGGATTGGAAACCCGACACCTCTTATTAAGAAGGATATGAAGCACACTCGCTCCCCCTGGTCAGATTAGGGAAATTTTCCGCCAGGGCTTCGCCTATGAAGGAGGTTAATCCTGCCCGGACGGGGACTAGATCCGCGGGGGGAAGGAAGGAATCCCTGTGTTTGAAGCTTAATCAGCTGGTCATGGGATACTGAACATTTCTCCCAATCGCCTTTTTCGGAGCCTTGGGGGCAGGAGGAAGAACTGGGAACGCTAGCCATGCTCGAAGGGTTTCTCCTAGCAAGATCTAAGAATTTTCCGCCTGGTGTGAGATGGCATCTGAGATCCAGTCCACTTAAATATACGCCTTTCTTACATGGCCAGGGTGTTATGTGCAAAATTACTCTGACCTTTCAAGTTCGCTCGACACGTGGAAGCCGAAGCAATGGAGGCACAGAAGCCCAAGGGTACGACATAAAATGGAAAGCCGAGTATAATTCTTTAGATCCGATACTTTGAAGTATTCGGAGGAAGAACCCGCCTTATAATGCCGAAGACTATCAGCGCGCCGGACACATCATCATTGAAGTCTGGTTCGGGGCTACTGAGGGAGTCCTGGATTAAGGGGTCCTCGGACGTCCGGCCTGTGTGACGTGGGTCGGACTGATGGGCCATGAAGATACAAGATAGAAGACTTCCTCCTGTGTTCGGATGGGACTCTCCTTTGCGTGGAAGGCAAGCTTGGCGTTCGGATATGAAGATTCCTTCCTCTGTAAACCGACTATGTACAACCCTAGGCCCCTCCGGTGTCTATATAAACCAGAGGGTTTAGTCCGTAGAGGCAATCATAATCATACAGGCTAGACATCTAGGGTTTAGCCATTACGATCTTGTGGTATATCAACTCTTGTAATCTTCATATTCATCAAGATCAATCAAGCAGGAAGTAGGGTATTACCTCCATCAAGAGGGCCCGAACCTGGGTAAACATCGTGTCCCCCGTCTCCTATTACCATCGACCTTAGACGCACAGTTCGGGATCCCCTACCCGAGATCCACCGGTTTTGACACCGACAAGCGCTGCAATGCCAGATACACAAATTCCAGTAAAAATACAGGGGCACACGTGGCTCCAAAGTATCCATGACTTGATTTAGATATTTCTATTCTTGCTCCCCTGACTGTAGATGCATGGAAACATACTGATTGAGCTTCTTGAAAGTATCATCTTATTAGTAATTTCAACTGAAAGAAGGTTTTATGTTTTGGAAGAGATATTAGGGTTGATGCCACCAAAAGTTCTGACACAAAGTAGACATGTTGCTGATTATATTCAAGGAAGATTTTGGTATTCGATTTTGCAGCTTGCTAATGCTTTTGATATAATTTACTGAAAAGGTAGGACTTAATATTTACTGACTATCAATCCTTTACTGGTACTAATATAAATTCATGAAAACCTTATGATAGAGTTTCCAGTCAGGTCTGGCAAAGCTGGGGCACTGGTTTTGTTTCATCGAATTTATTTCATAATTATACATGTGTTGTTTGTCATATATTTCAGGCAAATCATTAGCTAGATTTCGGTGGATGGGAGAACGGAAGAGATGAGGAGACTAACAATGTGTTGTTAGCTATGGTTATAGTTGGTTGACAGGTGAGAAGATGAGAACAGTGGACGAGATAATTCTCTGTTAGAGGAATGTCTTGACGTTAAAACAAAGGATATAACGCTCGAAAGACAAAGCAGGAACCAAGTTGGACGGCACAAATTCAGGATTTTTTGAATATGCAAGTACACCATGTATATAAATTTCTGAATTTATAATCTATTCCCAATTAGTAGTTTACTTGTAATATGTAAGGTCAACGTGTACACCATGTTGTAATTTGACATATCCACAAAACAGCAAAATTTTCCTTCTTCCACCATACAAGTTACTAAATAAGAGAATTCCAACAAATTTATTGGACTAATGGATGGGTGCTCGGATGGGAACTTTGGGCATTTTTTGACCGTTTGATCAACTCATAATCTCATGCTTTTTTTGCAAGAGATTTCAATCTATTCATCAATTATGGCAGTACAAAGAACATTAGAGGTAATAAAAATTACAACTAGGTCTATGGACCACCTAGCGACGACTATAAGCACTCGAGCAAGCCGAAGGCATGCCACCGTCATCGCCCCTCCATCACCAGAGCCGGGCAAACCTTGTTGTAGTAGACAGTCGGGAAGTCGTCGTGCTAAGGCCCCAAAGGACCAGCACACCAGAGCAGCAACCATCATGATGAAGAAAGTTGTAGACCGGAAAGATCAAACCTGGAACCACACAAACGAAGACGAACAAAAACTGGATCCAAATAGATCCACCGAAGACCAGCACCGACCGAATCCCATGATATTCGACGGAGACACACCTCAACACAATGCTATTCGCACCATCGAGACAGGGATAGGACGTGGGAGACATTATTGCTACCGAGGGACATCGCCGCCGTCACACAGCCCCAACCAAGACGTTCAACCTAGCAAAAATGAGAACGGGGTCCCTCCCGCTGGCAGGGGCCGAGGTCCTCCGCTCCTCCACAAGCCAAAGGCCATTGGAGGCAGGGAGGATCCGCGGCGGCGCCGACGGGAGGAGAAAGGAGACTTTTCTTGAGGAGGAGTTAAGCAGTCAGAATGTTACTGCTACTTTGTTGGAGATCCCAGGCTTTAGTTGATCAAAGAATGCTAGGGACTGGGCCGCTACTCCCATTTCAAAATTGAAGCTCTTATATTATTTTGACTCTATGGGCCTTCAGGGTGCAAGCATCAGCCGTGCAGTTCTGTGAATCGTTTCCGGACTGGAACCGTAATACTCGTGAGTGGATTCATGTGAGTCATCTACTCTTCACAAGGAGTAATAATTCTTGCGAGCGGGACTCACAAGTAGGCGAACCATTAACATGAGGTGAGCGACTAAGCCTTGCCACGTTGAGGAGAAGCCATGAAAACATCTGTATGTGATGAGCGACCAAATGGAAGTTTAGCTATCACATGAACACATGTTTTTTTTTTGCAAATGTCCTGAAAGTCCTCAATCTGGCATTTTCCTCATCAAACAATGTATACCTATAAAAATCCCCAAATATTTTTTCGTTAATAACTAACATGAAAAATAATACCACTCACAATTTTTTTTGCGAACTAATTCTTATATTACTCAATAAAAGTATAATCACGCATAACATTAAAGTGCCAAAATTGACGGACGCAGCAACACGCGTCTTCAATAATCTAGTTAAAACATAAAAACACATCTAAACAGAGGCTAGATGAATTATTTATTACTAAACAAGAACAATAAGCAAGGAACAAAAATAAAATTGGGTTGCCTCCCAACAAGCGCTAACATTTAACGCCCCTAGCTAGGCATAAAGCAAGAATAGATCTAGGTATTATCATCTTTGGTATGCAATCCATATGTGGCTCTCATAATAGATTTATGCAGTAATTTAATTTTCTTTCTAAGAAAGTGTTCCATGCCTTTCCTTAACGGAAATTGGAATCTAATATTTCCTTCTTTCATGTCAATAATTGCACCAATCGTTCTAAGGAAAGGTCTACCAAGAATAATAGGACATGTAGGATTGCAATCTATATCAAGTACAAAAATCTACGGGCACATAATTCCTATTTGCAACAATAAGAACATCATTAATTCTTCCCATAGGTTTCCTAATGGTGGAATCCGCAAGGTGCAAATTTAAAGAACAATCATCAAATTCATGAAAACCTAACACATCACACAAAGTTTTTCGAATCGTGGGAACACTAGCACCCAAATCACATACAACATAGCATTCATGATCTTTAATCTTAATTTTAATAGTAGGTTCCCACTCATCATAAAGTTTTCTAGGGATAGAAACTTCTAGCTCAAGCTTTTCTTCATAGGATTGCATTAAAGCATCAACAATATGTTTAGTAAAAGCTTTATTTTGATCATAAGCATGAGGAGAATTTAACACAGATTGCAACAAGGAAATACAATCTATCAAAGAGCAATTATCATAATTAAATTCCTTGAAATCCAAAATAGTGGGTTCATTGCTATGTAAAGTTTTGACCTCTTCAATCCCACTTGTATTAATTTTAGCATCAAGATCTAAAAACTTCGAATCATTGGGACGCCTTTAACTAAAGTTGACTCATCTCCAATCCCATCTTTATAAAGATTCATATTGGAAAACAAAGATTTAATAGGAGACACATCAATCACTTTTAGATCTTCATCATTACTCTCATGAAAACTAGAAGAACACGCTTTCACAAATCAATCTTTTTTTGCACGCATACTAGTGGTTCTTTCTTTGCACTCATCAATGGAAATTCTCATGGCTTTGAGAGACTCATTGATATCATACTTAGGTGGAATAGATCTAAGTTTCAAAGAATCAACATCAAGAGAAATTCTATCCACGTTCCAAGCCAACTCATCAATCTTAGGCATTTTTTCTTCAAGCAAAGCATTGAAATTCTTTTGCGAATTCATAAATTCTTTAACACTAGTCTCAAAATCAGAGGGCATCTTATTAAAATTTCCATAAGAGTTGTTGTAGAAATTGCCATAATTATTAGAGGAATTACTAGGGCACGGCCTAGAATTAAAGTTTCCTCTATACGCGTTATTACCAAAGTTGTTCCTACCAACAAAATTCACATCCATAGATTCATTATTATTCTCAATCAAAGTGGACAAAGGCATATCATTAGGATAAGAAGAAACACTCTTATTAGCAAACAATTTCATAAGTTCATCCATCTTTCCACTCAAAACATTAATCTCTTTAATCGCATTAACTTTTTTACTAGTGGATCTTTTGGTGTGCCATTGAGAATAATTAACCATAATATTATCGAGGAGTTTAGTAGCTTCTCCTAAAGTGATTTCCATAAAAGTTCCTCCCGCGGCCGAATCTAAAAGATTTCTAGAAGCAAAATTCAATCTGGCATAACTTTTTGTATAATCATCCATAAATTCAAACCATGTGTACAAAAATTATGTATCATTAATTTCATCCTCTCCCAAGCTTGTGCAAAATGCTCATGATCAAGTTGCTTAAAATTCATAATATCGTTTCTAGGAGAGATGATCTTAGTGGGAGGAAAATACTTAGAGATAAAAGCATCTTTGCGCTTATTCCATGAATCAATACTATTTTTAGGCAAAGAAGAGAACCAAGTTGGAAAATACTTAGAGATAAAAGCATCTTTGCGCTTATTCCATGAATCAATAGTAAAATGAAGAATTTCCTTCGTGCACTTGGAATTGGATATGATATGATCCATGTTTGTAAGAATAATTGTGTTCTCTTTCGGGAGGATTATGCCAACTTAAGTGAATGCCCGAAATGCAAATCATCAAGATGGAAAGATGGCGATGCTGTGAAGAGGATTCCTCATAATGTTATGAGACATTTTCCAATTACACCAAGATTGCAGAGGTTGTTTCATGATGCTGAAACAAGAGAGGATGTACTGTTGCATTCTAGGAACCAGGAGTACAGAGATCAGAATGTAATGAGCCATCCATCTCATGGTAGTGAGTGGAAAAGCTTCAATGATAAACACAAATAGTTTGCTGCTGACCCGAGAAACATTAGACTTGGCTTAGCTTCAGATGGATTTAACCCATTTGGCCACCAGAGTGCCACATATAGCATGTGGCCAGTGCTTGTTATCCCTTACAACATGCCTCCAAATGTCTGCACCAAAGAATCAAACTACATGATGGCCTTGCTCATCCCAGGTCCAAAAAGTCCTGGAAAGGATTTTGATTTGTTCATGGAGCCTCTTGTGGAGGAACTTCAACAGCTATGGAAGGGTGTTCTCACTCGAGACCTATATAGCAGCCCACCAGCTGATTTCTTTCTGCGTGCTGTTATAATTTGGTGCATCCATGATTATCTGGCTTTGGGCACTATGTCAGGGCGAACGACACATGGTTACAATGCATGTGTCGCTGTGACAGGAATCCGCTGTCATACGCAATACTTAGCAAGATCTATTACATTGGACACCGCCGTTTCCTTGCCAAGGACAAGCCGCATCCTAGAAAATACCGAAGACATGTGTTCAATGCAAAGCATGAAAACCGTGATGCGCCAAAGAGGCTCACCGCTGATGAGTTGCAAGTGGAATTAGAGAAGGTCAGGCATATTACACCAGGAAACCATCCTGGTAATGGTAGCGGGAAAAGGAAGCGTGACAGGGTAGAAGATAGATTATTGTTTACCCGCAGGTCCACTTTGTGGGACTTGGAGTATTGGAAAGATTTGGATCTGCGGCATAATCTTGATGTGATGCACATCGAGAAAAATATATGTGACAGCATTATCGGCACACTTCTTAATATTGAAGGCAAGACGAAAGATACCTTAAAATCTAGGATTGATTTGACACACCTAGGTATCAGAAAGGATTTGCAGGTGCAAGATGAAGGTAAACCACGGTATATGGCACCAGCTGTGTACGTCTTGGACAAGGTAAAAAGAAAAGAATTCTGCGAGGTCCTGTCACGTGTGAGATTCCCACATGGATTTGCTTCCAACCCTGAAAGGAGAGTCAGTGCAGATGGAAACAAGGTACAAGGGTTGAAAACTCATGACTGCCACGTCCTACTTCAAAGGGTTTTACCTGTTATCCTTAGAGGATTGGGTCGCCCTGACTTATACAGAGCAGTTGCAGAGTTGGGACAATTCTTCAGGGAACTCTGCAGTAGGAATATCAGGATAGATGCTTTGGAGCGTCTTAGAGACAAGATACCAACTATCCTATGCGACCTTGAGAAGATATATCCTCCAGCCTTCTTTGATGTGATGGTGCATTTGGCTGTTCATCTACCTGATGATGCACTACTTAGAGGTCCAGTACAGTATGGTTGGATGTACCCTACTGAAAGGCGGCTAGGCACTTTCAAGGGCTATGTTAGGAACAGAGCTAGACTCGAGGGTTCCATTGCAGAGGCCTACATTGCTACAGAAGCGTTGACATTCTGCTCAAAATACATTGAAACAGATGATCAGCTTAGCAAAGAGGTGGGTGAAGACAATCCCGGGCTCAATGTTTTCGATTATTCTGTTCGAGTTACAGGGAAGAGTCGAGAAGAGGACAAACCTAAAGATTTGGACAAAATGGTTTGGTATGTGTTGAATAACTGTCCCGAGATACTACCTTATATCAAGTAAGTGCAGTGCTGCAGCTTATACATCGTAATCTACTAAACTTGTAGCACATTCTTATATATTTAGATGTTTGACGCGATCACTATGTTATGCAGCATCTACAAAGAGGAGTTAGTGCTGCAAAATCCAAGAAACATTGACAAACTAGTTATGGCAGGATTTGCGAAATGGTTCAAGAACCATGTAAGCTTTTGAAGTGCACTGTCAGTTTTTTTAATATATTGAGTACATAAGATGATCAGCTTGTCTATTTTCTAACCATAGGTTAAGAAGATGCGGGAGGATGGGCAGGCAGTTGATGATGCCCTTTACTCACTAGCAATGGGTCCTGATACTCGGGTAAGACATTATGAATCTTGCGTTGTTGGAGATGTGCGCTACAACACCCTTGCGCGAGACGAAGGCAGGAAGACACAAAACAGTGCCATCATGAGCACGGATACGTATGACAAAGGAGATAACTGAAATGTATGCTAACATAACAGACATTGTTCAGTTGCAGTATATCTCCAGTTTCGAGGATCATCGGTGTGTGGTTCTGTTGTGCTGTCGTTGGTATAACCTGTTTTCCAGGATCGCAAAACCCAGAGCTAATGATTATTTCAAATCCATCAATGTCAAGGCGATGTACCAGACCAACGAGCCTTTTATTTTGGCAAATCAAGCAACACGGATATTTTTCTTGGAAGACACATTTGCACGTAGCGATGACTAGAGAGTATTGCAAAGGTTTGAGCAGAGGAATTCGTTTAATGAAGTTGCACAACAAGATGATGCTTACACTGCTCTTGATGTACAAGATAACACAGATGTTCCTGATATTTTTGAGAACCATCACGTCAATGACGCGGGTGAAAAGATTGCATGTCATGTTGTGGACATAAAAGAGTTGATCAAGAAGAAGCCAATGTTCGAGGACGTTGAGGACGAAGAAGAAGATGACACCATGGGGAATTACGATTCAGAATGATACACATGGCAAAGATGTTGACGCTGCTGTTGCGGATGATGATTACATTGCTTTTGTCATATTTGCCTGTCAGAAGACGTTTTTTTATATACTATGTGAAATTGTGTTTGCTATGACAACTGAAACCTGATGAACATGTTGTTTAGTATTTTGCTGTGAGAACATCACTTGTTATGTATGCTGATTTGTGTTTGGTGATTGTATGACAACTAAAACATGATGACATTGTTGTTTGGTTGTACTCATATTTGGCTGTGAAACTTGAATTTGATGACATAGTTTGCTATTGGGCTGCAATTTGCTCGACGTCTTCGAATGAGAACAAAGCTGACCCGACAGGGCCTCTGCTATTTATTTATTTACATGAGCAAAAGGGGATACCCCCTGATTTCCGTCAATAGAAATCATTAGGTGTTCACAACACTACGCCCAGCCTGCTACACAGGTTTCATTCATTACTAGTTTCAGCAAAGTGCTCATGTCGTAGCCACTGAATACATCACGAGTGCTACATACACTGCAAATAAAGAGACAATCATCCTACAGAGCACATCGATTTTGCCCATTATCTTCACAAGCTCTTTCATCTCCTCATTGCTGTCAAGGCCGTTCAGCAGCTGTTGCTTGGCCATGATTAGGGGAACTACATCTTTAACCTTTTGCTCTGCATCTTCCTCTTCTGTCGTTCCTTCAGTTACTTGTCCAACAGCCCAACCTGCTGGTATTGGGATTCCTCGGCTAACCAAATAATCAGCGTAGTTGCATTCCCCCACATCAGCAACTTCCTAGAAATAGAAATCACACGAATCTTCCCTTTTCTGCACGAATCAAATTGGAAGATCATCAACCAAACTATTAAAAAAATCAGCAACTGAAAGCAGCAGAACAACACTTAAACATATTATTACCCCATGATTCGGGCATTTAGAAGACTTGGCCAGGGTTGCGGATTGTGGTTGAGACGCGACGGATGACTCTGCGTGATTTGCAGCAGTGGCACCACACCAACGGCAGCGGGTTGCGATGAGCAATCGGCTGCGATGCGCATGCCAGCGGGGGTGTGATGAGACCCACAGGCGACGGTATGGGTGGCAAGTTGGCGCATACCTGGTTGTTGCCTGCTGAAGAGCAGGTGGACGAGCAGCCAACGGACATGGTTGCTGCGGCCAGAGCTTCTGATGCTAGGCAGAGTAAGTAGAGAAGAGGAGAAGCGAATGTTGGATATGTCAGTTTCATTACTTGCAGAGTAGCATAACACCATATATAGTCATAGTCTAGGTTCGGATTCGAACCAGCTACAGCTACTGGTACACTAGCTTGTTCTGTACGCCTTCCCAAGTCTTTGATTTTCTTTCCCTTTTTTGTGAGGAGGAAGGAGGGCAAAATTAAGAGTTCCTGGGACTCGAACCCAAGACCTCTCAGTTGAAAACCAAGGGTGCTAGTCAATTATGTGGCGAATGTTCCCTGTGAGGAGGACGGCAGACGGACGCATTTTCCTCGCAGTTTTCTTCCTATATATAAAAAAGTATGCTACTTGGTGTCCGCTTAGTCAACAAACGATTGTGCCAACCTTGACCGTTGGATTGACATTCAAGGGATGTCGCGTTTCTTCAGTCTCTTCTTCCTCGAGCTGCCAAAGCCAAACCAACGCCGGCGGGACCGCCTGCTCTCGCCTCCCACGGCTGGTTGTGATCTTCCTCGGCTCCTGTCCGTTCCCGTCCGAGGCCTCACCATCGTCCACCGCCTTGGTTCGCTCATCGCGGCGCCGCCCTCCGGTGTTGTCAACATGGTCAACAACCGAGAGGAATAAGGAGATGACTGTACATGGTGAGGATGACAGTAGGGACCCAGCAACGCGTGCAGTAATTTTGTTTTTTCGGGACGGAGAAGGGTATCAACTGGGTTGTGCGGGACCCGTGGCCCGTCTAGCCCAGGCTTTTATTTCATATGTTTAGCACATGACCAGCCCAGTTTGTTTTTTCCTTTCTGAAAATGGCTAGCCAGCTATTTTGTTTTTTGCAGAATAACCAACGTAGGCCTACTTGCTTTTCTACGCCCTGTTGGGATGGAAATCTTTCAAGAGGAGGAGGGATGCATTTTGCCCAGAAAATGGGCTATAAGTAATAAGAAATGGGCTGTAAAATGAAAAAATACAGCAAACAGGCAATTAGTTCCAAAATACTGTTTTTCTTTCGGATTTTGATATTTTAAATTTCATTGTTTTTGTGCGGGTAAAATTTCATTGAATTTAAATTAAGGTATATTTAGATTTAAAATTAATTTGAATATGGCTAGAAATTTCGGGTTGTATGCTGTTTGGGACAGATTTGGAAGCTAACTTGCGGGTCTACTAGGTTGACGTGTACTTTGGCTTTGTCAACTTAGTCCACAAACGATTCTAGCAGCAGTGATAGTTGGATGTTAATCCAACGGCCGTGCTGCTTATTCAATATCTGATCTTCTTGCTCCAGCCGCCCAAACTAGCTCCGGTGGGACTGCCTGCTCCCGCCTCCTGTGGCCGGCTGTGCTGCCGCACAGGCCGCACCGCCCCACCCTACTTCATTGCTGGCCAGGCCATTCCTCTACTCACCACACCTCCTGTTATTTTCCGGCGACGGCAGCCGGACCAGTAAACCCTCATACTCCCCACCGCGTGGGCAACCATTGCCGAGTCTTCCCCGGCTCCGTGTCGTTCCCTTCCTAGGCCGCGCCGTCGTACATCGCCATGGTGCTCTCGGCGCGGCCTGGTCAACGTGGTCAACGAACGACATCCATCGACCGTGGACTGTACGCGCAAAATAATGATTCCTCCACCTGACAGCTGGGACCCACCGAAAGGGCCTCTGTCTTTCGCGAAAAAAACATTCCCCCCGCTGACATGTCGGACCCACTAGCTATATCTTCGCACGCAAGGAAGTGTCTCCTTATTACACAAAAAAATGAATACCCCCTGCTAGCTGGGACCCACCATAGTGGGAGGATGACTTGTGGGCCAACTAAGTTGACGGGGACGGAGGGCTTTGTCAACTTAGTGAATATGAACGATTCTAGCTCCAGTGACCGTACGATGTCCATCCAACGGCCGTAGTGCCTCTTCAACCTCTGGTCTTCTTGCTCTAGCCGCCCAAAGCAGCGCCACACCACGGGGTCCTGTTCAACCACCCCTCCACGGGCACCCCTCCACCGTCTACTGTTCATCCAGCCCTCCACCACACCACGGGGTCCTGTTCATCTAGGGGCAACGCCACCGCTCACTGTTCATCCAAACCCCCCGCAACGCTCACTGTTCATCCCAGAGGCAGCATCGATCGTCTTTAGTTAGCAGCAGTAGCGAAGGAATCGCTCGATCGAGTTCAGTTAACAGCCATCGATCGATCGCTCGGGTTCAGTAACGCGTAGCCTGCAGTGCAATCGCTCGGGTTCAGTTAGCCCAACGCCTCGCTCGGGTTCAGTTAGAGCCAACGCCTCGCACACATGCGTGTATGTGTACGAGAGAAACGCGCATCGCTCGGCCCCCGACCTCCCACCGTAACCGGGAACTCCCTGAAATTTTCCTCGCCCTCGCTTCTACCATGTTTTTTTCCGTCATGGACGGCCCAAAGAATGTCATGCAGCTGCGTCTCCGGCCTGCCCAGGACGAAAAGCCCATTTTCTATCATGATTTTTTGTCATAGAAGTAGGAGCCCACCACATCTATGATGATACCGGGTTTTGTCACAATTATCGTCATAGAAGTGTCATATGTATGACAGAAAAAAATTCCATTTGGCCCAAAATGTCACGGATGTGTATTTTGTTTGTGGTGTCAATATAAATGGTTTATTGAATCTCGATCATAGTGATACATATATTCATAATATTTATGCCAAAAGATGCAAAGTTGATAATGATAGTGCAACACATTTGTGGCATTGCCGTTTAGGTCATATTGGTGTAAAGCGCATGAAGAAACTCCATGCGGATGGACTTTTGGAATCACTTGATTATGAATCATTTGATGCTTGCGAACCATGCCTCATGGGCAAGATGACTAAACTCCGTTCTCCGGAACAATGGAGCGAGCCACTGACCTATTGGAAATAATACATACCGATGTATGCGGTCCGATGAGTGCTGAGGCTCACGGCGGGTATCGTTATTTTCCGACCTTTATAGATGATTTGAGCAGATATGGTTATATCTACTTAATGAAACACAAGTCTGAAATATTTGAAAAGTTCAAAGAATTTCAGAGTGAAGTAGAGAAGCATCGTAACAAGAAAATAAAGTTTCTACGATCTGATCACGGAGGCGAATATTTGAGTTACGAGTTTGGTCTTCATTTAAAACAATGTGGAATAGTTTCACAAGTCACGCCACCTGGGACACCACATCGTAATGGTGTGTCTGAACATCGTAACTGTACTTTATTAGATATGGTGCGATCTATGATGTCTCTTACCGATTTACCACTATCATTTTGAGGTTATGCATTAGAGACAACTGCATTCACGTTAAATAGGGCACCGTCTAAATCTGTTGAGACGACACTATATGAACTGTGGTTTGGCAAGAAACCTAAGCTGTCGTTTCTTCAAGTTGGGGGTTGCGATGCTTATGTGAAAAAGCTTCAGCTTGATAAGCTCGAACCCAAATCGGAGAAGTGCGTCTTCATAGGATACCCAAAAGAAACTATTGGGTACACCTTCTATCATAGATTCAAAGGCAAGATCTTTGTTGCTAAAAATGGGTCCTTTCTAGAGAAGGAGTTTCTCTCGAAAGAAGTGAGTGGAAGGAAAGTAGAACTTGATGTGGTAATTGTACCTTCTCTCAAATTGGAAAGTAGCTCATCACAGAAAACCGTTCCCGTGATGCCTACACCAATTAGAGAGGAAGCTAATGATAATGATCATGAAACTTCATATCAAGTTACTACCGAACCTCGTAGGTCAACCAGAGCATGTTCCGCACGAGAGTGGTACGGTAATCCTATTCTGGAAGTCATGTTACTAGACCATGACAAACCTACAAACTATGAGGAAGCGATGATGAGCCCAGATTCCGCAAAATGGCTTGAGGCCATGAAATCTGAGATGGGATCCATGTATGAGAACAAAGTATGCACTTTGGTTGACTTGCCCGATGATCGACAAGCCATAGAGAATAAATGGATCTTCAAGAAGAAGACTGACGCTAACGATAATGTTACTGTCTACAAAGCTCGACTTGTCGCGAAAGATTTTTGACAAGTTCAAGGAGTTGACTACGATGAGACTTTCTCACCCGTAGTGATGCTTAAGTCTATCCGAATCATGTTAGCAATTGCCGCATTTTATGATTATGAAATCTGGCAAATGGATGTCAAACTGCATTCCTTAATGGATTTCTTAAAGAAGAGTTGTATATGATGCAACTAGAAGGTTTTGTCGATCCTAAAGGTGCTAACAAAGTGTGCAAGCTCCAGCGATCCATTTATGGACTGGTGCAAGCATCTCGGAGTTGGAATATACGCTTTGATGAGGTGATCAAAGCATATGGTTTTATACAGACTTGCGGTGAAGCCTGTATTTACAATAAAATGAGTGGAGCACTACAACCTTTCTGATAAGTATATGTGAATGACATATTATTGATCGGAAATGATGTAGAATTTTCTAGAAAGCATAAAGGAGTGTTTGAAAGGAGTTTTTCAAAGAAAGACCTCGGTGAAGCTGCTTACATATTGGGCATCAAGATCTATAGAGATAGATCAAGACGTTTGATAAAACTTTCGATGAGTACATACCTTGATAAGATTTTGAAGGAGTTCAAAATAGATCGGTCAAATAAGGAGTTCTTGCCCGAGTTGTAAGGTATGAAGTTGAGTAAGACTCAAAACCCGACCATGGCAGAAGATAGAGAGAGAAAGTCATTCCCTATGCCTCAGCTATAGGTTCTATAAAATATGCCATGCTGTGTACCAGACCTATTGTGTACTTTGCCATGAGTTTGGCAAGGGGGTACAATAGTGATCGAGGAGTAGATTACTAGACGATGGTCAAAATTATCCTTACAGGACTAAGGAAATATATCTCGGTTATGGAGGTGATAAAGAGTTCTCGTAAAGAGTCATGTCGATGCTAGCTTTGACACCGATCTGGATGACTCTGAGTCTCAATCTGGATACATATTGAAAGTGGGAGCAATTAGCTAGAGTAGCTCCATTCAGAGCATTGTAGACATAGAAATTTGCAAAATACATACGGATCTGGATGTGGCAGACCCGTTGACTAAACTTCTCTCACAAGCAAAACATGATCACACCTTAGTACTCTTTGGGTGTTAATCACAGGGTGATGTGAACTAGATGCCACGTGCTCTAATCCTCTGAGCTATAGGCCCAGCTGTCTCCACTAGATCTCTTCCCGAGGGTACCCCTTCATTTCAGGTTAAGAAGATGGGAAGTATTGACTCTAGTAAACCCTTTGGGTGTTGTTCACATGGCGATGTGAACTATGCGTGTTAATCACACGACGATGTGATCTATTGGTGTTACATCACATGGCGATGTGAACTATATTATTGACTCTAGTGCAAGTGGGAGACTGAAGGAAATATGCCCTAGAGGCAATAATAAAGTTGTTATTTATATTTCCTTATATCATGATAAATGTTTATTATTCATGCTAGAATTGTATTAACTGGAAACTTGATACATGTGTGGATACATAGACAAAACACAGTGTCCTTAGTGGGCCTCTACTAGACTAGCTCGTTGATCAAACATGGTTAAGTTTCCTAACCATAGACATGAGTTGTCATTTGATGGACGGGATCACATCATTAGGGGAATGATGTGATGGACAAGACCCATCCATTAGCTTAGCATAATGATCGTTAAGTTTTATTGCTATTGCTTTCTTCATGTCATATACATATTCCTTTGACTATGAGATTATGCAACTCCCGGATACCGGAGGAATACCTTGTGCGCTATCAAACGTCACAACGTAACTGGGTGATTATAAAGATGCTCTACAGGTATCTCCGAAGGTGTTTGTTGGGTTGGCATAGATCGAGATTAGGATTTGTCACTCCGAGTATCGGAGAGGTATCTCTGGGCCCTCTCGGTAATACACATCATGATAAACCTTGCAAGCAATGTGACTAATGAGTTAGTTGCGGGATGATGTATTACGGAACGAGTAAAGAGACTTGCCGGTAATGAGATTGAACTAGGTATGAAGATACCGACGATTGAAGCTCGGGCAAGTAACATACCGATGACAAAGGGAATAACGTATGTTGTCATTACGGTACTACTAATAAAGATCTTTGTAGAATATGTGAGAACCAATCTGAGCATCCAGGTTCCGCTATTGGTTATTGACTGAAGAGGTGTCTTGGTCATGTCTACATAGTTCTCGAAACCGTAGGGTCCGCACGCTTAACGTTCGATGACAATTTTGTATTATATGAGTTATGTGATTTGGTGACCGAATATTGTTCGGAGTCCTGGATGAGATCACGAACATGACGAGGAGTCTCGAAATGGTCGAGAGGTAAAGATTCATATATAGGACGATGATATTCGGACACCATAAGTGTTCCGGGGGTACCGGGTACATATCGGGTCACCGGAAGGGGTTCCGGGCATCCCCCCGGCAACTACATGGGCCTAATGGGCCAATAAGGGGACAGACCAGTCCCTAGGGGGCTGGTGCACCCCATGTAGGCCAAAATAGGGGGGAAGGAAAGAGTAGAAGAGAGAAAGGAAGGGGAGAGGATTCGGCCTCCCCCTTCCTTCTCTCCTCCCTCCTCCTTCCTTCCCCCTCCGGATGAATATGGAAGTGGGGGGGGGGGGGCGAATTGGGAGGCGCCCAAGTAGGATTCCTCTTACTTGGGGCGCCCCCTTGGTTGCCTCTCCTCCCCTCCAACCTATATATATGAGGGGGGCACCGCTAGAACACACAACAACAACTGTTAGCCGTGTGTGGCGCCCCCCTCCATAGTTTACGCCTCTGGCCATATTCACGTAGTGCTTAGGCGAAGCCCTGCGTGGATCACTTCACCATCACCGTCACCACGCCGTCGTGTTGACGGAACTCTTCCTCGACACTTTGCTGGATCAAGAGTTTGAGGGACGTCATCGAGCTGAACGTGTGCAGAACTCGGAGGTGTCATACGTTCGGTGCTTGATCGGTCGGAACGAGTATAAGTTCGACTACGTCAACCGCGTTGTCAAACGCTTCCGCTTTCGGTCTACGAGGGTACGTGGACACACTCTCCCCCTTTCGTTGCTATGCATCTCCTAGATAGATCTTGCGTGAGCGTAGGAAATTTTTGAAATTGCATGCTACGTTTTCCAACAAGGATTTTCTGGGATGCTTGGAAGCATCGACTGCATGCATTGGGCATGGAAAACTGTCCATTTGCTTGGCAGGGGATGTACAAAGGCGCCAAAAGAGCTTGTAGTGTCGTACTTGAGGCAATGGCCACACATGACCTCTGGATTTGGTACTCCTTCTTTGGCATGCCAGGAACTCACAATGATATCAACGTACTGTAGTGCTTGAATGTCTTTGCCAAGCTTGTTGAAGGTCATGCTCCTCCGGTGAACTTCGAGGTCAATGGACGCCCTACAACACGGGATACTACCTAGTAGATGACATCTATCTGAGATGGTCCACATTTGTGAATACTATCTCAAACCCTGTGCCAGTAAGTAAGAACTCCTACTTTGCCAAGTGTTAGGAGACATGCAGGAAGGATGCGGAGCGGGCATTTGGTGGGCTCCAATCTCGATTTGCTGACCTGGTCGAAAGATCAAATGTGGAAAATCATGACTTGTTGTGTCATCTTGCACAACATGATCATTGAGAGCGAGCAGGAAGAGCCAGTGCTTGACACTGAACCATATGACAGGCAGGGTCCTCTTGCCCAAGTTGATCACCAGCTACCGACATCATGGGCTGCCTTTCTCAATATGCGTCAGGAGATCCGAGACCCACAGGTGCATCAAGAACTGCAGCACGATCTGATGGGGCACCTATGGAAGCTCAAGGGCAACGCCTAGTTCGACTGTGATGAACTATGAGTTTTTTGTGTGTTTGAGTTATGAGTTTACTTTGTTGAACTATTTGATTTGTATTGATTTGTGTGATGAACTATATGATAAAAAATAGTTTAAGTTGAATTTGTGCGGAAACATGCCGAATTTAGGACGAATTTGAGTCTATTTTGCACCGAAATGGAACCGAAATCGGCGGCTGGGGGCGAACTTGGGGTTCGGCTGGGAACCAAGGCCCCTCACGTACCGCCGGTTCGCCCTCAATATTTTCAGTCCCCGGGGCCGAACGATCGGAGATGCTCTAATGTTATTGAAGAAATCGAGGGTGGTGCGCAGATGTGGCGTCGCACTGCATCTGGTGCGGTTTGCTTTAGCTCCTCCTCCCCACTCGAATTTCCCCCCTTTTTACTCGTGGTGTACGTCTTTTTATCAGTCACAGAAAAAGAAAAGAAAATAAAAGGAAGAGGGGCATCTTGGCAGTTGGCACCACGGAACCCTCCAATGTTGCGATCTCGCCCCTCCGGAACTGTCCGTCGATGGTCGCGGGGCCCCCGCACCGGTCGCTTTCGTGGCGTGTGGGCTAGTGGGCGTTCGTCATAACGACATAACCAATGGCCTGCATTGCAAAAGAAAAGAAAAGAAAAATCAGAGGAGAAAAGAAGAAGGGGAGGAGAGGGAGACAACAGGCAGGGGGTCAGTCTTCTTCCTCTGTCCCCGTGCTGCTGCTGCTTTGCGTCGGAGATTGCCCAAGTCTAGATTCGAGGAGGAGAACCAGACCGAGGGCTCCCTCTCTCCTTCCCGGGGCTCTCCTGCATCGGTATCCGCGACCGGCTCCGTTCCAAACGCCCCAGGATTATTTTACGCAGGTTAGGTTTTTGCTGCTGCTTCTAGTACTACTTCATCCCATCCCTTTTGGTTTGTTCTGTTTCTGTAGTGGAGCAGTACTTCATTTGACTTTGCTAATCCCCAAACCCGATTTGGCTCCCCGCATTGCGCGCAGCCGCCCCGCTTGCTGCCGCCCCCGCCACATGACCCCCCAAGATTGCTTGGCCATGAGCTCAAAGTTTCAGCTCACTGGCGAGAGAGGGACGAAAAGATGATGAACATCTGCGAGGGGGATACTGAGTGATGTAGGACTAGGCCGTGCCTGATTTATGGTGGAATTCGTTAGGTTCTCTCAAGATTCTCGCCTCCTTGCGCTCATGTCTTCCTTTTCCGCCGGTTTCCAGCTTGTGGCCAAGCAATGTTGCAAAGTTTCCCCTCCTTCTTTCCCTCAAGTAATTCACCGCATTCTTGCCTCCTCCGTGATATGTTTCGGGCCTAACCTCGCTCTTCAACTTGTCTAAGCAAAACCTCAGCTGCCAAACGGTTTCCCACCTTTTGGATTAATGGATTTCACTCCTTGAGGTTCATACAAGCTTATTAGTTCTGTTTCAAATGTCCAGTAATCTGTTCGTGTAGTTTTTTAGAAAAGGATCTGTTCGTGTAGTTGGTCCAGCCATTTGTGCTTCTGCTCTGTTACTGCCTATTTGAGTGATCCTGATCTCTGCCCAATTTAACTCTATGGCCTCTGCCAGTGTGCTAGTTAGAACATTGTACATACGACCATCAAAGTTGTAAATGGCAAGGAATAGATTAAATTATTGCAGTACGAAATAGGGAGCAGGGCAAAATAATTGAAGTTCTACATTTCCTCGCAAATAAAATAAAAACATTGATGTTCTACATCAGGGCTTTATTTGTTTTAGGACTATCTACATTGTTGAAATCGTTGTATCTATATACGGAGCCTACCCCAACTTGTTTGGGACTAAAGGCTTTGTTGTTGTTGTATCTGTATACGGCCTGATGTGCGGTTTCAGTACTACTAGGTGTGAGGAGGAGGAGGCTAGCCTTGAGGGGCGGGTGGTACCTCAGAAGGACACCTTTCGATATTTGGGGTCAATGCTACAGGAGGATGGGGGTATTGATGAAGATGTGAACCATCGAATCAAAGCCGGATGGATGAAGTGGCGCCAAGCTTCTGGCATTCTCTGTGACAAGAGAGTGCCACAAAAGCTAAAAGGCAAGTTCTACAGGACGGCTGTTTGACCCGCAATGTTGTATGGCGCTGAGTGTTGGCCGACCACAAGGCGACATGTTCAACAGTTAGGTGTGGCGGAGATGCGTATGTTGAGATGGATGTGTGGCCACACGAGGAAGGATAGAGTCCGGAATGATGATATACGAGATAGAGTTGGGGTAGCACCGATTGAAGAGAAGCTTGTCCAACATCGTCTGAGATGGTTTGGGCATATACAACGCAGGCCTCCAGAAGCTCTAGTGCATAGCGGGCGGCTAAAGCGTGCGGAGAATGTCAAGAGAGGCTGGGGTAGACCGAATTTGAGATGGGAGGAGTCCATTAAGAGAGACCTGAAGGATTGGAGTATCACCAGAGAACTAGTTATGGACAGCGGTGCGTGGAAGCTTGCTGTCCATGTGCCAGAGCCATGAGTTGGTCGCGAGATCTTATGGGTTTCACCTCTAGCCTACCCCAACTTGTTTGGGACTAAAGGCTTTGTTGTTGTTGTTGTTGTTGTTGTTGTTGTTGTTGTTGTTGTTGTTGTTGTTGTTGTTGTTTGTATCTATATACGGCCTCTTTCTTTAAGGAAGACCTTCTGTAACCTTTTTCCCATGTATCTTTTTATTTTGTTCCAACCAAATCAAGTCACTGATATCTGCTGTAATTTCACAAACCATCTTCCTTTTATTATTCCACTGCTATTAAAGTTGTGATGTTGACTGCCTTCATATGTTTCTTCTGTCCCCTTTTGGGGGTCTATTTCTATTTTTATATGCATAATGTGGTTTTATAAGAGCTTAGGTTTGTTTCTTATCCTGTGTTTGGTTATAGGGTCCTGATTTTGTTGTTGGAGGAATGTCCTCAGCCAGCTCTTCTCAGTTCCCAGCATCAACAGAGCGAGAATCTACAACTGCTAATGATAATGCAATACCTCATGATCCAGGTGATAACAAGCATATTCTTGTATCGTATCATCTCTCTACACAACACCTAGTAAGTTGTAGCCATTTTCACCTGTCAATCTGATCTTCGTGGATTTTGTAGGTGCTGATTCTGCTGGACCAGCACAAAGCAGACTTTCGCTTCAGTTGGATCAGCGGTCATTACATTTTTCTGTTAATGCTTGGGTAAATGGCTTAAATGGACAGATGTACTTTGTCAGCAATTACTGTATCACATGTAATCTTTCTATATGTCAACATCAATCCTTGCTGAATATCTTAGTCTTGTCTAAGTTGGTGCATCTCTTAAAAGTGTCAGATCCATCTCAATCTTGTACTCCACCAGATAACTATTCTTAGGCTTAGTTGAATGGAGTGTAAAACAACAGCTCACTTCTGTAAGTGAGATTAATCAGACTAACTACTAGTCCGAGCATATTTTGCTTTAGCCAAGCCTGCACGCTGGTGTTCATCAAAATACCTTCATCTTGACCCTTCATTTGCCTAATGGAAGTTTAGTTAAAAAAATCATAAGCGAATGGATGGTCAGGATTATTACAGAATTAGGCATATGTTAGAGCAGATTAACACAGTGTTCTAAGTTTTGTTTCGCCAAAACACCAGTAGTCAAGGATAATTGGTCCTTGGTTTTTGTACGAACAAGATCTTAGTGCCCTCCCTGCGTAATTTGAACTGCATGAATGGATCTTTATACTTTTGCCTAGAATTGCATCAAACTATCCGTTTTATACTTTATAGTATCAGTTTCCCAACTTTTGATAGTACCTACGTTAGTCTGGAACGCATAATCTTGTATGCTTTCTTTTAGCTTGCATGTATTATGATGAGCAATGGGAGATTTTTTTGTTGATGTGTGCAAATCACATTTTCTTTATCATACACACTTCTTTTTATAGGTTCTTATTGTTGCGTTGATCGGCATCATTCCACTGGCAACACGACAACTGCAACTCAAGGGATATCGTTTGTCACTTCTTGGCACAACCTGTACCACAGGTTATGCCATATTTGCTCTTTATGGGGTCGGTAACATGAAACTGAGTGTGGTATTTACTTTTTTTTATTCTTCCTCCCATTTCAGATACCTTGCACAACTTAACTAACATTTACCCTTCCTATCAGCTACCCAGAGTAGGGAACACACAGGCTGTTCAGGCCTGGTGCCACCATGTAACGTCATCAAAGGATTTTATTCCATTCATGTACTGCCTTATGTTTGTTACATCTAAACTACACTTGAAGCGTAAGTATATGAAGTATTTAATCTTTGAGATCAAAATTTTCATGTTACTACCCAAACGTCTCAGCTTTCCTGCACATGATGAGTTAACCCTTTGTGGCAGTTGTTTTGGTACCTGTAATTTGCTGGGCACTTGAACATGTGGCCAGATTTCTGCGGCGCCATTTTACCAATTCCTCTCTCTACAGGTAAAATGAACCTGACAGACTTGTAGGCACAACATGTTTTGCCTTCAATGCATACACAGTGCATGTTATCATTCCAGCTTTGCGCATAAAGAATCAATAGCTTAGGCATGATCTCTATACTCATTAGGTTATTATCTTGTCTTTTTTTGTTATATGCTTTCATCTCTCTGAACCTCAACCCCTGAAAGTACTCTTTGTTGCCTTTTTGTGCAATGGCTAACAGACCACATGAGCAAGCCCCGGTCCATCAGTAGTCAAACACAAAAAAGAAATGTTTTATGTGTATTAAAATTGCATGGTAACAAGCCGATAAATGCAGAATAATCATTTTGTATGAACTGAATCTGCTATCAGTTTACAATATTTTGCCCGTTGAACATGCTTGCAAAATGGATTATAACTGTCGTGTTGCTAATTTGTAGGGCATACCTGGAGCCGCTTTGCACATGGGTTGAGGCAAACACAACTGCAGTCAACTTTCTGATTGCAAATGCAGAGATTTTGTTGGGCTTTCTTATGATCTTATCCCTGTTCTCGTCAGTACGCCTGCCTTGTTCATTGTGATTAACCCCCTTCCAATGGCCACTTAACCTTGCATTTATATTGTTCTTTTACTTTTGTAGGAAACAACGCAATGCTATGCAAACATTCATGTACTGGCAGGTTAGTTTCTGATAAACATCGATTGGCTTTGCCAAATAATCTTTCTTGTTTACTGTTAACTGGGTTGTTGGATTTTTCACACATAATACTATGATCTGTAAATTCTGCCATCACAATAAAATTGTCCAATCAGCTTTTGACAATAGTAAGCGCTCACTGAGTTCTACAACATATTAAACATTTATCACACTTTTGTAATGCGTTTGAATTGACCTGCATATCACACCTATACTGGTATAATTGCGGTAGGATACTGGCCTGGACTGCAGGAGGGGGGATGTGCCTCGTCGGCAGTCCGGCCTCAGGGGAAGGAGGACTCAAGGAAGGAGAATTGGGATTAGATTGGTTTATTTCTTGTTTGGTTGTTCCTCATGGCCAAGTCCTATTACGTACGGATGTCCACAAACTCCTTTAATATAGGGGAGGGGAAGCTGATTGCATGGAATCCTAAGAGCATCTCCAACCGGACCCCCCATTTTGTCCCTATATGTCCGGTCGGACAGCCCAGATAGGAGAGAGAAGAAAAAATGCCACCCAACCGGACCCCTCAAATCGTCCTCATATGTCCAGGTTGTTTGTGAACCCTCAATATGAGGGTGTCCGGGCGTGTCCGAGCAGTCCGCCACGGCCCACCCTGGATGTAACGCCCGGGCCAACCCCACCGGTTCTTGTGCGTTGTGCCTAGCTACCACCTAGGATCTAGACTGGTCTCACAGACCAACACTAGTCTTTCCTGTGCACTTTGTCCTCACTTACGCGCACCAGGGATCAACTTCCTGGTCGGTCACTCATCCTCAAATTGCTCCAAGTCAAGCACGCTTAACTTTGAGGTTCCTTTTGGATGGGCTCCCGGAAAAGAAGGTGCACCTTGTTGATATAAGTAGTCTATCATTCTTATTAAGCCAGGATATCACACTGGACCACCTTTTCTATTTCTTTATTATTTCTTTTCTCTTTCTTTCTCCATCCCCACCAATCATATGCATGCATCTGGACAATTTGAGGGACACGGCTGCGCGGGCGGACAATTGAGGGTTCAAAGCAGGCGCATCCGCGGATGGGCCAAATTAGCCCATTCGGGTTGGACATGCTCTAACAATAGGAAATTACTTTACTAACTTCTTAGTTGAGAAAGGAAATAACTAGGCTCTATCAGCTGTCTAAGCCTCTAAGGCATCTCTCTTGCCGCCCATCCTTCTGGAGCATGGGGCTTGCTGAAGCCCATGTAAGGGTACACACATGACAAATATATGGGAAATAGTCCAGAATTAATATCTTCCAGTAATCTAAAGAGACCAATCAAGCAATTTCTACAATGGCTGCGCCAAGCCACCAACTTGACTAAACACTGCCACTTCCTTTAGAAAAGGACCTAGGCAAGGGGTGTTGCTTCTGTTAATCTGTTTAAAACTCAGTTAGATTGGTTGTATAGTCAGGACTGTTGTATGCCCGACAATAGCAGTATAGCACCGACCTGCTTTTGGTTAGTGAATTTTAAACCAGGGAAGTGGTAACCCCAACTCTTGCATGTTAATAGAGCGGGACAATGTCTTTTGGTCTCAATAACCTGGTACCATGAGCTACATTTTAGAACATTTCATAAAGGCACTATTAGTACTCATCTGCTTAGCCCAAGTAACATTTTGTTTTGTTTAAGGACAAAAGAGGAATTTGCATGATATTTCACCTGTAATTCAGATTATAGACGAACTTATTACTATATTAACAGAGTACATTGTCTTGGTGAATTCATATCTCACTCTGGTTATCCGGAAATTGCAGTTGTTGAAGCTAATGTATCATTCTCCTTTCACTGCTGGCTACCACAGAGCTATCTGGCTAAAGATTGGCCGGACAGCTAACCCCTACATCAGCAGTTACACCCCTTTTCTTCATGACCCGATAAACGCCGGCATGAGATGGTGGTTCAGGTAGGATGGATATGGTGCCGGTAGTCATGTAAAGGGATATAAATGTTTTTGGTGATGTTTCACAGTTAACCCAAGAGATATCTTTTTCTTAGCAAAGGTGCAGCTTGTGAGTGACTTGTTATTAGTCTTTTTTTTTGGCAATATCGAGCTGATGATAGCTAGTGATGAGTAGTAACTCTTGTAACTTACCCCGTGATTGTAGAACTTAGTCAAGATCTTAGAGACTATAACCTGTTTGCCATGAAGTGAAAAGCGGAAGTGATGTACTGTTGTGTAATTCACCTCTTGTGGAACCAATAGCATTCAACTACGCTATGCATGTGAATCAATCTGTGGTTGGATGATTAGGAGGATAGTGGTTTCCTCTCCTACCAGAGTTCAAGTCCTAGACTTGCATTGATGCTTTGCTTTTTTCTGGATTTACTCCCTGTCCTTCTGGTGATGGGCGTTCAGTGAGAGGAGACATTCCCATCGACTACGAAGGTGTTTGTGATAACTTCGTCTGTGCGGGCTTTTAGGCAAAATCATTCATTTTTTAGTTGGAGTTTCTTTTATTTGCTGTAAATTAGACAACCAAAGTGACTGCTGATGATTCGCTTTCATGAGCTGCTCATCGCTAATTGCCCACTTCTACTGCAAATCATGATGATTCCTTTCATGAGCTTGTATTGGTTAGTCTGGTCTCCGGATATGTGCCTTTACCTGTCTCCATAACTTTCATCAGACGCATCCGTCACACAAAAAGTTTAGAGTGAAATGACTAATTGGCACAGAGCAATAAGAGAGATCAACTTCGACCGAAGGAAGGTGGCAGTAGAGAACGGCCCCAGCCTTTTTATTTCCTGACTCAACAAAAACAACGTGTTCCCTGGATCTAAGTTCCTAACCAACAGCATACATAAAAACTGCATATTCAGCCCACTGAGCTCTTAACCATATTTAGATCCCCAGTTTTCGTCAATGCCATTCCGTTATTCCTTACCAACACCTGATAGCTGAGGCAAATCGGTTATGTTTGCCTCAAAATGGGCTTGAATCTGGAGTCTGAGATTCGCCACACCACCCCATCATGAAAATTTCAGAGGCTATATCGAGCACCAAACATCAAGTTACCCCTAGTTCTGTCCACATCCATTGGTTCTCCTTGAATTCACTTCAGCAGCCCAGCTCTTGCCAATATCTGTCTGGAACTTGCCTGCAATAACATGTTTGAAAAGTATATTTAGCAAAAGGAAGCAATTTCAACCTTTTACAGTCTATATGGTTGATCAATCACATTACCAGCAGTAGAGAGAAAGAACTCATCTAGCACTTTTCCATGCTCTGCAATTTTCAAGATGTGCAGAGTCAGCATAAATGGATTAGTACGTTACATATGTGCAGAAGAGGAAGATGGCAACATATGCACGCAGGATTGATACATTGCACAGTGCTGGAAGCAAAAACAAGTTTGACCGTATGAATCAAGTAGTTTCCTGTTATTGTCAATAAGGTAGCAACAGATTCCAACTATGTTCTTGCCAAAGCCAGGTATACATGAGTTTCGCTAGACATTACTATTATATCAATATCAAAGGATCACAAAGATGCAATAAGAACATGATGATTTAGACTCATATTATTGACAAGGGCAGGTTGTTTCAGAATAAGGAACCAATGCACACCGTGCCAGAGTTCGTATATGGGGAAATTATTTAAAATTAGCAAGTGACTCATTCTTTGAATATAGACAAATCAACTATGGCAGAAGTTAATACCCTTCTCATACTCTAACGCTTGAAGAATCATTTCCACCTGAAACAGAAAAAAAATAGAAACAGGTGAAATCAGCTGGACCAAACAGAACATAAAAACAAAGAAAACAAAACAGAATGTGCATCAGAGTAAACCATAACAATACACATGAACATGTTTGCATGAGACAAAACTTTTGGAGTAGTATTATTAATCCGTTAACAAACTTAAATGTTTTCGAGTGCCAGAACTTCGCATGTCTGGAAGGAAACCCAAACTAAAGAAACTTGCATGGCAACAACAAATGATAACCCTGATATATATGATACAAATTAGATGACATGTGTAAAGGAAAGCAGAACCAATATTAATTAACAAAGTATGAAGTTACGAAAATAATGGCAGGCTTACTTTATCAAAATCCTTTACGAGATTGGCTTCAACAGAGGAGTTGTTTTCGTATTCTTCCCACAGCCCCTTAATTTCCTCAGCTAGAAAACAGTAAATTCAATTATGTTAATACAATGTTATCGAACATTCATTTAAGAACTGAAAATTCTTGTCACAAATGGAGAAATACCTGTTGATCCACCACCAAGAACTTCACACATTTCATTTAGAGCTTCTTGTTCGCGCCTGCTTTTTTCTGCTTTAGGTATGCCGTCAGATGGAGTGATGTCGCCAACAATAGCTGTTATAAAATAAGGTATAAGGTATGAATAGTTGAAAAGCACTTGGTTGAAAACTGAAAGATGCTAACAAAAGAGCAGGTGAAGGACAGCACACAGAATCAACAAGTAAATATAAATATGTTTATTGGCCTACCTTCAGCAATGTCGTGAACGATAGCTATTTTGATACACCTGTTACAGCAAAATAAATGTTCCTTCAGCAGCAGGTAGAGTAGTAATGATTAATCAAAATGGCACCTAAAAATGTCACTTTAATATCAATATTAAAAAGGGGAAACATAGAAAACTTGACCTTTCTCGATTTACAGCAGGTAGGTCATCAGCGATCAAAGCCATCAGGGCCATACGATACATGTGATCAGCAATAGACTCGGGACCCTTGATGCTGTGATTTATCCAGCCTTTCCTTTTAGTGGTCTGTGGTAAGAGTGGAACAAGGAACAACCAAATAAACCTCAGAATAGTGCAATATGATGGATACCATTTCCAGCAGATCCCTAAACACCCCCCCCCCCCCTCCCTCTAAAAATTCATTTTGGGGCTCCTTCTGTTCAGGTAAAGCCTTTTTTGTGCACCTCCTCCAACAGACTAGTACCTAATAAAACCCACTCCTCTTTTGTGTATACACACTTACATGATCAGTGGGCCAATTATTACTGCATCAGCAGTGCCCTGCCCCACCTTCCAGTTGTCCATCGCCTTGCTCTGCCCTACCTTCGGGATGATCTGGAGCTCGTGCAACAGAGCTGCAGCTCGAACCAGCCGTGTTGCCACTTGCAGCAGCCGAGCTCGGCCCACGCGGAGGGGAGGCAACGTGGGGACGGGGAGCCATGGCAGCACACAAAGTAGCTCCAGCAGCGGGCACGGGACGGCAGTGCACACAGTACGGATAGGTGGTGGCTGTGCAGAGGGGACAAAAGGCGGCGTGCGCGCGCTGGAGAAACAGGTGGCAGGGGTGAGGAGGGGATAGTGCAGCAGAGTGGACGGAGCTCTGGTGGTGGCAGACAGCTGGGGAAGGCAGTGCGCAGCGAGAGGCAGCAATGGCCCTCAGCCCCTAGGGGCTGAAAATTCAGCTCACCAAGAATAAACACAGAAGGATAGAGGGTGGGAGGGGGCACCCCTACATGTAGGAGGTTGGGCCTGGTTTTTAGTTGGCAGCCTAAATTTTTTTTAGGCATTGGCAGCCATATAGGGGATCTGTTGGAGGAAGAAATAATCGACTATTGAGAGCTTTTATTTAGTGGATAGGTGATCTGCTGGAGAATCTCTCATCATAAGCATGGGGGCATGAAGGCATGAACTGAAAACGGAGTCCATGTTCATGCACTACACATCATATACTTAGACATGTGAGCTGAGCAGCCATAGTGAGACGTCATGAATCACCAATTCAGCATGCGAGTTGATCGTTTCAAAAATTGCATATATGAAACCCTGCTCGGATCGAGTATAGTTTTTGTGTGCTCCCCGGTATTTAGCTCAAGTTAGCACAGCTGTATCAAAATTATAGGTATACTCTTTTGGCTAGGACCTAGGAGTATCACTAGTCTGATGGTACACCACGTAAGCCAGCAAAGGAAGGATCAGGCATGGCGTGATTTACCTTGAGGCTATGGCAGAGAGTGAGGAAATCGATGGCCGAGGCGGCGGACGACGCTGCGGAGGACGCCGGCGAGGGCGGCGCGACTTGCGCGGCGTCCACCGGCGCCGGCGGCCGCCTGGGCACGGGCGATCCGCCTGGTCCAGGGCTCCCGGAGACAGCGCGGGCACCACAAGCGAGGCGCCTCGGAGGGAGGATACGCGGCGGCGAGCGGCGGAGGAGGCCGCGCGCGGGAGGGGCGGGTAGCCGCGAGCTAACGGCCATCGGAGGGAGCGCGGTCGCTGGGTTGGAGGGGATCAGTGGAAAAGGCGGAGGAATCGGCGGGCGGCAGCGGCTTTGCTTTCCTTCTCCTGTTGTGCCGTCCTTTGCTCGCCCCTCCTGCTTCTGTGGAACAGGGCAAACGGCAGACGTCGAGTCGAATCGGACGCCCACGCTCTCGAACCAACCTTGCCCCTCGTCATCATCCAGCCGTCCGTGTTGTCACTCATACCTACCCCTGGCGCCTCGAGACATTTGGCTCGGTTGCATCGCAGAAGTTCCACAACACTTACGAAATTAGAAAGAGTATAAAATGCACTTTTCGTTGATTACACGGCCAGTGTTCAGCGTTTGGGCTTGGTACGCCCTCTGTAAAGAAATATATCCCTCCGTCCCGTAAACGCAAGACATTTTCTGATATTTAGAAGCGTTTAGATCATTATTTAAACGCTTTTACATTTGTCTTAAGGGGGAGTATTTTTTTAACACAAAACAAGAAGACGCTCATACATATGCATATACGCTCACCTCTATGAATGCATGTACGCAATCCCTTCTTTTATCGAGATTGATGAAGTCGTCACACACGTCTTCGTAGCCAACGGGAGCGTTTACTCCCACTAAACACATATTGCTAGAAGGTCTGAAATAAATTCAGAAAAATACGACCACCAATATTAAGTTTAGATCTTAATCTGGTAGATTGGTTCCATCACAAGAAAGGTAGCCATCTGAACTATCCTTAGTTCGCGTATGCCTTTGTATTTTGTCTAGACCAATCAACAAGACAAAATACAAAGCTATATGTCGAGCCAGTGACCATATAATTATCGATACAATCACCGGAACTTGTACACATAAGTAACCATATTGACTGTTTTCTTAAGGACAGTTACCAAAGCAAGCTAACGAGACAAGTTCACTAACACAGTGCATTGTACTCCCTCTGTACCATAATATATGTCGTTTTAGCAGTTTAATTCGCAGTTTAATTTAAACAGCTAAAACGACATAAATTATGGTGCAAGGTAGTACTTGATTGGGAAACAAGAAGTTGTGTTCTACTCCCTCCGTTCCTAAATAATTGTCTTTCTAGAGATTTTAACAAGTGACTATATACAGAGCAAAATGAGTGAATCTACACTCTAAAACATGTCTACATGCATCCGTATGTTGTAGTCCATTTGAGATGGCTAAAAAGACAATTATTTGGAAACGGAGGGAGTAGTATTTACTTTTTCGAGAAACACAATACAACACGCACACAACGTACTCCTATGAACACTTTGAGCCGACGGATCTAAGCTATGTACGGCTCATAAAACAAGTTGCATTCCAAATGGAAAATATGTCCTTTATTCACATTCTGCAATTAAACACATATAAACTGCAATAGTACAGTGTGTCCGCTTCAGACCATGAGACTGTAAGACCACATGTTACCTGCCCCCCTGTCAGACTCATACTAAACTCCGAGCTTGATCTTAGGGCATGCCAGGCATTAGGGTTCGCACAAGCCATACATACAATGATGATGAGATGAAGCGGGCATTTACTAAATTAGCCATGACTGACGTGATTAGTAAAGTGCAGTAGTAGTATTACACTAAGATTCTAGATCACCAATCAGGTGACACCGTCAGACCAGACCGTCAGGGGCCTCGGTACTGACGGAAGCAGGCGAAACACCCCTGCGACTGGTCTATGGGGATCATGCCGCCCCCCTTGGACGTGTCGATGGCCTCTATCATGGCCACCACCTCGGCCATCTCGGGCCGCTTGTCGGGGTTCGCGTCCCAGCACCGTTTCATCACGTTCGCCAAAGCGCTCGGACAGCACCGCGGTATCTCCGGCCTCAGGTTCTGCACACCAACGATGCTTTTTGTATTATGTTATGTTTTCAGTGGTTCAGAAGGCGTCAGAAACAAGAGCCTGGCAACGCCACAAGGGAAGGAAACATTTTTTACCTGGCGGACAACGGCAGAAGTTACTTCTGAGAAGCTGAGGTCAGGATATGGCATGTCGCAGCAGTATATCTCCCATAAGCAGATCCCAAAGCTATAAACATCGCATTTCCTGTTGTAAGGATGACCATTCAGGACCTGCACACAGATAGATGCCGGCATTTATAAGCCAACGATGATGCCACAATGACGCACCGTCGATTACTAGAAAGTCGAAACAAGGAAATGCAACACGCCCGACTTCAAGATATTTGATACTTTGATCTAATAGGGTAATATCTCCAGATGGTTAGTACCTCAGGTGCCATGTAACCAAGTGTGCCTGTTTCACCCGTCATGTCACTAGGGTTTGAAGCCTCGACTCGAGCAACCCCAAAATCAGCGATTTTCACGGTTCTTGTTTTGTCGAGAAGCATGTTTTCAGTCTTCACGTCACGATGCACTATCTTCTCCGAGTGAAGATAGCTTAATCTATTCAAACATAAAGGCATCAATGAGATCTTCCCAAATGGAAGGGACATCATAGAAGAACTTCGCATAAAACGATCAAGAAGAACAAAACCAAACAATTACTTACCCCCTGGCAAGGTCAAGAGCTAGTTGGACCACAACTTTAAAGGCTAGCTTCCTTCTCCTATTTTTTATCAGGAAATTTTTCAGTGCACCACCAGCAAGGTACTCAACAACAACGCAGCAAATATTACTCGGCATGCCAAGATGCCCATGTTCTGTCTGTACATTTAGATCTCTTGCACCCATTATAGCCCCAATAAACTGTCAGTTCAAGTTCAACATATTGTTAGGACAGCCAGTTGACAAGTATAATAAATCTACAATCGCAAAGTGAATATATAAAATAATAGTAACTCTATAATCCACAATGACTACATTATCAAAGTTGTCATATGCTACACCAAAATAGGAGCACATCAACCCGTATTACCAAAATCAAAATTTCCACTGGTCTTGAGAAAGTCAATAAATATTCGGACTATACAGAGGTTCTAATGTTCTTGTCAGGATCACATAACCTTAATAACAATTCATTTATCCAGAAGAGAAAAGCATGTAAACTTTGATAATGTATGCCATGCCTTGAATTAAATTATGGGAACTTCTTTTACGGGAATTATATGACAACTAAGAGCATAAAACAGCTAGCAATAGTCAACTACTTGTCATTACGATGACACATATCTAGCTAGCCATGGGAACATAAGTCCATCGCCGGAAAAAGGGAACATAAGCGACGCCAAAGGGATAACTGGCCACATAATTCAGCATATTGCTGTAGTATGTGGATCGTGCATGTTAAAACAAGGTTGCCCATGTGGTTATGCTGGATCATATTGAAGAACACTTTCAGCATGTGACCTTGCAGTCATTGTTTTATGAAACAAACATGGATGCAAATTGATTTGATGTGAACTTTATCAGCAAAATTTACCTATGAAATTTGAAAGGGCGGGAAGAGGACTTCTTCAGCCAAAGCCTACCTTCGTAACATTTGGATGATCAAGCTTATGCCACACAGCGACCTCTTGTGCAAATGCTGATCTTAATGCGGTAATTTCTTGTTCTGATCTATGACCATCCTCTCCCCAGTCAAGCAACTTCACTGGAACACAGAGTTAAATAGTTATTTTCAAAATGAAAGTTGCAGTAGTAAGTTTAGTTTTGCACATATTGAGACATGGCAGGCAATGTGTACTGCTATACTAGCGAAATTCAAATCTCAAATAGTAGATTAGCAGTTGCTAAGGACCAAAGGTGACGCATTATTCATGAACAAAATGCGTTCAGTGCATTGAGAAGAGTATTGGCTGTCATGTTGAACAGAAACTCTTTACAGAAAAAAAAAACCTTTAAAGAGTGTATATCAATACTAGCTACAGCTTCATGTGTGGTGTGGAAAACCAGATCAAAGAGATTCCACTTTAAGTGCTTAACATGCAAATGAAAGACAATGGCAGATTCAAATGTCTGAGCCAGCCATGGAATGTGATAACTGACAAATTATTCACTGGTTTCAGCAAAAATAAACTTAAAATGCAGTAGAAAAACGGCAAAACGAGCAAGTCAATAACTTCAATGAGTTAGTAAATGCATTTTATGAAGCTAAATGAGGATTTTATTGTTTTTGCAACAGACCGAATTGAATTTCTGGTGGCACGATGCAGTAGGTGATAAAGTTGTGGACAGGCAAAGCATGTTGCATTCGCTTCGTCCCGTGTCATGTGATTATGCCTGGTGAGAGAGTGCAAAACCAGACGTTCTGGCTCAGATGCTTCTCAATTCCTGGTCCCTGGAAAGTACCAGGTCCGTTGCAAGTTGCAACCTTTTTGCCTAAAGGACCAGCTGTTCTGATTTGTTATCTCCAACTTCCAGGGGCTCATCATAAGGCTAACACATGAATCATGCCTACTAAAACTTTAAGTTGGTTGGTTCGAATCACATGAGAAAGGTTACACAGAAAAGGCGGACTTAGCAACCCCAAGTCACGGAACACACCGTGGAATCCAGGAAAGCAGAGGCATCAACTTTAGCAATTTGCTGACAAGGAAACGCACTGGTGACATGACCGGCGAAAATAACTCGGAAAAGTAAATGGCATTGCCGTCGATCGATCAACTCATTCTGCATTCTGCATCCTAGGCCAAAAAAATCGAGTACGGAGAAGAAAATAAAGAAGCAATGTTTACCAGGAACTTGCAAAACGAATGATGGATCAGAAACAACAAGTATCTAACGCGGCCAATACTAAGTGGCACTGTAATTTCATCGAGCAGCTTACGGGCACTGAAATTGGCAAGTAGTGTACGCGTAAATGTGAAGTTGAGATGGTACGATACCGGCAACGTCCTGACCGTCATAGACGCCGCGGTGGACGGTGCCGAAGGTGCCGCGGGCAATGACGCCTTTGATGACGAGTTTGGCGGGGTCAACCTCCCAGTCCTCGCGGCGCCGGCGCTGCTGCGGCGCTGGCTGCGGCTCCCCCAGCCTCGCGGACCCGCCTCGGCGGCTCCCTGGCTGCGCCGGGGCTGGCGCGTCCCGCTCCTGGCGGCTGAGGTGGCGCTCCAGTTGCTCGTCGAGGCTCTTGAGGTCGATCTGGTCCGCCCGCACGAACCCCGCGTCCCCGCTCCCGCCGCCGCCTGCGCCTGGAAGCCTCATGCTTGGAGCACGCCCGAGGAGTCGGGCACGCGGCGAGGTTGCGGCGATCGTATGGGTGGGCGTGGAAGGCGTCTGGTGGTACGGATGCCGCGGCGAGGAGCAGTCTGTGGACTATGGTGGCTGTGCTATAGACTAGGTGATGGCGAGGCAGAGGTGGCTCGTATTCCTGCGCGAGGCTCCATGTGAGCGCATGGAAGTAGGCAGGCACGGGGGAAGTGACCAGCAGCGAGTGAGGAGGGGAGGACTCGTGTCGTGAAACCCACCGGAAGTCCTTAGGGCATGTACTTTTTTTTTTAGTTTTTCACGAATACGCGCGGAGCGTATCATTCCATTGATAAAAGGGGAAAACAAATGGTGGCGGATCTCACTAGACGTACATTGAGAGGCGCTTATGAGGTCGCAGTGAGCAGGGAAGGGGGTTGCTCAGCCCACATACAACAAGGTTAGGTTACACAATGATCGAACTAAGCCCTCGAGCACCGGCATTGGCCCAAGTGCGAGCTTCCTCCTTAATGCTACGGGTGAGGAGGGTGGTGGAGGGGGTTGCACCGTCGAAGATGCACGCGTTGCGATGTCTCCAGATGTTCCATGTGGTTAGCGCGACGAGGGAGGCAAGGCCTTTGCGCTGGCCAGTCGAGGAGTCATGGAGGGCCATAGCCCACCATTCATAGAAGTCCATGGTGCCGTCCGGAGGAGGCGTAGTGAGGCGGCAGCAGGAGAGGATATCATACCACACCGTGCGGGCCACGACGCACCCCATGAGAAGGTGATGTATCGTCTCCACGTCTTGGTCAAAGAGCGCGCAGGCGGCGTTGTGGGGTAGACCATGGCGGGCCAGGCGAGCAGAGGTCCAGCAACAATCGATGCCGGCAAGCCAGAGGAAGATCTTGATTCCCTCCGGCGCCCAGGACTTCCAGGTGAGGCTCCAAGTCGGGGAAGCAATTGAACCATGGAAGAGCGCGAAGTAGCAAGACATGGCGGTGTAGGTGCCGCTCTCGGTCCATCTCCAACGGATGGAATCTGGTGAGTTTTGCAACGAGATGGCAGAGAGGCGCCTCCAGATATCCACGTATTGGACGGTAGATTCCACTCCCAGGGCCCCTTGGATGTCGCCAATCCAGGCCCTGTCAGGGATTGCCTCAGGAACCAGCCGGCGGGAGCGACGTCTCTTAGGAACAAGGGCGACCAGGGCGGGGGCAATCTCGGCTATGGAGGAGCCGTCGAGCCAGGGGTCGATCCAAAAACGACACTTGTTGCCATCACCTAGTGTCCAGGAAGTCGAGGCGCGAAAGATCTGTCTCACATCAGAAGCTGCGGGGCAGGTGAAGGTGGCTCCAAGGTCTCGTCGGGTCGGTGTCCTGTAGCCATAGCCAGCGCGCACGCAGCGCAATGCCAGCGCGCTAAAAATCGCGGATGCCGAGGCCCCCAAGCTGCCGCGGCCGGCACACCTTTTGCCAGTTGACGGGGCAGCTGCCCGACCTAGCGTCCTTCCTGTCGTGCCAGAAGAAATCCCGAATGATGCGGTTCGCCAACTTCAAGATGGTGGGACAAAGCGCCATGGCAAGCATGATGTGAACGGGCATCGCCTTGAGGACGTGCCGAACAAGTGCCAGTCTCTCGCCACGGGAGAGAAGCGAGGCCCGCCAGGAGGAAAGCTTCCTAGCGAGGTTGTCGATCAAGGGCATGAGGGCCGAAGAGTGGATCTTGCGGATTGAGAGCGGCAGTCCGAGGTATTTGACCGGGAAGGAGGACACTTGGCATGCAAGAGTAGCGCCCATCATAGACATAGCCTCATCAGAGCACTGAATGGGGGTGACCGAGCATTTGGCGAAGTTGGTGTGAAGGCCGGATGCCGTCCCAAAGGCGTGCAGGATGGCCTTGACGGAGGTCAGCTCGTCCTCGTCCGGGTGGAAGAATAAGACAACATCATCCGCGAATAGGGAGATGCTCGAGGCGATCCGCCTGGGGGTAAGCCGACAAAGAACTCCCATGCTGACCGCGTGATGCATGAAGGTGTTTAGCGTGTCGATGACCAAGACGAACAACATGGGGGAGACGGGATCGCCCTGGCGCAACCCCTTCTCATGGAGGACCGGTGGGCCTGGTTTCCCATTGATGAGAACTCGAGTCTTGGCCGTAGAGAGAAGGATGGAGATCCACTCATACCAACGTGGCCCGAATCCGAGGTGCTGCATGGTCTCGAGCAGGAAGACCCAAGGGACGGAGTCGAAAGCTCTAGCAATGTCCAACTTGAGCATAGCTCGCGGGGCGCGAATCTGATGAACGTACCGAGCTGTCTGTTGCACCAGCAGGAAGTTGTCGTGAACCGAGTGTCCAGCCACGAACGCGCTCTGGTTCGTGGAGACAAGCTCACCGATCCTCGGAGCGAGGCGAAGCGAAAGCACCTTAGCAAAAAGCTTGGCCACGAGGTGAATAAGGCTGATCGGCCGGTAGTCAAAGAGCATCAAAGTGTCAGCTTTTTTCGGCAGGAGAACAACTAGGGCCTCGTTGAGTTTCTGGAAGCCACGCCCGTTGCCCGTGAAAAGCTTATAAAAGGCCTCGCAGAAGTCGTCTTTGATGATTGGCCAACATGAGCGAAGGAACTCCGAAGAGAATCCATCCAGGCCCGGCGATTTGCCCGTGGGGAGCTGCTTGACAGCATTCCAAAGCTCGTTCTCGGAAAAAGGTCTCTCAAGTTCGGAGAGGTTGAAGTTACGCCTATCCATGATGCCAAGGTTGAGGGTGAAAGGACGCTCATCGGTAGCACCAAAGATGCCCGAGAAGTGCTCAAAGGCCGCGCGAGCAAGGCCCTCCTCGCTGCGGATGACATCATCACCAACACGCAGCTCGGCGATGAACTTCTTTTGCTGCCTATGCGCGGCATGTATCTTGTGGAAGGCAAAGTTAGTTTCCCCATCCCGGAGCCAGGCGAATCTAGTGCGTTGGCGCTGAATAGAACGCTCCAGGGAAGCTAGACCAAGGTAGGCTCGTTTGAGCTCCCGGCGGAGCCAAGATTACGCCGGGGAGAGGGGGCGAATGTCCTGCGCGGCATCCAGGCGCGCGATGAGCTCGCGAGCAATCATCAGCTGGATCGTAATATGGCCAAGCTTCTTAGCGCCCCAGCTCTGAAGGTGATTGGCAGTAGCTTTGAGACGAGCGTAGATGCGCTGGAACGGGTCCGGATCCAGGGGCACCGAGGCCCATGCCCCAGTCACCATGGCCTGGAAGCCCTCAAGTTTGGGCCAGAATCGCTCGAAGTGGAAGCGCCTGGGGGCCCGTGAACGCGGGATGCAGTCGACCACTAGGGGGCAGTGGTCGGAAGTGGTGGAGGCCAAGCAACGAAGCATGCAAGTGGGGTGCGCCGTCTCCCAGGAGGGGTGCAAAGCACTCTGTCATTACGCACAAGCGTCGGGGAATCCTGCTCATTCGACCACGTGTACCGCCGGCCGTGAAGGTACATATCGTGGAGCTCCATGTCCGCCACAAAGCGCCGGAAACGATGCATGATGCGCCGGTTCAGCCAATTATTGTTCTTGTCCTCAGCGCTTAAGATCATATTGAAGTCTCCCCCGAGCAACCAAGGGTCGGCGATAGTGTCACGGAGATCGTGTAGCTCGTTGAGGAAGCTAATCTTATCGGAGTCCCCTTGCGGACCATACACTCCTGTAAGCCACTAGTGCTGATCTCCGGAGGGCAAGGTCACAAGGAGCGTGATGTGGTGATCGCCGATGGAAGGGTTGGAAAGAGTCGCCAGGGTACGTTGCCAAGTAATGAGAATTCCGCCACGGGTGTCGTCCGCGGGAAGAAAGAAGAAGTCCTAGAAGCGGGGGCCTAAAGTTTCAATCACAAGATCCAATGAGACCAACGAAAGCTTTGTTTCCTCGAGACTGACGATACAAGGAGGGGAAGCGGAGAGCGCGCTTCGGACGGCCGTACGCTTCGCGCGGCTATTCAAGCCACCGACGTTCCAAAATACAATTTTCGTACTATCCATAGAGAGGGGGGGGGGCTGGGAGGTGATGAGGACGTAACAATCAAATCTCGACGAGGCGTGGCTCGGCCTCCGGCCTGGTCGACGGCATAATGCTCTCAAGCAGTTGGCGGGGCACCGACCAGCCATAAAAGTCTGCAAACGCCTGGACAACGTCTGCAGCCAGAGGCTTGGTGAAGAGCTTGGCATACTGCTCAAGAGCCTTGGCAGAGGCGGGCTCATCGTCCTTGAGGATCCCGAGTCAGCGGAGGAGGACGTTCTTAGCTTTTGTCTTCGAGTCAAGGCCCCGGTCCGCCTTGGCAATCCGGTCGCTCCGGCGTGGAGTGAAGTCAATCGGGATGGCACGTCGTCGTCGGGGACCAGGGGATGGGAGCAGCGCTGCGGTAAGGACTTGGACGGCCTCGATGAACTGTTGGAGGGGAGGTGCTGGTGCCTAGTCTTGGACCGTGGCGACAACAGTTGGCTCATGCATGGCCTGGCTAGCAGGTGCGGCATGCGAGGAGACTCGCCCAGCATTGCATGGGGGCGGGCTTTCCCCATGCATGGAATGTGAGGAAGCGAGAGGAGCACTAGTTTCATGAAAAAACTTCCTCCAAAGACACTAGTTTCCCCTCTTCCTCCTTGGTCGCTTGCCAGCGTCTCCTCTTTGTGAATCCCTGTCCAGCGCAAAACATGATGCAAAATGAACGTATCAAAATAAGATGAGAATGTATTTTGAGACTCGTGCACACGAGTACCCCATGCCCACGGACTCTCTAGTGCGCACGGGACCCCGTGCACATGAGCACTTTAGCCCGTGCACACGGGGTGTGTGGTTCCTGGCCCCTAAAAGGTGGGGCGCGGTGGAGTTAGGGTTCATTCCCACTCAATTGCTCCCCCTCACCCCTGGACCCCTCAAGAGTCGCCGTCATCGCCTCTAGCCTCTTCGGTGCCTCCTCGCGCCATGAAGCCTTACCCCTCCGTGGATATCCTCGAAGATGGGATCCTCCTCCGGTACTGACCCCATCTTCTCCACCCTCCTTTGTTTTCCTCCATGGATGGGTTCTTTGAGTTCTAGACTTTCCTAGTTTACTAGATCGGGTCTCGCCATTCTATCTTGATTAAGAGTAAAACTGCGTAGAACATTTGCAGGGATCCTCTAGCCACACCCACTCCCAGATTTTGATCTGGAAGTGGTTGCCGCTGGACGACCCCCTACCCACGGGGCCTGTACCATGCGCACGAGGTCCCCCTATGCATGGGACCCCGTCCATGTGGCTCTGGACCCCGCCCGCATGGGGTACGCAGAGAGGTTCTGCCTAGTTTTCTTCTTGATTCACTCCTTGCCACTTCATCTAGCACTTGCACTCATCCTCTTGCATTTGTTGTTTTGGTTGGATGTTTTTTCTCAGACTCCGTTGACAAGAGGTCTGCCGCTCGTCGCAAGTGCTCTAAAGCAGGAGATGTTCAGTTCACCGCTGCTCGCCATCAGCCATCAGATGGTCTTGGTTAGGATTCTCAGTATGTTGGTCGTGTTCGCCGTGCTGCCACTAAATAACCTGTGATAGAGGCTTCTGAGGACACTTATGAGGAGTATGACTCCATTGAGGATGCTCAATATGATCAAAATGCAGAGGCTAAGGCTGAGTTTGTTGATGACAATGAGGAGGAAGAGGGGGAGTCAAGCCCCAGTAATCAACCTATTTATGGTGGACGTGATCTCCGGAACGTTCCGCTTGCCAGTTGGACAAAGCCAGAGATATGGTCTAGCAGGCAGGCTCATCCGTATGTGGCTTCTACCGGTAAAGGTGTGGACCCGAGGTTCAAGAATGAATTCCAACACAAGATATATTATCGGCTTCTCATGGCAAAAGGAAAGAAGTTTGCCCCACACAAGCAAGTGAATGTGGAGTGCCTTCGTGACAATGATCATCTTTATCCAGGAGCCTATGCTGCTATTGGCAGATTGGGTCTCATTCCATTTGTTACCTTCAACCATCCATATAATTACGCACTTTTGGGCGGGTCTAATGGCCATGAAGAAATATTTCTTCTCTTATGGATCCTTCTCGATTAAGGATGGCTCGAAAATTAGATTCTGGGAGGACAAGTGGCTAGGAAATGCCACACTCCGGGGACAATATCCGGCTCTATACAACATTGTGCGTCACAAGGGTGATGCTATCGCCACGGTAATGCAATCGTTTCCGCCAAATGTGGCATTCAGAAGAGATTTAATTGGACCCAGACTCCAATCATGGTACATCCTGCTCCAGCAGTTGTCCACTGTGCAATTGTCACATGGGTCTAATATATTTCGATGGACCCTACATGGGAATGGACAATTCTCAGTGGAGTCTATGTATAGAGTGTTAATCCAGTCTGATGTGCCAGTTAATAATAACAAGAATATCTGGAAGATGAAGATACCTCTTAAGAATAAAATCTTTGCATGTTATCTTCGTCGTGGAGTCATTCTTACTAAAGATAACCTTATTAAGATAAATTGGCATGGAAGTCCGCAATGTGTATTTTGTCACCATGATAAGACAATAAAACATTTGTTCTTCGAATGCAAATTGGCTCGTTCAATATGGTCAGTCATCCAGATAGCTTCTGGCTTGTATCCTCCTTGTAGTGTTGCTAATGTATTTGGCAACTGGTTACATGGGATTGATCACAGGTTTAGAACTCTTCTCACGGTGGGAGCGCTTGCCGTTATTTGGTCGCTTTGGCTATGTAGAAATGATAAGATTTTTAATGATAAAAGTACTTCTCTGATGCAGGTTATCTACAGATGTATCAGGACTCTTCGTTTATGGTCCTCTCTGTAACGCGTGGAGAATTAAGACCTGTTTACGGAGGTGTGTACATGATTGGAGGATACAACAAGGGATACTTTCACCCAAAATGGGTGGTGTCGGTGCAACAAACCCTGGGTCTGTTGCCCAACTGTGCACAGGCAAGATCAAGATTGAAGCACCAGCTCAAGCCAGAGATTGAAGAACCAAGAGATTTGAAGAGCCAACATGCAGCTCAGAGGAGCCAAGATCAAGCCAGAAGAATGGGATATCTACATGGAAAGGGCCTCCCTTGCCGGGCAGGCGAACCCGGCAAGGGACAAGGCCACCATCAGAACCAAGCGACCAAGACTCCCCGGCAGAGCCTGCCGGGGCTCGTGGGGGCTGAACCACCCTGCCAACCACTCAGGCACGACCCACGTCGTCAATCAGTGCGGTGTCAAGCCGCAAAGTGATTAAGTGGCATCCATTCGCCACATGGAAGCCATCTCCTACAAAAGAAACTCATAGATGACACTCGTCCTGCGATGTGTCACGAGAACAGATGCGTAGCTGGCGAGATAGCCCGGCAGGCCTTGCCGAGCAACCAGTGATGTGACACTAAGTGGTGCATTTAGACAGGCGGTGGATCGATGATACGTCTCCGTCGTATCTACTTTTCCAAACACTTTTGCCCTTGTTTTGTACTCTAACTTGTATGATTTGAATGTAACTAACCCGGACTGACGCTGTTTTCAGCAGAATTGCCATGATGTTGTTTTATGTGCAGAAAACAAATATTCTCGGAAAGTCCTGAAACTCCACGGAACACCTTAGAAAAAACAATAAAAAATCCTCGCCAAAGATGAAGACCAGGGGGCCCACACCCTGTCCACGAGGGTGGGGTGCGCCCCCCCCCCTCTAGGGTGCGCCCCCTACCTCATGGGCCCCCTGGATGCCCTCCGACGCCAACTCCAACTCTATATATTGGCTTTCGGGGAGAAAAAAAATTAGAGAGAAGAAATCATCGCGTTTTACGATACGGAGCCGCCGCCAAGCCCTAAAACCTCTCGGGAGGGCTGATCTGGAGTCCGTTCGGGGCTTCGGAGAGGGGGATTCGTCGCCGTCGTCATCATCAACCATCCTCCATCACCAATTTCATGATGCTCACCGCCGTGCGTGAGTAATTCCATCGTAGGCTTGCTGGACGGTGATGGGTTGGATGAGATTTATCATGTAATCGAGTTAGTTTTGTTAGGGTTTGATCCCTAGTATCCACTATGTTCTGAGATTGATGTTGCTATGACTTTGCTATGCTTAATGCTTGTCACTAGGGCCCGAGTGCCATGATTTTAGATCTGAACCTATTATGTTTTCATGAATATATGTGTGTTCTTGATCCTATCTTGCAAGTCTATAGTCACCTACTATGTGTTATGATCCGGCAACCCCGAAGTGACAATAATCGGGACCACTCCCGGTGATGACCATAGTTTGAGGAGTTCATGTATTCACTATGTGATAATGCTTTGTTCCGGTTCTCTATTAAAAGGAGGCCTTAATATCCCTTAGTTTCCAATAGGACCCCACTGCCACAGGAGGGTAGGACAAAAGATGTCATGCAAGTTCTTTTCCATAAGCATGTATGACTATATTTGGAATACATGCCTACATTACATGGATGAATTGGAGCTAGTTCTGTGTCACCCTATGTTATGACTGATACATGATGAACCACATCCGGCATAATTATCCATCACTAATCCGGTGCCTACGAGTTTTCCATATACTGGTTCTCGCTTATTTACTTTCCCGCTGCTACTATTACAATCACTACAAAATACCAAAAACATTACTTTTGCTGTCTTTACTTTTGTTACCGCTACCACCACTATCATATTACTTTGCTACTAAACACTTTGCTGCAGATACTAAGTTTCCAGGTGTGGTTGAATTGACAACTCAGCTGCTAATACTTGAGAATATTCTTTGGCTCCCCTTGTGTCGAATCAACAAATTTGGGTTGAATACTTTACCCTCGAAAGCTGTCGCGATCCCCTATACTTGTGGGTTATCAATGAAGGAGCTACCGGTAGTTCTCTGGTCCCTCAGAACGACACCAAACCGAGCTACCGGGCAGACTCCCTTCTCCCTGGTCTACGGGGCAGAAGCAGTTATCCTCACGGAACTCATTTACGGGTTCCCTCGAGTACTTGCCTATGATGAAGTAGCGCAAGATCAGCACCGGCGTGACGACGCTGTGGTACTCGAGGAGAACCGTCTCCGGGCCGCTACACGTGTTGCACGCTACCAGCAAGCCCTGCGTCACTATCACAGCCGCATGGTTCATGCACGGTGTTTTGAGGAAGGTGACCTTGTCCTTAGGCGTGTTCAGTCTACCAAGGGTACACACAAGTTATCACCGAAGTGGGAAGTCCCTTACCGGGTAGTACGAGTCACCAGAATATGCCTATTATTCCTGAGGGTTATCTTTTTGATATAGAATCTTCTGCCGCTATTTTAGCTTGCAAAGATAGATATGAGCTAAAAAGGTTATTAGCTAAGTGGAACAAAGAATCACTTGGAGATAAAATGAAACCTGACCCTGCTTTTCCTACCTCACCTATATGTGTTCCTGATAAGGATTATGAATTCTCTATTGATCCAGATATAATTACTTTGGTTGAATTTGATCCTTTTTATGGCTATGAATCTGAAACTGTTGTGGCACATCTTACTAAGTTAAATGATATAGCTGCCCTGTTCACTAATGATGAGAGATCACGTTACTTTTATATACTTCAAATATTTCCGTTCTCATTAAAGGGTGATGCTAAGATATGGTTTAATTCTCTTGATCCTGGTTGTGTGTGTAGTCCCCAGGATGTGATTTATTACTTCTCTGCTAAATATTTCCCTGCTCATAAGAAACAAGCTGCTTTAAGGGAAATATACAACTTTGTGCAAATTAAAGAAGAGAGTCTCCCACAAGCTTGGGGGAGGCTTCTCAAGTTACTTAATGCTTTGCCTGATCATCCTCTTAAGAAACCTGAAATACTTGATATCTTTTATAATGGACTAACCGATGCTTCCAGAGATTACCTGGATAGTTGTGCTGGTTCTCTTTTCAGGGAAAGAACACCGGATGAAGCTGAAATTCTATTGAATAATATGTTGACAAATGAAAATAATTGGGCACCTCCTAAGCCAGCTCCTGATCCAATTAATGATCCTATTCCTAAACCAACTCCGAAGACTCAGTCCCGAAGATATGCAAGAGGCAAAGAAATCTATGAAAGAAAAAGGTATTAAAGCTGAAGATGTTAAGAATTTACCTCCTATTGAAGAAATACACGATCTTAATTTACCGCCTGTTGAAGAAACATATGATCTCAATCACTTATTTACTAAAGAACCTCCTGATCCCGATATCCCGACACAGGTAGTAAAGGTAAATTCTCTCTATAGATTCGATGAAGGTGATATCCCTCACTATAAGTCTGCTAGGCAATGCTTTGATGAGTTTGATTTATTGTCAAACAAGAAAATTTCAATGCCTATTTTGGTAGATAATTGAAATATGATTCCGATATGATTAAATACTTGGGTGATTATATGGCTAATATTAGAGGTGAACTTAAACTTGTCAGCAAACATGCTTCTATGGTTACCACTCAAGTAGAACAAGTACTTAAACTCAAAAAGAATTGCTCCATGAAATGAATAGTAAGAAAAATGATTATGCTGTTAGAGTGGCTACTAGAACTGGTAGAATGACTCAGGAACCTTGTATCCTGAAGGCCACCCTAAGAGAATCGAGCAAGATTCTCAGAGAAATAATATTGATGTTCCTAGTTCTTCTAAGAAGAAGAAAAAGAAAAATGATAGAACCGTGCAAACTTCTAGTGAACCTATTTCTGAACCACCTGATAATCCGAATGACATCTCTATGTCTGATGTTGAAACACAATCTGGTATTGAACATGAACCTAATGAAAATGTTAATGATGATGTTCATGATGATGCTCAACCTAGTAATGATAATGATGTAGAAATTGAACCTGCTGTTGATCTTGATAACCCATAATCAAAGAATCAACGTTATGATAAAAGAGACTTTGTTGCTAGGAAACATGGTAAAGAAGAGAACCTTGGGTTCAGAAACCCATGCCCTTTCCTCCCAAACCATCCAAGAAAAAGGATGATGAGGATTTTGAGCACTTTGCTGAAATGATTAAACCTATCTTTTTGCGTATGCGATTGACTGATGTGCTCAAAACAAATCCTTGTGCTAAATATATGAAAGATATCATTACTAATAAAAGAAAGATACCGGAAACTGAGATTTCCACCATGCTTGCTAATTATACTTTTAAGGGTGGAATACCAAAGAAACTTGGAGATCCCGGAGTACCTACTATACCTTGTTCCATTAAAAGAAATTATATTAAAACTGCTTTATGTGATCTTGGAGCCGGTGTTAGTGTTATGCCTCTCTCTTTATATCGTAGACTTGACTTGAATAAGTTGACACCTACTGAAATATCTTTGCAAATGGCTGATAAATCAACTGCTATACCTGTTGGTATTTGCGAGGATGTGCCTGTTGTGGTTGCAAACATTACTATTTTAACAGACTTTGTTATTCTTGATATTCCCGAGGACGATAGTATGTCTATTATTCTTGGAAGACCTTTTCTTAATATTGCAGGGGCTGTTATTGATTGCAACAAAGGCAATGTCGCTTTTCATGTTAATGGAAATGAGCATACGGTACACTTTCCGAGGAAACAACCTCAAGTCCATAGTATCAACTCTATTGGAAAAATTCCATCGATTATATTTGGAGGTTTTGAATTTCCTCTTCCTAGTGTCAAAAAGAAATATGATATACTTATTATAGGGGATGTGCATATCCCCGTTGAGGTAACTTAGTGTTATTCGAAATTTCTCTGGTTTCATGATTATCGGAATGGGTTTGTTAACAAGACTTGATCAACCTTGTTAGTGGATTCTTTTTGATGAGCATGAGATTGATGAAACTAGAAGCACAACCTTCTGTACCCTCTTTATATTTTCTGTTCTTTAGTTGAAATAAAGTAAAAATAGTATTTTTCTGTCTGTTTCCTGTCTTATCCGTGCAATATAAAAATATCCTGAAAATAAAAGTCCTCAGAATGACATGCCAATTTAATATGATTTTTTCGGGAATATTTGAGGATTTACTGTGCAAAAATTACCACGGGAGGAGCTGCCACGTGGCCATGAGGGTGGAGGGCGCGCCCCTACCTCATGGGCCCATGGTGGCCCTCCTCCACTTATCCCAGCACCCATCTTCTTCCTCTTCCTCACACAAACCCGAAAAACCAACTCAAGCACGAGTTCCAACCACTTTTGCTGTGATTTTCGATCTCCTTGCTCAAAGCACCTCTCGCAAAACTGCTTGGGGAGATTGTTCCTTGGTATGTGACTCCTCCATTGTTCCAATTAGTTTTTGTTCTAGTGCTCTATTCTTTGCAAATTTGTGCTGCATAGGTGACCATGTTCTTGAGCTTGCATGTCAAATTTATATGGTTCCAAGTAGTTCTAATGCTTGATATAGGCTCTAGGCACTTGTAGGAGTAGTTGCTATCAGTTTTACTGAAGTTGGTTCACTTTTGTTTGAAGTTACTAAAAATTTCAGATTATTTCAGAAATAATGAAGAGACTTTTGAGGGGCTCATCGAGCCGAAGCTCAAAGGATAAACAAAATGAAGAAGCTCAGAGGCCCAAATATAATTTGCCTCGTACCGCGGAGATACGACCGTGTGAATGGCCTTCTGACAATTTCTTGAGAGAGGCCGGGATTTATGAGAATTTCTATTCATTGATTGAGAATGCTGGCCTCACCGACTTCGTCCGCGGCCAACGTCCATAGTATCTCTTACTCACAAATACTTTTGTGCAAAACTTCTACTTTTACCCTAGAGAATCACCTCCTTTAGTAGAGTTTCATTTATATGACGTTGTGAAGAAAATGCCATTGTCTGAATTTTGTGCAGTATGCAACATACCCCCTGAGGGTATTTTAGAGGAACCACCCCGTCATGAGGTGGAACCATTTGTTAAACTTATCTCTGTGGGAGAAACCAGGAAGGTTTCTGATGCAAGAATTACTAGCATACATTTTCCTGTATTACGCTATTTTGCCTTATTTGCTAGTCGTTGCTTGATTGGTCGCGGGAACTGTGGGAATCTTAGTGTTCCCGATATTATTATTCTGTTCCATGGTTTATACCGCGACAAAACTTTTAGTATGCGCGGAATTATTGCTAGACGGTTAAGCCTGAATCGTACTAAGGGCCCCATCTTTGGAGGCATTTATGCTTCACGCCTCGCTGCACATTTTAACATAGCTATTAGGCATTATGAGAAAGAAGAAAAATTGCTGCCTAGTGCCTACTTAGATTACAAGAGCATGGTAGCCCATGATTATCTTGTTAAGAACAAGAATGGAGAGCTCAAATATAAGTTATACTTTGATAAACATCATCCTGAAACTATTACGTTGCCTGCTCCTTCTTTGTTTGATTTTGCAGGTCCCTATCTCGTTACATGGGCTGCTGTCCAAGCCTACAAAAATCCTGCACCAGCCCCGGAACCGGAACCACAAGATGAGCCTCCACGACAATCTGTTTATTCTTGGGATCCAGAGATGACTGTCAGCCAATGGCAGTCAGAGTCTTCTTCATCACAGTATGATCCCAACTATTCTTCGTCGCAGTACGACCCCAGCTACACTTACGGGTATCCGCCAGGTTATCCCTGGCAATAGACCAACTTAGGCCAAAAGCCTAAGCTTGGGGGAGTACGTATTTCTCACCGACATTACATTTATGTTCACACACACTCATTGCTAGATGTCGGTGCTCATACTCTTTCACTGTAATATCCATGCTAGTTTATTTCCTTTTTTTTTCTTGCTTTCTTCTTGTGTGTTTGTTAAACCTTAAGAAAAAAAATTAGTAGTAGTTACTTTTCTGTTGTAATAGTAGTAAGTAAAAAGAAAACCCAAAAATATTTCCCGTTCTTATTTTGCTTGTTGGGAGCTTTCCCGTGTAAATAGTTTTCTTTTCTTTTCTTTTCTTTGGGGGTCAGTAGGAGAAGACCATGATTAAATTGTTGAAGTGGCTCTTATATGCTTTATTGTTGATTTAACCAAGAGCCCGTATTGCCTTGTCTTCTCCTGTTTATTGAATGCTCGCAGATTCCAGCTTAGTCCAATGCACATGCACTCTTATTATTATTCACACCGTTCGGTCGTGCAAATGAAAGGCAGTTATGATGATATATGATGGACTGACTGAGATGGGAAAAGCTGGTATGAACTCGACCTCTTTTGTTTTTGTAAATATGATGAGTCCGTCATTCTTGATTCAGCTTATTATGAATAAACATGTTTGCAATGACAATTAGAGATCATAGTTGCTTGTGCCATGATTGATTAGCTATGAGTTATAATGATTTACCTTGCGTGCCAATATGCTATTGAGATGATTATGATGTGGTATGATGGGGTGGTATCCTCCTTTGAATGATTCAAGTGACTTGACTTGGCACATGTTCACGCATGTAGTTGAAACAAATCAACATAGCCTTCACGATATTTATCTTCATGGTAGATTATATCCTACTCATGCTTGCATCCGATGTTTATTAATTTTAATGCATGTACATGGCTGTTGTCGTTCTCTAGTTGGTCGCTTCCCAGTCTTTGGTAGCCTTCACTTGTACTAAGCGGGAATACTGCTTGTGCATCCAATCCCTTAAACCCCAAAGTTATTCTAGATGAGTCCACTATACCTTCCTATATGCGGTATCTACCTGCCGTTCCAAGTAAATTTGTATGTGCCAAACTCTAAACCTTCAAATAAACATTCTGTTTTGTATGCTCGAATAGCTCATGTATCAACCAAGGCTGTCCTTATCTTCTGTGTTAGGCGGGTTATTCTCAAGAGGAGTGGACTCCGCTCCTCACTCACGAGAAAATGGCTGGTCACCGGGATGCCCAGTCCCATGCTTTATGCAAACTAAATCAAAATTGATTGCAAAAAAAACCCCTGGGACCTGATGTATGTTGGAGACACTCGTTGTTTCGAGCAAGTCATGGATTGATGCTTGTTGGTGGAGGGGGAGTATAAACTTTACCATTCTGTTTGGGAACCGCCTATAATGTGTTTAACATGGAAGATATCGCCATCTCTTAGTTGCTATGTTGACAATGAAAGTATACCGCTCAAAATATAATTTATCTCTATTTCAAAACCGAGCTCTAGCACCTCTACAAATCCCTGCTTCCCTCTGCGAAGGGCCTATCTATTTACTTTTATGTTGAGTCATCACCCTCTTATTAAAAAGCACTAGCTGGAGAGCACAACTGTCATTTGCATTCATCACTATTAATCTATGTTGGGTGTGACTATGATTGGATCTCTTTTACCATGAATTACAATGGCTAGTCAGTCCTTGATCTTTAAAGGTGCTCTGCATTTATGTTTTGCGGTCTCAGAAAGGGCTAGCGAGATACCATTTTGTTATATCATATTATGATTGTTTTGAGAAAGTGTTGTCATCCGAGATTTATTATTATAGCTTGCTAGTTGATTATGCTATTGATATGAGTAATTGTGAGACTTGACAATTATTGCAAATGTGGTTAGTTATGATATATGCTGAAAACTTGAATGCTGGCTTTACATAATTACAACAACAAGAGCAAACAGAGTTTGTAAAAGTTTTTCTTTTTCTCTTTCAGTTTGTCAACTGAATTGCTTGAGGACAAGCAAGGGTTTGAGCTTGGGGGAGTTGATACGTCTCCGTCGTATCTACTTTTCCAAACACTTTTTCCCTTGTTTTGGACTCTAACTTGTATGATTTGAATGGAACTAACTCGGACTAACGCTGTTTTCAGCAGAATTGCCATGATGTTGTTTTATGTGCAGAAAACAAATATTCTCATAAAGTCCTGAAACTCCACGGAACACCTTAGAAAAAACAATAAAAAATCCTCGCCAAAGATGAAGACCAGGGGCCCACACCCTGTCCACGAGGGTGGGGGGCGCGCCCCCCTCTAGGGCACGCCCCCTACCTCGTGGGCCCCCTCGATGCCCTCCGACGCCAACTCCAACTCTATACATTGGCTTTCGGGGAGAAAAAAATCAGAGAGAAGGAATCATCACGTTTTACGATACGGAGCCGACGCCAAGCCCTAAAACCTCTCGGGAGGGCTGATCTGGAGTCCGTTCAGGGCTCTAGAGAGGGGGATTCGTCGCCGTCGTCATCATCAACCATCCTCCATCACCAATTTCATGATGCTCACCGCCGTGCGTGAGTAATTCCATCGTAGGCTTGCTGGACGGTGATGGGTTGGTGAAAGTGCGTTACATCGACTAGAGGGGGGTGAATAGGCGTTTTTTATGAAATTCTTCACTGAGGAATTTGCTCGTGAGGAAATTCCTTAGCGAAGAAATACTAGCAGCGGAATAAGTACTCGGAAGTAAACATAACAGATTACATGCATGGTCATCATGATGAAATGAAGACAAACGCAGAGTACAGAAAGCGTAGGCACATGATAACTCTAGATGAAGACAAACAGACTGAAGAAATTGAACTGAGGAATTTGTGAAAGTCTTCAGTCAAAGTCTTCAAACACAGATATGAACAAACAGACAACACAGTAATGAGGAAATGAAGGTGTTGAGGAAATGGAACCAGTAAGCTTGGTGAAGACAATGATTTTGTAGACCAGTTCCAAATGTTGTCTCAGTTGTATGTCTGGTTGGAGCGGCTGAGTATTTAAACTCGAGGACACACAGTCCCGGACACCCAGTCCTGAGCACGCAGCTCGGGACACCAAGTCCTCACCGTATTCTCCTTGAACTAAGGACACACAGTCCTCGTCCAATCACTCGTGGTAAGTCTTCAGGTGACTTCCAAACCTTCACAGACTTGGTCACTCGGCAATCCACAATTCCTCTTGGATGCTCTAGACCTTGACGCCTAACCGTCTGGAAGAAGCACAGTCTTCTAAGGTAACAAGCGTCGGATCCACGCAGGATCAATTTCTTCAGTGATGCTCAATCACTTTGGGTTTGTAGGTGTTCTGGGTTTGGGTTTGGATTTTCCTCACTTGATGATTTTCGCTCAAAGTCCTCGGAGGATGGGTTGCTCTCAAATGACAAGTGTCAAGTTCACGCGGAGCAGCCAACCAGCTAGTGGTTGAAGGGGGCGGCTATTTATAGCCTAGGGAGCAGCCCGACATGATAAGACATAAATGCCCTTCAATGATATGACCGTTAGGTGGACAAGATATTTTAGGACAGCTGGCGCGTGGCACAGCAACGGTCGGAAATTTGGAGTACAAATTCCTCAGGGATATCATGTTCCTCACTGTGTAGGCAATTCGCACAGGCGAATTCCTAACTCCTCAGTCAGAGCAAAGTCCTCAGTGACCAGAAGAACTGCGTCTCTGTCACTGAAGAAATTGACTGAACCGTATGAGATTTCCAATGGCTTCACTCGAAGGGATTGGTAGGTGTAGGATTTGAGTTGAGCATCACATGGAAATTTTCTCCTTAGTATTTCCTCCACCCCCTTTAACAGTACGGTGTTTCCTATGACTCAAGAAAGAGAAAAATGAAACTACGAAAACAAAGTCTTCACGCTTCACGTTCCTCGAACGAATACCAAGTCTTCAAGATCACACCAATTTCTTCAGTTTCAAAGTCTTCAGAAAGTCTTCAGAATATCAAAGTCTTCAGTCGAAGAACTTCATTTTTAGGGGTCGACTTTTACTGTAATTTTCAAACTCCTCATAGACTTATAGGCCTGTGTACACTCATAAACACATCAGATGCTTAACCTATAAGTCTTCAATACACCAAAATCACTAAGGGGCACTAGATGCACTTACAATCTCCCCCTTTTTGGTGATTGATGACAATATAGGTTAAGTTTTCAACGGGGATAAATATATGAAGTGTAGAAACTAATATTGAGGAATTTGATTGCAAGATATAGAAGAACTCCCCCTGAAGTTATGCACAGTGAGGAATTTGCTTTTGAAGCAATGCACACTTGAAGAGTTAAATCATGGAGATCTCCCCCTATATCTTGTAATTCATACACGCATTTGATATATGATATGAAGAATTTGAAATGCATGATGAAATATGGTGCCTGATGCAATTCAGTATGCGTACGATAACATTAATGAGGAATAAGCAAGCAGAATAGCGCATCGAAAGTATCAGAGCTCAAGCATGTATCGAAGTATCAGAGCATAGAGCGACAAAAGTATCAGAGCACCGAGCACCATAGGGTTTAAGATTACAACTCGATCCAATAAAAGTTTCGAAAGAACGAGAGTTGTAACTTGAAAAATATGCCCTTATTATAGACCCGCTTGAAGACTAACTCAGATTTCTCCCCCTTTGTCATCAAATGACCAAAAGGATCGAGACTGAGGACTAACGCCCCTGAAGATATTCAAGTTGATGAAGGAGCCCTAGTGTTGTTGGGGTCGGTTGTTGAAGTAGGGCCTGCTGCAGTGTCGTCCAAGTCTTCATTTTCATCAGTGTCGCGTGATGAAGAATATGAACTGGCCACCAGAGAAGGAACCTTGACCTTCTTGAATTTCTTCGGCGGAGGTGCCGACCAGGCAAATTCTTCTTTGAGGCCCATGTTCTCTAAATCTTCAGCACTATATACTTGAGACAGAACAGCCCAGGTGTGGTTGAAGGTTTCATGAAGGTAGTAATGGTTTTTCTTCACTGCATTATATGTGGCAGTCATGTTGTGAAGAATTGAACCAAACTGACGCTTGACCCATTTGTGATTGCGATCAACCTTTTGATGAAGACTGAGGAGTAACTCACGATCAGTCATCACCCTGGGTGCTGTGGCTTGAGGATTTGTCTTGGCAGTATTAGCAGCAGAGTCATGTGTGGCAGAGTCATCATTGGTGGAATAAGAAGTAGCCTTGCGAAATTGACCATCCAATGGACGAATGCCTTCATCTATCACAGCAGTGGCCTTGCCCTTTTCATCAGCTGAGGAAAATGTCCTTTTGAGGACTTCAATAGGAGGCAAGTAGCTGCAGTGGTTGAGAGTTTCAGCCTTGTAGTTGAGTGAAGACCTTGTCCTGATGAATCTCATAATCCAAGGTGCATAAGGCTTCAGCTCAAATGGTGACATAGCAATGTTGGCCAGAGTCCTCATGAAGAAATCATGGAAGTTTATGGGAACGCCATGTATGATATTGAAAAGCATATTCTTCATGATGCCAACAATTTCTTCATCGGAAGAATCGTGTCCTTTGATGGGACATGTTGTCTTCGTCAGAATGCGATAGACAGTCCTAGGCACATACATCAATTCCTTGACGAGGAATTTGGTACGAGGTGATTGCCCTGGCTTCAGAGGCTTCATGAGCACTTGCATATAGTGGTTTGACAGTTCAGGTTCATTATACATGCAACGCGCATCTTCAGTGGGTGGACTAAGAGAAAGGCAGCGAAGCAATTCAGTTGTTGGGGCCTTGTAATGTGTATTTTCAGTCATCCAGTCCAGAACCCATGAATTGACATCTTCAGAGTTGCCAGTGATGTGCAGTGTAGCATAGAACTGAAGAATGAGTTCTTCATTCCAATCGCATATATCAGTGCAGAAATTAAGCAGCCCAGCGTCGTGAAGAACACTGAGGACTGGCGTGAAGCACGGCATAGACTCCATATCCACGTGAGGAACATGTGCATGGTCGAAGACTTTGTCTTTGTTGTAAAGCACTGAGGAATAGAAGTTTGCTTGGCTGGCAGTCCAGAAACGCCTCTTCCTTATGCGAGCAGAGTCATAAGGATTGTAGTCAGTGAAGAATACATGCTCGCCATAGAAGTCTTCAGCCTTGAATTTATGTTTGCGTGAGAATGGATCCTTTGGCCTTGGCAGAGGAGTGTCAGTGAGTTGCATCACGACCTCAGGAATCACAAGCTCAGGTTCTTCAGGCTGAGGAATTTCAGGATTTTCCTCAGGTGCAGTCACCTTATCTGTTGCAGCAGCAGTTTCTTCAGCACTAGTGGCTGGAATTTCTTCATTCACAGAAGCAGTGGGATGAGTTGCATCAGAGCCCAATTTTATGGTTGGTGAAGGAGAGTGAGGGATTTGCTGCAAGGGAGTGAAGAGTGGGGAATTGGGATGCTGACTTTCCCAAAAGTCGTCATTCATTATTGGAGTTGTGCTTCCAATATCCACATCTTCATCATCAATTTCTTCAACACCAGCCTCTTCAGCATCAAACTGAGGCATTGGTGATGAGACTAGTGGGGTTGAAGGGATTGGATCCACTTCAATTTCTTCATCAATCTGCTCTGAGGAAGCAGCAGACTGAGTTTCTTCATCTGATCCACTTGGGATCTCATAATCTTCACCAAAAGGAACAAGGTCCTTTGATGGCTTGAAGGAGATAGGAACGGCATCGATTGGATCTTCAAAAGAACTTGTCATTGGCTTCATCTTCTTGGGAGCTGAAGATTCTGAAGCAGCTGATGCCTTCCTTTTCTTCACAGCAGCTCGTTCTGCAGCCTTGGTTTTCTTCACATCTAAGGCAGAGGGAAGAATTGGAGTTGGAGTTGGTGCAGGAGGAGCTGAGGAATCTGGTTCATTTTCTTCAGGCACAACTGATGCAGTTGCCCTGATCTCTTCATTTTCTTCAGGCGCACCACTAGTGGATGCCCTGGCAATTTCATCAACGGCTGGAGCAGAGCCGTCAGCCTTGGAACTCACATTTTCTTCAGCAGCCTGAACTTCATCAGCGGTGCTGGCATGTTCTTCAGTTTGCTGAGCAGATGCTTCAACTTGAGGAATTTGTTGAGTGGGGGCTGCACCCTTGGTGAAAGCTTCAGTCAGCTTCACAAATCTAACCTTGGCTCCCTTCCAATCAGCATAGTAGGAGTCAAAGTTATCACTGAGGGCTTTGATCTCAGCCTGCATCTTGACAAGTTCCTCAGGCTTCATTTTGAGAACATTTTTCTTCAGCAGCTTCTCTTTGCGGTACTGGGATTTCTTGATCTCTCTGGCCCTATCATATTTCCACTTCTCCTCTTGGATGAAGTGAGTCAGCATGTGACTTTGGCCAGGTGTCAGCTTGAAATCAGGCATAGGAGTGTTGGGATCCTTGTGCCAGAGATCAATATAGTCTAGGATCGCCCTTGGATCCAAAAGCAGGGGCACAGGTGTGCCTTTGGCTTTAGCAGCCCTTTCTTGGCGGTCTCTGATGATTTCAGCGAGTTCTTCTTCATCAGCTTCATCATCATCAGAGGGCATAGTGAAGACCACTTGCTTCTTTGGACTTGAGCGAGTGCTGCGTCCAGCGGTAGCCTTTTTCTTCAGTAACGAGGGTCCAACTGAGGATTTTGGTGCAGCTGAGGAACTAGCTGAGACACCAGAGGCAATAGAGATGCCAGTTGTCCTTTGGCATGAGGCCAGATGCACAGGAGCTGAGGACTTTGTGGGAGCAGGAGTAGCATGAGGAATTTGCTTTGAAGATTTTGAAGATTCTGACCGTGAGGGCGCAACTAAGGAACTTGGCCGTGAGGGCACAGCTGAGGAACTTGGCCGTGAGGGCATTGAAGGTGAAGCACTTGGCTTACGAGCTGGCTTCTTCATCATTGATTTCCTCGGCTTGGCAGAAGCCTCAGTGGCAGCAGCAGCAGCAGATTCTTCATTGAATTTCCCCACTGCTTCTTTTGCTTGCTTTTGCAGTTTACGCTGGCGCTTGGCCCATTCTTGAGGAAATTCCTCACCTCTTCTGATGCTAGAGGGATCAGCCACTTGGCCAGGTGCCAATGGAGGGCGTTGACATGGAGGGTTTACGGCGAATTTCTTCATGTACTTAGGAGTAACATATCCGTACTCCCTCCATTCTCTTGCCCATCTCCTTTCAATCCTCTGTATGCGCACCTTGCGCTGATTTCTATCTTCTTCAGGAGGTGTGCAGTACCCAGCATAAATGTCCTCAGGGATTTCAAATGCAGTCATGACCTCTGGTCTCTTTCCTCCTTTCTGCGGCCTTTTACCTTCAGCCATTTTCTTCAGATGAGGAATTTGAACAATGGAATTCTCTGAAGAAGTATGCAACTTTTCTTCGAGGAACGCTGCAAATGAGTTAAGTTGATGAGAACCTAAGGATTCAGCAGCGGACATGTGTACCTGTGAACAGAGTATAGTTGCGAGGAATTTGAAGAGGTCATATGCGTTCTCAGAGGTTTTTTTATAAAGAACAAGTTTTGAGGAATTTGACCAGATTCGTCTTGAGGAATTTCACTAAGCTCCATTTAAACTTAGGGAAATGAATCAAGAACAGAGAATAAGTGAGGTGTTTTGTGTGTGAGGATTTGAAGAATAACAACACCTTTGAAGATTTTGTAGAAAAACTTTGAATCAAAGAGGGCAGTAAAAATAGCTTTTAATTACCTTGAATGAAGAAGACGACGAACTGTGAGTTGGAACAGAGAAGTTCGTCAATGCAGATCTTCCACGCCCTAACTTGGCGGAGGAAGATGTCTACGGCGGCGGCGGAGGTGAAGATTTCCGCTGTCGGCGCGAGTACGTCGGCGATGAGGTCGAGGCAGTGAAGCTTTTCCTCACCGACGACGATGGAGTAGCGACGACGCTAGGGTTTGGAGAGCTCGAGCGAGGTAAAGGAAGTGAGGATGGCAACGGAGGGGTATTTATAGCCGCAGTAAAAACTGCTCGTCCGAAGATTTAGGACTAACATGCCCCTGGCCGTTCTCCTTCACTTGACATGTGTCACCCACGTACTGTGTAGTGGAGATCGTATAAGATCGTGGGTGAGTAAAATAATCCATCATGGGAAGTGGAACGGATTGCGCGGCAAAACCGAAGGTTTGGATAAGATTAGTTTTAACGTTCCGTTCGCAATTTCTTCAGCTGACAAGGACACAGTGAAGAATTTGAACGAGTTTCAAATAGAACGCACATGAAGAATTTGTGAATAGACTGGATTGAGTATAGCATAGAGGGGAAGGGTCCGATCACATTCACTTAGCAAAAAAATTCCAACTTGAAGAAATAGCTATAAGTGAATGCTGTAGAGGACATAAACTCATATATATATATATATATATATATATATATATATATATATATATATATATATATATATATATATATATATATATATATATATATATATATATCGAATGAAGAAAAACGACGGCACAAGTGAAGACTTTGTAAAGTTTGAAGAATTTGAAAAACTGAAGAATTTCAAAAGTTGAGGAAAAACTCAAATTGAAGATTTTCAACTTTTGTGGTGGCGTGACCCACCGTGTAAGAATGATGATTTCAGACACCGCGTACAATTGTCGTAGGGTTCTGAGAATCAAATTCTTCATTAATTTCTTCACACTTAGAGTGTTATTCTTCATTGATTGAAGAAAAACGTTTCTTCATGTGTTGCACATCTAAGTCATCAATTATGCATAAGTGTTAGGATGAGTGCATTTTCAAAGTACATTCAAAGATTCTAAGATATTTAGCTCACACCGCAACTTGCTAAATCTCTTCTCATCCAAGGTCTTATGAAGATACCGGCTAGCTGTTCTTCAGTCTTCACATGCTCAATAGAAATGTCGCCCTTCAACACATGATCACGAAGAAAATGATGACGAATCTGAATGTGCTTTGTCTTCGAGTGCTGAACTGGGTTGTGAGCAATCTTGATGGCACTCTCATTGTCACAGAGGAGAGGCACATTCTTCACGTTGACTCCATAGTCCTTGAGTGTTTGCTTCATCCATAGTAGTTGAGCACAGCAAGAACCAGCAGCAATGTACTCAGCTTCAGCAGTAGACAGTGATACGCAGTTCTGTTTCTTCGAGGACCAACAGACCAAGGATCGTCCGAGGAAATGACAAGTACCAGATGTTGACTTGCGATCCACACGGTCGCCAGCATAGTCAGAATCAAAATATCCAATGAGGTCAAAGTCTGAGCCCTTGGGGTACCATAATCCTAGTGTTGGTGTGTGAGCTAGATATCGAAGAATATGCTTCACAGCCATATGGTGTGATTCCTTCGGGGCAGCTTGAAATCGTGCACGCATGCAAACACTAAGCATTATATCTGGCCTAGATGCACATAAGTACAATAAAGAGCCAATCATGGAGCGGTATACCTTGTGATCGAAGTCAGTACCATTTTCATCAATGCATAGATGACCATTTGTGGGCATAGGAATTTTGAGACCTTTGCAGTCTTGCATGCCGAATTTCTTCAGGACATCCTTGAGGTATTTCTCCTGAGATATGAATATCCCATTGTGCTGTTGACGAATTTGTAGACCTAAGAAGAATTTCAATTCTCCCATCATAGACATTTGATATTCTTCACTCATCATATAGGCAAATTCATCACTATAACGTTGGTCAGTACAGCCAAAGATGATATCATCAACATATATTTGGCACACAAACAATTCACCATCATATGATTTAGTAAAAAGAGTGGGATCGAGTGAACCGGGTGTGAAGCCTTTCTTCATGAAGAATTCCTTCAATGTGTCATACCACGCCCGTGGGGCCTGCTTGAGGCCATAGAGGGCCTTGTTAAGTCTGAAGACTTTGTCAGGATGTTTTGGATCTTCAAAACCTGGTGGTTGAGCAACATATACTTCTTCCTCAATCTTACCATTGAGGAATGCACTTTTCACATCCATTTGGTATAAGATGATATCATGATGGTTAGCATAAGCAAGTAATATGCGAATAGCTTCAAGTCTAGCAACAGGTGCAAAAGTTTCATCGAAATCAATTCCTTCAACCTGTGTGTAGCCTTGAGCTACTAGTCATGCCTTATTCCTCACCACAACACCATTTTCATCTTGCTTGTTGCGGTAGATCCACTTTGTACCAATGATGTTATGCTTGCGAGGATCGGGACGATTGACCAGTTCCCATACGTTGTTGAGCTTGAACTGATGTAATTCTTCTTGCATGGCCTGAATCCACTCAGGCTCCAGAAATGCTTCATCTACCTTAGTGGGCTCTGTGATAGAGACAAAAGCAAAGTGCCCACAAAAGTTAGATAGATGTGAAGCTTTTGAGCGTGTGAGAGGACCTGGTGCTCTAATGTCATCGACGATCTTCTCCATTTGCACTTCTTTTGCAATGCGAGGGTGAGTTGGTTGCCGTTGAGGAATTTGATCAGCATTTTCTTCAGCATCAATTTCCTCAGCATTTTCTTCAGGTGCATCAGTTTGACGTTCTTCACGTTCTGGAACGAATTCTTCAGCAGATTCTTCAGTAGGAATGATATCTTCAGTAGCCTTGTGCTTGATCGATTCCTCAGGTGCTGGTTCATCTAACACAGAAGGTAGGTGCTCTCTTTGCGAGCCATTAGTTTCATTGAACCGCACATCTACAGTTTCAACAATCTTGTGAAGAACATTGTTGAAGACTCTGTAGGTGTGCGAGTCCTTCCCGTAACCAAGCATGAAACCTTCATGTGCTTTCGGTGCAAATTTAGAGTTGTGATGAGGATCTCTAATCCAGCATTTAGCACCGAAGACTTTGAAATAACTCACATAGGGTTTCTTGTCAGTGAGGAGTTCATAGGCAGTCTTCTTGAAGAATTTGTGAAGATACACTCTGTTGATGATATGGCACGCAGTATCAATTGCATCAACCCAGAAACGACGAGGGGTTTTGTACTCATCGAGCATAGTGCGAGCCATCTCAGCAAGAGTCCTGTTCTTGCGCTCCACGACGCCATTCTGTTGAGGAGTATAAGGAGCAGATAATTCATGAGTAATACCAAGTTCATCAAGATAGTCATTGAGACCCGAATTCTTGAACTCAGTGCCATTGTCACTTCTGATGTGCTTGATCTTCACACCAAAGTTAGTTGAAGCCCTCGAGGAAAATCGTTTGAAGACTTCCTGCACTTCGGTTTTGTAAGAGACAAGGTGCACCCATGTGTAACGAGAGTAATCATCAACAATAACAAAACCATATTGAGATGCTTCATAAGAGACAGAGGAATAATGGTTAGGACCGAAGAGATCCATGTGAAGCAATTCGAATGGACGAGTAGTGGTCATGATAGTCTTCGCTGGATGCTTGGCCTTGGTCATCTTTCCAGCTTCACAGGCACCGCATAAGTGATCCTTGAGGAATTTGACATTCTCAATGCCAATGACATGCTTCTTCTTCGCAAGCGTGTGCAGATTCCTCATGCCTGCATGACCAAGTCGTCGATGCCATAGCCATCCTTCTGAAGTTTTTGCAAGTAGGCACACGGCAGGTTGTGAATCTGCAGAGAAATCAACAATATACAAGTCTCCTCTCCTAAAGCCTTCGAAGACTTTGGATTTGTCAGATTCCATAATCACAACACAACGATACTTGCCGAAGACAACAACCATATCAAGATCACAAAGCATTGAGATAGACATAAGATTGTATCCTAAGGACTCAACAAGCATGACTTTGTCCATGTGTCGATCCTTTGTGATAGCAACCTTACCTAGACCCAATACCTGACTTTTGCTTTTATCAACGAAGATGATATGCTTCATGTGTGATGCTGATAAGGGAGCATCCATCAACAGATTCTTGTCACCGGTCATGTGATTTGTACATCCACTATCAAGTACCCATTCAGTGGCTTTGGGTTGATCATCCTGCAGATGAATTAGTGCAACTTACGAACCTCATATACTTCAGTAGTGAAGAATATGATATCACAATTCATCAGATCAATTTCATCACGCAGTAGAACCGATAAAACAGAGGGAGGACGTGTGAAATGAAAGTTCATTTCATCATGGTTAGCCTGCGTCCTTTCAGGCATTTTTGTCAGGTCCCCAGCAAACTCTTCAGACGTTATAGCACGTCTGGAGACCTGACCCTGCAGAAGATATTAGTTCTTTTTCTTCACCACCCACATCTGAAGGGGTGGCAAAGAGTTCATCACTCTGCGAGCTCCATATGAGAATGGTGGCAAAGCAGCCAAACCATTTCGTTTCACATAAGAGGGGTTAGGGTAAGCATATGAATAAGCAGAGAAATTCTTCGAGGACTTATGAACATAATAATTTGAAGAATAATGCTCATATTCATAGCCCTTGGCTCTTCCCTGCGAAACAGAGTTGTTAGCACGATGATGTTCATATGAGGACTTTGATCCATGTGAGGAATTTGATCCTCTTGAGGAATTTGGTCTGTATGAGGACTTGGATCCATATGAAGAATTTGGTCCATATGAAGAATTAGATCTGGGGTTCCTTTTCTTCACAGGTGGTGTCATGAGGACATTCACCTGAAGACTTTCAAGGCAGCTCTTGGGAACCCAGATTTTCTTCATAGGGGAACCGTTCCTGCAGTTAGTGCCAACATATCTAGCAAATACTTCACCATTCTGATTTTTGAACAGTTTATAGTTGGAGTCAAATGACTCATCAGAAGAATGAGAAGATTCACATGTATAGCCAGATAAATTAGAGGGATCAACTGGAGGTCCCTTTGCAGCAACCCATGAGGTTTTGGGGTACTGCTCAGGCTTCCAATAAGTACCATCCGCATTGAGTTTCCTCTCAAAGGCAATACCCTCTTTCCTAGGGTTCCTGTTGAGGATCTGCTTTTTAAGCACATCACAAAGAGCCTGATGCCCTTTGAGGCTTTTGTACATGCCTGTCATGTACAATTCCTTCAGTCCTGCATCGTCAGTGATACTTGCAATGTCCTCAGATGAGGAATTAGTGATAGCAGAGACAGGTGAAGAATTTGTAACATTTGAAGAATTTGAACATTCAGGTGAAGAATTAGCGGATTCTCGTTCAATGCATTTTAAACATGGAGGAATAAATTCTTCGTGAGCAGCGCTGATTTGTTGAGCAAGTAATGAATCGCGCTCCTTCTGAAGATCTTCATAACTCACTCTTAGCTTCTCAAGATCTTGCTTCTTTTGAAGATATTCATAAGAAAGCTTCTCATGATCAGATAAGAGAGTGTTATGATGATTTTGAAGGTTGTCAAGCTTAGTCTGAAGTCTCTGAAGATTTTCAGTCAAGGCCTTAGTGCGATCCATTTCTTCACCCAACATATCATCACTTCTGTCTAGCATGTTTTGAACCTTTTCAAAAGCCTTGTGTTGTTGCACAGCAATCTTAGCAAGTTTAGAGTAGCTAGGCTTAAGATTTTCATCAGATTCATCATCACTAGATTCAGAGGAGGCATATTTGAGTACCTTGGCACCCTTTGCCATGAAGCAATAGGTGGGAGCGTAGTCATCACTGCCTTCGTCAGCCTTGTTGGTGAGATCACTTTCTTCAGCGTTGAAGATGGATTTGCTGATGAATGCAGTAGCGAGGGCTAGGCTCGCCACACCAGACTCAGAGTCTTCAGATTGTTCCTCTTCCTCATTTTCTTCAGATTCAGCCTCAGAGTCCATTTCCTTGCCAATGAATGCCCGAGCCTTCTTGGAGCTGCTCTTCTTGTGAGACGAAGACTTCGAGGAGTTTGATGATGAAGATTTTGAGGATTTCTTCTTTTTCTTCGCATCATCAGAACTGTAATCCTTGTATTTCTTCTTCTTTGATTCCTTTTCCCACTGAGGACAATCTTGAATGTAATGTCCTGGTTTCTTGCACTTGTGACAAAGCCTCTTCTTATAGTCACTGGTTGAGGAATCATTGCTCCTTGAGGATTTTCCAAAACGACCACGTCTTGAGAACTTCTGGAATTTCTTCACAAGCAGCGCCAGATCATGACTTAGTTCTTCAGGATCACCAAGGCCGCTATCAGAGTCTTCATCTTCGGACTCAGATACTACCTTGGCCTTCAGTGCACGTGATCTGCCATAGCTCGAACCGTAGAGATCTCTCTTCTCAGCAAGCTGGAACTCATGAGTGTTTAGCCTCTCGAGGATATCAGCGGGGTCAAGTGACTTGTAATCAGCACGCTCTTGAATCATCAGTGCCAGAGTGTCAAATGAGGAATCAAGCGATCTCAGCAATTTCTTCACCACCTCATGGTCGGTGATGTCAGTGGCACCAAGTGCTTGAAGCTCATTTGAGATGTCAGTGAGGCGATCGAAGGTTTGCTGAACATTTTCATTGTCGAGTCTTTTGAAGCGGTTGAAGAGATTGCGAAGAACATCAACTCGAGAATCACGCTGAGTTGAAACTCCTTCATTGACTTTGGACAGCCTATCCTAGATAAGCTTAGCAGTTTCCAAAGCACTCACTCTACCATACTGTCCTTTGCTCAGATGACCACATCTGATATTCTTCGCTTGGGAATCAAGTTGCTTGAATCTCTTCACATCGGTAGCGTTCAGTGAGGGTGAGACGGAGGGAACACCATTTTCCACAACATACCAGAGATCGTTATCAATTGCCTCAAGATGCATGCGCATCTTGTTCTTCCAGTAGGGGTAGTCCGTCCCATCAAAGGTAGGACACCCAACAGAGACCTTGATCATACCTGCGGTCGACATAACTAAAACTCCCGGCGTTTAAACCAAAATCACACAGAACAAGGGAGTACCTCGCTCTAATACCAATTGAAAGTGCGTTATATCGACTAGAGGGGGGTGAATAGGCGATTTTTATGAAATTCTTCACTGAGGAATTTGCTCGTGAGGAAATTACTTAGCGAAGAAATACTAGCAGCGGAATAAGTACTCAGAAGTAAACATAACAGATTACATGCATGGTCATCATGATGAAATGAAGACAAACGCAGAGTACAGAAAGCGTAGGCACAGGATAACTCTAGATGAAGACAAACAGACTGAAGAAATTGAACTGAGGAATTTGTGAAAGTCTTCAGTCAAAGTCTTCAAACACAGATATGAACAAACAGACAACACAGTAATGAGGAAATGAAGGTGTTGAGGAAATGGAACCAGTAAGCTTGGTGAAGACAATGATTTGGTAGACCAGTTCCAAATGTTGTCTCAGTTGTATGTCTGGTTGGAGCGGCTGAGTATTTAAACTCGAGGACACACAGTCCCGGACACCCAGTCCTGAGCACGCAGCTCGGGACACCAAGTCCTCACCGTATTCTCCTTGAACTAAGGACACACAGTCCTCGTCCAATCACTCGTGGTAAGTCTTCAGGTGACTTCCAAACCTTCACAGACTTGGTCACTCGGCAATCCACAATTCCTCTTGGATGCTCTAGACCTTGATGCCTAACCGTCTGGAAGAAGCACAGTCTTCAAAGGTAACAAGCGTCGGATCCACGCAGGATCAATTTCTTCAGTGATGCTCAATCACTTTGGGTTTGTAGGTGTTCTGGGTTTGGGTTTGGATTTTCCTCACTTGATGATTTTCGCTCAAAGTCCTCGGAGGATGGGTTGCTCTCAAATGACAAGTGTCAAGTTCACGCGGAGCAGCCAACCAGCTAGTGGTTGAAGGGGGCGGCTATTTATAGCCTAGGGAGCAGCCCGACATGATAAGACATAAATGCCCTTCAATGATATGACCGTTAGGTGGACAAGATATTTTAGGATAGCTGGCGCGTGGCACAGCAACGGTCGGAAATTTGGAGTACAAATTCCTCAGGGCTATCATGTTCCTCACTGTGTAGGCAATTCGCACAGGCGAATTCCTAACTCCTCAGTCAGAGCAAAGTCCTCAGTGACCAGAAGAACTGCGTCTCTGTCACTGAAGAAATTGACTGAACCGTATGAGATTTCCAATGGCTTCACTCGAAGGGATTGGTAGGTGTAGGATTTGAGTTGAGCATCACATGGAAATTTTCTCCTTAGTATTTCCTCCACCCCCTTTAACAGTACGGTGTTTCCTATGACTCAAGAAAGAGAAAAATGAAACTACGAAAACAAAGTCTTCACGCTTCACGTTCCTCGAACGAATACCAAGTCTTCAAGATCACACCAATTTCTTCACTTTCAAAGTCTTCAGAAAGTCTTCAGAATATCAAAGTCTTCAGCCGAAGAACTTCATTTTTAGGGGTCGACTTTTACTGTAATTTTCAAACTCCTCATAGACTTATAGGCCTGTGTACACTCATAAACACATCAGATGCTTAACCTATAAGTCTTCAATACACCAAAATCACTAAGGGGCACTAGATGCACTTACAGTTGGATGAGATATATCATGTAATCAAGCTAGTTTTGTTAGGGTTTGATCCCTAGTATCCACTATGTTCTGAGATTGATGTTGCTATGACTTTGCTATGCTTAATGCTTGTCACTAGGGCCCGAGTGCCATGATTTTAGATCTGAACCTATTATGTTTTCATGAATATATGTGTGTTCTTGATCCTATCTTGCAAGTCTATAGTCACCTACTATGAGTTATGATCCGGCAACCCCGAAGTGACAATAATCGGGACCACGCCCGGTGATGACCATAGTTTGAGGAGTTCATGTATTCACTATGTGCTAATGCTTTGTTCCGGTTCTCTATTGAAAGGAGGCCTTAATATCCCTTAGTTTCCAATAGGACCCCACTGCCACGGGAGGGTAGGACAAAAGATGTCATGCAAGTTCTTTTCCATAAGCACGTATGACTATATTTGGAATACATGCCTACATTACATTGATGAGTTGGAGCTAGTTTTGTGTCACCCTATGTTATGACTGATACATGATGAACCACATCCGGCATAATTATCCATCACTAATCCGGTGCCTACGAGTTTTCCATATACTAGTTCTCGCTTATTTACTTTCCCGCTGCTACTATTACAATCACTACAAAATACCAAAAACATTACTTTTGCTTCTTTACTTTTGTTGCCGCTACCACCACTATCATATTACTTTGCTACTAAACACTTTGCTGCAGATACTAAGTTTCCAGGTGTGGTTGAATTGACAACTCAGCTGCTAATACTTGAGAATATTCTTTGGCTCCCCTTGTGTCGAATCAACAAATTTGGGTTGAATACTTTACCCTCGAAAGTTGTCACGATCCCCTATACTTGTGGGTTATCAATCAAGGAGCTTGTAACATCCAAAATTCTAAATTTTGGAATGTTATATTAAATAAATATTTATTATTGTTTGTTTGATTTTTGTGTGAGTGATTGTGTGAACTTGAGTGGCATTTGGAAATTTCAGAGGCATTTGAATTTTATCTGAATTTGGATTCAACTTGGCATTCGAAATTTATTTCATATAACCCTGACAAATACTTGTTTAAAAGTATGAGAGGAGCTAACATGACACTCCAAAAAGTCAGGAGAAATTAATGCCAAAAGCTTTTGAATTCAAATTGGAGTTTATTTGGAATTTATAAAAAAATTATTTTTTTAGTTTGGATTTTTGCCTCAGGAAAAATGTTCACGTTGTAGGGTTTATTTTTCTAACTTTATTGATATATATATATGTCTATATAAAAGTCTTATTGTTTTTCCTTTATTTAGTTTTCTTGTCTGTGCTTTTTTTTAAATGGCCGAAGCCATCTGTTGCCACCAGGCCCACATCTCTCCCTCGGCCCATCTACGCGCCAGGCTGCCCCAGCAGCCAAGCGCATGCCCGGAGCCCTTTCACCTCGGTCGCCCCGCTCCCAACTCGCTCGCCCTTGTGCCGCTGACCGCTGGGCCCCACTGCCCGATCGCTGTCGCCCGCGATCTTCTTCCTCCCCACGCTAGAACCTCGGCTAACGCTGCCATATCCCGGATCGCTCGGGATCCTCTCCCCGATTCGCCCCCTCCTCCAAGCTCTCTCCCCCTATAAATACCCCTCTCCCTCGACCCGTTCCCCTCCTTTCCCCACACCAAGAACCTCCGCTGCCTCCCCGATTTCTCGCCGGATCCGAGTGCCGCCGCCGCACCATTGTTCCCTTACCTCACCACCCTGACCTCCTAGCCGCCACCTTAGATCACCACCGTAATCCCCTCGCTCTTCCGCACCTCCCCGTGCGCTCGCGCGAGCCCGAAACCCACCGGAGGGCCGCCATCGCCAATGCCCGAACGCCACCGCCACCTCGACCTCGCTGCCGACCTCCTCCATCAACCCACGACGCCGCCTCGACCACCGCTGGACTCGCCGTCGAACGCCTCGTCCGCCCGTGCCCTCGCCGGAGCTCTCCGACGACCGGAGCGCCGCCGCCGCCGACGTCCGAGCCGCATCGCCGGCGACCACCACCGCTGTAAGCTCAGATGACTCTCGTCGCCGTTAGATCTTAATTTTACGGCTTAGATTATATGCAAATGAATAGGTAGGTTTTATGTATTAGATCGATTTTAATGCGGTTTTATTTACGGTTTAGAATGGTTCAGATCGAACCGGGCCTCCTCCGGTTTTCTGCTTTAGCCGCACAGTCACGGTTTTGTTAAGTTACGGCCGAGCGTTGTTTAGTTCAGATCGCCCACTGCTTAGGCCCAATAGCAGCCCGACGCGTAGTACCTGCCAGTTTGTTTTTTTAGTTTATTTTCGTTTCTGTTTTAAAAACAGAAATAGTTTCAATTTTAGATTGCTTATATCTTTTAGTGTGTTTATCCAAATTGAGTGATTATTTTTGCATTAGATTCAAAATTTCTTGAAGTTTATGTTTGTGTCTTTAGTTATCAAGTTTGAGTAGTTTAAATTTTGAGTTTGATGAAATTTGTTCAAATCACTAATTTGGCCGTATCTTGAGTTTTATAAAATATTTTTGATTGATTCTTTTTGCTACGGTTTTGTTATTGTTTTGTCTATCGAGAGTCATATAGTGATTTATTTTTAGTTTATTTTAAATTAAGTTTTTAGCAAAACAGTACTGTTTTAGTTATAGTTTTGTTTTAGTCTTTTCTTTATTGTTTTATTAGTTTTAAATTATTTCTTTTTGTCACTCTTGAAAAATCTAGTTTTGTTTCTGTTAGTCAACTAAAGAAAATTTTCTTTTTATTTTAAAATTTTCTTTTACTTAGTTTTGTATGAAAACTTGTTTAGGTCATAGTTAGTGTTTCATAAAAGCTTTTTATTTGTTTATTTTTGCTATTAAAAGTTTATAAAAAATACTTTCTGTTAAAATTAGTTGTTTTATATTTTGTTTTCTGTTTATTTATTATGTTAGTATTTTCTTTGTTGTTAAATTTTACTTAGGACAAAGCTATTTTGGGTTATGTCTTAGAATTTTCATTAGTAGTTTTCTTGTGTAGTTTTCATTGTTTTTTTTATTTTTGTGTTCTTTGTGATTTGCATTTTATTTGTTGATTTTTTTGTGAGTGTTAGAAATTGCTTGCTTGTACTATGTTTTACTATATAGATTTTCATCGGAGAGTTGCGTATAGAGCTATCAAGTTTTGCGAGAGCGATATTATCTTCATCAAGTAATACCAGGCAAGTTCACTTTGACCATGCTTTTTCATACCTATGTTTTTATTGCATTTAGTGTCATCTTTGCAACAATTCCCTCCAGTAGTGATATTGATTTCTTGTAGTTGAGTAGAATGCATGAGGTAGGAGCCGATCTCCCTGTTACCAAGCCCGGGACGTATATAGTTTTAATGCTACGCTATTGTAAACGGGGTTTGGTATGAGTGCTCGGGAGTGGTGTGAGAATGGAGGACTCTACGTCAATGACGATAACTTCATGATGGCATCGGCAAGGACTGCATCGTCATGACCTCAAGACTTCAAGACCAGATTTCGAGACTACAAGAATTCAATACACACTACTGGGTGAAGGATGGTTGACGGGCACCATGGAGCAACCAGTGGATGGCCGGGATGCATGGAGAAGCGCCATGACATCTTGCGGAAAGCTTCACCCAGACTCAAAGAGACGGAAGAATACTTCATGCCCGGAAGCTTACCTGTGCAACCGCAAGTCACTATGGGCTCTGGCTTGGTTGACCTTAGTTGTGACTCTGGCTGGGACGGTGCTAGCAGATGTAGAACTACGGTAGGATTGGATGAGCACCGGATAGTGGTTAGAGGAACTCTTCGGAAGACCATGTTTCGGTCATCTTGTTCTCAAACACCCTCAAGTGCGAGAACATAAAGAGAGGGATCGAATCTTGCGGGTAAAGTGTACAAACCTCTGCAGAGGGTTAAAACCTAATCGATTAGCCGTGTCCCCGGTTATGGACAATTTGATCCTCTGGACTTGGATCTATCTCGGAACTCTCAACACCGGACTGAGAACTTAATTGTGGGCAACTTATGATGATTTGGGTTATGAGACATCGGTTGGCGGAACCATGTCATGATAGAAAACTTCATAGTACAGGCTCCTGATATTTCTTTGTTGTAGGGAAAATAAAAACCAGCTTTTACACAAACAAAACTCAGATACAGAGCCACAAAGCCATACTGCATATAGTATAGTTTATCATCTGTTTTCTCTTATTGTGATCTTGCCGGTACATTCAATGTACTGACCTACATGGCTGCAACGTATCATGTTGCAGATATTTCTTCGATGAGTAAGAGTACGGTACAGGGTTACGGTCTACACTCAACTTGCCGATGGCGTTGATGGGACCCCACACCCGTTGATGGTTTCCGCTGAGACATATGAGGTATATATCACTTTTACGTTATTTATACATGTGATTGCACTTTGATATATACATTGATGTACTGTGTGTGCTAGCATACTGATCCAGGGATGGCACAAATACACAGAGACTTGACCGTCTGAGGTCGGGTCGCTACGGAGCTGCAGGTAGTTCTCTGGTCCCTCAGAATGACACCAAACCGAGCTACCGGGCAGACTCCCTTCTCCCTGGTCTACGGGGCAGAAGCAGTTATCCCCACAGAACTCATTTACGGGTTCCCTCGAGTACTTGCCTATGATGAAGTAGCGCAAGATCAGCACCGGCGTGACGACGCTGTGGTACTCGAGGAGAACCGTCTCCGGGCCGCTACACGTGTTGCACGCTACCAGCAAGCCCTGCGTCGCTATCACAGCCGCATGGTTCATGCATGGTGTTTTGAGGAAGGTGACCTTGTCCTTAGGCGTGTTCAGTCTACCAAGGGTACACACATGTTATCACCGAAGTGGGAAGTCCCTTACCGGGTAGTACGAGTCACCAGACCTGGCGCAGTCCGTCTGGAGACCGGAGATGGCACTCAGCTACAAAACTCATGGAATATTGAGCATCTCCGAAAGTTCTACCCGTAAGGCGCAGAGGCTGACGGGCCTTACCCGACAGCCACCCATTGTACATGGCATTACCGAAGTTTCATGTAACCCCCTCTACAAGCCGGGGCGATGACCCCGTGCAAGAGAAAATAAAGAAGCGCTATAGGGGGGCCCCAACTAAGATTGCATGCATGCACAAGCACACCCAGATCACTGCATAAGCATTCCATGAGCATTTTCATATGCATATAGATAGGATTGCATCCTGCATTCATTCTCATCTACGTAATGTTGCAGGTTCCTGCCGTGAACTTGACTTCGACAAGGGACGAGAAGATTGCACGACACAGCGATCCCCGACAAGCCCAACAGATAAGTTTACCTCATGTCCATTAGTGTTCTGTAAAGCTATAACTTTGCATGGGAAAGCCCCGCCTCTCTCTTTTTAAACTTAGGTGCTCCCATCCATGACTCAAACGATGCTTCGGTCAGGATGGTCGTAGTAGCCTTTGATAAAAAGGAGTTGGCGGGGGGCTAGCCCTTCTGTCTGTTCCCCAGCAGACGTAGCTCTCCGGTAGACAAAGAGGACGCCGGCAAGATATCTTGACGGGGAAACTCGTTTATTTTTATTAAAGAGGCACTTCACCTCTGCATGGACATATACATGCACGTGTTCCCGGCAAGTTTCATCTTTTTCATTCATATGCAAATACAAGTACAAGCATTACAGAACACAAAGATGGACTTGAGAGATTACATTATGTCACAGTCCCAGTTCAGGCCTTGCTTGTCTTTGCATCTGCATCCTTGCATCATGATTTAAATTCCATTTAAATTGAAATGGGGATGACAAACCCTAGCACCAAATGGAATGCAATTAGGATCAAAATAAAAATATTTTCAATAAACCCAAATGCTTCTTAGAAAAGTTCATGATTTTTGTTAAAGGTGAAAACCTCTGCAAAAAGTCATGCACATATTTCTAGGCCATTCTGGATTTTTGAATTAAATCATATGCTATTTGAATTTGGGCATTTAAATGCTATAAAATATTTTAAATGCTCAAATAATCATGAACTAAAATCTTTACTGTTGGAAATATTCCAAACAGTAGCCTTGAGAAGTTTCATGATTTTTGAGTTAGTTCTAGTATTTTAATAAAAGCCCTAAGTTGCAGAAGAAATAGAAAAACAAAAAAACGATTAAAAAGAGAGAGAGGAACCTCACCTGGGCTTACCTGGCAGCCCAGCTGGCCCAGCCCACCTGGCGGCCCAGCCCACCACCGCTTCCCCCTCTGTCGCCTTCCTCCCCGCGCCAGTTGGACGAGCGCGTGGCCGACGCACGCCGGCGCACGCCCGGCCACCTCCTGCTTGCCGCTCCCCCTCGTCGCCCTGGGCCTCCCTCGCAGCGCCACGCGGCCCTCTCGACCCCTCTCACTTCTCCCTGGACTCCTCCCCCCCCTCTGCTCTCTGCTCCGCGCCGCCCGAGCGGAGCTCGTCGCCACCGACGCCGTTCGCCGTGGCCACAGCCACTGCCAGACCTCCCCGACGCCTCCCAAAGCTCCGCCTCAACTCTCTCGTCCTCTCCACCGACTCACGCGTCCTCGACTGCCCTACATCGTCGTCCTCGTCATCGTCCTCACCGACGGGCGCCCGAGATTGCCACCGTTGATTCGCCGGCCCCAGCGCTTCCCCGACGTCGCCGTCACCTCTGCTAGCCCCGCAGTGAGCTCCTCTCCAGTTCCCCCTTGTTCTCCTCCTCTAGCTCGTCCTCTAGCAGCTGTCACCGCCGGAGCCGTGAGCTTAGCTCCGCCGGCCATGGCGCCACCGCGGCCACCGCCCCTGCCGCTCGTGTCGGAGCGCGTCACCGTGCCCAGGAAGCCCCCAGGAGCCTAGCGCACTCACCAAATCCTCATCCCGTGCACCGTAGCGCCGAACCCAACCCCGTCCGAACTCCGGCCGCCGCCGCGAGCTCGCTTCCGACGAGCTCGGCCCACCCCAGCTGCTCCCGCTTACCCCGTTGGATGCGCGCGATCGCCAGCTCCCCGTAGAGCCTCTCCGCCGCTCATTTGGTCGCCTGAGCTGCGACTCCGAGCACCTCCGCCGTCTCTGGCGTCGCCGGCGATGAGCCGTGGACCAAGTCCGGCGGGTTTGACCCTGCTGACTGTTGACCGGGTGGACCCAGTTGACTCCCTGGGTCACTGACGTGTGGGCCCCAGGCCACTAACTAATTAGGGTTAGTATTAGTTTAGCACTAACTAAATTTAGTTAGTTAACTAACTACTGACCAGTGGGTCCCACTGGTCAGTTTGACCTGGACCGGCTGTTGACCTGCTGAGGTCAGCATGACGTAGCGCTGGCGCAGTATTTACTTTCTGGATTTTAAGTAAATCAGAAATGATTTATTTATTTCAGAAATTATCCAAAACTTCTAAAATCCATAGAAGATTAACCGTAGCTCCAAATCAAATAAATTATATATGAAAAATGATCAGAAAAATCCATAGAATCTGTTTATGCCATGTTCATGCATGTTTGAGCAAGTTAACCTCACTGTTTAGGATGAAACATGATTAGGGCAACTTTGATAATAGCTTTGGAGTTGGGATTTGATGTAGCTTTGAATCCCACTTCAATTAAAATGACTTGTTGTTGCATTAGCCCAAACCACAGCATATTGCCATGTCATGATCATGCATCATATTGTTGCATTGCATTGATTGTGTTTCTTCTGTGTTTGCCGGTAATTGTCCCCCTCGATAGACGATGTTCCGACGATGAGTTCGATGACACCGATGAAGAGCTATATTATCTTCAGAAGTGCCAGGCAAGCAAAACCCCCTTGTTCATTCCGATAAAATCCCACTCTCTCGCTCCTGCTCTCTTTTATTGCATTAAGACAACAACGATTCAACTGTTACTTGCTGCGGTAGCTGAACCCCTTTATCCTTTGCATGACCTGTCATTCCACAGTAAATAGATGAAACCCACTAGCATGAGTAGGAGTTGTTTGAGCCCTGTTGTGCCTACTCATTCATGTTTGTTTGTCATGCCTGCTACTGCTTAGAGTTGAGTCGGGTCTGATTCATCGAGAATGAATTGGAATGGTGATGAACATGTCCTACGTTGTGTGAGCTAAGTGTGTGAACACGATTTGGTAAAGGTAGCGGTGAGAGGCCATGTAGGAGTACATGGTGGGTTGTCTCATTGTAGCCGTCCTCAGGAACTGAGTTCTGTGTTTGTGATCCATGAAACAGTTACTACCACGCATTGGGCCCGAAACCAATGGACCCTCTCGGCTTCTTGATCACCCTTGTCCTCTGTCCAGGAGTTGCAAAGTAGTTTCTGGTGTTTGTAGTATGCTGGGGGCCGCACGCAGCGCTGACCGTAGGGGTGGGCTGTGTTGTGGTAGGCACGTGGCCGGGCAGCCGGGCGCCCGTTTGGTGTCTCGGACCCTGTACACATCGTTTGGGGCTGTGAGCGAAACTCCGGCCGGATCTCCTCATGGATGGAACCCGAATAGGCGATAAACCTGGACTAGAGACTTGAGTGTTTAGGTAGGCCGTGGCCGACACCCTCGCTGGGCTTCCGCTTGAAGGTTGTCGAGTACATGTCGTGTAAACGGCGGTAAGTGGTGAGAGCGTGTGTGAAGAAGTACACCCCTGCAGGGTTAATATCATCTATTCGAATAGCCGTGTCCGCGGTAATGGACTTCTGGGTTGCCTATATCAGTTCATAGACAAGTGAAAGTGGATGCTCTAAAATGCGCAAGATAAGCGTGAGTGCTATGGATGGCGTTCTCGTAGGGAGACGGGAGCGGATCCATAGTGGTGTATTGATATGGTGAATATGTGGACTCGTGTGCGCCACCTCAAAAGAGTTACTCGCAGTCGTAGTTCAGGATAGCCACCGAGTCAAAGCTGGCTTGCTGCAGTCAAACTCCACCACCCCCTTTATTGGAACTGATGCATATGTAGTTAGTTCTGATGTAAGTCTTGCTGAGTACGTTTGTACTCACGTTTTCCTATTTTATGTTTTGCAGAGAGACGTCAGTCTCGCTAGTAGTACCGCTTGGACTTCGGCGTTTAGCTTGATACCTCAGCTACGATCTTGTGCCCTCGACAGGATCTGGTAGATAGTCAGACTTCTCAGCCTTTTTCATTTGTAGATGTCTGTACTCAGACATGTTAAGCTTCCGCATGTGTTTTGATTCGTATGCTCTGATTGTTGGGTCATGAGACCCATGTTTGTAATATCTTGCTCCTCGGAGCCTATTGAATAAATACTTGAGTCGTAGAGTCTTGTTGTGATGCCATGTTGTATCTACACATATCGAGCATATTGTGTGTATGATTGAAATGCTTGCTATGTGTGGGATCCGACTATCTAGTTGTTTATCCTTGGCAGCCTATCATATGAGGAAATGTAGTCTAGTGCTTCTGAGCGATAGTAGTCTGCTACAGCCCGGATCACCGGAGTCCTGCTAGCCCAGCACTACTGCTTGGAACACATGACTGGCCGGCATGTGTTTCACTTCGTTCCTATGTCTGTCCCTTCAGGGAAATGTCACGCGGTGTTATCCGGAGTCCTGCCTAGCCTGCTACAGCCCGGGTCACCGGAGTCCTGTTAGCCCAGTGCTACGACCCGGATTCACACGTTGATGACCGACATGCTCGATGTGATTCATGTATGCCTGTCCTCATAGGTTAGCGCCGCTTTGGGTTCATGACTAGCCATGTCGGCCCGGGTTCTCTGTCATATGGATGCTAGCGACACTATCATATACGTGAGCCAAAAGGCGCAAACGGTCCCGGGCCAGGTAAGGTGGCACCCGTGGGAGTACCGTGCGTGAGGCCGCAAAGTGATATGATGTGTTACATGCTAGATCGATGTGGCTTAGGATCGGGGTCCCGACAGCGTTGGTATCAGAGCCTGACTGCCTGTAGGATTACCAAGCCAAACTGGTCGAAGTTGAGTCTAGAAATGCTTTAGTTATATAAGGAAATTGATTGTGGAAGGGAACGTAAGGCTCTTTTTACTCCTTATACCTCATGGCCTTCTGATCTGAGTCAACCTCTTCTCTTCTACGGGGATTAAGAACTAGGCTTCTTTTCTATCTATCAGGAAGACGTGTTACTAATCCATAGATTTATAGAATTGTTAGTTTCAAGCCCCAGTTCTGTTTCTACTACTTACATGTGTTCTTAGTTGATCTCAGAACATTGATATTGTGATGTTGAGCGGTTATGCCACCATCTTGCAGGATGTCTTAAATCATTTTGAGCATTTACAGCCGTTATGCTGTCCGAGTCATCCCAGGTTTCTAACTAGTCTGATGCATTTGCAAATCCTCTCCTTCCATTCCCGATGTCCTTTTTGGTCAGAATAAGCACACTAATCGGTCTGTTGAGGTACTCCGTTGCCTTGACATATATGTTGGAGTTATTATTATGGCCCTAGGTGTCTTGAGGGATCATCTAGTAACCTGTCCATGTTTTGTGTTCCTAGTGTGATGATTCTGGCCACCATTCTCGAAAGCATCCCGTGATGCCATTTAGTAGTAGGCATTCTACTCCTGGGTTTTGAACCCAAGATTCACCCTACTTACTTCATGTTGTTAGTATTTGCTAGTTCCCTTAAGATATTAGTAACCTTTTCATTAGTCCTCGAGGTCCGTGGTATTTCCTTCTTCCAAATACTATGAACCACTTATGGCAGAAATTCTTGAACCAAAAGGTCAGAACCAGAGTGCTCTTGATGGGTTCTCCATTCTATATTGTGGCTCTGCCATTTCTACCTTTCTGCATGGGTTATCCGGAAGAAACCTGTTGAACTTGATTCGACATACTAACCTATGCATCCACAACTCAAAAGGTTGTATGTTCCTCGAGTTGTTCCTCCTTAGTTGTATTCCGACCCTAGTCTATCAATTGATAGTCAGGAATAGTTGTGCATTCGTGTTCATCGATGCCTATTGTTCTTGTGGTCCGTCAAGCCATTCTATTCCGGAATGACTAGGAGAAACAAACTCCAGTGCCTCATCCATTTCTAGGATTGGGTCAAAGTAATTGTATCCCGCAGATCGAAATGCCAATCCAGCTTCTGCTCTGCTCTACCTTGGAGTGTTACCATCTTTATGTCAAGAGAGTCATGAGAATAGCACCACCTCTTATGAGTTCTTGACGCAGTAATACTTCTTGCCATCATTATTCATTCCTCGGTTTCCGTGTTGCCACAGCCGGAATGCCGACAAGTGAACCATGATGTGCGAAATCAATACTCCTAGCAACCGTGTTGCCTGGTAGTTAATGGACAATATTCTCATTCTTAGCGTGTTGGTTATTAAATCATCATCCTAAGATTGGTCGTGCTACCAAGTCCTTATTTCTGGTGCACTCTTCGATCAATGAGTTAGGATTATTCAATCCCCTGCTTATTTGATCATGTCATCTTGCCCTGAAAAGCAAGATTGTTCTTGAGCTTAGTATCATATCGGTGGTTCGTGATTTTCCAAATATCTTCTCGGAAGTATTACCAGGTTGTCACCTGACCGTTATGTTGAGCTCGTGATCAAGTTGGTTTTCTTATAAATCACCCCTTCTCCAAGAATCTGTTTTGGATATCCCTGAACTAGTTGGTTAAGCTAGACAACAACTTGGAGAGTTGGAAGGTAAAAGCTTGCTTAACTTAGTTCATCTCTAAGGGATATCTTCTGTGTGTGTGTTGAAGAAAGTTGATATCTTCATCAATTGGTCCTCGTGATCAGTTGTTGGATCTATTGCCTTGTCAAAACTTTGACTTGAGTATGGGCTATCGTCAAGTCAAATCAGAACCAATGATATTCGTAATGTTGTCTTACTCGTGGTTGATCCCTCGAACATACACCATTACACCTTTTGGTCTGACCAATGCTATCACCGTATTCACATGATGGTGGAAGTACAGTGATATGGAAATACCGATGAGTGTTGTTGAGCCCATCAGCAGCATTTTGTCTCCCCCATGATTCATGTTGAACGCTACACTAGCATTGGAAACTTTGTAAGCAATGCCTTCGTGTTCCGCTAATGAAGCCTATGTTTTGGATGAAAGAAGTGACTTCCTCGAATTCATGTGCATTTGGTGTAAGTTGCCGCCATGAATTTGAGAAAGGTTTGTTTTGTTTCCTCTGGAATCATCCCAAGTTAGTCACGCATATGTGCGAAGTACTCTGTGGTTTGATAGGTTGGCCGCCTCCACTCCATAGGTGTTCCTAGCACACCAAGCCACTGATTGAATTGTTCAAGGAGAAGAAGTTCTTTCTTAGGATCCGGACTTACGAAAGAACTTCGTTACCCTCGATGATGGTTCCCAACCAGAACTCGGTAGTGTTTTATTATAAGACTACCATGTGGTCATGCTTGTCTAGGACAGTATGTTCACAGATGTGTAGCAGAACCAACTCATGTTTTGGAGCTTGCTATCGTAGTTCATTCCCCGAGAATCTCGCAACGTCATCTCGTCGATTTGTGTTGCAAACTTTCTTTTCCAGACAGGCTGTCTGAAATATTCCGTTACCAACCAGATCTGAATCTCAGGCAGATGTGATGGTTGGAACTTTTCCAAGATCTATTATATAGGTCTCGACAAGGTTGATGTCTGGCCGACACACCTAGCCGGAAGATCTATCATGGTAGTATCTTGATTGATCTAGTTGACCATCTTCTCCATGAGGATCTCGTGCGAGTTATCCTAGAAGTTGCTTTCTATGGATTCTTGTGCTCTTGGTTTCCTCGATTAAGCTATAACCATTGAAATATTGGAAACACTCTCGACTGTTGAGTTTTCCCCAGTTACCAGAATCATTCCCAGCATTTGCATTTTGTTCCCAGCTTGCACCTCAATAGTTGTTGTCCAGGATCATCTTCAAAAGTGGTCATGTCATGGTCCCATCCATTTCCGGTGATAAGCAAGAGTCATCCATTGCGTTGTCTTCAACAAGGTAGTCCACATCATCCATTCTGGTATGGGTATGCCATCCCTTCGAATTCGTTCACATGATCGTTTGTGATTGCCTTAGGCTGGAATAAAGAGTTCCGATGATCTCAGAATCAAAAGTAATTCTTTTTGCCACTTAAGGGATTATTTCTGCAAGTCACCTTCCATAAGATGCCTCGTTATGGTATCATGGCAACTCAAATCCTCGCTACGTTGACATCCGTTCACCACCCTCTTAGGTGTGGAATTGTTGTCTACCTAAGGAACTCTCGTCATCTGTTCCACCCCATCCCTCTATATGTATGTTTTGTGTCTCAACTCGAGATGTTTCAACATCTCATTCCGCGAGTTGATCTTGTATAGCTCGATCTTCGAGGAGATCAATCCTAGTATAGCTTCTTTCTGTCGTCATCGCGTGGATGAAGATCTCAAAAGCGAGGATGTCAGGATCAACGTATGCAACAAATCAACAACCTTATGAAGTGCAACCTGGATCATGAAGACCGTGTTAGCTTGTGCCCCTCTGTCTTCTTACCTCACGTCTTGAATCTCGGGACGAGATTCTTGTTTAGTGAGGGTGAGTTGTCACAGTCCCAGTTCAGGCCTTGATTGTCTTTGCATCTGCATCCTTGCATCATGATTTAAATTCCATTTAAATTGAAATGGGGATGACAAACCCTAGCACCAAATGGAATGCAATTAGGATCAAAATAAAAATATTTTCAATAAACCCAAATGCTTCTTAGAAAAGTTCATGATTTTTGTTAAAGGTGAAAACCTCTGCAAAAAGTCATGCACATATTTCTAGGCCATTCTGGATTTTTGAATTAAATCATATGCTATTTGAATTTGGGCATTTAAATGCTATAAAATATTTTAAATGCTCAAATAATCATGAACTAAAATCTTTACTATTGGAAATATTCCAAACAGTAGCCTTGAGAAGTTTCATGATTTTTGAGTTAGTTCTAGTATTTTAATAAAAGCCCTAAGTTGCAGAAGAAATAGAAAAACAAAAAAACGATTAAAAAGAGAGAGAGGAACTTCACCTGGGCTTACTTGGCAGCCCAGCTGGCCCAGCCCACCTGGCGGCCCAGCCCACCACCACTTCCCCCTCTGTCGCCTTCCTCCCCGCGCCAGTCAGACGAGCGCGTGGCCGACGCACGCCGGCGCACGCCCGGCCACCTCCTGCTTGCCGCTCCCCCTCGTCGCCCTGGGCCTCCCTCGCAGCGCCACGCGGCCCTCTCGACCCCTCTCACTTCTCCCTGGACTCCTCCCCCCCCTCTGCTCTCTGCTCCGCGCCGCCCGAGCGGAGCTCGTCGCCACCGACGCCGTTCGCCGCGGCCACAGCCACTGCCAGACCTCCCCGACGCCTCCCAAAGCTTCGCCTCGACTCTCTCGTCCTCTCCACCGACTCACGCATCCTCGGCTGCCCTACATCGTCGTCCTCGTCATCGTCCTCACCGACGGGCGCCCGAGATTGCCACCGTTGATTCGCCGGCCCCAGCGCTTCCCCGACGTCGCCGTCACCTCTGCTAGCCCCGCAGTGAGGTCCTCTCCAGTTCCCCCTTGTTCTCCTCCTCTAGCTCGTCCTCTAGCAGCTGTCACCGCCGGAGCCGTGAGCTTAGCTCCGCCGGCCATGGCGCCACCGCGGCCACCGCCCCTGCTGCTCGTGTCGGAGCGCGTCACCGTGCCCAGGAAGCCCCCAGGAGCCTAGCGCACTCACCAAATCCTCATCCCGTGCACCGTAGCGCCGAACCCAACCCCGTCCGAACTCCGGCCGCCGCCGCGAGCTCGCTTCCGACGAGCTCGGCCCACCCCAGCTGCTCCCGCTTACCCCGTTGGATGCGCGCGATCGCCAGCTCCCCGTAGAGCCTCTCCGTCGCTCATTTGGTCGCCTGAGCTGCGACTCCGAGCACCTCCGCCGTCTCTGGCATCGCCGGCGATGAGCCGTGGACCAAGTCCGGCGGGTTTGACCCCGCTGACTGTTGACCGGGTGGACCCAGTTGACTCCCTGGGTCACTGACGTGTGGGCCCCAGGCCACTAACTAATTAGGGTTAGTATTAGTTTAGCACTAACTAAATTTAGTTAGTTAACTAACTACTGAACAGTGGGTCCCACTGGTCAGTTTGACCTGGACCGGCTGTTGACCTGCTGAGGTCAGCATGACGTAGCGCTGACGCAGTATTTACTTTCTGGATTTTAAGTAAATCAGAAATGATTTATTTATTTCAGAAATTATCCAAAACTTCTAAAATCCATAGAAGATTAACCGTAGCTCCAAATCAAATAAATTATATATGAAAAATGATCAGAAAAATCCATAGAATCTGTTTATGCCATGTTCATGCATGTTTGAGCAAGTTAACCTCACTGTTTAGGATGAAACATGATTAGGGCAACTTTGATAATAGCTTTGGAGTTGGGATTTGATGTAGCTTTGAATCCCACTTCAATTAAAATGACTTGTTGTTGCATTAGCCCAAACCACAGCATATTGCCATGTCATGATCATGCATCATATTGTTGCATTGCATTGATTGTGTTTCTTCTGTGTTTGCCGGTAATTGTCCCCCTCGATAGACGATGTTCCGACGATGAGTTCGATGACACCGATGAAGAGCTATATTATCTTCAGAAGTGCCAGCCAAGCAAAACCCCCTTGTTCATTCCGATAAAATCCCACTCTCTCGCTCCTGCTCTCTTTTATTGCATTAAGACAACAACGATTCAACTGTTACTTGCTGCGGTAGCTGAACCCCTTTATCCTTTGCATGACCTGTCATTCCATAGTAAATAGATGAAACCCACTAGCATGAGTAGGAGTTGTTTGAGCCCTGTTGTGCCTACTCATTCATGTTTGTTTGTCATGCCTGCTACTGCTTAGAGTTGAGTCGGGTCTGATTCATCGAGAATGAATTGGAATGGTGATGAACATGTCCTACGGTGTGTGAGCTAAGTGTGTGAACACGATTTGGTAAAGGTAGCGGTGAGAGGCCATGTAGGAGTACATGGTGGGTTGTCTCATTGTAGCCGTCCTCAGGAACTGAGTTCTGTGTTTGTGATCCATGAAACAGTTACTACCACGCATTGGGCCCGAAACCAATGGACCCTCTCGGCTTCTTGATCACCCTTGTCCTCTGTCCAGGAGTTGCAAAGTAGTTTCTGGTGTTTGTAGTATGCTGGGGGCCGCACGCAGCGCTGACCGTAGGGGTGGGCTGTGTTGCGGTAGGCACGTGGCCGGGCAGCCGGGCGCCCGTTTGGTGTCTCGGACCCTGTACACATCGTTTGGGGCTGTGAGCGAAACTCCGGCCGGATCTCCTCATGGATGGAACCCGAATAGGCGATAAACCTAGACTAGAGACTTGAGTGTTTAGGTAGGCCGTGGCCGACACCCTCGCTGGGCTTATGCTTGAAGGTTGTCGAGTACATGTCGTGTAAACGGCGGTAAGTGGTGAGAGCGTGTGTGAAGAAGTACACCCCTGCAGGGTTAATATCATCTATTCGAATAGCCGTGTCCGCGGTAATGGACTTCTGGGTTGCCTATATCAGTTCATAGACAAGTGAAAGTGGATGCTCTAAAATGCGCAAGATAAGCGTGAGTGCTATGGATGGCGTTCTCGTAGGGAGACGGGAGCGGATCCATAGTGGTGTACTGATATGGTGAATATGTGGACTCGTGTGCGCCACCTCAAAAGAGTTACTCGCAGTCGTAGTTCAGGATAGCCACCGAGTCAAAGCTGGCTTGCTGCAGTCAAACTCCACCACCCCCTTTATTGGAACTGATGCATATTTAGTTAGTTCTGATGTAAGTCTTGCTGAGTACGTTTGTACTCATGTTTGCCTATTTTATGTTTTGCAGAGAGACGTCAGTCTCGCTAGTAGTACCGCTTGGACTTCGGCGTTTAGCTTGATACCTCAGCTACGATCTTGTGCCCTCGACAGGATCTGGTAGATAGTCAGACTTCTCAGCCTTTTTCATTTGTAGATGTCTGTACTTAGACATGTTAAGCTTCCGCATGTGTTTTGATTCGTATGCTCTGATTGTTGGGTCATGAGACCCATGTTTGTAATATCTCGCTCCTCGGAGCCTATTGTATAAATACTTGAGTCGTAGAGTCTTGTTGTGATGCCATGTTGTATCTACACATATCGAGCATATTGTGTGTATGATTGAAATGCTTGCTATGTGTGGGATCCGACTATCTAGTTGTTTATCATTGGCAGCCTATCATATGAGGAAATGTAGTCTAGTGCTTCTGAGCGATAGTAGTCTGCTACAGCCCGGATCACCGGAGTCCTGCTAGCCCAGCACTACTGCTTGGAACACATGACTGGCCGGCATGTGTTTCACTTCGTTCCTATGTCTGTCCCTTCGGGGAAATGTCACGCGGTGTTATCCGGAGTCCTGCCTAGCCTGCTACAGCCCGGGTCACCGGAGTCCTGTTAGCCCAGTGCTACGGCCCGGATTCACACGTTGATGACCGACATGCTCGATGTGATTCATGTATGCCTGTCCTCATAGGTTAGCGCCGCTTTGGGTTCACGACTAGCCATGTCGGCCCGGGTTCTCTGTCATATGGATGCTAGCGACACTATCATATACGTGAGCCAAAAGGCGCAAACGGTCCCGGGCCAGGTAAGGTGGCACCCGTGGGAGTACCGTGCGTGAGGCCGCAAAGTGATATGATGTGTTACATGCTGGATCGATGTGGCTTAGGATCGGGGTCCCGACACATTATTTGAATTAAAATTTGGCAACTGCCGGCAAGTTTAAGACTGAAAAAAGATAAAAACCATATAACCCCTCTTTTCCTTTCTCTGCTCCTTTTCCCCAGGATAATAAAACCCGTGGGAAAGGAGAATAAAAGGAGCGTTGGGGGAGGGCAGCAACGGAGGGACCGACGGAGCAATCATCCACCATGGTCCGCGGGTGGCGTGCACCCAGGAGCTGCGCAAGGTGACGAGCAAGGCCTGTCGCCCCTCCCCGAACAAAAAGAGGAAGGGAGGAAAAGGGGGAAGGGGCGCAGAGGCAGTCCTGCCCTGCGACATAATTCATGGCTCACCTCGAGTGCGCATGTACGAAGAAAGAGAAGCCGAGCTCGATCGGCAGGACAGTCTGGACACATTGGAGGAGGAGCGTGACGTGGCAAAAGCCCGTTCCGCATTATATCAACAGCAGGCTCGAAGATACCAAAGCTGAGAAGTACGGGCCAAAGCTTACAATGTTAGCGAGTTAGTTCTACGCCTGCCGGATAAGAAAAAGGACAAGCTAAATCCCAAGTGGGCGTACCGTCTGCGGGATGCATCGGATAATCGACTCGAGCCGAACCCATGGAACGCAGCCCAACTCCGAAGATTCTACGCCTAGCGCCGGACTCTGTGTTCGTCTCCTTCCTCTGTCCATTTTTTATACGCTATCTATCTTATATTTCTCTCCTTCTACCCTTCTTTTCTTCCACAGCCTTTAAGGGCCCATTTGTGCCTTGTTTGCACAAAACTGACGCGCTATCCGCGCTCATTATACCTGGGGGCTTCTTTTACAGAAGCTTATTCATACGGGCTTCATGCCCAACACATGTGTTATACTTCCGCATGTATCCTTTATTCACCATTATATGCATCGATATGACTTAAGTTTTGGCCAAGCTTGGTTGCCTGGCTCTTGTATTTATGCCCTACATTCCCGTTAATTCGGCTAGGGCATAAGGGGAGCACCTCTGCGATTGTTACTGCCGGGTCAGCCGGATGTGTACCTCAGACTGGGTGAAGCCGAAAGCTAGCATTCTTAAGGGAATATTCGGCCGGTGAACTAAAGATGATTTCACACCTTTTACTTATGCGCCCCTAGATGTTTTTTCTCTGCGTCTCTTTTCGCAGTTCGGATATGCACTTTAGGGCATGCCTCCCAGGGAAAGGAACCCCTAACGGAACTATTCTCCCTGGAAAATGTTTCTTACTAACCATGTAATATAACATAACTAGTTGGGCACTTGTCTGTTCAAGCACTAATGACCCCTACGCCTGGTCTCCATGCATGCCCCGGTTCTTACATAACCGAGAGGGTATTCAGATACACTCCGGACCGTCGGGTCCCGAGGTTGAAGCGAAAAGGTCCGCCACGACAAATGATCTACAATCCGGCTAGAAGGCATTATACATGTCACTTCAAATTACATAGTCAATTTGACTGGTTGAATTCCTCTTCAATACCATCCAATAGGCTGTCTAATTTACAGTCCTGTTGGGAATACTTTGCGGCCAATTCTACCTGGCCGTATACTAAGCTTACAGGGATCTCCTTCCCATCGGGCCCCACAGGTCCGACCTCGGCCATATGGTTTGGGTCAGCCTTCGTGTACCGCGTCTTCACCATGGCCCAGGTTTCCCTGGCACCTTGACGCCAGGCCGATATCTTCCACAATTGGAAGCACTGTCGTGCTCCCTCCAGCTTCTCCGCAAGATCTCCAAGTCCTTCGGGCACGGAGACAGACGGCCACAAGGCCTGGGCAACGCCTTGCATAACCTACCGAACTCGTTCGTGTAGTTGTGAGAGCTCAGGAAGAAGGTCACCCATAGAACCGGGCATTTCCTCTAAAGGACGCCCTGTCAGCATACCTACAGACATAACTCTGTCAGTCGACTTCCTCGCCGAACTCTTTTTCGAAGTTCGTTCAAGCACTTACTAAAAATGCCGCGTCGAAGCCGCCGATTCTCCTTCACGGAGTCCGACAGCTGGGCACGGACATCCTTTAGTTCCACGCCCAGCTGGGTGTTGGCATCTTGGAGATTATTCTTCTCCTGCCTCACCTTTGTAAGCACGCTCTCGCCGGCCTTTAACCGGCGTAGGAGTTGTTGCCTATCCGGATCTACTCCGGCTCCATCTGCAATGTTATTGTCAGATTCGCACACACGCCGCACTTTATATGATACTTATCATTTGAAGCATATAGTACCAGCGGGGGTCTTCTTGGGCTCCCCTGCTGCGGCTAGTTCAGCCTCAAGTTGGGCTCTGCACTCTTCCAGCTCATGGGACAGTTGGGTATTGTTTTCCGTAAGAACCTGCATAATAAATGATCCTTAAATCACTTATTCTAACTGTTTCAAGTCTCAGGGGCTACTAGTATACATAATCACCAAATTTTCTCACCCGTATGTCCTTTACATACTGCTCCGCGGCTCTGGTTATACCATTTTGAGTGGCACGGATGTATGCATCTCCCGAATTGAAGGCATCCAACGCCTCCTGGGAGAAACAAGCGTCGCAAAGAACTGTCCGGCGACGCCTGTGGTTCATGGCGCTCTCCACCTCGGAATTGGTGGCAGATAGCCTGTCTGCATCCTCTATCGGAGGAGCGTCCGGTGCACGCCTCGTGTTTGCCTCTGCTTCCGGACCCGGCCTTGGAGCCTGGCTGGTAGAGGCGCGATTGGCAATCTCTCCGGATATAGTCCGGCGGGCGCTCTTTTTCCTAAAGAGAGCGCGGGCGTTAGTATGCATCTGAGAAAAATATCTCGGAATAAGATAGCGCACCATACCATTGCGCTGGCGTCTCAATCCGTACCGCACTTCTTTTCAGCCTGCCAGGCCTCGCGGCCCCTTGTTGGCTAGTCGCCACAAGATCATTGTTCCGCCTTGAGGGCCTCCTCTGCAAAACACCGTTGGTATGCGGCAATCAAGAATACGCGAGGATGGATCCTTTTCAAAGCGCTGGGGCTTCGGTCTCAGTTACCTGCGAGGCTGGAAGTAACCCAGGATAGTCGGCCGTAATGGCCACCAAGGCATTATCGCTACTCAATTGATGAAATATCCCATCAATTAGCTCCACAGATATGTCCGGTTCCTCCTGGGAGGCCGGGTCGAGGGACCTTTCCGGATCCTCGGGTCATGGAGGAGGGCTGCTTATCTCCCTCACGGCCTTGCGTAGCTCCTGCGCAAGATGAAATACTTAACTATGGGAATATGGAACGGATAGACTAGAAAAGGTATTAACTTAACCAGTCCGGAGGATTGTACATAGAAAATCCGCCCTGTGGATTGACGCGGAGGAACTCCTCCTCTTCTCCCTTGTACAAAGTGGACAAGATCTTTGCTAGAGTGGCAACCGATTCCGGCCCCTTACGGCCGCAGCGGGTGGCGTCGTCCTCCCCGTTGAAGTCCCACATGGGGTGGCCTCTATACTGAAGCGACTGCACCCCCCTCATAATGCATATGGCCATGACCTCGATCATGGTTAATCCGGATTGAGTCAACGACCTTATCCGGCTCATCAGGTAAAAAACGTCCCTATCGTCTTCCTCCTGGGGGCTCCGTGGGTGCCAGCTCAGGCGCTTCTTCAAAGGAGCATTGACGAACTCAGGAAGGCCGATCAGAATAGGATCAGGGAGGGGGACGTCGTCTACATAAAACCATTCGGAAGGCCAGTCTTCGGAAGTCTTCTTTGGGGTTCCGGATAGGTATCCGGTCCCGGCGATGCGCCATATTTCGGCTCCGCCCACTTGATATACTGACCCCTTCTGAGAACGGGGCACGAGGCAGAATAGCTTCTTCCACAGCGCGAAATGAGCCTCGCAGCCCAAAAACAGCTCGCAAAGGGCTACGAAGCCCACTATGTGCAGTATGGAGGCTGGCGTAAGGTTGTGCAGCTGGAGGCCATAGAACTCCAGAAGCCCTCGGAGAAATGGATGGATCGGAAATCCAAGCCCCCTTACCAAAAAAGGAACAAGGCATACCCGCTCTCCTTTGGAGGGATTGGGAAGGCTCTCCGCTTGCTCTCCGCCATTATAAGTGGCGAGCCCGGCTCGAAGCAGGACCATGTGTGCTGGGGGAAGGAATCCCTTGGTCTGAAGCGTCACTAGCTTGCTGTGCGGGATGGAACATCTCTCCCAATCTCCGGGCTGGGGGCTGGGAAGGCGAGAGGAGGAGCTGCGACGACCGACCATGATAGAGTGGCTCTTTGTCAGATGTGCTCCGATGAACGCTCGCTAAAGGAAGATGGTGCGATTTGGATCTAAATCCTCGTCTCTTTAAATAGGCAGCTCATTTACACAACCAGGGGGGTAAACGTAAAAACACCCTGGCTCTTCGCATTCGTTTGACGCGTGGAAGATGGCCATTATTGGGCGTGGAAGCCAAGAAGCGCAGTATTCACGGGAAGCTGGACATTATTCAACAGGTACACGGAATTTGGAGAAGAACCCGCCTTGCAATGCCGAAGACAATCTGCGCGCCAGACTCATCGTCATTGAAGCCTGGTTCGGGGGCTACTGAGGGAGTCCTAGATTAGGGGGTGTCCGGGTAGCCGGACTATAACCTTTGGCCAGACTCTTGGACCATGAAGATACAAGATTGAAGACTTCTTTCCGTGTCCGGATGGGACTTTCCTTGGCGTGGAAGGCAAGCTTGGCGATACGGATATGTAGATCTCCTTCCGTAGTAACCGACTCTGTGTAACCCTAGCCCTCTCCAGTGTCTATATAAACCGGAGGGTTTTAGTCCATAGGACGAACAACAATCATACCATAGGCTAGCTTCTAGTATTTAGCCTCTCTGATCTCATGGTAGATCTGCTCTTGTACTACCCATATCATTAATATTAATCAAGCAGGAGTAGGGTTTTACCTCCATCGAGAGGGCCTGAACCTGGGTAAAAACATTGTGTCCCTCGTCTCCTGTTACCATCCGCCTAGACCACAGTTAGGGACCCCCTACCCGAGATCTGCCGGTTTTGACACCGACACCCACCATGGCCATCGCCCACGAAGGACTTTCCTCACTCGGGTAGATCTTCACGAAGTAGGCGATCTCCTTGCCCTTATAAACTTCTTGGTTCAACTCCACAACTTGACGGAGGCTCCCAAGCGACACCTAACCAATCTAGGAGACACCACTCTCCAAAAGGTAATAGATGGTGTGTTGATGATGAACTCCTTGCTCTTGTGCTTCAAATGATAGTCTCCCCAACACTCAACTCTCTCTCACAGATTTGGATATGGTGGAAAGATTATTTGAGTGGAAAGAAACTTGGGGAAGGCTAGAAATCAAGATTCTTGTGGTAGGATTGGTATATCTTGATCTCAACAAATGAGTAGGTGGTTCTCTCTCAGAAAATGTATGCTGGAAGTGTGGGCACGTTCTGATGGCTCTCTCACAAATGGAGATGGGGGTGGAGGGGTATATATAGCCTCCACACAAAATGCAACCGTTACACACATTTGACCCAACTCAGTCAGACCGAATAGACGAACTCGGTGAGACTGATTTAGTTCAAAATGTGAATGTTAGGAATCTCGGTGGGACCGAATGGAACAACTCAGTGGGACCGATGTGCTAGGGCTTAGGGCAAACCTCATCTCGGTGGTGCCGATTGCATCAACTCAGTGAGACCAAAGTGGAGCGATTGAGAAAAAGAGAGTTGGTCAAGCCATCTCGGTGAGACCGATCGCTATTTCGGTTAGACCAAAATAATTGCAACTGGCAACAGAGAGTTGGCAAGGCCATCTCGGTGAGACCGAGATCCGTATCGGTGTGACCGAACTGTTAGGGTTTCTGGCAGTGGCTATGTCATATGAACTTGGTGGCTCCGGGTAGTATGAATCGGTGGGTCCGAGTTGGAGTTTGGGATTTTGACATATTTGGAATGAGAAAGTGGTTGAGGGATTTGGAGCAATATCACTAAGCATTTGAGCAAGCAAGCCATTAAGCAACACCTCATCCCCTTTTAATAGTATTGGCTTTCCTATTGACTCAATGTGATCTTGGATCACTAAAATGTAAATGAAGAGTCTTGAGCTTTTGCCAATATGTGTCCTTAGCATTTTGAGGGGTCCACATCTCTAGTCCATGGCATGCCATTCATTGAACTTTCTGAAATATTAAACTTGAATGATCATTAATTCAATGAGCTATATGTTGTTATAAATTACAAAAACCACCCGGGGATTAGTTGCACTTTCAATCTCCCCCTTTTTGGTAATTGATGACAACATATAGATCCAAGCTTCGACAAATGATAATATGAATGAAAATATCGTCGCTTTGAGAAGTATGTGATAAGCAAGAGGTTCCCCTAAATTTGGGCATTATATAAAATTTGCGTTTGAATGCAAATGCACAATCAATTAGGATCATGGGTCACTCTTCCATGTCACATACATCTTGGTGGATCGTACAAAATGATAAGAATTAAATAACATGCACTCATCACCAAGGATAAAAGTGATTGATCATACACAAACATTCATAGAGATAATCATGCAAGCACACATTAAGCGTAGTATGATCAAACACATGATTTCACAACACTACTGCAGGATGCTGCTAACCTGACACTACGATCAGAGACCCTTCGAGAAACTGTGTGCGATGCCATAATCGCAAACGGTGCTGTATGAAAACCGTCAGAAATGTATAAAACATTTGCGATGATGGGTGCATCAAACACGGTTCAGGTTTTAGTTGCGTGTGCGATGAAGGGCATACGGTTAACCCGTTCGAACTGTTTGCGATGGGGCAGAACAACAGAAACGGGCAGCTATATCAATCTGTGTGCGATATACGGCATACAGTTTGCTCCAATGAACCGTTTGCTATTAGGGAGTGCAACATAAACGGTTAGCCAGATCAAGGTGTGTGTGATATAGGGCATACGGTTCACTCGGACAAAACAGAAATGGTTCAACTTAACAAGATGTGTGTGATACATGGCAAATAGCCGACTCGGATGAACTATTTGCGATGAGAAATTACAACACAGACAGTTAATACAGTTAATTCGTGTGCGATTCTGTGTGTACAAAAAACTTTGAAAAATGCAAACTAGTTGCTTGCGCTAGCTAGGAATATCACACAGATGCGTCTGCGAGTACTCATGTGCGATGATTAGTAAGTTACACATACGTTTCCTTATGTTAACACTTGTTTGATAAATAACACGTGGCACCGGATATGGTATTCGGGTTGTGTGTGTGCTCCACTTAGTCTTCCCGCACTCCAGCGAATGCTTCCCGCGCTCCACATGGATGAATTGTAAAATCCACGCATATTCCCTCACCGGTTTCCCGCCACTAGCTAAGGACTTGCTACATATAACCCAGGCGGCAACGCACCGCCGGGACACTCTGCGAAGATCTAGTCCTCGCCCATCTACCATTAGTTATTCCAAGCATGCTAGGCAACGACCAAAGCTTCGACGTCGACGCCTACCTGCGTTACATCTTCTGCGAGGAGAACGAGCCGGAGCAGGTCAGGGAGCAAGAGCTTCATCGTCCCATGCAGGCACCATGGCCCATCGGCAGCGATATCAGCGTCACACTCCCTGGGAGCACAATCGACATATTGTAGAGGAGGTGTGATGAGAAGTTTGCCATCCACCGTGCAAAAGATCCCGAGGTGCTCAGCGGCATGATCGACGATCCACCCGAAGAGCCGCCGTCACTAGTGCTCATCGAGAGCCTGATGCTCCGCAAGGAATGGGCAGAGGACCTCTGCGATTCAATCAAGATAAAGGCAGCCTACGGCTTCATCATTGCCCGCAACGGCCGTGTCAACCTCGATCCCGATGATGTGGTGGCCAGGCTCGAGCGCATCCTTGGCGGAGTTGACGTCCCTGACGAAGTAGAACATCGCCAACGTGATATCTTGAGGATGCAGGTGATCGACGGAATTTGCTACCAGGCCAAAGACATGGAAATGGAGTGGTTTCGCGGAGTTGTCATGCACGCGATTGCATGCTGTCAAGCTCTTCTCGAAGAGGCCCAGCAGCCCCAAGAGCCTCCCAGCGCCAGCAGCTCCGTAGGCGGAGGCGGGTCGGGACACTTGGAGTGAACGGCCGCAAGGGTGCTATGCTGATCATGGAGTCTGAGAAGACCATCGTCGGAAGGCCGCCAGCTCAGCCTTTTAGCCTATATTTTATTATAATTGTATGCATATGTAGGTCATGAGTGTTCTGGGCCTTGCCGCATTTGGCATTTTAAATTATCCTGAATACGTAAGACAATTATTAACAGTTGCCATTGTAACTTTGCCTCAATGACGAGCAGAGCGCGCGCAGGGATGCCAGAGCGGAGCGCGCCGTGTCCGCCTCAATGGCGAGCAACCACGTGGTCAACCTTCTGCCATCAATACATTTTGACCTTGTTTCTCGTCACATTGTTGATTACAACGCAATAAGTAATTGCAAATCTGTTCACACCTATCAAATTGATATGTGTTCACCCTTAGCATCGGGCTATGAAAACTACCCACTAAAAAGTTACTTCACAGTTCCTCTCCTCATCACCCACAAAACTGGTTTTCTCTGTCAAGTCGTTCCGCCATGTCCGGTAGGAGGAGTTTAGGGTGGACATATAACTAGGCAGCAAAGACCAAGGCCGCAGAAGCACTAGAGAGGTCCCACCGTGAAGCCGCAGCCACAACAGAGATGTCCCGGCGCGCCGCGGAGCCCTCGAACAAGCTCTCACGGGCATGCGAGGGCTCTCACAAGCGCATTCGCGGCGTCGGCCATCGCGATGAGCCGGCGTTCCTGAAGTCCTTCGCCGATGATGATGACATTCTCGCTGGCGTCACTACGTAGCAGGAGCTGGTCGACGGCTTGACGAAGCTGCTCAAGATCAGCGATGCCTCGGTTGACAAGGCGACCAGCCTTGTCGAGAAACTCATGGATGACAATGTGAAGCTCCTCAAGTTGGTCGCCGAGAAGGAGGAGGAGGCCGCCGACTGGAAGATGCTGCATGAGCAGAGCAGTGCCTCGGAGATGACGCTGAAAGCGGTCATCGAGGAACTGATGGGTGGCTTGAGGAAGCTCCGGATTGAGCGCGAGCAGGAGGTGCAGGAATCTGTGGCTGCTTTCAAGCAAAGTCGTGAGGAATTGAAGAAGGAGCTGGAGGATTTCGCCGCCCGGCGATCCATCGACGAGTAGAGACAGTAGCAGCCCAGATCATTGTCTGCAATTTCCTTCTTCTCTTGTCCCCGTGTCTTCCGGGCTTTGCCGCATGTGGCATTTTAAATTATCCGAAATATGTAAGACAATTATTATGTGCGCCATTGTAAATTTATCGTCATATTATCCGTTGCCATTTTATTTGTGGTCGTATTATCCGTTGCCCTATGTGGCAATTTAAATTAGGGCGGAATACTAGTTGAAAACACGAACAAAGCAAATGCTGCCATGGGATCACAAGCAAACACCCTCCGTCCAGGTGCTTTAATTAACCAATTAATGGAGAAGTTGTGAGCGAAGCGGGCGGCGGCTGGTGCATGAAGGTCAAAGAGCTCGCTTCCCGGTGAGCATGGGTGGCCTTGCTGCTCGCACGTGTCCCGTCGAGCCTGCGAGGTGGATAGGATGCACGCGTCCCGTCGAGCCTGCGCGGCTGTGACGCCCCCGATTCAATCATACACTAATCATGAACACAAATGTGTACGATCAAGATCAGGGACTCACAGGAAGATATCACAACACAACTCTAAAAACATAAATAAGTCATACAAGCATCATAATACAAGCCAGGGGCCTCAAGGGCTCGAATACAAGTGCTCGATCATAGACGAGTCAGCAGAAACAACAATATCTGAGTACAGACATAAGTTAAACAAGTTGCCATAAGATGGCTAGCACAAACTGGGGTACAGATCGAAAGAGGCCTAGGCCTCCTGCCTAGGATCCTCCTAACAACTCCTGGTCGTCAGCAGCGGGCTACACGTAGTAGTAGGTGCCTCCGGTGTAGTAGGAGTCGTCGTCGACGGTGGCGTCTGGATCCTGGGCTCCATCGTCTGGTCGCAGCAATCGGGTAGAGAAATGGGAAAAGGGGGGAACAAGGCAACCATGAGTACTCATCCAAAGTACTCGCAAGCAAGGAGCTACACTACATATGCATGGATATATGTGTGTCGGTGTACTAAAGTAGGGGTACCTTAGTACACCGAACTTGTGCACGGGCAGTAGTAGCGTCCCGCGGCAAGGCTTGCCAGGGGAGCGACAAGAGTCTCCACGGCCCTTTCTGGGCCGGACGAAGGCCAAGTGATCGAGCCTAGAAGACCAAGCCCCGGCAAGAGGAGCTTGCCGGGCCAAGGAGGCGAGGTCCGGCAAGAGGAGCTTGCCGGGCCAAGGTGACAAGGCCCCGGCAAGAGGAGCTTGCCGGGACGACTAAGCCGAAGCACCAAGGCCCCGGCGGGAGGAGCTCGCCGAGACGGCCAAGCCAAGGCACCCCAAGAAAAGCCCGCCGCGGCGCGCCGCGCGCCCCGGCAAGGCCTGACGAGCGGCAAGCTTTCAGGTGCGGCAAGACAACCACCGCAGCAAGCCACTTGCTGCGGCAAACCACCACCTCAGGCCTGCGTTCTAGCTCACCTGACCATGCGTCACTCTGGAGCTTCCCCAGAGGCACGTGGCGGGGCGCCGCGCAACCTGAGGCGCGCGATGGCATGCGACGTTGGCAGAGTCGCCCCCGTGGCAAGCGGAGGCGCCCCCAACGGTCCGCCTCGGTACTGTTCGGGCGATCCAGACGGGCATTTAATGCCTTTGTCCCCCGCCGTCAGAGTTAGGTGCGATAGCACTGTGCGGCCACTGTTGGCACAGTTCCTTGCCATTTTTACCCTCACCTGCGTCGCTACCTGTGGGAAACCCCTTAGCATATAAAAGGAGGCCCATGCGCACGTAGGGGGGGACCCCGGAAGGAGGACACCCAGTAGACCCTCGTCTACGTCCAGCTCCAACTTACTGTAGCTTCTTGCGCTCCAGAGCAAGAACTCGAATCAACCAGACAAGCAGCAGTAGGGTTTTACGCATCCGTCCGGCCCGAAGCTGGGTAAAATCGTTGTGTGTGTGCGTCGCCTCGATCTGCTCTTTGTGCAACCTCCGCCCCCCCCCCCCCCGCCGAACCGAAAAGGGGCTCCGTCCCCATAGGTGTTCGTCGAGGCCGATTTCCCCCGACATCTTTGGCGCGCCAGGTAGGGGGCTGCGTCGAGGTTGTGCGAACCAGATTTGGCGACCACAGGTAAGCTCAGGTATGGCCAGGTACCTTTCCGCTCCAACCCGCGGAGCGGAGGCATTCCTCCTCACGGACTCGTGCACGGCCCTCCTCGAGTACCCACTCACGCAGAGCCCGGGCAAGAGCAGCTGCTCCTTGAGGAGGACCGCCTTCCGGCCGCTGAGCGAGTTTCTCGCCTCCAGCAAACTCTGCGCCGCTCCCATAGCCGCAGAAGTTAGCGCCGGAAGTTGCGGGAAAGGCGACCTCGTTCTTCGGCGCGCCCAGGCCGCCAAGATCCAAACGAGTCGACGCCGACCGTGGGAGGGACCTTGCCAGCGCGGTAGTCGGAACCCGTTCCGTCGGCCATCCTCTCTGCCCAAGTCTTGCCGCAGTTGCATGTAATCCTTGGTACAGAGACGAGCGCAGATCCCAAGCATAGCTTATGTGCCCCGCACATCTTGTCGATTTCGCGCCTCTCCGCTTTGCGCATGCATTATTTGACACGATTGTGCAGCACTCGGCTCCGGCAAGCGATGGCAGGCCATGAAGCCCCGAGCCCTCGTTATTCCCTTACCTCGAGAAGGGGGGATGACAGGATAGGCTGGGCGTCGCCCGAGGAAGCTGCGCCTTGCCGGACTGCAAACAACAGAAAAGCTAAGTTGCCAAAATTTGAGCAATTAAGCTCCTTTTTACCCTTAAGTTATCTTCCTCGAACGGCCGAGCTTCGTATGGGAAACCTGTGCGCGGAGGGGCCGGCTCGTGGCTGGTTGCGCCCTTATTTCGTTTCGAGTCCGCTCAACGACTTAAGTGTGCTACATCCAGAGTGGCGTCCTTACTTTGTTTCGAGCTTGCTCGGCAGCTTAAGTGTGCTGCGACTGCAGTCGCAACGCTTACCTCGCCCTGAGCCTGCTCAACATTTTAAGTGAGTTGCGCCAGCCGCGGCAAGGTTTCTTGCCGGTGGAGGCACCGCCAGCGGGTTGCTGATGTCCCGCACTCGGCACCCGTGGCAAAGGCGGAGGCTTGCGCCGACAAGTTCCTGGGAGCGTAGGGCGCGAACGTACGAAGCACAAAGTCGAACAAGGGAGATAACAACGCAACGAACTGCCTAAGATAAAAGTTATATTCCAAAACGACTTGCCGCTGCTCTAATCAGCTGTTTCTATGACATGCTCAGCAGCGACAAGGGAAGAAAAGAAAGAGGTGGGCGGCCTAATCCGCGCGGTCGCCCTCGACCCTCCTGATCCCGACCACCCTTTCCACAATGGGGGTGACGAGGGCCCTGATCTCCGTCAGGTCGGTGTCTTCCGGCAGGTGCCTGAGGATGTTGGTAAGCCTGATGGTGGGGTTGCGGAAGACGATCTTCACCAGCACCCTCTCGAGGGCCCCGGAGACGGCTTCCCGCGTCTCCTCGGCCAGCTGCTCTGGGATCGTTTCCCGGAGATGCTGGAGCGCCTCCACCAAGCCCTTGAAGAAGGAAGTGAGCTTGACGCTCGGCGAGACATTCTCGCCGGAGGGGTACTCGTGGCCCTCCATCCCCAGCAGCTTCAGCTCCTTGTCGATGGTGGTGGCGATGTCGATGAGGCCTTCGGTCCACCGCTCCACCGTCTCCTGGAAGGCATTCTGGGTAACGGCGACGCGCTTCAATAGCTCCTCGTTGTCAGCAACCTCCTTCCGCAAGGTCGCTTCCTGCCCCTTGGCGCTCTCCAGCGCCTTGGCCAGGGTGTCCAGCTTCAGCTCGAGGTCGGCCTTGGAATCCTTGGCGGCGTCGAGCTCCCGGATCTTCTCGGCGAAGCGGCCCTGCAGCTCGCCAAGGGTGTGAGCGCCCTTCTCGCGCTCCTGTTTGAGCGCGGCAAGCTCTTCGCCGCTCGCCTTGAGGTCGCTGACGAGCTGCGCCACCCTCGTCTCCAGCTCCCCGTTGACGACCTCGGCGGCCGCGGCAGCGTCCTGCGCTTTCTGCAGGGCCCCGCCAAGCGCCTGCTCGTGCGCGGCAACCTCCTCCTCGTGGCTGGCGAGGCTGGCCTTCTGCTGCACCAGTTCGCTTTCCCGCGCGGATAGCCCCGCAGCGGCAAGCCTCTGCTGCTCTTTGGCCTCTGCCTTCTCGAGGAGAAAGGCCGTCCGCGCCTCATCGAGTAGCCTCCGCTCCTCCGCCAAAGACCGGAGAGCCTCCTGGTTGAGCTCCCGGAGCTCCCCGGCACGCTTCTCCATGTCCGCGCCGGCCCTCGCGACGAGTGCCTCCTCGCGCTCCACCTTAGCCTGCCGGGCGCGGTAGAGCGACACAAGCTTCCGGAGCAGCCGCTCCTCCTCGGGCTCGCCGCTGCTGGTGCTTGGCGCGTCGACCACTGTCAGCCCGACGGAGGCGAGCACTTCTCCGTCCAAGGCCTCCCCCTCGACCGGCGCCCTGGAGCTAGGCTCCCAGGGGAGCCTGATGAAGACGCCATCGCCGGCCTTCAGGTAGGCACCCGCCGGGGGCTCCTCGGGGCCCGACGCGGCGGCAGCAGCGGGATCGCCGGACGGCGGAGTGCTTGACGCCCCTGCCTCCCCGGGGCCGTCGGCACGGTCGCCGGTCCCCTCGCCGTCTGCCGCCGCGGCGGCCTTGGCGACTTCGGCCTCCCCGCCGCCTGCGGGGTCGTCGGTGCCGTCCGCCTCCTCGATGACGCCGACGACCGCGCGCCCTCCCCGACGACGGCCTCGGTCTCCATCGGGTCCGCGGTGGGCGGGTCTGATGGCCGGAAGAGGGGAGAAGAGTCAACCGAACAGCCGACAAAAAGGCTCATAAGGAAAGATAACCAGGGGAAGTTTTCCGTGCAGGGGGGCTTACCGGTGGCAGGGTCCGTGGCCGCGGCCTCCGCTGCCGGGGGATCGCTGGCCGCGTCCCTCGCCGGAGATCCCTCCCTTGCCGGAGAGGTCTCCCTTGCCGGGGGCTCCTCCCTTGCCGGGGAGGACTCCCCTGCCGGGGGCTCCTCCCTTACCGGAGATTTCTCCCTAGGCGGGGTGGTCAACGCAGACGGCGCGGCAGGAGTGCCCCCCGGGGTCGCCTGCTGGGGCTGCTCTGCTCCTACCCAACAACAACAGCCACATGTCAACCACAAAGAGAAGGGGAGCTCACGCGCGCGCCAAACAACAAGAACTAGCCGTGCACTCACCCTGGGGGCTGCGCTGTGGGCTGCCCTGGGACCCGCTGCCAAGTCCGGCAAGGTCGTCTCCGGCACCTCCCCAGTTGCCGGGGGAGATTCGCCCTCAAGGACGACCAGCGGGATCTTGGCCCTCTTCGCCCTCCTCTGGGCCAGGCTCCTGAATGGGAACGGTTTCGGGGGAGGATGAGTGGGCTGCGAAACAAGACGAAGCAACAGAAATCAAGAAGATACAAGCTCTACCAGGAACTTACTCTTCGTCCTCCTCTTCGTCGTCGGAGCTAAGCACGGAATAGTCAAAAACCGGCTTGCTCCAGGCGCGAGGAGACAGGGGAGTGGGTTCCCGGGACCGCTTGGCGGGGACGGTGGACGACCCGCCCCCGTTGCCGCCGCGGTACGGGGAGCGGCAGGAGCAGAAGCCGCGGCCCTGAGGACCCCGCTCCCACTGCTTCGGAGGCGCGTGTCACGCGGGGCTGCGGTTGCTGGTCGGCCTGCCGCACCACCTCTCCGGCCCTGCGGAGACGCCTCCTCGGCTGGGCAGGGGGCTCCGCCTGCGACGAGCTGCCCGGGAGCTGAGAGGAGGGCGCGTCAACCTTCGGCAAGCCGCTCGCGTCCTGGGCGGGCTCGCCCGCGCCACCGTGCTCGGCTGGTTCCTTCGCGCCAGCGAACTCCATTTGGTCGGCGAGGCTCTCCGTCTCCGCCGCGTCTGCTTCGGCCAGGGTGAAGCCAGACTCGCCCGCGGCCACGGCGGCCGCCGCCTCCTCCATCCTGGAGGCGATGTAAGCCAGCTCCTCGGGGGTGGTGTCCCGCGTGAGGCCCCTCTTCTCATCGGGGTCGACCGGCACCTCCTCCAAGTTGTCGAAGAAGGCCTGCACGACGTCGTCCGCCGGCTCCTGCCAGGTCGCGTCGATCCCGTGCGAGTCGCACAGTGGCATCATCACGAGGATGCGGCTGAGCGCCGAGTTGTTGCACAGGGGGACGACACCCAACGGCAACCTGAACCATTCTGGGTGCTCGGAGTCGTACCTGAACAGCTCCTTCAACACTGCGACGAGCTCCAGAACGGTGAAGTTGTAGTTAAGGCCCGGGCGCAGCCTCATGATGTCCGCCGCGTTTTGGAATTCCCAAGCCGGCTTCCCCCTCTCCTGCAGGGGGGCGATACGCCGGCGAAGGAAATCCGCGCCGACGGCGCCGACGGTGAGCTCGGCACACCTGAGGCACAGGATTCGGGTGACGGCCATCTTCAGCTTGGCGTCGTCCGGGGCTAGGTCGCTCCAGTCATGGCCGCGCACCACTGGGGTTCGGCGCACGGCGGTGAACGGCAGTGGATTTTCCTCGACGATCAGGCACCACTCAGCCCTCCACTCCTCCCATCTGCCACGGAGTTCCCCCTCCAAGTAGACCTCTTTCTTGCCGGTCCTGGAGACCCAGGCGACTCCGCCGGACAGCGGCTCTCCTTTCTCCACCCGAGGAGTAAAGAAGTGGCGGAAGAGGGCTACGTTGGGGCGGACTCCGACAAAGTTCTCGCAAAGGTGTGCGAAAACCGCCATTGTCAGAACGGCGTTGGGGGTGAAATCAAGGAGGTGGAGGTTGTAGGTGTGCATGATGTCGCAGAAGAACTCAGAAAAAGGCGGGCAGAGCCCGCAATAGAAGAACACGGCGAAGAAAGGGTACCCGGTCGGGTCAGCTTCTGGGCGATGGCGGGAAGAACTCGCGTGCGCGGATGCGCTCGCGTCGCCGTCGACCAGAAGAGGCGGTATCCGTTCTTCAGCCCCAGCGCATCGAGCTGAGGGGGGAACGTCGCCGTCTCCTTCCGAAGCGCTTCCAGCCGCAGCGCCTCGGCCGACTTCATGGCCTTCCCCTTCGCCTTGTCGCTCTTCAGGGCCATGGCAGATACGGGGAGGGGGAGTTGTCGGTGTTGGCGGCGCCAGGGGCTGCGAGGGCGAATCGCCGCTTTCTCTAGTAAGGAGGAAGTGGCGGAGATTTTCGAGGAACAGCAGCCGGCGGAATGGCGAGCTGCCCCTGTTCCCCTCCGCTTATAAAGAAGGGGGGGGGGGCGGGCGTTTCGCCTTTCCAAATAAAGGAATCGTGCCCGACGTGACGCATGCCTGCGGGCCTCAAGCCCCGCGCACGCCGCCCACGTCACGCACGCCTCGCACGCCTCGCCCCCCACGACGCCGCGATAAGCGCGCGCCACTTGGGGAGGGCGCGACGGGCACGGAGTTAAGGAGCAGCGCAACCCAGGCCACGCGTGCCCGTGCACTGTTAGGGCCTGGCCCAACAATGCTCGGCACCGTGTATGGCCCAGACCCGGGGGCTCCTGTCGGTGTACTAAAGTAGGGGTACCTTAGTACCCCGAACTTGTGCACGGGCAGTAGTAGCGTCCCGCGGCAAGGCTTGCCAGGGGAGCGACAAGAGTCTCCACGGCCCTTTCTGGGCCGGACGAAGGCCAAGTGATCGAGCCTAGAAGACCAAGCCCCGGCAAGAGGAGCTTGCCGGGCCAAGGAGGCGAGGTCCGGCAAGAGGAGCTTGCCGGGCCAAGGCGACAAGGCCCCGGCAAGAGGAGCTTGCCGGGACGACTAAGCCGAAGCACCAAGGCCCCGGCGGGAGGAGCTCGCCGAGACGGCCAAGCCAAGGCACCCCAAGAAAAGCCCGCCGCGGCGCGCCACGCGCCCCGGCAAGGCCTGACGAGCGGCAAGCTTTCAGGTGCGGCAAGACAACCACCGCGGCAAGCCACTTGTCGCGGCAAACCACCACCTCAGGCTTGCGTTCCAGCTCACCTGACCACGCGTCACTCTGGAGCTTCCCCAGAGGCACGTGGCGGGGCGCCGCGCAACCTGAGGCGCGCGGTGGCATGCGACGTTGGCAGAGTCGCCCCCGTGGCAAGCGGAGGTGCCCCCAACGGTCCGCCTCGGTACTGTTCGGGCGATCCAGACGGGCATTTAATGCCTTTGTCCCCCGCCGTCAGAGTTAGGTGCGATAGCACTGTGCGGCCACTGTTGGCACAGTTCCTTGCCATTTTTACCCTCACCTGCGTCGCTACCTGTGGGAAACCCCTTAGCATATAAAAGGAGGCCCATGCGCACGTAGGGGGGGACCCCGGAAGGAGGACACCCAGTAGACCCTCGTCTACGTCCAGCTCCAACTTACTGTAGCTTCTTGCGCTCCAGAGCAAGAACTCGAATCAACCAGACAAGCAGCAGTAGGGTTTTACGCATCCGTGCGGCCCGAAGCTGGGTAAAATCGTTGTGTGTGTGTCGCCTCGATCTGCTCTTTGTGCAACCTCCGCCCCCCCGCCGAACCGAAAAGGGGCTCCGTCCCCATAGGTGTTCGTGGAGGCCGATTTCCCCCGACAATGTGTAAAGGGCCATATCAGTGGGCTGGACTGCAGAATGCCAGAATAAGAGGGGGATAGCTAATCCTGTCGAAGACTACGCTTCTGGCAGCCTCGTCTTGCAGCATATAGAAGAGAGTAGACTGAAGTCCTCCAAGTAGCATCGCATAGCATAATCCTACCCGGCGATCCCCTCCTCGATGCCCTGTTAGAGAGTGATCACCGGGTTGTATCTGGCACTTGGAAGGGTGTGTTTTATTAAGTATCCGGTTCTAGTTGTCATAAGGTCAAGGTACAACTCCAAGTCGTCCTGTTACTGAAGATCACGACTATTCGAATAGATTAACTTCCCTGCAGGGGTGCACCACATAACCCAACACGCTTGATCCCATTTGGCCGGACACACTTTCCTGGGTCATGCCTGGCCTCGGAAGATCAACACATCGCAGCCCTACCTAGGCACAACAGAGAGGTCAGCACGCCAGTCTAAATCCTATGGCTCAGGGGTCTAGGCCCATCGCCCATTGCACACCTGCACGTTGCGAGGGCGGCCGGAAGCAGACCTAGCAACCTCCAGTACAACGGAAGTCACGTTACGCGGCCCAATCTGGCGCGCGCCGCTCAGTCGCTGACGTCACGAAGTGCTTCGGCTGATACCACGATGCCGAGTGCCCATATCTTTCCGATGTAGTTGGTTAGTGCGTATAGGCCAGTAGCCAGACTCAGATCAAATACCAAGATACCGTTAAGCGTGTTAAGTATCCGCGAACACCGAACAGGGCCAGGCCCACCTCTCTCCTAGGTGGTCTCAACCAGCCCTGTCGCTCCGCCACAAAGATCCACATAGAGGGCCGTTGGGACAAAGGTCCTTTCAACCCCCAATCCGTGAATCACTCGCGGGTACTCCTCGAGCCGACCCGACTTTAGTCACCACATGTATCATGTATAAAGTATAATATATACCCGTGATCACCTCCCGAGTGATCACGACCCGATAGTATAGCACAGCAGACGGACAAGAATGTAGGGCCACTGATGGAAAACTAGCATCCTATACTAAGCATGTAGGGTTGCAGATAAAGGTAACAACAGTAGTAACAAGGACAAGCTATGCATCAGGATAGGATAAACGAAAAGCAGTAACATGCTACACTACTCTAATGCAAGTAGTATAGACAAGAATAGGCGATATCTGGTGATCAAGGGGGGGGGTGGGCTTGCCTGGTTGCTCTGGCAAGAGAGAGGGCTCGTCAACTCCGTAGTCGTACTGGGTAGCAGCGACGTCGGTCTCGGTGTCTAGCGAGAGAAGAGGGGGAAGAAACAATAAATATTTAAGCAAACAGATGCATAGCGATGCATGACATGACAAGTATCGGTGCTAGGGGTGCCCTAACGCGGTATGAGGTGATACCGGTGAAGGGGGGAAACATCCGGGAAAGTATCCCCGGTGTTTCGTGTTTTCGGACAGAGGAGCCGGAGGGGGAAAGTTGCGAGTTTGATGGGTTAGGGATGCGTGGCGGACGAACAGGTTGTGTATCCGGGTTCGTCTCGTCGTTCTGAGCAACTTTCATGTACAAAGTTTTCACATCCGGGCTACGGATTATTTTATATTAATTTTTAAAGATTTAAGTCATTTTTAGGATTAACATAATTAATTAATTTAGAAAATACAATTATGATGTCAGCATGATGTCAGCATGACGTCATTGGTCAATGCTGACTGTTGACCAATCAAACTGAGGGGTGGGTCCCGTCTGTCGTTGACACATCACCCTAACTAACAGATTAGTTAGGTTAATTAGATATTTAGGTTGATCAAGTTTAATTAGTTTAACTAAACATGATTAATTAAGTTAATTATTTAATTAATTAATTAATTAATTAATTTTATTATTAATTATTTAATTATTATATATATTTTTAATTCTTTTTTATAATCCGTTCTGGGGTGTGGGCCCCGTTTGTCATAGGTACAGGGGCGGGCCCAGCTGTCTGTGGCCCCTGGGGCCTAAGCGGGCGCGCAGGCTTGCGGACGTGTGGGCGCTGGCACCCAGCCCGAACGGGTGTCGATGCAGCAGCCGACGCTGCGGCGGTGGAGCAGCGCGGGGCCGGCGACGAGCGGCGCAGTGGCAGAGACCGGAGCAGCAGGGCGGCCATGGCGGCTCGCAATGGAGGCGGGGCGGCGAGCAAGAAGCAACAACAGGGAGCGGCGGCGCTTGCAAGGGACAAACGAGACATGCAGCAACAGGGAAGAGGGCGGAAGGGCGGAGCGAGGCAAGGCGAGTGGGCGCCGCGGCGGTGGGCACAAGGAACGGGACGGCGTGGACGGACCAGCGGCGCACGACGGTGGGGGTTGGTGGTGCGGCCGGGCGGCAGTGGGCATGCGGGACGGAGAGTAGGCGGCCGCGCGGGAGGGAGGGCGCGGTCGCCACGGGCGCTGGGCGCTAGCGAGGCGCCGGTGCGGGCAGCAGAGCACGGCTAAGCGCGCACGCGCGCGAGCAGAGGCAGGGGGTCGCGGTGGCCAGCGAGGGGTGGCCGCGGGCGCAGTCCCGAGCGGCGCAGCGAGTGCGGGTCGGGCGCGCACGCGCGAAGGCACAGACGTGGGCGCGACGGGGTCGGGGCGATCGCGGGGCGAGGGAGAGAGAGGAGGCCGGGGGCCTCATCGGGAGTGTAGGGTCTGGGCAGCGGGGGGTCGTGGGGGTTGACGGTGACGAGCGGCGGAGAGGAGGCAGGCCGGCGGGGCAGCTCCGGCGAGTGCATCGAGTGGCGGGGGCGACGGGGGCCGGGGAGTCGTGGCGTCGTGGCGTCGGGCGTGCGGCGAGGGGAACCGCGGTCCCCGATCTAGATCGGGACCGAGAGGTGGGGCGCGAGGGGAGAGTGGGGGGATCGGGAGGAGAAGTGGGATGGCTAGGGTTTCGGTCGGGTGGACCATGGGGTTAATGGGGGAGTGGGTGGCCGGTTGGGCTGGCCAGGCGGCCTGGTGGCCAGCTGGGCCACGACCCAGCAGGGAGGGGTTCCCTCTGTTTCCTTTTTTTGTATTGTTTTGTTTTCTATTTTTATTATTTTATTTCTTTACTGTTTTCTTTTAAAGTTTCAATTAATTCGTGTTTTGTAAAATACGAAGTGAGCAACTAAATTAGTATTACTAATTGGTCTAGTGCCACAATTATATTGGCACACTACTAAATTAGTTATATGAATGTAACTTTATAAAAGGCATTAAATTAATTATTATGTCCTCTGTTTTGGTTGTTTTAGTGCATTAAAATATTATAAGAAATGTTGGTTTCTCCAACATTATTACATAAGATTTATTTGATACAACCTGAACATTTTAGTTTTAATTTTTGAAAACTTTTGTTGTTTGCCTGATTTTTAAATTGAATTCAAATCGGTTTCGAACTAATGCGAGATTAGCCACAGTAATCGAGGTGATGTGGCATCATTTGCGGAGGGTTACTGTAGCGTAACTATCCGGGACTCACAGCGGCGGACTGCTCGCACGCGTCCCGTCGAACCTGCACGGCGGACTTCTCGCGCTCGTCCCGTCTAATCAAACAGTTGCACGCACGCCACCGAGTATGGTTAAATTTCGACATGGTAAATATAATACGACTGTTTGCGATATTAACGTGTCAGCTTTTTGTTTCAAAAAGGACTTCGTTGTCTACTAATGTGTGCGCCTCTTCTCAAACTGGACGATTTTTTTACCACGACATATATGTGCCATGTCATGAAACCATGCCAAGTTTCATGTTTTTTGGATGACATTTTTATTTACTGGGATTTAAAAACCAAGATTCTCATTGTTTCAGGACGACGACAAGTTGGTAATTCATTCTCATTCCTTAAACGAGACCTAAACATGCACCCAATGACACATGTACGATTTCCCACCCATTTTGCTTCACTGGAGCATGTGGTTGTAGTTCAAATTTGAATTATGGACTACATTAAATGCATAGAAAACTTAGTAATTAGTAATATATATACAATGGCCAAACGAACCCTGAACAATTTCAAATTTCAGCCCGACACTCCTGTTATTCTATGTTGCCTGTAGAAAACAAAGTTCAAGGCGAGAAGAGGCATCGATTATCGTTTCACCCACAAGAGGGGCATGTTTCCCTACCGAAACCACGAGGGTTGCGACAGGCTCCGGTTTGTAAAAGGCTTGTAATATAGCTTCGCCCACATTGGACAATTATATATACCATGTAGTGACACCATGCCAAGTTTCATGATTTCCTGGTGAGTTTTGGATTTACAGATATTTAAAAACCGAGATTCAAATGTTTGTGGCCAGGCCAGGACGGCGAGACGGTTGAATTTGTTCCCATTTGTTCCATGGGACCTAAACATGCACCCCAAGGAAGCATGTACGTTTTTTCTAGCCATTTTGGTGCATTGGAGCATGTATTTGTAGTTCGGATTTGAATGATGGACATTAAATGCCTAGAAAACTCAATTAATGAATAAAAAAGGTCAAACGAACCCTGAATAATTTCAAAGTTCAGCACAAATCTCCAGTTGTTTCGTGTCGTGTGTAGAAGAAAATACGAGGCTAGAAGAGGGAGTGATTATTGTTTGGCCCACAAGGGGACATGTTTCCCTATCGAAACCACAAGGGTTCTTGCGACAGGCTCCGGTTTGTAAGAGGTTTGTAATAAAGCTTGGCCCAAATTGGCAATGTTTTTACCACGCCATATATGTGCCATGACATGACACCTTTCCACCTTTGATGACTTTCGGTGAGTTTAGGATTTATGGGGACTTAAAAACCGAGATTCGAAATGTTTGAGGAAGAGCCAGGACACCGGTACGGTTGTAATTCATTCCCATTCCTGGCATGAGACCTAAACATGCACCCAAGGACACATGTATAATTTTTCTAGCCATTTTGGTGAACTGGAGCATGTATTTGTAGTTCAGATTTGAATTATGGACATTAAATGCCTAGGAAACTCAATTAGTGTATAAAAAGGCCAAACAAACCCTGAATAAGTTTAAATTTCAGCACGGATGTCCTGTGGTTCCATGTTGCCAATGGAAGAAAATACAAGGCAAAAAGAGGCAGTGATTACGTTTCGCCCACAAGGGGAACACGTTTCTCTATCAGAACCACGAGGCTTCTTTGAGAGAAGCTCCAGTTTTTGTAAGAGGTTTGTAATAAAGCTTGGCCCAAATTGGACAATGTTTTTACCACGACATATATGTGCCATGACGTGACACCATGCCACCTTTGATGACTTTCTGGTGAGTTTAGGATTTATGGGGACTTAAAAACCGAGATTCGAAATGTTTGAGTACGAGCCATGACACCAGTACGGTTGTAATTCGTTCCCATTCCTGGCATGGGACCTAAACATGCACCCAAGGACACATGTATAATTTTTCTAGCCATTTTGGTGAACTGGAGCATGTATTTGTAGTTCAGATTTGAATTATGGACATTAAATGCCTAAGAAACTCAATTAGTGTATAAAAAGGCCAAACGAACCCTGAATAATTTTAAATTTCAGCACGGATATCCTGTCATTCCATGTTGCCTGTAGATGAAAATACAAGGTGAAAAGAGGCAGTGATTATGTTTCGCCCACAAGGGCGACACGTTTCCCTATCGGAACCACGAGGCTTCTTTGAGAGAAGCTCCGGTTTGTAAGAGGCTTGTAATAAAACTTGCGCCACAACAGATGGAAAAATTCCTCGACATATAAATGCGATGTCGTGACACCATGGGAGGTTTCACGATTTCCAGCTTAGCTTTGGATTTACGGGGATTTTAAAACCGAGATTCTTCTCACGAAATGTTTTCAAATAGCACACGGTTCACTCACGAAAGCCGGTATTCAATGAAAACTTCATGGAAACCATATTTTAAAGTTTCATAAAAATCTGAAAAAAATGTGGGATGTTAAGAAGGTGATGTTTTATTGCGACACAAAATTTCAAGTTGAAAAACATTACAAGATGTGAGCTATGAGAAAGACAAATTCTTCCCTAAATAGTGACATTACTATTCGGCACTATTCAACACTGATTTTGTCTTTTTCATAGCTCACATCTCTTAATGTGTTTCAACTTGAAATTTTGTGTGCCAATAAAACATCATCCTCATAACATCCAGCATTTTTTGAATTTTTTTTAAACTTCAAAACATCTTTTTCTCGTGGTTTTCACCGGTTTCCACCGAATGTTGGTTTCCGTATGATATCACCCCCGCCCCCGCTGCACGCGCGATCTGAGTCCTGCGTTCTGACTGGACAGAACCCAAACCCCACAGATCGTACGTGTGCACCGTTGGATGCTCCCAGATCGAACGACAACCCTGAGCCCTTTCGACAACACATGCAGTACATGGGTAACCCCTGTGCGCATGCGTCGTGTAGCTCATGCTTCCTTCTATACTAGGTTTTCATTCAAATCAGGCTACCGTTTCTCACCACTCCTCTCATCGGTTTCCTGCCTCTTCTCCCAGATATGCATGATGTAGATGTTAGTTTAATTCTTATAGTTCATCTCATCCAAAATCAATTAGTTTTGTAAAAAAAAACTATTTTAAGATTCATGGAATTGTGCATTGTAAAGGTAAAAACAAAAAGTGACAATTCATTTAAAAAAAAGGTTTGGGCAATTAAGATATGGAAGATTCTAGAGAACAAAGGAGAAATGCTTGTGTTTTGAGGTTTATGCATTATGCTTAAGTTCAACTATGGAGTCTTCTAGATTGTACATGTGACAGAATCTGGTGGAATGTAGATGATATCCAATGGCCAGTAGTGCTCGGATTTGCCATCTCTGTACCGTTGGATTGGCTTCATCCAACGAGCAACTTTAGTTATTCGCACACTATATATGTGTATATATATATATATATATATATATATATATATATATATATAGACGTGCCTCATGCTAGACAAAATAAAGTTTGAGCATGGGACGACCCCCCCCCCCCGCTGTCGCCTCGAAGTTGGGAAACTGACATCATAGGTATTGAACCATGCTTGGAGTCGGGTACGGTGTTCGGTTTGTAATGTACTTGGCGTGGCCCATCAAAGTTGTGCATTTGGGATTTAAACACATCATACACCATCGTACCCATACATATTTTCGGGCCACGTGCAGTGTATACGTGGTCTTCTGATCGACCACGTCTCCCTTGTGCGGTTTTCTGTGACGACACAGATACCTGTGGGCTCCCCGAGTGTATATATATCATCCCTTTGGCCGATAATGAGGGGTATGTGTTGGCTATGAATGGATTCCTCCTAGTTCATGTTACGGCCGATCACCGTCAAATGTCGGTCAACCAAAGCTCGAGCTCATGCGTTGTAAGGATTCCCTCCCAGATGCTCGGATTGCTGGGTTCGACCTACATCAAACCCTGCGTACGTATCTCGTCCTTCACTACTTTGCCTTCATGGTTGTCGTCTATATCGAGAGGTAGGCACCACATCTAAATTGCACATTATTCTATATTGAAAACACACATCACCCCTTCCCAACGTACATCATTTTGGGCCGCATGCAAGAGGTGCTAGTTTTGTGGTCCCTCTCGTGTGATGTTTATGATGGTTCAATCTATTGGCCCAAGCGGTTTATCGACAACAACAACTGTCATTTGACCAAACGAAAGATTCATTGGTCCGTCTTATGGTAGGTCATGGCGACATGCATGTATGACCAAAGTATCGATCATTACGTGCATCCGCCCCGCTGACACGAAGTGGTAGGTGGTGGGCCAAGCATCCTAGCTAGGTATGGCAATATGTCATTATATATATCCTAGCTAGGTGGTTGTTAGGGTGCTTTTGGGTTTGTGAGGCAGGTGCCACCAAATTGTGTATTTAAAGTTTTAAACATCCCCAATATTCGTACATATATTTGGCCACTTCCAGGTGGTTCTTGACTTCTGGCCCCTCTCATCGATCTTCAATGACGCGCCCAACCGTGGGCCCGTGGGGTCAAAGTTGGGCATTGGAATTTTGAACATCACATACCACCCTTTTCACTCATATATATTTGGGCCACATGCTGGTGTGGCTGCCTTTTGACCCTCCCTAACGTTATTTTTTGCTGCGAAGACTCTGATGATCCTCAATGGACATGGGGTATAATATCTAAACCGTGTGCGATACAAGTGCGATGTGCATCACCACGACCGCGCAAGCGCGAGCAAATTAAGGTGGAGGTACTGGCTCAACCGTGTGCGATGCAAGTGCGCTGAAATCACCATGACCGCACAATCGCGAGCAAAGGGTGGAGGTACTGGCTCAACCGTGTGCGATGCAAGTGCGCTGAAATCACCACGACCGTGCAAGCACGAGCAAAGGGTGGAGGTACTGGCTTAACCATGTGCGATGTAAGTGCGCTGTAAAACCACCACCTGTGGAAGCTAAAGGCGGGTAAGTCTATTTGGAAATTAGGACGAACCATGTGCGATAGACCAGCTAGCTAGAAATATAAAAAACAAACTACCCGCCTTGAGCGTTGCAAAAATCGAAGGATCCGCGCCACTTTTCCTTATTATCATACACGCATATTGTTATTGGACCGTGCGCGATCTTGGGCACTGCCGCCCCGCATCATTTCCTTTACCCAAATTTTAGTAGCCACCATACTTCAACCGTCGCCCACACTCCTCCAGCACCGACCTTATAGTAAAATTGCAGTAGCTGAGGCATTTGAACCGTCGCCCACCCTCTTCCACCAACATCTCCACCCACCATTACTAAAATTTTCAGTAGCCGCGGCGTATCCTCAACCCCCCCGCCCCTTCACAGTCCCCCACCTGCCCCCCTCCCCCCCTCTCGAACACTAGCTTGAGGCCGCCGCCGGCGCCGCCAGCAACCCTGCCGGTCTGCCCGTTCCTCCTAGCTTAGATAATAAAGTTGAGGTTATCCAGCGATTCCCATACCGTCGCCCCACTCCCCTGAGTTTTTAGATGAGGTCTGCAGTGACCCTCCCCGCCAGATCCACATCCCCTGCTCCAGAATGTCGCAGCCTAAGCTCGACCACATATCCCGAGGAGCCCGATGAGCGTTCGGCCAAGAAGAGGTTTATCATGGCCTCTCCGGAGGATGTTGGCCCGAAGGCTTCATGTCAGCGGGCTAGCGTATTACTGTATCTCGGTAAAGCTGGCTACGACATCAAGCTCGTCCACACCGACGGCTTCACGGGCCATGTCACAGTTTAAGTGGTCCATCCCCAACCCCTCTGGTTCAACCGCCATCGATCTCTTTGACAGCCCTGCCGCTGATCTCCTCCGCCAAGCGGTCAAGGATTTGCGAGCTTTATATGCCATCGAGCCCATTTTGTCACTTCTGAAGGACGCGTTCTATGGCGGCGGCTTGGGATCCTCAATTGCCAAGTCAGATCTCATCGACCATGACCACGACCTTGAGGAGGGCACCCACGAAGGTTCTTCCAAGGTGAAACAACCCATCTGTGGCATCAGAGAGCGCACCATGGGTCTGTGCTCTTCCAACCGGAAGGATCCCGTCCATGAAATGTGAGGCAACATTCTATCAGCATATATTACCTTTTCTAGCTTGCCAACCCATACCCTTTGTTGTAGTAGCATTTGACGTGTGGTGCTTTAACTGTGCCATGTTTAATTATTCCAGTTATGCAAAAAAATGTATTGTTCAATAGGTCTATGTGATGTTTAAGTATGAATTGTCCACTTTAGTTTCACGAATGACTATATTTGGTTGTTTATAGTGAGTAGATGCCTTGTTTATCTGTATTTGGTTGTTAGGTTGGTTGGAGTGAGCATTTTTTCAGTTATCGAGCAGATGCCTTGTTTATCTGTATTTGGTTCTTAGTTTGGTTGCAGTGAGTATTTGTCCAGTTATCAAGCAGATACCTTGTTTATCTATATTTGGTTGTTAGGTTGCTTTTTTATAGCATTTGTCCAGTTATCAAGCAGATGCCTTGTTTATCTGTATTTGGTTGTTAGGTTGCTCTTTTAGCATTTCTCCAGTTATCAAGCAGATGCCTTGTTTATCTTTATCTGCTTGTTAGGTTGGTTGAAGTGAGCATTTGTCCAGTTTTCAAGCATATGCCCTGTTTATCTGTATTTGCTTGTTAGGTTGGTTGCAGTGAGACTCTGTCCAGTTTTCAATGGCTATATTTGGTTGTTATACTGGTCATTTATGCCTTGTTTATTTCAGTCATTCACAATGTGTGGTTCATTATGTGCAAGTCGGAACTGTGCCGCTCGACTACATCAATACCAGTTTGAACGACTATATTTGGTTCCAGTTATTCCTGGTGTAGTTAACACATGCCTTTTATTTAAGTTTTACACATTTATCCAGTGTGATGTTTAAGCATTACCTACATTCTATTCATTTTCAACAATACCAGTTTGAATTGCAATATTTGATGGCTATTAAGATTGTTGTACTTATCATGCCTTTCCACTACTTATGCAGGACAACAACGGGAGTGGCCACCATTTTCTGCCGAGGTTAGCTTCATCCCTAAGCTTGTACTCCCCTCGTTGTTCCATAATGTAGTGCATATAGATCCAGGCCTGGACACTAGTTCGCTTCTAATATTGACTTGTTGCTTGTAGGTACATATGCCCTTGGCAAGGATCCACGCATCGACCCTTTTTGCGTATGGGGCAATGAGATATTGATGAACAAGCATCAAGTGAGGAAACTGATAAGGATTATTAACAAAAAGATATGAATGGTGGCAAGCAAATTATTTGTTTATGCTCTATCCAACACAACAGTGAGCTGTAGGATGGTAACTAGAAACTCTGCAGCCTTCTCTTTTTACTGTCCATAATGAGTTGTTAGACAACAATGTCTGAATATTTTTTGTTCCCAGTGGTTCCCGAAGCAGTTCACTCAAGATTACCTCCCAAAGTACATGATTGGTGGACACGCAATGAAGGTTAGAGTATTTCATTCAGACTACAATGAACATCAAGAAGTCCTAATGAAGACAGTGAAGGATGGACGGGCAACCATCACAAGGGGTTGTCCTAGAGTCGTGCGTGCCTTACGCATGGAGGAGGGCACAATATGGGCATTCCGCTTCACCTTCTCCAGCAACCAGAATGTCTTTCGCCTCTCTCTTTACAGTCTTTAGTACAACTGTGGTTCATCATTCTTTACTTGGTGCTTCTGTAGTTCTTCAGTATATGTACCTGTGCATTGAATTATGGATTCGTGGTTGAACCTATATTTGTAATAAACACGGTTGGATATTTAATAAGTGATTGCCTACTTTCAAATTCATAACATGTGATTTTTAAATTAGGGATTAATTGGATTAATTATGGATTACACTGCACACGGTTTGCGAAAGCGAAACATCTGCAATATAGGTGGAGATCAGAAACGTTTCTAGGATCCACTACGTGTGCGTTCAATCTCCAATGCACCCATGACTTTCTCTTGAAAACTGTTTGTGTTAGGCCACCTTGCGCAAACGTTTATCACATAAAAAGTGTGTGTGATGGACAGCCTTTGCCACAAAGTTTCTTTCAATGCACCGTGTGTCACTACAAAAAAATACACTTCCGTGATGATACGTGTTTGTCACAGTAGGTCGCTTTTTTTGTCATGCATGTACATCCATGACAAATTTATGACAGAATCAAGATAGTCATACCTGTGCTGTCGTAGAAGTGTCCCATGACATTACCAAAATTATCATCACGGAAGTGTCCACTTCCATGACGATAAATCGCGCGTCACAGAAGTGCTTTCGTCAAGGGTCACCGACACGTGGCATCCACCGTAACGGAACACCGTTAAGCTATCGGGTCGGGTTTTGGATCCGATAACCCGTTAACAGCCCCGACCAATGGGAAATTTCCACATGTAAAATTCTTATTGGCGGGACGAAACACGTGTCAGCTCATCAGCGGGTCAGATAGGCGCCTATGATACGTCGACACGTGGCACGGCCCAACAGTGGCCCATTCCTGTGAAAAGGCCGGCCCGTTTGACTTGGTCAAAAGCTGGCGGGACGGCCCGTTTGACTTGGTCAAAAGCTGGCGGGCCGGCCCATGGAAAGCCTGTTAACGGCCTATTCCCATATAGCCCATTTACAACCCGCTAAACCAAGGCCCGTTACGCCCTATCCGAATTAGGCCCAGTAGCGTCATTTGGGCCGTCCACTATGATTCCAGCCCGTTTTCACTTCTGGCCCATGTATAGCCCATGATGTCTTTCGGCCCATATGAGGCCCTTTGTAACTCTTGGCCCATTAGCGGCCCGTGCTGAAACTGGCCCGTAATGAACAGTGTATTACTTTACACCCAATAACGGCCCGTGGTGAAATTGGCACGTAATGAACAGTGTATCACATTATACCCATTAACGGCCCGTTATTCCGTTGGGCCGTTTCCATCCCAAGTTAACTTTCGGCCTTCTGAGGGGCCATTTATTCTTGGGCTCATTTGCAGCATTTGGTTACTTACGGCCCGTTACTGTCATTTTCTGCTTGCGGGCCAAATTCAGCCCGTCGTTACAGTCGGCCCGTTTGTGGACCGTTAGTCTGTTGGGCCATTTTCATAGCATCACCAAATACGGCCTATTAACGGCCCGTTATTGTCAGCCCATAAAACATATGATTTCTATTAAAGGACCGTCTATGGCCCATTAAAGGCCCGTACAAGACCCATAAATGAGCCGGCGGCCCATGGATCCTACGAGACGTACAAGGCGCATGGATCCTACGAGACGTAGAAGGCCCACGGATCCTACGAGACGTAGAAGGCCCATGGAACCTACGAGACATAGAAGGCCCATGGATCCGACGGCCCGTGAAGGGCCATGGTCGGGCGTATTGGCCCCCGTTTGAACGATATAGCATATTCAAAGAATTATCCTACTCAATACTATCACCTCTAAAAAGACTACACTATTACAACAAAGAGATCAAGGCATAGAAAGGTAGAATAATCCTACACTATACAATAAAGAAATTACAGCCGATTATACCCACTGGGCATTATGGTTCGGCACAGGTGATAATAAAGATACACAAACAGCAAATTACATACAATGGGCAAATACAACTCATACATCATGGACGCGCATCAACTTAACTCCATTTGAACTATAATCTCTTCAGAAAATAAGATTGGCCGGATTCAGATAGCACAAATTTCAGTCTGCAAAATCTCCAATTCCTTCATGGTTACCTCAGTGTCTTGTTTCATTTTTTTGACTCCTGCATCTAATACCTGCATGTCCAGTGTAAGTGCATCTAGTGCCCCTTAGTGATTTTGGTGTATTGAAGACTTATAGGTTAAGGATCTAATGCGTTTATGAGTGTACACAGATCTATAAGTCTATGAGGATTTTGATATTTACAGAGAAAGTCGACCCCTAAAAATGAAGTTCTTCGACTGAAGACTTTGGTATTCTGAAGACTTTCTGAAGACTTTGAAACTGAAGAAATTGGTGTGACCTTGAAGACTTGGTATTCATTCGAGGAACATGGAGCGTGAAGACTTTTGTTTTCGTAGTTTCATTTTCTCTTTCTTGGGTCATAGGAAACACCGTACTGTTAAAGGGGGTCGATGAAATACTAAGGAAAAATTTCCATGTGATGCTCAACTCAAAATCCTACACCTACCAATCCCTTCGAGTGAAGCCATTGGAAATCTCATACAGTTCAGTCAATTTCTTCAGTGACTGAGACGCAGTTCTTCTGGTCACTGATGACTTTGTTCTGACTGAGGAGTTAGAAATTCGCCAGTGCAGATTGCCTACACAATGAGGAACATGATAGCCCTGAGGAATTTGAACCTCAAATTTCCGACCGTTGCTGTGCTATGCGCCAGCTGTCCCAAAATATCTTGTCCATCCAACACTCATATCATTGAAGGGCATTTATGTCTTATCATGTCGGGCTGCTCCCTAGGCTATAAATAGCCGCCCCCTACAACCACTAGCGGGTAGGCTGCTCCGAGAGAAACTGACACTTGTCATTTGAGAGCAACCCATCCTCCGAGGACTTTGAGTGAAAATCATCAAGTGAGGAAAACCCAAAACCCAAACCCAAACACCTACAAACCCAAAGTGATTGAGCATCACTGAAGAGATTGATCCTGCGTGGATCCGACGCTTGTTACCTTTGAAGACTGTGCTTCTTCCAGACGGTTAGGCGTCAAGGTCTAGAGCATCCAAGAGGAATTGTGGATCGCCGAGTGACCGAGTTTGTCAAGGTTTGGAAGTCACCTGAAGACTTACCACGAGTGATTAGACGAGGACTGTGTGTCCTTAGTTCAAGGAGAATACAGTGAGGACTTGGTGTCCCGAGCTGCGTGCTCAGGACTGGGTGTCCAGGACTGTGTGTCCTCGAGTTTAAATACTCAGCCGCTCCAACCAGATGTACAACTGAGACAGCAGTTGAAATTGGTCTACCAAATCATTGTCTTCACCAAGCTTACTGGTTCTATTTCCTCAACACTTTCCTTTCCTCATTACTATGTTGTGTGTTTGTGCATATCTGTGTTTGAAGACTTTGACAGAAGACTTTCTCAATTTCCTCAGTTCAATTTCTTCAGTCTGTTTGTCTTCATCTTGTGGTATCCTGTGACTATGCTTTCTGTACTCTGTGTTTGTCTTCATTTCATCATGATGACTATGCTTGTATTCTGTTATGTTTACTTCTGAGTACTTATTCTGCTACAAGTAGTTCTTCGCAAAGAATTTCCTCACTAGCAAATTCCTCAGTGAAGAATTCATAAAAATCGCCTATTCACCCCCCTCTAGTCGATATAACGCACTTTCAATTGGTATCAGAGCAAGGTACTCCCTTGTTCTGTGTGATTTTGGTTTAACCGCCTGGAGTTTTAGTTATGTCGACCGCAGGTATGATCAAGGTCTCTGCTGGGTGTCCTACCTTCGATGGGACGGACTACCCCTACTGGAAGAACAAGATGCGTATGCATCTTGAGGCAATTGATAACGATCTCTGGTACATTGTGGAAAATGGTGTTCCCTCCGTATCACCCTCACTGAATGCTACCGATGTGAAGAGATTCAAGCAACTCGATTCCCAAGCGAAGAATATCATATGTGGCCATCTGAGCAAAGGACAGTATGGAAGAGTGAGTGCTTTGGAGACTGCCAAGCTGATCTAGGATAGGCTGTCCAAAGTGAATGAAGGAGTCTCAACTCAGCGTGACTCTCGAGTTGATGTTCTTCGCAATCTCTTCAACCGCTTCAAAAGACTCAACAATGAAAATGTTCAGCAAACCTTCGATCATCTCACTGACATCTCAAATGAGCTTCAAGCACTTGGTGCCACTGACATCACTGATCATGAGGTGGTGAAGAAATTGTTGAGATCGCTTGATTCCTCATTTGATACTCTAGCACTGATGATACAAGAGCGTGATGATTACAAGTCACTTGACCCCGCTGATATCCTCGAGAGGCTGAATACTCATGAGTTCCAGCTTGCTGAAAAGAGAGATCTCTATGGTTCGAGCTATGGCAGATCACGTGCACTAAAGGCCAAGGCAGTATCTGAGTCCGATGATGAAGACTCTGGTAGCAGCCTTGGCGACCCTGAAGAACTGAGTCATGATCTAGCATTGCTCGTGAAGAAATTCCAAAAGTTCTCAAGACGTGGTCGCTTTGGAAGACCCTCAAAGAGCAATGATTCCTCATCCAGTGACTACAAGAGAAGGCTTTGTCATAAGTGCAAGAAGCCTGGACACTACATTCAAGATTGTCCTTAGTGGGAAAAGGAATCAAAGAAGAAGAAATACAAGGATTACAGTTCTGATGATGCGAAGAAAAAGAAGAAATCCTCAAAATCTTCATCATCAAAATCCTCAAGGTCTTCATCTCACAAGAAGAGCAGCTCCAAGAAGGCTCGGGCATTCATCGGCAAGGAAATGGACTCTGAAGCTGAATCTGAGGAACAAGAGGAAGAGGAGGAATCTGAGGACTCTGAGTCTGGTGTGGCGAGCCTAGCCCTCGCTACTGCATTCGTCAGCAAGTCTATCTTTAACTCTGAATAAAATGACCTCACCAATAAGGCTGATGAAGGCAACGATGACTACGTTCCCACCTATTGCTTCATGGCAAAGGGTGCCAAGGTACCTAGATATACCTCCTCTGAGTCTAGTGAAGATGAATCTGATGACAATCTTAAGCGCTACTCTAAACTTGCTAAGATTGCTATGAAACAACAAAAGGCTTTTGAAAAGGTTCAAAACATGCTAGACAAAAGTGATGATATGTTGGGTGAAGAAATGGATCGCACTAAAGCCTTGACTGAAAATCTTCAGAGACTTCAGATCAGGTTTGACAACCTTGAAGGTCATCATAACACTCTCTTGTCTGATCATGAGAAGCTTTCTTATGAATTTCTTCAAAGAAGGCAAGATCTTGAGAAGCTAAGAGTGAGTTATGAAGATCTTCAGAAGGAGCGCGATTCATTACTTGCTCAACAAATCAGTGCTGCTCAGGAAGAATTTATTCCTCCATGTTTAAAATGCATTGAACGAGAATCTGCTAATACTTCACCTGAATGTTCAAATGCTTCTAATGCTACAAATTCTTCACCTACCTCTGCTATCACTAATTCCTCATCTGAGGACATTGCTAGTATCACTGATGATGTAGGGCTGAAGGAATTGTATATGACGGGCATGTACAAAAGCCTCAAAGGGCATCAGACTCTGTGTGATGTGCTTAAAAAGCAGATCCTCAACAAAAACCCTAGGAAAGAGGGTATTGCCTTTGAGAGGAAACTCAATGCTGATGGCACATATTGGAAGCCAGAGCAGTACCCCAAAACCTCATGGGTTGCTGCAAAGGGACCTCCAGTTGATCCATCTAATTTATCTGGTTATACATGTGAATCTTCTCATTCTTCTGATGAGTCATTTGACTCCAACTATAAGCTGTTCAAAAATCAGAATGGTGAAGTATTTGCTAGATATGTTGGCACTAACTGCAGGAATGGTCCACCTATGAAGAAAATCTGGGTTCCCAAAAGGTGCCTTGAAAGTCTTCAGGTGAATGTCCTCATGACACCACCTGTGAAGAATAGGAACCCCAGATCAAATTCTTCATATGGACCAAATTCTTCATATGAATCCAAGTCCTCATACGGACCAAATCCCTCATATGGATCAAAGTCCTCATATGAACATCATCGTGCTAACAACCCTATTTCGCAAGGAAGAGCCAAGGGCTATGAATATGAGCATTATTCTTCTAATTATCCTGTTCATAAGTCCTCGTAGAATTTCACTGCTTATTCATATGCTTACCCTAACCACTCTTATGTGAAACGAAATGGTTTTGCCTCTATGCCACCATTCTCATATGGAGCTCGCAGAGTGATGAACTCTTTGCCACCCCTTCAGATGTGGGTGGTGAAGAAAAGGAATTAATCCCTTATGCAGGGTCAGGTCTCCAGACGTGCTCAAACGTCTAAAGAACTTGCTGGGGACCTGATAATGTGCCTGAAAGGACGCAAGCTAATCATGAAGAAATGAATTTTCATTTCTCACGTCCTCACACTGCTTTATCTGTCTTACTGCTTGATGAAATTGATCTGATGAATTGTGATATCATATTCTTCACTGCTGAAGTATATGAGGTTCATAAGTTGCACTAATTCATCTGCAGGATGATCAACCCAAAGCCACTGATGGGTCCTCGATAGTGGATGTACAAATCACATGACTGGTGACAAGAATCTATTGATGGATGCTCCCTTATCGTCATCACATCTGAAGCATATCATGTTCGCTGACAACAACAAAAGTCAGGTATTGGGTCTAGGCAAGGTTGCTATCACAAAGGATCGACACATGGACAAAGTCATGCTTGTTGAGTCCTTAGGATACAACCTTATGTTTGTCTCAATGCTTTGTGATCTTCATATGGTTGTTGTCTTTGGCAAGTATCGTTGTGTTGTGATTATGGAAGTTGACAATTCCAAAGTCTTCGAAGGCTTTAGGAGAGGAGACTTGTATATTGTTGATTTCTCTGCAGATTCACAACCAGCCGTGTGCCTACTTGCAAAAGCTTCAGAAGGTTGGCTACGGCATCGACGACTTGGTCATGCAGGCATGAGGAATTTGCACACACTTGCAAAGAAGAAGCATGTCATTGGCATTGAGAATGTCAAATTCCTCAAGGATCACTTATGCGGTGCCTGTGAAGCTGGAAAGATGACCAAGGCCAAGCATCCAGCGAAGACTATCATGACCACCACTTGTCCATTTGAATTGCTTCACATGGATCTCTTCGGTCCTAATCATTAATCTTCTGTTTCAAATGAAGCATCTCAATATGGCTTTGTTATTGTTGATGATTACTCTCGTTACACATGGGTACACCTTGTTACTTACAAACATGAAGTGCAGTAAGTCTTCAAACGATTTTCCTCGAGGGCTTCAACCAACTTTGGTGTGAAAATCAAGCACATCAGAAGTGACAATGGCACTGAGTTCAAGAATTCAGGTCTCGATGATTATCTTGATGAACTTGGTATTACTCATGAGTTATCTGCTCCTTATACTCCTCAACAGAATGGCGTCGTGGAGCGCAAGAACAGAACTCTTGCTAAGATGGCTCGCGCTATGCTCGATGAGTACAAAACCCGTTGTCGTTTCTGGGTTGATGCAATTGATACTGCGTGCCACATCATCAACAGAGTATATCTTCACAAATTCTTCAAGAAGACTGCCTATGAACTCCTCACTGACAAGAAACCCAATGTGAGTTATTTCAAAGTCTTCGGTGCTAAATGCTGGATTAGGGATCCTCATCACAACTCTAAATTTGCACCGAAAGCACATGAAGGTTTTATGCTTGGTTACGGAAAGGACTCGCACACCTACAGAGTCTTCAACAATGTAATTCACAAGATTGTTGAAACTGTAGATGTGCGGTTCGATGAAACTAATGGCTCGCAAAGAGAGCACCTACCTTCTGTGTTAGATGAACCAGCACCTAAGGATTCTATCAAGCACAAGGCTACTGAAGATGTCATTCCTACTGAAGAATCTGCTGAAGAATTCATTCCAGAACGTGAAGAATGTCGAGCTGATGCATCTGAAGAAAATGCTGAGGAAATTGATGCTGAAGAAAATGCTGATCAAATTCCTTAACGACAACCAGCTCATCCTCGCGTTGCAAAAGAAGTGCAAGTGGAGAAGATCATCGATGACATTAGAGCACCAGGTCCTCTCACACGCTCAAAAGCTTCTCATCTATCTAACTTTTGTGGGCACTTTGCTTTTGTCTCTATCACAGAGCCCACTAAGGTAGATGAAGTATTTCTAGAGCATGAGTGGATTCAGGACATGCAAGAAGAATTACATTAGTTCAAGCTCAACAACGTCTGGGAACTGGTCAATCGTCCAGATCCTCGCAAGCATAATATCATTGGCACAAAGTGGATCTACCACAACAAGCAAGATGAAAACGGCCTTGTGGTGAGGAATAAGGCACGTTTAGTAGCTCAAGGCTACACACAGGTTGAAGGAGTTGATTTCGATGAAACTTTTGCACCTGTTGCTAGACTTGAGGCTATTCGCATATTACTTGCTTATGCTAACCATCATGATATCATCTTATATCAAATGGATGTGAAAAGTGCATTCCTCAATGGTAAGCTTGAGGAAGAAGTATATGTTGCTCAACCCCCAGGTTTTGAAGATCCAAAGCATCCTGACAAAGTCTTCAGACTCAATAAGGCCCTCTATGGCCTCAAGCAGGCCCCACGGGCGTGGTATGATACTTTGAAGGAATTCTTCATGAAGGACGGCTTCACACCCGGTTCACTCGATCCTACTCTCTTTACTAAATCTTATGATGGTGAACTATTTGTGTGCCAAATATATGTTGATGATATTATCTTTGGCTGCACTGACCAACGTTACAGTGATGAATTTGCCTATATGATGAGTGAAGAATATCAAATGTTTATGATGGGGGAGTTGAAATTCTTCTTAGGTCTTCAAATTCGTCAACAGCGCAATGACATATTCATATCTCAGGAGAAATACCTCAAGGATGTCCTGAAGAAATTCGGCATGCAAGATTGCGAAGGCATCAAAATTCCTATGCCCACAAATGGTCAACTATGCACCGATGAAAATGGTATTGACTTCGATCATAAGGTATACCGCTCCATGATTGGCTCTTTATTGTACTTATGTGCATCTAGGCCAGATATAATGCTTAGTGTTTGCATGTGTGCCCGATTTCAAGCTGCACCGAAGGAATCACACCATAAGGCTGTGAAGCATATTCTTCGATATCTAGCTCACACACCAACACTAGGATTATGGTATCCCAAGGGCTCGGATTTTGATCTCATTGGATATTTTGACTCTGACTATGCTGGTGATCGTGTGGACCGCAAGTCAACATCTGGTACATGTCATTTCCTCGGATGATCCTTGGTCTGTTGCTCCTCGAAGAAACATAACTGCGTATCACTGTCTACTGCTGAAGCTGAGTACATTGCTGCTGGTTCTTGTTGTGCTCAACTGTTGTGGATGAAGCAAACACTCAAGGACTATGGCATCAACGTGAAGAATGTGCCTCTCCTCTGTGACAATGAGAGTGCCGTCAAGATTGCTCACAACCCAGTTCAGCACTAGAAGACAAAGCACATTTAGATTCGTCATCATTTTCTTCGCGATCATGTGTTGAAGGGCGACATTTCTATTGAGCATGTGAAGACTGAAGAACAGCTAGCCGATATCTTCACAAAGCCCTTGGATGAGAAGAGATTTAGCAAGTTACAGTGTGAGCTAAATATCTTAGAGTCTTCGAATGTACTTTGAAAAGGCACTCATCCTAACACTTATGCAAAATTGATGACTTAGATGTGCAACACATGAAGAAAAGTTTTTCTTCAATCAATGAAGAATAACACTCTAAGTGTGAAGAAATTAATGAAAAATTTGTTTCTCAGAACCCTACAACAATTGTACGCGGTGTCTAAAATCAGCATTCTTATACGGTGGGTCATGCCACCACAAAAGTTGAAAATCTTCAATTTGAGTTTTTCCTCATTTCTGAAATTCCTCAGTTGTTCAAATTCTTCAACTTTTCAAAATCCTCACTATATATATATATATATATATATATATATATATATATATATATATATATATATATATGAGTTTATGTCCTCTACAACATTCACTTATGGCTATTTCTTCAAGTTGGTGTTTTCTGCTAAGTGAATGTGATCGGACCCTTCCCCCACTATGCTATACTCAATCCAATCTATTCACAAATTCTTCATGTGCGTTCTATTTGAAACTCGTTCAAAATCTTCACTGTGTCCTTGTCAGCTGAAGAAATTGCGAACGGAACGTTAAAACTAATCTTATCCATATTTTCGGTTTTGCCGCTCAAACCGTTCCGCATCCCACGATGAATTTTTTATTCACCCACGATCTTACACGATCTCCACCTCTCTGTACGTGGGTGACATATGTCGTGCGGAGGAGAAGGGTCAGGGGCACGTTCGTCCCAAATCTTCGGGCGAACAGTTTTTCACTGCCCCTATAAATACCCCCTCACCCCTTCCTCACTTCCTTTACTCTGCTCGATCTCTCGCTCGAGCTTTCCAAACCCTAGCGCCGCCGCTACTCCATCATCGCCGGTGAGGAAGAGCTTCACTGCCTCGACCTCGTCGCCGTCGTACTCGCACTGACCACGGAAATCATCACCTCCGCCGCCGCCGTAGACGTCTTCCTCCGCCAAGTTAGGGCGTGGAAGATCTACACCGACGAACTTCACTTCTCCATCTCTCTGTTCGTCGTGTTCTTCATTCAGGGTAATTAAAAGTTACTTTTACTGCCCTCTTTGATTCGAAAGTTTTCTACAAAATCTTCAAAGGTGTTTTATTCTTCAAATCCTCACACACAAAACACCTTACAAGTCATCTATTCTTGACTCATTTCTCTAAGCATCATTTTCTTCAAGATTCCTCAATTGTGTGGATCTTCGATCTATACAACTCTGGAACCTAAGACAAAGCACACTTAGTGAAATTCTTCAAGACACATCTGGTCAAATTCCTCAAACTTGTTTTCTTAAAAACCCTCTGAGAACGCATATGACCTCTCCAAATTCCTCGCAACTATACTCTGTTCACAGGTACACATGTCCGCTGCTGAATCACTATGTTCTCATCAACTTAACTCATTTGCAGCGTTCCTCAAAGAAAAACTGTATACTTCTTCAGAGAATTCGATTGTTCAAATTCCTTAGCTGAAGAATATGGTAGATGGTAAGAAGCCGCAGAAAGGAGGAAAGAAACCTGAGGTTATGACTGCGTTTGAGATCCCTGAGGACATTTACAAGGAGTACTGCACATCTGATGAAGCCAAATTTGGCAAAGAAAACAAAAATCAGCGCAAAGTGCGCATACAGAGGATTGAAAGGAGATGGGCAAGAGAATGGAGGGAGTACAGATATGTTACTCCAAAGTATATGAAGAAATTCGCTCTTAACCCTCCATGCCCAAGAGCCCCATTGGCACCTGGCCAAGTGGCTGATCCCACTACCGTCAAACGCGGTGAGGACTTTCCTGAAGAATGGGCAAAGTGCCAAGCCAAATTGGCAAGACAAGCCAGAGAAGCAGTGAGGAAATTCAACGAAGATTCTGCTGCTGCTGCTGCTGCAACTGAGGCCTCTGTCAAGCCGAGGAAATCAATGGCAAAGAAGCCTGCTCGTAAGCCAAGTGCTTCACCAATAGTGCCCTCACGGCCAAGTTCCTCAGCTGCGCCCTCACGGCCAGGAACTTCAAAATCTTCAAGAAAAATTCCTCAAGCTGCTCCTGCTCCTTCGAAATCCTCAACACCTCCTCCAAAGTCCTCAGCTGTTCCGACTAATTCCTCAGCACCTGTGCATCTTTCCTCGTGCCAAAGGACTGCAGGCATCTCAATTGCCTCTGGTGTCTCAGCAAGTTCCTCAGCTGCACCAAATTCTTCATCTGGCCCCACTCTGCTGAAGACCAAGGCAACTGCTGGACGAGGTCCTCGGCCAAGTCCCAAGAAGAATCAGGTCGCCTTCCAAGAGCCACCTGAAGATGATGAGGCTGATGATGATGAACTTGCAGAAATCATCAGAGATAGACAACAAAGGGCCGCTAGAGCCAAAGGCACACCTGTGCCACTGCTTTTGGATCCAAGGGCGATCCTAGACTACATTGATCTCTGGCACAAGGATCCAAATACTCCTATGCCAGACTTCAAGTTGACACCTGGTCAAAATCACATGCTGACTCACTTCATCCAAGAGGAGAAGTGGAAGTATGACCAGGCCAGGCAGATCAAGAAGGCCCAGTATAAGAAAGAGAAGTTTCTGAAGACCAACGTGGTCAAAATGTCAACTGAAGAACTCATCAAAATTCAGTCTGATATCAAACCCCTCAGTGACAAATTCAATTCATACTATGCTGATTGGAAAGGAGCCAAAGTCAGGTTTGTGAAACTGACTGAGAAGTTCACCAATGGTGCAACCCCATCGCAATGAGAAGTTCCTCAAGCTGAAGCTTCTGCTTAGCCAACTGAAGAACATGCCAGCACCGCTGATGATTTTCAAGCTGCTGAAGAAAATGCTAGTTCCAGGGCTGATGAATCCATTCCAGTTGCTGAAGAAATTGCTAGGGCATCCACTAGTGGTGCGCCTGAAGAAACTGAAGAAGTCAGGGCAACTGCATCAGTTGCGTGTGAGGAAATACAAACAGATTCCTCAGCTCCTCCCGCGCCTACACCAACTCCTATCCTTCCATCTGCATCATACGTGAAGAAGACCAAGGCTGCAGAGCGAGCTGCAGTGAAGAAAAGGAAAGCATCAAGTGCTTCAGAATCTTCGGCTCCAAAGAAGATGAAGCCTATGACTAGCTCTTTTGAAAATCCCATTGATGCTGTTCCAATTTCAACCATGCCATCAAAGGACCTTGTTCCTTTTGGTGAAGAATATGAGATCCCAAGTGGATCTGATGAAGAAACTCAATATGCTGCTTCGTCAGAGCAGATTGATGAGGAAATTGAAGTGGATACAATCCCTTCAACCCCAGTGGTATCATCACCAATGCCTCAGTTTACTGCTGAAGAGGCTGGTGTTGAAGAAGTTGATGATGAAGACGTGGACATTGGAAGCACAACGCCAGTGATGAATGATGACTTTTGGGATAGTCAGCATCCCAATTCTCCACTCTTCACCCCACTACAGCAAATTCCTCACTCCCCTGCACCAACAGTTCAATTGGGCTCTGAAGAAACTCATCCCACCTCATGTGTCCATGAAGACATTCCAGCCACTAGTGCTGAAGAAACTGCTGCTGCTGAAAATGTGACAACTCAGACTGCACCTGAGGAGGAACCAAAAATTCCTCAGACTGATGAACCTGAGATCGCGATTCCTGAGGTCGTGATGCAACTCACTGACACCCCTCTGCCAAAGCCAAAGGATCCGTTCTCAAGGGAGCAAAAGTTCAAGGCTGAAGACTTCTTTGGCGAGCACATATTCTTCACTGATTACAATCCCTATGACTCTACTCGCATAAGGAAGAGGCGTTTCTAGACTGCTAGTCAAGCAAACTTCTATTCCTCAGTGCTGTTCAACAAAGACAAAGTCTTCGATCATGCACATATTCCTCATGTAGGCATGGAGTCTCTGCCGTGCTTCGAGCCAGTGCTCAGTGTTCTTCATGACACTGGGCTGCTAAACTTCTGCACTGACATATGTGATTGGAATGAAGAACTCATTCTTCAGTTCTACGCAACGCTGCACATCACAGGCGACTCTGAAGATGTAAACTCATGGGTTCTGGACTGGATGACAGAGAACACTCATTACAAGGCACCAACTTCTGAATTGCTTCATGCCCTACCACTCAGTCCTCCCCTTGAAGATGCACGTTGTGTCTATAGTGAACCTGAGCTTTCCAATCACTACATGCAAGTTTTGATGAAGCCTTTGAAGCCAGGGCAGGCCTCTCGAACCAATTTCCTCGTCAAGGAATTACTGTATGTGCCTCGGACTATCTATCGCATTCTGTCGAAGACAATGAGTCCTATCAAAGGCCACGACTCAAATGATGAAGAAGTCGTTGGCATCATGAAGAATCTGCTTTTCAACATCTGTCATGGCGTTCCCGTCAACTTCCATGATTTCTTCATGAGGACTCTGGCCAATATTGCTATGTCACCGTTTGAGCTGAAGCCTTATGCGCCATGGATTATGAGATTCATCAGGACAAGGTCTTCACTCAACTACAAAGCTGACACTCTGAACCACTGCAGCTACTTGCCTCCAATTGAAGTCCTCAAAAGGACATTTTCCTCAGCTGATGACAAAGGCAAGGCAACTGCTGTGATAGATGAAGGCATTCGTCCATTGGATGGTCAATTTCGCAAGGCTGCATCCTACTCCACCAATGATGACTCTGCCACACATGACTCTGCCGCCAACAATGCCAAGCAAAATCCTCAAGCCACAGCACCCAGGGTGATGACTGATCGTGAGTTACTCCTCAGTCTTCATCAGAAGGTTGCTTGCAATCACAAATGGGTCAAGCGTCAGTTTGGTTCAATTCTTCACAACATGACTTCAACACACAATGAACTGAAGAAAAACCACTACTACCTCCATGAAACCCTCAACCGCACCTGGGCTGTTCTGTCTCAAGTTTACAGCGCTGAAGATCTGAAGAAAATGGGTCTCAAAGAAGAGTTTGACTGGTCTGCACCTCCTCCAAAGAAATACAAGAAGGTCAAGGTTCCTTCTTTGGTGGCCAGCTCCTATTCTTCATCGCGTGACACTGATGAACATGAAGACTTGGACAACACTACGGCAGGCCCTACTTCAACTCCGACCCCGACAACGTTGGCGCTCCTTCATCAACTTGATATCTTCAGGGGCGTTCGTCCTCAGTTTCGATCCTTTTGGTCATTCGATGACAAAGGGGGAGAAATTTGAGTTAGTCTTCAAGCGGGTCTATTTTAACGCTCATATACAACATTTTTTTGGCTGATTTAGAACTCTCGTTCTTCCGAAACTTTTACTGGATCGAGTTGTAAACTTAAACCCGATGGTGGTCTGATACTTCTGCTACGTTATTCTGCATGCTTATTCCTCGTTAATATTATTGCACACATGCTGAATTACATCAGTCACCATATTTCATCATGCATTTCAAATTCTTCATATTATATGTCAAATGCGTGTATAAATTACAAGATATAGGGGGAGATCTCCATGATTCTACTCTTCAAGTGTGCATTGCTTCAAAAGCAAATTCCTCACTATGCACATTTTCAAGGGGAGTTCTTCTATAACTTGTAATCAAATTCCTCAATATTAGCATTTACACTTCATATATTTATCCCCGTTGAAAACTTAACCTATGTTGTCATCAATCACCAAAAAGGGGGAGATTGTAAGTGCATCTAGTGCCCCTTAGTGATTTTGGTGTATTGAAGACTTATAGGTTAAGGATCTAATGTGTTTATGAGTGTACACAGGTCTATAATTCTATGAGGAGTTTGATATTTACAGAGAAAGTCGACCCCTAAAAATGAAGTTCTTCGACTGAAGACTTTGGTATTCTGAGGACTTTCTGAAGACTTTGAAACTGAAGAAATTGGTGTGACCTTGAAGACTTGGTATTCATTCGAGGAACATGGAGCGTGAAGACTTTTGTTTTCGTAGTTTCATTTTCTCTTTCTTGAGTCATAGGAAACACCGTACTGTTAAAGGGGGTCGATGAAATACTAAGGAAAAATTTCCATGTGATGCTCAACTCAAAATCCTACACCTACCAATCCCTTCGAGTGAAGCCATTGGAAATCCCATACAGTTCAGTCAATTTCTTCAGTGATAGAGACGCAGTTCTTCTGGTCACTGATGACTTTGTTCTGACTGAGGAGTTAGAAATTCGCCAGTGCGGATTGCCTACACAGTGAGGAACATGATAGCCCTGAGGAATTTGAACCTCAAATTTCCGACCGTTGCTGTGCTACGCGCCAGCTGTCCCAAAATATCTTGTCCATCCAACGGTCATATCATTGAAGGGCATTTATGTCGTATCATGTCGGGCTGCTCCCTAGGCTATAAATAGCCGCCCCCTACAACCACTAGCGGGTTGGCTGCTCCGAGAGAAACTGACACTTGTCATTTGAGAGCAACCCATCCTCCGAGGACTTTGAGCGAAAATCATCAAGTGAGGAAAATCCAAAACCCAAACCCAAACACCTACAAACCCAAAGTGATTGAGCATCACTAAAGAGATTGATCCTGCATGGATCCGACGCTTATTACCTTTGAAGACTGTGCTTCTTCCAGACGGTTAGGCGTCAAGGTCTAGAGCATCCAAGAGGAATTGTGGATCGCCGAGTGACCGAGTTTGTCAAGGTTCGGAAGTCACCTGAAGACTTACCACGAGTGATTGGACGAGGACTGTGTGTCCTTAGTTCAAGGAGAATACGGTGAGGACTTGGTGTCCCGAGCTACGTGCTCAGGACTGGGTGTCCGGGACTGTGTGTCCTCGAGTTTAAATACTCACCCGCTCCAACCAGATGTACAACTGAGACAGCAGTTGGAACTGGTCTACCGAATCATTGTCTTCACCAAGCTTACTGGTTCTATTTCCTCAACACTTTCATTTCCTCATTACTGTGTTGTGTGTTTGTTCATATCTGTGTTTGAAGACTTTGACTGAAGACTTTCTCAATTTCCTCAGTTTAATTTCTTCAGTCTGTTTGTCTTCATCTTGTGGTATACTGTGACTACGCTTTCTGTACTTTGTGTTTGTCTTCATTTCATCATGATGACTATGCTTGTATTCTGTTATGTTTACTTCTGAGTACTTATTCCGCTGCAAGTAGTTCTTCGCTAAGGAATTTCCTCACTAGCAAATTCCTCAGTGAAGAATTCATAAAAATCGCCTATTCACCCCCCTAGTCGATATAACGCACTTTCATCCACTCTCAACTTGTTGATTATATGTTGAAAATCATGTACACGTTGTCTTGCCACCTCTAGTTGATGCTCGAGAACATCAGCACATTCTAATTCCAATCCACAATCATTCGGTAACGGCCATGCCACACTGCTCGCAGATCTTTGTGTTGATGTCACTTCATCCTGAAATGTTTCTGTAAGTACACATGACTAGGGAAAAAATATAGTTACAACAGTGAAGCGAACAAGACACTATTTTGTACTACATGGCAAAACAGGACTAACAATAATGCTACATGTCACTTTAAAAAAAAAGTTACACGTCATGAAGCTTAAGCAGGTGATATTTTAAAAATTATAAAAAAGATAGTCTGTGCAGCCTGCATATAGAAATCCATCTTAGCTCACCAGAGGAGCATGATGTTGGGGCCCAATCGAAAACACAGACAAGTTACAAATTTAGACAGCATGTTGTGTATAAGTAAGCAAGCATTTGGCCATTCTGTGCCTCAATTAAAGTCTTAGGGAGCATAATGAACAGCAGAGGGTTTCATACAAACATACTACAGCGGGCAAAACTATGCAATCATTAGCGTAGTATAAACTAGATTGTGAGCCTCATGCAATAATAGTTGGTTAATAGACTTCAAAGCTTCAGGCACACTTCGACAGAGTAATTAAATGGTAAGGCCTTTAATTATGTCAACTAATAGTGATACAAGTACCGAACATCAGCATGATTATTTGGGCATCTCATTAACTGAGGACAAATACAATTGAAAAGAGAAAATTAACTATGCCTGAAACAAACAAGGAATTGAACTGTTGAGTAGCATACAGTGACTTACCTTAGCAGGTTGAAGAGGCGCAGTGCAGCTCCTACTTCTCTTGCAAGGCTCCTTCCTAACATCTTGTACCTGGAAATCCTCAATCTTATCTTCATTGCACCCCCTCTACAAGGTGACACAAACTAGTTACTCGTCTCCTTGGAAGATAAATATGCATACTTTCCAGTCTGTGGACACAAAAGGATGAGATTATAAAAAAACAACACCACATAATGAAACATGCCGCATCTCTTGCACTTGCACACAATGAAATGAGCATTTACTATGTCTGCACTTCGTAAAAGCTAGGCATACATTCGAACTGGATCTCCAGGTACTCTTGGAGAGCCTAATGTAGTGTACAGCCAAACCTTTATGTCACCTATGAGTTAGACAAGGCCCCACTACAGCAGCCCTTAGTGTTTAAATCGTTGACAAGCTCTGTTAGAGTGTTAGGTCAAGAACAACAAGTAATCAAAGCAAACAGTCCTAGTATGGCTGGCTGATGCAAACAAGCAATTGAACAAAAGTGTGAGCAAATCTTACATATCAACAAAAGAAGCAAAGAAGGAGGCTTAAAGACCATCACTTGACTGACCAGATTTAAGGGGCATTTAAACATCGTGTGCAACGTATGAACTAACATAAACATTGCATATTCCAAATTCTACAATGGAATGCGCATGTATTAGGTTATGCCATGTATGATGATGCCTAAATGTACAGATAGCAGGAAGGAGTGATTCATCATTGCACGCACAATTGAATTGCAGGTTAAGGGCCAGTTCGATTCCGCCTTTTCAGGGCATGTTGTCAAAATACGCCATAAAAGATGTAAAGAAGTCATTTTTGAGTTATGGGCTTGGGCTTAACTAATTTCGCTTTGGAGGGGGGGTGTTTCGGGTAGAACCTCACTAAAAATTGAAGGGAAGGGGAATAGTGAAATGACTCTGCTGTCTGCCTATATTACACTAAAAATGCAACTGCTGACGCCCGTGTCACACCTGACCCTCAAGTAAAAACAAACACGCAAGCATTCATTGCCCTGCCCGCTTACATCTCCTCTCCCCTTTCCCTCTACCTCGATCCCCTACCTGCAACACTAGGGTTCCTCCAGCGAGCCGTCGCCACTGGTCCCATCTGGCCTTGTCCTCGACGATGCTATGTCCAGCTAGGCTACATGGCCGGCGGGTAGGGGCAAATCTCCCTGGCTTCTCCTCCCTCTGGCGCTGCCCCTCATTCTCATGGTCTCCAGCAGCTGCTCCACTGTGGTTCGTCCAACGCACTACTCCAGCGGGCGCTGTACAACTACGGCTGATGCCACACTGCGGCAGAAGGCACCTTATTCCCCTCCCCTCCTCCCAGGCCATGGCCTTGAGGTGCTGTTGAAGGATGTGCTCATCCAACAAGGTGAGGATCTCCTCTGATTTTTTGCCAAATTTTCATTCTGATCCACTATACGATGAATTGCTATGAGCTGCTTCTGCTGGTGCTATATGATGCATTGCTATGAGGTGCTCCTGCTGCTGCTATATGATGAGTTGCTATGAGCTGCTGCTGCTGTATGATGAGTTGCTATGAGCTGCTGCTGCTATATGATGAATTGCTATGAGCTACTGCTGCTGCTATATGATGAGTTGCTACAAGCTACTCCTGCTGCTGCTATATGATGAGTTGCTACAAGCTGCTCCTGCTACTGCTATATGATGAATTGCTATGAGCTGCTCCTGCTGCTGCTATATGATGAATTGCTATGAGCTGCTCCTGCTGCTGCTATATGATGAATTGCTATGAGCTGCTGGTGGTATATGATGAATTGCAGACTGCTGCTGCTGTATGATGAGTTGCTATGAGCTATTGCTGCTACTGTATGATGAGTTGCTATGAGCTGCTGCTGCTATATGATGCTTTCAGGTGGTGCTGCTATACGATAATAACCAGCCACTTGGACCATCGAATTTCAATAAATAATTGTTCTTCATTTAAATATGGGTCATGCGTTCTTCGTTTAAATTAGGCAATTGGATCTCTATGGAAAACATTGACCAAAGTAGATTGTGCCAATTAGATGGTATCTTTGTATTTGCATTTTGAGCAAATAGTGATGGTATGTTTTTGAAGGAAATATGCCCTAGAGGCAATAATAAAGTTATTATTTATTTCCTTATATCATGATAAATGTTTATTATTCATGCTAGAATTGTATTAACTGGAAACATAATACATGTGTGAATACATAGACAAACAGAGTGTCACTAGTATGCCTCTACTTGACTAGCTCATTAATCAAAGATGGTTATGTTTCCTAACCATGAACAAAGAGTTGTTATTTGATTAACGAGATCACATCATTAGTTGAATGATCTGATTGACATGACCCATTCCATTAGCATAGCACCCGATCGTTTAGTATGTTGCTATTGCTTTTATCCATGACTTATACATGTTCCTTTAACTATGAGATTATGCAACTCCCGTTTACCGTAGGAACACTTTGTGTGCTACCAAACGTCACAACGTAACTGGGTGATTATAAAGGTGCTCTACAGGTGTCTCCGAAGGTACATGTTGGGTTGGCGTATTTCGGGATTAGGATTTGTCACTCCGATTGTCGGAGAGGTATCTCTGGGCCCTCTCGGTAATGCACATCACATAAGCCTTGCAAGCATTGCAACTAATGTGTTAGTTGTGAGATGATGTATTACGGAACGAGTAAAGAGACTTGCCGGTAATGAGATTGAACTAGGTATTGGATACCGACGATCGAATCTCGGGCAAGTAACATACCGATGACAAAGGGAACGAACGTATGTTGTTATGCGGTCTGACCGATAAAAGATCTTCGTAGAATATGTAGGAGCCAATATGGGCATCCAGGTCCCGCTGTTGGTTATTGACCGGAAACGTGTCTCGGTCATGTCTACATTGTTCTCGAACCGTAGGGTCCGCACGCTTAAGGTTACGATGACAGTTATTATGAGTTTATGCATTTTGATGTACCGAAGGAGTTCGGAGTCCCGGATGTGATCACGGACATGACGAGGAGTCTCGAAATGGTCGAGACGTAAAGAATGATATATTGGAAGCCTATGTTTGGACATCGGATGCATTCCAGGTAAAATCAGGATTTTACCGGAATACCGGGAGGGTTACCGGAACCCCCCGGGAGCATAATGGGCCAACATGGGCCTTGGAGGAGAAGTGAGAGGGCAGCCCTAGGGGCTGCGCACCTCCCCCCTTCCCCTAGTCCTATTAGGACTAGGAGAGGTGGGCGCCCCCCTCTCCTTGTCTCTCCCCCTTGGAGAATCCTAGTCCAACTAGGATTGGGGGGGGGGGGGGAATCCTACTCCCAGAGGGAGTAGGACTCTCCTGGCGCGCCTAGTTTGGCCGGCCAGCCCCTCCCCCTTGGCTCCTTTATATACGGGGGCAGGGGGCACCCCAAAGACACACAAGTTGATCTACAGATCGTTCCTTAGCCGTGTGCGGTGCCCCCTTCCACCAAATTCCACCTCGATCATATTGTTGCAGTGCTTAGGCGAAGCCCTGCGCCGGTAAACACATCAAGATCGTCACCACGCCGTCGTGCTGACGGAACTCTTCCTCGACGCTTTGCTGGATCGGAGCCCGGGGATCGTCATCGAGTTGTACGTGTGCTAAAACTCGGAGGTGCCGAAGTAACGGTGCTGGATCGGTTGGATCGCGAGGAGAACGTACGTCTACTTCCTCTACGTTGTGTCAACGCTTCCGCTTCGGTCTACGAGGGTACGTAGACAAACACTCTCCCCGCTCGTTGCTATGCATCACCATGATCTTGCGTGTGCGTAGGAATTTTTTGAAATTACTACGTTCCCCAACAGTGGCATCCGAGCCTAGGTTTTATGGTTTGATGTTATTTGCACGAGTAGAACACAATTGAGTTGTGGACGATACAAGTCATACTGCCTACCAGCATGTCATACTTTGGTTCAGCGGTATTGTTGGACGAGACGATCCGGACCAACCTTACGCGTACGCTTACGCGAGACCGGTTCCCTCGACGTGCTTTGCACATAGATGGCTTGCGGAAGACTGTCTCTCCAACTTTAGTTGAACCAAGTGTGGCTACGCCCGGTCCTTGAGAAGGTTAAAACGGAGTCTATTTGACAAACTATCGTTGTGGTTTTGATGCGTAGGTAAGATGAGTTCTTGCTTAAAGCCCGTAGCAGCCACGTAAAACTTGCAACAACAAAGTAGAGGACGTCTAACTTGTTTTTGCAGGGCATGTTGTGATGTGATATGGTCAAGACGTGATGCTAAATTTTATTGTATGAGATGATCATGTTTTGTAACCGAGTTATCGGCAACTGGCAGGAGCCATATGGTTGTCGCTTTATTGTATGCAATGCAATCGCGATGTAATGCTTTACTTTATTGCTAAACGGTAGTGATAGTCGTAGAAGCATAAGATTAGCAAGACGACAACGATGCTGCGATGAAGATCAAGGTGTCGCGCCGGTGACAATGGTGATCATGACGGTGCTTCGAAGATGGAGATCACAAGCACAAGATGATGATGGCCATATCATATCACTTATATTGATTGCATGTGATGTTTATCCTTTTTATGCATCTTATCTTGCTTTGATTGACGGTAGCATTATAAGATGATCTCTCACTAAATTATCAAGAAGTGTTCTCCCTGAGTACGCACCGTTGCGAAAGTTCTTCGTGCTGAGACACCACGTGATGATCGGGTGTGATAGGCTCTACGTTCAAATACAACGGGTGCAAAACAGTTGCACACGCGGAATACTCAGGTTTAATTTGACGAGCCTAGCATATACAGATATGGCCTCGGAACACAGAGACCGAAAGGTCGAGCGTGAATCATATAGTAGATATGATCAACATAAATGATGTTCACCATTGAAACTACTCCATCTCACGTGATGATCGGACATGGTTTAGTTGATTTGGATCACGTGATCACTTAGAGGATTAGAGGGATGTCTATCTAAGTGGGAGTTCTTAAGTAATATGATTAATTGAACTTTAATTTATCATGAACTTAGTCCTGGTAGTATTAGCATATCTATGTTGTAGATCAATAGCTCGCGTTGTTGCTTCCCTATGTTTATTTTGATATGTTCCTAGAGAAAATTGTGTTGAAAAATGTTAGTAGCAATGATGCGGATTGGATCCGTGATCTGAGGTTTATCCTCATTGCTGCACAGAAGAATTATGTCCTTGATGCACCGCTAGGTGACCGACCTATTGCAGGAGCAGATGCAGACATTATGAACGTTTTGCTGGCTCAATATGATGACTACTTAATAGTTTAGTGCACCATGCTTAACTACTTAGAATCGGGACTTCAAAGACGTTTTGAACGTCATGGAGCATATGAGATGTTCTAGGAGTTGAAGTTAATATTTCAAACAAATACCCGAGTTGAGAGATATGAAGTCTCCAACAAGTTCTATAGCTAAAAGATGGAGGAGAATCGCTCAACTAGTGAGCATGTGCTCAGATTGTCTGGGTACTACAATCGCTTGAATCAAGTGGGAGTTAATCTTCCAGATAAGATAGTGATTGACAGAATTCTCTAGTCACCATCACCAAGTTAGTAGAACTTCGTGATGAACTATAATATGCAAGGGATAACGGAAAATATTCCCAAGCTCTTCGCGATGCTAAAATCAGCGAAGGTAGAAATCAAAGAAAAACATCAAGTGTTGATGGTTGACAAGATCACTAGTTTCAAGAAAAGGGCAAAAGGAAAGAAGGGGAACTTCAAGAAGAACGGCAAGCAAGTTGCTGCTCAAGTGAAAAAGCCCAAGTATGGTCCTAAGCCTGAGACTAAGTGCTTCAACTGCAAAGGGACTGGTCACTGGAAGCGGAACTACCCCAAGTGATTGGCGGATAAGAAGGATGGCAAAGTGAACATAAGTATATTTGATATACATGTTATTGATGTGTACTTTACTAGTGTTCATAGCAACCCCTCAGTATTTGGTACTAGTTCAAGTTGCTAAGATTAGTAACTCGAAACGGGAGTTGCAGAATGAACAAAGACTAGTTAAAGGGCAAGGTGACGATGCGTGTTGGAAGTGGTTCCAAGATTGATATGATCATCATCACACACTCCCTATACTTTCGGGATTAGTGTTGAAACTAAATAAGTGTTATTTGGTGTTTACGTTGAGCATGAATATGATTTGATCATGTTTATTGCAATACGGCTATTCATTTAAGTAAGAGAATAAATTGTTGTTCTGTTTACATGAATAAAACCTTCTATGGTTATACACACCAACGAAATGGTTTGTTGGATCTCGATAGCAGTGATACACATATTCATGATATTGAAACCAAAATGATGCGAAGTTAATAATGATAGTGCAACCTATTTGTGGCACTGCCGTTTAGGTCATATTGGTGTAAAACGCATGAAGAAACTCCATGCTGATGGGATTTTGGAATCACTTGATTATGAATCACTTGATGCTTGCGAACCATGCCTCTTGGGCAAGATGACTAAAAACGCCGTTCTCCGGAACAATAGAGCAAGCAACAGATTTGTTGGAAATCATACATACTGATGTATATGATCCGATGAATATTAAGGCTCGCGACAAGTATCATTATTTTCTAACCTTCACAGATGATTTGAGCAGATATGGGTATATCTACTTGATGAAACATAAGTCTGAAACGTTTGAAAAGTTCAAAGAATTTTAGAGTGAAGTGAAAATCATCGTGACAAGAAAATAAGGTTTCTATGATCTGATCGCGGAGACAAATATTTGAGTTACGAGTTTGGTCTTCAATTAAAACAATGTGGAATAGTTTCACAAATTCATGCCACCTGGAACACCACAGCATAATGGTGTGTCCGAACGTCATAACCGTACTTTATTGGATATAGTACAATCTATGATGTTTCTTACCGATTTACCAATATCGTTTTGGGATCATGCATTAGAGACAGCTGCATTCACGTTAAAAGAGGCACCATCTAAATCCGTTGAGACGACACCGTATGAACTATGGTTTAGCAATAAACCTAAGCTGTCGTTTCTTAAAGTTTGGGGCTGCGATGCTTATGTGAAAAAGCTTCAACCTGATAAGCTCGAACCCAAATCGGAGAAATGTGTCTTCATAGGATATCCAAAGGAAACTGTTGGATACACCTTCTATCACAGATCCGAAGGCAAGACTTTTGTTGCTAAGTTCGGAAACTTTCTAGAGAAAGAGTTTCTTTTGAAAGAAGTGAGTAGGAGGAAAGTAGAAAACTTGATAAGGTAATTGTACCTTCTCCCTTATTGGAAAGTAGTTCATCACAGAAATCTGTTCTTGTGACTACTACACCAATTAGTAAGGAAGCTAATGATGATGATCATGTAACTTCAAGATCAAGTTACTACCGAATCTCGTAAGTAAACTAGAGTAAGATCCGCACCAGAGTGGTACGGTAATCCTATTTTGGAAGTCATGTTACTAGACCATGATGAACCTACGAACTATGAAGAAGCGATGGTGAGCCCAGATTCCGCAAAGTGGCTCGAGGCCATGAAATCTGAGATATGATCCATGTATGAGAACAAAGTATGGACTTTGAGGGATTTGCCCGATGATCGGCAAGCCAAAGAAAATAAATGGATCTTCAAGAGGAAGACGGACACTGATAGTAGTGTTACTATCTACAAAAGCTAGAATTGTCGAGAAAAGGTTTTTCGACAAGTTCAAAGTGTTGACTACGATGAGAGTTTCTCACTCGTATCTATGCTTAAGTCTGTCCGAATCATGTTAGCAATTGTCACATTTTATGAAATCCGGCAAATGGATAAACAAAACTACATTCCTTAATGGATTTATTAAAGAAGAGCTGTATACGATGCAACTAGAAGGTTTTGTCGATCCTGAAGGTGTTAACAAAATATGCAAGCTCCAGCGATCCATCTATGGACTGGTGCAAGCATCTCGGAGTTGGAATATACGCTTTGATAAGTTGATCAAAGCATATAGTTTTATACAGACTTGCGGTGAAGCCTGTATTTACAAGAAAGTGAGTGGGAGCACTACAGCATTTCTGATAAGTATATGTAGATGGCATATTATTGATCGGAAATAATGTAGAATTATTCTGTAAAGCATAAAGGAGTATTTGAAAGGAGTTTTTCGAAGAAGGACCTCGGTGAAGCTGCTTACATATTGAGCATCAAGATCTATAGAGATAGATCAAGACGCTTGATAAGTTTTTCAATAAGTACATACCTTGAAAAGATTTTGAAGTAGTTCAAAATGGAAAAGTCAAAGAAAGAGTTCTTGCCTGTATTACAAGGTGTGAACTTGAGTAAGACTCAAAGCCCGACCACGGCAGATGATAGAAAGAGAATGAAAGTCATTTCCTATGCCTCAGCCATAGATTCTATAAAGTATGCCATGCTATGTACCAGATCTATTGTATACCCTACACTGTGTTAAGCAAGGGAGTACAATAGTGATCTAGGAAGTAGATCACTGGACATCGGTCAAAATTATCCTTAGTAAAATAAGGATATGTTTCTCGATTATGGATGTGACAAAAAGGTTCGTCGTAAAAGGTTACGTCGATGCAAGTTTTGACACTAATCTAGATGACTCTAAAGTCTCAATCTAGATACATATTGAAAGTGGGAGCAATTAGCTAAAGTAGCTCCGTGCAGAGCATTGTAGACATAGAAAATTGCAAAATACATAACGGATCTGAATGTGGCAGACCCGTTGACTAAATTTCTCTCACAAGCAAAACATGATCACACCGTAGTACTCTTTGGGTGTTAATCACATAGCGATGTGAACTAGATTACTGAATCTAGTAAACCCTTTGGGTGTTGGTCACATATCGATGTGAACTATGGGTGTTAATCACATGATGATGTGAACTATTGATGTTAATCACATGGTGATGTGATCTAGATTATTGACTCTAGTGCAAGTGGGAGACTGAAGGAAATATGCCCTAGAGGCAATAATAAAGTTATTATTTATTTCCTTATATCATGATAAATGTTTATTATTCATGCTAGAATTGTATTAACTGGAAACATAATACATGTGTGAATACATAGACAAACAGAGTGTCACTAGTATGCCTCTACTTGACTAGCTCATTAATCAAAGATGGTTATGTTTCCTAACCATGAACAAAGAGTTGTTATTTGATTAACGAGATCACATCATTAGTTGAATGATATGATTGACATGACCCATTCCATTAGCATAGCACCCGATCGTTTAGTATGTTGCTATTGCTTTTATCCATGACTTATACATGTTCCTTTAACTATGAGATTATGCAACTCCCGTTTACCGTAGGAACACTTTGTGTGCTACCAAACGTCACAACGTAACTGGGTGATTATAAAGGTGCTCTACAGGTGTCTCCGAAGGTACATGTTGGGTTGGCGTATTTCGGGATTAGGATTTGTCACTCCGATTGTCGGAGAGGTATCTCTGGGCCCTCTCGGTAATGCACATCACATAAGCCTTGCAAGCATTGCAACTAATGTGTTAGTTGTGAGATGATGTATTACGGAACGAGTAAAGAGACTTGCCGGTAACGAGATTGAACTAGGTATTGGATACCGACGATCGAATCTCGGGCAAGTAACATACCGATGACAAAGGGAACGAACGTATGTTGTTATGCGGTCTGACCGATAAAAGATCTTCGTAGAATATGTAGGAGCCAATATGGGCATCCAGGTCCTGCTGTTGGTTATTGACCGGAAACGTGTCTCGGTCATGTCTACATTGTTCTCGAACCGTAGGGTCCGCACGCTTAAGGTTACGATGACAGTTATTATGAGTTTATGCATTTTGATGTACCGAAGGAGTTCGGAGTCCCGGATGTGATCACGGACATGACGAGGAGTCTCGAAATGGTCGAGACGTAAAGAATGATATATTGGAAGCCTATGTTTGGACATCGGATGCATTCCAGGTAAAATCAGGATTTTACCGGAATACCGGGAGGGTTACCGGAACCCCCCGGGAGCATAATGGGCCAACATGGGCCTTGGAGGAGAAGTGAGAGGGCAGCCCTAGGGGCTGCGCGCCTCCCCCCTTCCCCTAGTCCTATTAGGACTAGGAGAGGTGGGCGCCCCCCTCTCCTTGTCTCTCCCCCTTGGAGAATCCTAGTCCAACTAGGATTGGGGGGGGGGGATCCTACTCCCAGAGGGAGTAGGACTCTCCTGGCGCGCCTAGTTTGGCCGGACAGCCCCTCCCCCTTGGATCTTTTATATACGGGGGCAGGGGGCACCCCAAAGACACACAAGTTGATCTACGGATCGTTCCTTAGCCGTGTGCGGTGCCCCCTTCCACCAAATTCCACCTCGATCATATTGTTGCAGTGCTTAGGCGAAGCCCTGCGCCGGTAAACACATCAAGATCGTCACCACGCCGTCGTGCTGACGGAACTCTTCCTCGACGCTTTGCTGGATCGGAGCCCGGGGATCGTCATCGAGCTGTACGTGTGCTAAAACTCGGAGGTGCCGGAGTAACGGTGCTGGATCGGTTGGATCGCGAGGAGAACGTACGTCTACTTCCTCTACGTTGTGTCAACGCTTCCGCTTCGGTCTACGAGGGTACGTAGACAAACACTCTCCCCGCTCGTTGCTATGCATCACCATGATCTTGCGTGTGCGTAGGAATTTTTTGAAATTACTACGTTCCCCAACAGTTTTCCTATCATATTAATTACTGCACTGGGTTCAATTTGTGATGTTTGCAAGTCAAATTAATTTCCATATGGGCAGCAAAATGAAAAAAATATAATGCAATCTAGACTTTCCACTGATCATACCAAATAAGCTGAAAACGCAATGAAAAGAACTGGTTGGCTTATTACATGGAACTTATATTCACAGGTGCTTATTTTCTTAGGATAACTCATAATAACTGTCCCTAAGAAACTTGGCTAATACAACTGGCATACAAATAACATGTCAAGATGATTGCAATGGAGGAGTGACGTACCATAGCACACTGTATAGGCTCACCGCTGCCTCTCCTTTTTTTGCGATGTTCCATGAAATTGCCACATACATCTTGTACTTTTTCATTGTGTAACCCTATCTGCAAGTTGACACGGCTAATTTCAGACATCTCTACATGATACTACATTGCATATCCCTTGCGCATATTTAAACCACCAATTAACGATTGTGTGCGTACCATAAACTAGCCATGACTCTGTATGCTGGACTAGGAGACACTCTAAGGGAGCCTAATGTAGTGCACTGGAATTCCTACATGCCACCTATGATTTTGTGTAATGTACTGCCCCTGTTCCTAAATATATGTCTTTGTAGATATTCTAGTATGGACCACATACAGATGTATATAGATGCATTTTCGAGTGTAGATTCACTCATTTTGCTCCGTATGTAGCCTATAGTGGAATCTCTAGAAAGACTTATATTTAGGAACGGAGGTACGAGGTAGTATCATGTATGACATCTACATATCTAATTTAGCAGCCAGTAGTAGAAATCATTGTCTGCACAAAGGGATTACTGGTTGAAAATCCTAGCAAAGCACGCAGGCAGGCACAGAACAATACAAGAGAGAGAGACGCGCTTACAAGATCATAGCAATGCCTCAGTCCAGGATCTTGGTTGGGCAAGCTATTAGATCCAGAAGAAACATCATCGTTGTAGTTTTTGCCAGCTGCATAACAGGTAACAACGACCGGTTAGTATATTTGAAGTACATCGGGCAGGTGATGCTGGACGGGTTAAAAGGTGACAAGTACCTAGGCCGTGGTGGGTGCTTGGCATCTCTCCAGACTGTGGGAATCAGGTTAGAAACGTCGAGGGTGATGACGCTGCGCTGGCTGTCGGGGTCCGGTAAGGAGATCTAGAACCGTCGAGTAGGGTGTTTGTGGAGCGGCTCCGGTAGGGTGGACTATGGTGTGGGCGAAGCGGATCTATGGTAGTGGACGAGGGCGTAGGTGAAGCTGCTCCAGTGGTTGGGTTAAGGATGGTGTCGACGATGCGGATCTGCGGCCGTGGACAGGGCGTCAGAAGCTGCTCCGGTGGTTGGGTTAAGGGTGGTGTCGACGATGCAGATCTGCGGCCGTGGATGGGGCGTCAGAAGCTGCTCCGGTAGGTTGGATGAGGGTGCGAGGAAGCGGATCTGAGGCCGTGGACTTGTGAGTTGGCAAAGCGGCCCCGGTAGGGTTGAGAATGGTATAGGCGAAGCTACTCCGGTAGGGTTGAGGAAGGTGTCGGCGAAGCGGCTCCGGTAGGGTTGAGGAAGGTGTCGGCGAAGAGGATCAGAGGCCGTCAACGGGGGCGTCGGTGGGGAGGCTCCGTGGGGTGTGGACGAAGCATCTCCGGTGGGGAGTACGAATGAGCCACTACAGATGCGCGGCGGTTGACGAGAGTACCGACGAAGCAGATCCGGCGCCGTGGACAAGGCCGGCACTGAATGGGCTGTGGTACAGTGGTGGATGAGCTGTCTACTTGTTTCTAGGGGAGGTGGAAGGGGTAGATGCGGCCGCAGAAGCAGATCCGCCGAGGTGGACGCCGCTGGCAGTGAATGGGCTATGGTACGCCGGTGGATGAGCAATCTAGGGTTTCGAGAGGGAAGGGGAGAAAGGGGGATGAAGTACGGACGGCGTGCCGTGTAGTTAGTCGTTTTTGCGGGAGGGGGAGAGGAAATGGGGGTGCCAAGTAGTGGGGGAACCGGAAGTTACCAAAGCAGCCCTGACCTATCATGTAGATGAGGGCGGTATTGTAACTGTTGGTCTCCGTGCACCAAGGACAAAAGGGGGATTTCGCATGCTAAAGACTAAGGTGGCGGAAATTTTAGAAGGAGGCAGGAGATTTTGCCGCCCGCGAGATCGTTCATATCCAGTTTCAACTAATTTTGGACCGTGCTAGCAGGAAGGTCATGCTAGACTGTGTACACGGGGCACGCATCAGCAGTTAATAACTGGTGTGAAGTCCACCCCAGAAAAAAGACAATAACTCGGGATGATGCGCCGATAACTTTGACGTTCACAAGGGCGCGGCCAATCGTACGGGTGTAGTGGCGCGTTCACAAAAAAAGGGATCAAACGATCAACCTATGTATTTCTCGTGTAAATAGATAATTTAGTGCCATTGCTTATTTACTTTAAACAGAATGCATTGACGTGTTAGTGTAGAGGCGCACAAAAAGAAATGGATATTGTAGTCAGCTACTTAAAAGTGCTACCTCATATGATTACATAGCCTCCATTTCATAAATTGTGTACCCGTTGAATTCATATATGAATATTACATATATTACTTCAAAATAGAAACTTAAATCATCCAAGACTAATGAATTTGAATGCAAGAGTAACAATGGTGCATGTTCATGATAGCTACATTGGTTGTTTGAAGAAACATCACTGTAACTTTGGCATGCACAACTAAAAAGGCTTATTTAAATAGAAAAAAATGTGATATGTGAGTGTCCAATCTTTATAGCGTTGAATCGATATTGTACCTTTGGCCACGATACGAAGTAGATATTGACTTATGTTCAAGCGATGCACGTCCACGATCGCTAGATAGTGGTACGTCAATGAATTGTTCAATCTCTCTCACACGCATACATATCTCATTTCCCTGTGGGCATCGGAATCACACACGTGCACTTCGTGTATTTCTCTCCCTCCGTCAGGGTTAAATTCGTCTTTCTACCCTATCCTACAAGTCTCTCACACAGAAACACACGCACTCTCTATGTCTAACACGCCCACCCCTTTAATTCCGCCCACCCACAGCCACTAATGTCTCTCACACATATGCTATCTACCTATCCCTTAATATAGCTAGATATGTGTCACACAAACTCCTTCTCCCTACTAGCAAGATGCCCATGCGTTGCTCGGAACATCAAGATGCATTTGTATGAGAAGTTTATCTTGTGGGAGAAAAGGATGAACGAGGGAATGCCTTAATTGCAAATGCGGAGAGGGGTGTGGGTATCTTTTTGCAAAATTGCCATAGTTTCCTTCGTGTCCGTCAGATATAAATCGGATGGCCTATATTGCAGGATGGCAGGAACACCATCATCACCTACTCTGTTTTTTATAAGAGTAGAGATATGTGAGTGTCACTGCCCCCCCCACACACACCCACACTTCCCAACACCGAAGGAGTAGGGTGACACCTCGATCTTGATATTAATCTATCGATTGGCTTCTCTCTCAAACACACAAACACACACACACTACCCGGCACCGAAGGAGTAGGGTGGCACATCGATCTTGATAATAATCTATCTACTCCTCTTTCAAACACACACACACACACACACACACACTCGCTAGTTGTGCCTCTGTGTCTACCGCACACACTCTCAATACGTCTTTGTCTCCCTCCCCCCCAACAATGACAGCAGAAGGGTGACAACTCAATCTGATCATAATCTGTCAATTGGTTTCTCTCTCAAACATTGTGTCTCGGTGCCTCACTCGGTAGCCCCCTCGATATGTAGAATTCTCTCGCGCGCACAGCTGTAGTGACGATGACGCTGAACCTAGTCTGCCTTGTTTTTACCGGCCTCATGTGATAGTTTTCACCCTGTTTTCTATTAATTAACAAGGCAACCTTTTCTTTGTTACTACTAGTGAATCTGAAGTCATTCGGGGCAGACATAAAATATATCACTTCAACCTAATTATCGCAGCAACTATTTTAAAAGAAATTAGCTAGCTGCCTATGCGTTGCACGGAGCATCAAGATGCATTTGTATGAGTAGTTTATCTTGTGAGTGAAAAGGTTGAATGAGGGAAGGCCTTATTTGCGAATGTGGAGAGGCGTGTGGGTATATTTTTGCAAAATTGCCATAGTTTCTTTCCTATCCGTTAGATATAAATCCGACGGCCTATATTGCAGGATGGCACGCACACCATCATCACCAACTCTTTTTCTACTCCCTCCGTCCGAAAATACTAGTCATCAAAATGGATAAAAAGAGATGTATCTAAAACTAAAATACGTCTAGATACATTTCCTTTTATCCATTTTGATGACAAGTATTTCCGGACGGAGGGAGTATTTGTCTTTTTAGAGATTTCAACAAGTGACTATGACCGGACCTTACCAACATACTCAAAAAGTAGTCCATAATTTTGATGTTACCCTCTTTTCTTGGCGGTGCAGTGCCATCTGGATACCTCATAAATAAATCAAGGACAAATCTGACCCCTTCCTGAAAAGACATACGGAGCAAAATGAGTGAATCTACACTCTAAAATATGTCTACATACACATCCGTATGTGGTAGTCCATTTGAAATATGAAAAAGACAAATATTTAGGAACGAATGGAGTATATATAAGAGTAGACATGGAGATATATCTCCAGCATGGTCTACAACAAAAATGTGTTGGGCTGGTTAGCGCCGGATGCTCGCAACGCGATGACATGAGTTCGTATTCTGTATTTTAACTTTATATTTTTATATTATATATTACTCTACTTATTTGATATATACTTCTTTCGCCACTGTACTGACAGTGGAACCCACAGAGTACTTAGAATACAAGATTATGGATGGACTTGTTTCTTTTTAACTTTCTGTACGAAGCTGTAGCCACCCTGCAAGTCACGTGTACACTGTGCATGCAATTAGCTTTTTATAGAGGGACAATCATACAAGCAATTAGCTCAAATGGATTGTATGTCACTCTATTATTTCCAGCATAAAGAGCATCTCCAACGGCAGCCGACAAATTTCCTCCCGCTTCCTTAAGCGGAGGACGACATCAAACGCCAGCGGCATACATTTTTACAACTCTAACCAACCAGATGAAATTCGTGCAAACACGGACTGATTTCATATAAGCATGAAGGATTTCGTATAAAAAAGCCGGATCTTCATATAAACATCATGGATTTCATTACATATACATGAACTAAGAGGTGCCAATCCAGCTCTCTTGTATAATTAATACTCCCTCCGTCCGGAAATACTTGTCCTAGAAATGGATGTATCTAGACTTATTTTAGTTATAGATACATACAATTTATCCATTCTTAGAACAAAAATTCCCCGCCAGCTAGAGAGGGAGTACATAATCTAAATGGCCGCCCGCGGATCCCTTTGTCTTCCTCATGTCCGTCAGACACTTGCGGGGTCGATGAAGGTCCTCGGAAGAGACGAAGCGGCAAAGAAACCACCTGAATCCGCGGTCGTCGCCTCGGCGGTGGCCTTCATGGGTCCCAAGTGGCGGCGGCCTCCCGTGTTCTACTTCTCCTCGATGATGGCGGCGGACACGGAGAAGCTGGCCACCGACTCGTCGCTCTCCACACACCCGGCTTCTGTCTCTGCCTGCATGGCCCTGCCGCAGGCACGGGAGGCGCGCCTACACACACGGGAGGCGCGGCCACCGCAGACACTGGTGGCGCGGTACGACGCGGCAGCGACGGCGCCCGTACCGGCGTGCTCGCCGCCGTGCCAGCCTGGAGCAACTCTCCACTCCTCATCGAGCTGAACTGGAGCGGCGAGTTGCTGAACCAAGCGCCTGCTTGGGGCGGCAACTGGCTCCATCAGGCCAAGCGAGGTTGGTGAAGCACGGAGCGGCATCGCCCGTATCCGGAGGACTCGGCGGGCTGATACGTCCATTTTGCATCATGCTTTTATATCGATATTTATTGCATTATGGGCTGTTATTTCACAACATGTCACAATAGTTATGGCTATTCTCTCTTATTTCACAAGGTTTACATAAGGAGGGAGAATGCCGGCAACTGGAATTCTGGTTGGAAAAGGAGCAAATATTAGAGACCTATTCTGCGCAACTCCCAAAGTCCTGAAACTCCATGGAATATCTTAGAATAAATAAAGAAAAATCCTCACCAAAGATGAAGTTCAGGGGGCCCACACCCTGCTCACGAGGGTGGGGGGCGCGCCCCCTACCTCGTGGGCCCCCTGGTGGGTCTCCGACGTCCATCTTCTGCTATATGAAGTCTTTCGATGAGAAAAAAAAGGAAGCAACCTTTCGGGACGAGACTCCGCCGCCACGAGGCGGAACCGAGGCGGAACCAATCTAGAGCTCCGGCAGAGCTGTTCTGCCGGGGATACTTCCCTCCGGGAGGGGGAAATCATTACCATCTTCATCACCAACGCTCCTCTCATCGGGAGAGGGCAATCTCCATCAACATCTTCACCATCACCATCTCATCTCCAAACCCTAGTTCATCTCTTGTATCCAATTCTTGTGTCAAAGTCCGGGATTGGTGCTAGTAGGTTGCTAGTAGTGTTGATTACTCCTTGTAGTTGATGCTAGTTGGTTTATTTGGTAGAAGATCATATGTTCAGATCCTATATGCATATTATTACGCCTCTGAATGAACATGAATATGCTTTGTGAGTAGTTACGTTCGTTCCTGAGGACAAGGTAGAAGTCTTGCTATTAGTAGTCATCTAAATTTGGTATTCGTTTGATATTTTGATAAGATGTATGTTGTCTAGCCTCTAGTGGTGTTATGTGAACGTCGACTACATAACACTTCACCATTATTTGGGCCTAGAGGAAGGCATTGGGAAGTAATAAGTAGATGATGGGTTGCTAGAGTGACAGAAGCTTAAACCCTAGTTTATGCGTTGCTTCGTAAGGGGCTGAGTTGGACCCATATGTTTCATGCTATGGTTAGGTTTACCTTAATACTTTTGTTGTAATGCGGATGCTTGCAATAGAGGTTAATCATAAGTGGGATGGTTGTTCAAGTAAGAACAACACCCAAGCACCGGTCCACCCACATATCAAATTATCAAAGTACCGAACGCGAATCATATGAACATGATGAAAACTAGCTTGACGATATTCCCATGTATCCTCAGGAGCGCTTTTCCTTATATAAGAGTTTGTTCCGGCTTGTCCTTTTCTACAAAAAGGATTGGGCCACTTTGCTACACTTTATTTACTTTTGTTACTTGTTGCTCGCTACAACTTACCTTGTCACAAAACTATCTGTTACCACTTATTTCAGTACTTGCAGAGAATACTAATAGTAGTGTTACTATCTACAAAGCTAGAATTGTCGCAAAAGGTTTTCGACAAGTTCAAGGTGTTGACTACGATGAGAGTTTCTCACTCGTATCTATGCTTAAGTCTGCCTGAATCATGTTAGTAATTGCCGCATTTTATGAAATCTGGCAAATGGATAAACAAAACTGCATTCCTTAATGGATTTATTAAAGAAGAGTTGTATATAATGCAACCAGCAGGTTTTGTCAATCCTAAAGGTGCTAACAAAATGTGCAAGCTCCAGCGATCCATCTGTGAACTAGTGCAAGCATCTCGGAGTTGGAATATACGCTTTGATGAGTTGATCAAAGCATATTGTTTTATACAGACTTGCGGTGAAGCTTGTATTTACAAGAAAGTAAGTGGGAGCACTACAACATTTCTGATAAGTATATGTGTATGACATATTGTTGATCGGAAATAATGTAGAATTATTCTACAAAGCATAAAGGAGTATTTGAAAGGAGTTTTTTGAAGAATGACCTCGGTGAAGCTACTTACATATTGAGTATCAAGATCTATAGAGATAGATCAAAGACGCTTGATAAGTTTTTTCAATGAGTAGATACCTTAACAAGATTTTGAAGTAGTTCAAAATGGAACAGTCAAAGAAAGAGTTCTTGCCTGTGTTACAAGGTGTGAAATTGAGTAAGACTCAAAACCCGACCTCGGCAGAAGATAGAAAGAGAATGAAAGTCATTCCCTATGCCTTGGCCATAGGTTCTATAAAGTATGCCATGCTGTGTACCAGATCTATTGTATACCCTACACTGATTTTGGCAAGGGAGTACAATATTGATCTAGGAGTAGATCACTGGACATCGGTCAAAATTATCCTTAGTGGAATAAGGATATGTTTCTCGATTATGGAGGTGACAAAAAGGTTCGTCGTAAAGGGTTACGTCGATGCAAGTTTTGACACTAATCTAGATGACTCTAAGTCTCAGTCTAGATACATATTGAAAGTGGGAGCAATTAGCTAGAATAGCTCCGAGCAGAGTATTGTTGACATAGAAATTTGCAAAATACATACGGATCTGAATGTGGCAGACCCGTTGACTAAACTTCTCTCACAAGCAAAACATGATCACACCTTAGTACTCTTTGGGTGTTAATCACATAGTGATGTGAACTCGATTATTGACTCTAGTAAACCCTTTGAGTGTTGGTCACATAACAATGTGAACTATGGGTGTTAATCACATGATGATGTGATCTATTGGTGTAAAATCACATGGTGATGTGAACTAGATTATTGACTCTAGTGCAAGTGGGAGACTGAAGGAAATATGCCCTAGAGGCAATAATAAAGTTATTATTTATTTCCTTATTTCATGATAAATGTTTATTATTCATGCTAGAATTGTATTTACCGGAAACATAATACATGTGTGAATACATAGACAAACAGAGTGTCACTAGTATGCCTCTACTTGACTAGCTCGTTAATCGAAGATGGTTATGTTTCCTAGCCATAGACATGAGTTGTCATTTGATTAACGGGATCACATCACTAGGAGAATGATGTGATTGACATGACCCATTCCGTTAGCTTAGCACCTGATCGTTTAGTATATTTGGACATCGGAATGGTTCCGAGTGAAATCGGCATTTTACTGGAGTACCGGGGGTTACCGGAACCCCCCGGGGGTTAATGGGCCCATATGGGCCTTAAGGGAAAAGAGGAGGGGCGGCCAAGGCAGGCCGCGCGCCCCCTCCCCCCTAGTCCGAATAGGACAAGGAGGGGGGCGGCGCCCCCCTTTTTCCTTTCCCCCTCTCTCCTTCCTTCTCCTACAAGGCAAGGGAGAGGAGTCCTACTCCCGGTGGGAGTAGGACTCCTCCTGGCGCACCCCTTGGGGGCCGGCCACGCCCTCCCCTCCCCTCCTTTATATACGGGGGCAGGGGGCACCCTAGGACACACAAGTTGATCTTCGTGATCGTTCCTTAGCCGTGTGCGGTGCCCCCCTCCACCATATTCCACCTCGGTCATATCGTTGCAGTGCTTAGGCGAAGCCCTGCGTCGGTAGAACATCAAGATCGTCACCACGCCGTCGTGCTGACAAAACTCCTCCCCGAAGCTTTGCTGGATCGGAGCCCGGGGTGCGTCATCAAGCTGAACGTGTGCCAAGAACTCGGAGGTGCCGGAGTAACGGTGCTTGGATCGGTTGGACCAGGAAGACGTACGACTACTTCCTCTATGTTGCGTCAACGCTTCCGCTTCGGTCTACGAGGGTACGTAGACAAGACTCTCCCCTCTCGTTGCTATGCATCACCATGATCTTGTGTGTGCGTAGGAATTTTTTTGAAATTACTACGTTCCCCAACAGTGGTATCAGAGCCTAGGTTTTTATGGTTTGATGTTATATGCACGAGTAGAACACAAGTGAGTTGTGGACGATATAAGTCATACTGCCTACCAGCAAGTCATACTTTGGTTCGGCGGTATTGTTGGATGAAGCGGCCCGGACTGACATTACGTATACGCTTACGCGAGACTGGTTCTACCGCTGTGCTTTGCACACAGGTGGCTGGCGGGTGTCAGTCTCTCCAACTTTAGTTGAACCGAGTATGGCTACGCCCGGTCCTTGCGAAGGTTAAAACGGAGTCTATTTGACAAACTATCGTTGTGGTTTTGATGCGTAGGTGAGATTGGTTCTTGCTTAAGCCCGTAGCAGCCACGTAAAACTTGCAATAAACAAAGTAGAGGACGTCTAACTTGTTTTTGCAGGGCATGTTGTGATGTGATATGGTCAAGACATGATGCTAAATTTTATTGTATGAGATGATCATGTTTTGTAACCGAGTTATCGGCAACTGGCAGGAGCCATATGGTTGTCGCTTTATTGTATGGAATGCAATCGCCCTGTAATGATTTACTTTATCACTAAGCGGTAGCGATAGTCGTAGAAGCATAAGATAGGCGAGACGACAACGATGCTACGATGGAGATCAAGGTGTCGCGCCGGTGACGATGGTGATCATGACGATGCTTCGAAGATGGAGATCACAAGCACAAGATGATGATGGCCATATCATATCACTTATATTGATTGCATGTGATGTTTATCTTTTATGCATCTTATCTTGCTTTGATTGACGGTAGCATTTTAAGATGATCTCTCACTAATTATCAAGAAGTGTTCTCCCTGAGTATGCACTGTTGCGAAAGTTCTTCGTGCTGAGACACCACGTGATGATCGGGTGTGATAGGCTCTACGTTCAAATACAACGGGTGCAAAACAGTTGCACACGCGGAATACTCAGGTTATACTTGATGAGCCAAGCATATACAGATATGGCCTCGGAACACGGAGACCGAAAGGTCGAGCGTGAATCATATAGTAGATATGATCAACATAATGATGTTCACCATTGAAACTACTCCATCTCACGTGATGATCGGACATGGTTTAGTTGATATGGATCACGTGATCACTTAGAGGATTAGAGGGATGTCTATCTAAGTGGGAGTTCTTAAGTAATATGATTAATTGAACTTAAATTTATCATGAACTTAGTCCTGGTAGTATTAGCATATCTATGTTGTAGATCAATAGCTCGCGTTGTTGCTTCCCTATGTTTATTTTGATATGTTCCTAGAGAAAAACTATGTTGAAAAATGTTAGTAGCAATGATGCGGATTGGATCCGTAATCTGAGGTTTATCCTCATTGCTGCACAGAAGAATTATGTCCTTGATGCACCGCTAGGTGACAGACCTATTGCAGGATCAGATGCAGACATTATGAACGTTTGGCTAACTCAATATGATGACTACTTGATAGTTTAGTGCACCATGCTTAACGGCTTAGAATCGGGACTTCAAAGACGCTTTGAACTTCATGGACCATATGAGATGTTCCAGGAGTTGAAGTTAATATTTCAAGCAAATACCCGAGTTGAGAGATATAAAGTCTCCAACAAGTTCTATAGCTAAAAGATGGAGGAGAATCGCTCAACTAGTGAGCATGTGCTCAGATTGTCTAGGTACTACAATCGCTTGAATCAAGTGGGAGTTAATCTTCCAGATAAGATAGTGATTGACAGAATTCTCTAGTCACCATCACCAAGTTAGTAGAACTTTGTGATGAACTATAGTATGCAAGGGATGACGAAAACGACTCCCGAGCTTTTCATGATGATGAAATCGATGAAGGTAGAAATCAAGAAAGAGCATCAAGTGTTGATGGTTGACAAGATCACTAGTTTCAAGAAAAGGGCAAAGGAAAAAAGGGGAAATTCAAGAAGAACAGCAAGCAAGTTGCTGCTCAAGTGAAGAAGCCCAAGTCTGGTCCCAAGCCTGAGATTAAGTGCTTCTACTGCAAAGGGACTGGTCACTGGAAGCGGAACTACCCCAAGTGATTGGCGGATAAGAAAGGATGGCAAAGTAAGCAAAGATATATTTGATATACATGTTATTGATGTGTAATTTACTAGTGTTCATAGCAACCCCTCAGTATTTGGTACTAGTTCAGTTGCTAAGATTAGTAACTCAAAACGGGAGTTGCGGAATGAACAGAGACTAGTTAAGGGTGAAGTGACGATGTTTGTTGGAAGTAGTTCCAAGATTGATATGATCATCACCGCACACTCCCTATACTTTCGGGATTAGTGTTGAACCTAAATAAGTGTTATTTGGTGTTTGCGTTGAGCATGAATATGATTTGATCATGTTTATTGCAATACGGTTATTCATTTAAATTAGAGAACAATTGTTGTTCTGTTTACATGAATAAAACCTTATATGGTTACACACCCAATGAAAATGGTTCGTTGGATCTCGATCGTAGTGATACACATATTCATAATATTGAAGCCAAAAAGATGCAAAGTTAATAATGATAGTGCAACTTATCTGTGGCACTGCCGTTTAGGTCATATTGGTGTAAAGCGCATGAAGAAACTCCATGCTGATGGAATTTTGGAATCACTTGATTATGAATCACTTGATGCTTGCGAACCATGCCTCATGGGCAAGATGACTAAGACTCCGTTCTCCAGAACAATGGAGCGAGCAACAGATTTGTTGGAAATCATACATACTGATGTATGTGGTCCGATGAATATTAAGGCTCGCGACAAGTATCATTATTTTCTGACCTTCACAGATGATTTGAGCAGATATGGGTATATCTACTTGATGAAACATAAGTCTGAAACATTTGAAAAGTTCAAAGCATTTCAGAGTGAAGTGGAGAATCATCATAACAAGAAAATAAAAGTTTCTACAATATGATCGTGGAGGAGAATATTTGAGTTACGAGTTTGGTCTTCAATTAAAACAATGTGGAATAGTTTCACAAACTCATGCCACCTGGAACACCACAACATAATGGTGTGTCCGAACGTCATAACCGTACTCTATTGGATATAGTGCAATCTATGATGTTTCTTACCGATTTACCACTATAGTTTTGGGGTTATGCATTAAAGACAGCTGCATTCACTTAAAAAGGGCACCATCTAAGTCCGTTGAGACGACACAATCTGAACTATGGTTTGGCAAGAAACCAAAGTTGTCGTTTCTTAAAGTTTGGGGTTGCGATGCTTATATGAAAAATTTTCATCCTGATAAGCTCAAACCAAAATCGGAAAAATATGTCTTCATAGGATACCCAAAGGAAATTGTTGGGTACACCTTCTATCACAGATCCAAAGGCAAGACATTTGTTGCTAAGAATGGATCCTTTCTAGAGAAGGAGTTTCTCTCGAAAGAAGTGAGTGGGAGGAAAGTAGAACTTGATAAGGTAATTGTATCTTCTCCCTTATTGGAAAGTAGTTCATCACAGAAATCTGTTCCTGTGACTACTACACCAATTAGTGAGGAAGCTAATGATGATGATCATGTAACTTCAGATCAAGTTACTACCGAATCTCGTAGGTAAACCAGAGTGAGATCCGCACCAGAGTGGTACGGTAATCCTATTCTGGAAGTCATGTTACTAGACCATGACGAACTTACAAACTATGAGGAAGCGATGATGAGCCCAGATTCCGCGAAATGGTTTGAGGCCATGAAATCTGAGATATGATCCATATATGAAAACAAAGTATGGACTTTGATGGATTTGCCCGATGATCGGCAAGCCATAAAAATAAATGGATTTTCAAGAGGAAGACGAACGCTAATAGTAGTGTTACTATCTACAAAGCTATAATTGTCGCAAAAGGTTTTCGACAAGTTCAAGGTGTTGACTACGATGAGAGTTTCTCACTCGTATCTATGCTTAAGTCTGTCTGAATCATGTTAGTAATTGCCGCATTTTATGAAATCTGGCAAATGGATAAACAAAACTGAATTCCTTAATGGATTTATTAAAGAAGAGTTGTATATGATGCAACCAGCAGGTTTTGTCAATCCTAAAGGTGCTAACAAAATGTGCAAGCTCCAGCGATCCATCTATGAACTGGTGCAAGCATCTCGGAGTTGGAATATACGCTTTGATGAGTTGATCAAACCATATTGTTTTATACAGACTTGCGGTGAAGCCTGTATTTACAAGAAAGTGAGTGGGAGCACTACAACATTTCTGATAAGTATATGTGTATGACATATTGTTGATCGGAAATAATGTAGAATTATTCTGCAAAGCATAAAGGATTATTTGAAAGGAGTTTTTCGAAGAAAGACCTCGGTGAAGCTGCTTACATATTGAGTATCAAGATCTATAGAGATAGATCAAGACGCTTGATAAGTTTTTTCAATGAGTACATACCATGACAAGATTTTGAAGTAGTTCAAAATGGAACAGTCAAAGAAAGAGTTCTTGCCTGTGTTACAAGGTGTGAAATTGAGTAAGACTCAAAACCCGACCTCGGCAGAAGATAGAAAGAGAATGAAAGTCATTCCCTATGCCTTGGCCATAGGTTCTATAAAGTATGCCATGCTGTGTACCAGATCTATTGTATACCCTACACTGATTTTGGCAAGGGAGTACAATATTGATCTAGGAGTAGATCACTGGACAGCGGTCAAAATTATCCTTAGTGGAATAAGGATATGTTTCTCGATTATGGAGGTGACAAAAAGGTTCATCGTAAAGGGTTACGTCGATGCAAGTTTTGACACTAATCTAGATGAATCTAAGTCTCAATCTAGATACATATTGAAAGTGGGAGCAATTAGCTAGAACAGCTCCGAGCAGAGTATTGTTGACATAGAAATTTGCAAAATACATACGGATCTGAATGTGGCAGACCCGTTGACTAAACTTCTCTCACAAGCAAAACATGATCACACCTTAGTACTCTCTGGGTGTTAATTACATAGTGATGTGAACTCGATTATTGACTCTAGTAAACCCTTTGAGTGTTGGTCACATAACAATGTGAACTATGGGTGTTAATCACATGATGATGTGATCTATTGGTGTAAAATCACATGGTGATGTGAACTAGATTATTGACTCTAGTGCAAGTGGGAGACTGAAGGAAATATGCCCTAGAGGCAATAATAAAGTTATTATTTATTTCCTTATGTCATGATAAATGTTTATTATTCATGCTAGAATTGTATTAACCGGAAACATAATACATGTGTGAATACATAGACAAACAGAGTGTCACTAGTATGCCTCTACTTGACTAGCTCGTTAATCGAAGATGGTTATGTTTCCTAGCCATAGACATGAGTTGTCATTTGATTAACGGGATCACATCATTAGGAGAATGATGTGATTGACATGACCCATTCCATTAGCTTAGCACCTGATCGTTTAGTATGTTGCTATTGCTTTCTTCATGACTTATACATGTTCCTATGACTATGATATTATGCAACTCCCGTTTGCCGGAGGAACACTTTGTGTGCTACCAAATGTCACAACGTAACTGGGTGATTATAAAGGAGCTCTATAGGTGTCTCCAAAGGTACATGTTGGGTTGGCGTATTTCGAGATTAGGATTTGTCACTCCGATAGTCGGAGAGGTATCTCTGGGCCCTCTCGGTAATGCACATCACATAAGCCTTGCAAGCATTACAACTAATATGTTAGTTGTGAGATGATGTATTATGGAACGAGTAAAGAGACTAGCCGGCAACGAGATTGAACTAGGTATTGGATACCGACGATCGAATCTCGGGCAAGTAACATACCGATGACAAAGGGAACAACGTATATTGTTATGCGGTCTGACCGATAAAGATCTTCGTAGAATATGTAGGAGCCAATATGGGCATCCAGGTCCCGCTATTGGTTATTGACCGGAGACGTGTCTCGGTCATGTCTACATTGTTCTCGAACCGTAGGGTCCGCACGCTTAAAGTTACGATGACAGTTATTATGAGTTTATGCATTTTGATGTACCGAAGTTAGTTCGGAGTCCCGGATGTGATCACGGACATGACGAGGAGTCTCGAAATGGTCGATACATAAAGATCGATATATTGGAAGCCTATATTTGGACATCGGAATGGTTCCGAGTGAAATCGGCATTTTACTGGAGTACCGGGGGGTTACCGGAACCCCCCGGGGGTTAATGGGCCCATATGGGCCTTAAGGGAAAAGAGGAGGGGCGGCCAAGGCAGGCCGCGCGCCCCCTCCCCCCTAGTCCGAATAGGACAAGGAGGGGGGCGGCGCCCCCCTTTTTCCTTTCCCCCTCTCTCCTTCCTTCTCCTACAAGGCAAGGGAGAGGAGTCCTACTCCCGGTGGGAGTAGGACTCCTCCTGGCGCACCCCTTGGGGGCCGGCCGCGCCCTCCCCTCCCCTCCTTTATATACGGGGGCAGGGGGGCACCCTAGGACACACAAGTTGATCTTCGTGATCGTTCCTTAGCCGTGTGCGGTGCCCCCCTCCACCATATTCCACCTCGGTCATATTGTTGCAGTGCTTAGGCGAAGCCCTGCGTCGGTAGAACATCAAGATCGTCACCACGCCGTCGTGCTGATGAAACTCCTCCCCGAAGCTTTGCTGGATCGGAGCCCGGGGTGCGTCATCGAGCTGAACGTGTGCCAAGAACTCGGAGGTGCCGGAGTAACGGTGCTTGGATCGGTTGGACCGGGAAGACGTACGACTACTTCCTCTATGTTGCGTTAATGCTTCCGCTTCGGTCTACGAGGGTACGTAGACAACACTCTCCCCTCTCGTTGCTATGCATCACCATGATCTTGCGTGTGCATAGGAATTTTTTTGAAATTACTACGGGCCCCAACAGAGAGGGCACCAGCCGATTCTTCCGGAGGTCGAAGGGGTTGCCTACAACGAGGCCTATCCGACCTAGATAGTTTATGAGTACTTGCAGATAGGGGTTTAGGCTTATACGACCCAGATACCTTGTCACAAAACTATCTGTTACCACTTATTTCAGTACTTGCAGAGAATACCTTGCTGAAAACTGCTTATCATTTCCTTCTGCTCCTCGTTGGGTTCGACACTCTTACTTATCGAAAGGACTACGATAGATCCCCTATACTTGTGGGTCATCAAGACTCTTTTCTGGCGCCGTTTCCGGGGAGTTTAGCGCCTTTGGTAGGTGGAATTTGGTAAGGAAAAATTTATATAGTGTGCTGAAATTTACTGTCACTTGTTATTATGGAAAGTAATTCTCTGAGGGGCCTGTTCGAGGTATCTTCGCCCCGTCGAGTGGAGCAAAGAGTTGCTCCTCAACCTACTGAACCTATTGAAAATGAAACTCCTTTTGAATTTCCTTCGGGTATGATGGAAAGACTGCTAGCTAACTCTTCTGTAGGAGATGGAACAAAGCATCCTGATGAGCACTTATTATATGTGGATGAAGTTTGTGGATTATTTAAGCTTGCAGGTGTACCCGATGATGTTGCTAAGAAGAAGGTCTTTCCTTTATCTTTGAAGGAAGACGCATTGATATGGTATATGCTATGTGATACGAGATCGTGGGACTATAAAAGATTGAAATTGGAATTTCATCAAAAGTATTACCCTATGCATCTTGTTCATCGTGATTACAATTATATATATAATTTCTGGCCTCGCGAAGGAGACATCTCTCAAGCTTGGGGGAGGCTTAAATCAATGTTATATTCATGCCCCAATCATGAGCTCCTGAAAGAAATAATTATGCAAAGTTTTTATGCTCGGCTTTCTGAAAACAATCGCACCATGCTCGATACTTCTTGTGCTGGCTCTTTTATGATGAAGACTATTGAATTTAGATGGAACTTATTGGATAGAGTTAAACGCAACTTTGAAGATTGGGACCTCGACGAAGGTAAGGAGTCAGGTATGACACCTAAGTTTGAATGTGTTAAATCTTTTATGGATAACGATATTTTCCATAAGTTTAGCACTAAATATGGACTTGACTCTGAGATAGTAGCTTCTTTCTGCGAAACTTTTGCTACTTATGTTGATCTCCCTAAGGAGAAGTGGTTTAAATATCATCCTCCTATAGAAGTAAAAGTAGCTGCACCTATTAAAGCTGAAGAAAAGACTGTCACTTACAATGATCCTATTGTTCCTACTGCTTATGTTGAGAAACCACCTTTCCCTGTTAGAGTAAAGGATCATGCTAAAGCTTCAACTGTTGTTCATAAAAGCAATATTAGAACTTATACACCTCCTGAGCAAGTTAAAGTAGAACCTAATATTGCTATTGTTAAAGATCTCTTGTCTGATAATATTGATGGGCATGTTATTCAGTTCGAAGGTGAAACTGCTAGAATAGCTAAACCTTGTGCTAAAGATAAACATAGACCTGTGGTAGGCGTGCCTGTTATTTTGGTTAAAATAGGAGATCATTGTTATCATGGCTTATGTGATATGGGTGCTAGTGCTAGTGTTATTCCTTATGACTTGTATAAAGAAATCAAGCATGAAATTGCACCTGCTGAGTTAGAAGATATTGATGTCACAACTAAACTTGCCAATAGAGATACTATTTCAGCGATGGGAATTGTTAGAGATGTTGAAGTCTTGTGTGGGAAAACTAAGTATCCCGTTGATTTTCTTGTTCTCACTTCTCCACAAGATAGCTTTTGTCCCATTATATTTGGTAGACCCTTCTTGAACACTGTTAATGCTAGGATAGATTGCGAAAAGAATGTTGTTACTATTGGCTTGGATGATATGGTTCATGAGTTTAATTTCTCTAAATTTAGTAAACAACATCGTGAGGAAGAATTACCTAGTAAGGATGAAATTATTGGTCTTGCTTCTATTGCCGTACCTCCTAGTGATCCTTTAGAACACTATTTGCTAGACCATGAAAATGATATGTTCATGAATGAAAGAAGGTAAATAGATGAAGTATTCTTTAAAAAGGAACCTATTCTGCAACACAACTTGCCTGTTGAAATTTTAGGGGATCCTCCTCCACCCAAGGGTGATCCCGTGTTTGAGCTTAAACCGTTGCCTGATAATCCTAAATATGCTTATCTTGATGAAAAGAAGATATATCCTGTTATTATTAGTGCTAACCTTTCAGAGTATGAAGAAGAAAGATTATTAAAAACTCTAAAGAAGCACCGTGCTGCTATTGGATATACTCTTGATGATCTTAAGGGCGTTAGTCCCACTCTATGTCAACATAAAATAAATTTGGAAGCAGACGCTAAACCCGTTCGTGATCCTCAACGACGTCTGAATCCTAAAATGAAGGAAGTGGTAAGAAAAGAAATACTCATGCTTCTGGAGGTAGGTATAATTTATCCCGTTGCTGACTGTCAGTGGGTAAGTCCTGTCCATTGTGTCCCTAAGAAGGGAGGTATTTTTTTGAATATTTACTGTGAGGCAAAGCCCCACAGCCCTTTATTAAATGGTAAAACTGTACAAAAGAACAGAAAAAAATGTATAAAAGCTAGACTAGATTACAAAGCTATAAAGCTAAATAACAACAACCTACCTGGAATAATTAAACTAAAGTGTTAATCCAAGCTTTAAGTTTAATGCTGCTATCCTTCTTGAGCCTATGAGAAAGAAGTGAGATATCATGTACAAAATTAGACCTCCAAGCAGCAAAGGTAGCCCTTTCCCCTCTAAATGTTCTGCCATTCCTGAGGATCCAGATGTTCCAGGCAGGTGTCAGCATTACTTCAAAGAAAAAGGGATGTCTGAAACTTGATCTAGCAGACTGAATGCATTGCACCATGTCTGACGCTCCTGACCAATCAATAGAGAGATAGTTCCAAACTCTCCGACTGAAATTACAGTTAAAGAACAAATGCATCCTGTCCTCAAAGGAAAGTTCCTGACAAATGACGCAGAGATTGTCATCCAGAGGGGATCTCCAGTGTCTTCGGATTAGCATATCCTTGGTGTTAAGCCTGTCAAAAAAGAGCAACCAGCCAAAGATTTTGATCTTCATGGTGCACCTGCTTGCCCACAACCATTTACATGGCTGGATTGTGGGCAAATGTGAATGCATGAGGATGTAAAAACTCTTGGCAGAGTAGGCACCAAACTTTCCTGGCCAAACCCAAACATCTGGTATGCTGGTGTCCCTTTCCAGGGCCATTAACCAATCCTCAAGCACATACAATTCCTGAGCAGCCTCATGAGACAACTGCAAGTAAAACATTGAGAATATATCCTGTGAGATGAGGAATTCATGCACTGAAACCTTGTCATTGTTAACAAAGGAAAATAACCTTGGTAGCCTCCAACATAAAGGTCTAGAAGAACCACCAATATGCCATGCATCAGTCCAGAACAGAGCTGAATCACCCATATTTATGTGCACTGAGGCAATGGGTGTATAGACATCATGAAGTTTGAGGATATCCCCCCACCAGAAAGAGCCTACTGGAGTTGTAGCATGTGGGACACCATCAGCATAGTAACTATTCCAGATGAGGGACACCCAAGGTATATCAGCCTTATTATAAAATTTATGCAGATGCTTGAGTAGAAGCCCTTTGTTTTGGATGTTCAAGTTAATCACTCCAAGTCCTCCCTTTTCTCTGGGTCTGCAAACCAGGTCCCAAGCAGCCAAAGATTGTTTGGGAGCATCCGAACTCCCCCTCCAGAGGCATTGCCTGAATATTCTGTCCAACTGTTTGATAATACCAGGTGGAATCTGCAAACTGCAGAGGAAGTAGATTGGCATAGAGGTTAGGACTGAAGTTAGGAGCTGCAAACGTGAGCCTTGATTGAGCATGCAAGAACTAGCAGTCAGGCGTCTCTCCAAAGAGTCCACTAGTGGCATGAGATCAATAATTCTGGGTCTTGTGGTTCCAAGGGGCAGACCTAGATATGTAAAAGGGAGTTGGCCTAGCTTACAACCCAACAGGGCAGCTAACCGAGTGGCTTCCCCTTCCTCAATGTTGAGAGGGATCATTGACGATTTTGCAAAGTTGACCTTGAGACCAGTAGATTGTTGAAAGGTGAGCAGCATGTTCTTAAGAGCTACGAGCTCCTCATCTCTGGCCGACAGGAAGATGACCGTATCATCTGCATACTGTATAATGGGGAATTCCTGGTCATGAGTAGGAATTGGGAGTGATAAAACACCCTGAGCCAGCATATGATTAACCACAGTTTGTAGAAGATCAGCAGCCATTACAAATAGAAGGGGTGATAAAGGATCCCCTTGTCTGACTCCGCATTTGCATTTAAACTGCTTGCCTGGGATGCCGTTTAACAACACCGAGGAAGATCCTGTAGAAAGAATCTCTTTGACCCAGCCAATCCATTTATCATCAAAACCTTTGTGCTTAAGCATTAGCAAGATAACCTCATGATTGACAGTATCAAAAGCCTTTGCAAAATCCAATTTCAGAATAACAATGGGCCTCTTGGACTGTTTACATTGATGTATATATTCAAAACTCCAAGCCAGACAATCTTGAATTGATCTCCCTTTAAGAAAACCATACTGATTCTTATGTATGCAGTGCAAAATCACCCTTTGCAACCTATTAGCCAACAATTTGGTGAGAAACTTCAAGCAGGTATTGGTGAGAGAAATAGGCCTAAAATCATCCGGTCCCTCAGGAGATAACATCTTAGGGATGAGGGCAATGAGTGACCCATTTATGTTTTCCAGAGAGAGCTTCCCCTCATAAAAGTCCCTGATTAAATGTAGAAAATCCTTCTCAATGATCGGCCAACAGCGCTTGACAAACATACCATTAAAGCCATCCGGGCCGGGTGCCCTATCAGTTGGCAACTCCTGCAGGACCTTCTTAATCTCAGCAGCAGAGAAAGGGCGCGATAATTCGTCCAAACCAGGGGCTGGCTGAATGAGTGTGTCTAAATTAAAGCCCATTGTAATGTCCTGGGCCTGGCCCATGCGGTTTTTGAAAGAAGCCCAAAGGATTCCCGCCATTTGTTCATGATCAGAGACAGGATGACCCATCCCCGGTATTTTCAGGCTTGCTATAGAGTTTTTCCTCATGCGCTCCGATGCCATGGCATGAATTTTTTTGGAGTTTTCCTCGCCCACCTTAATATACCTGATCGTACACCTCTGCTTCCAATATATGTAATGGAGTTTCAACAAATGCTCATAATGCAACTTCACTATTTGCCCAAAATTAAACTCAGATCTAACCAGAGGTCTTAACTCCTCGAGCTTATCAAAATAAAGAATAACCCGGCTGCAGTCCAGAGTTAACTTCTTGAGGTAAGAGAGGTTTTTGCTCCAGACTCTTAAATCATACCTGAGGCGTTTAAATTTCCTAGTTAGGACTGCAGCTGCAGACAGATCAGAGAACACAGGGGCCTCCCAAGATTTCTTGACACACTCCACAAACCCTGGCATTTCAACCCAATAATTTTCAAACCGAAAAATCTTGGATTTGGGTATTTTAGTGTCGATTGAAACAACACATGGCACATGATCCGATGAGGTTTTTGCCAAGGGAAAGACCACTGTATTAGGATAGCGAGAGATCCAATCAGAGGTCGTGAAGAACCAATCCAGTTGCTCTAGGAGAGGTATTTGTTGCATATTAGACCATGTAAAGCTTCTACCCTTTATCGGCAATTCCAGAAGTCCAAGATGACCAATAATTTCATTAAAGAGAAAGATGTCATTTATATCTCCTCCTGGCAAATTTCTGTTATCTAGAGATCGGATGAAGTTAAAATCACCGAGCAGCAACCAATGTTCGTCCAGGGGAATGGTTAAGTGATATAGCCAACTGACAAACTCATCCCTCAACTGACCATCACACGGCCCATACACAGAAACCATAGTCCAGTGTTCCAAATTATGAACAGATTTAAAGGAAACAACAACAATAAAGCGCTGAACCTCCACTAGCTGCCCCTCAAAGACTGAAGAATTCCAGATTACCAAGATTCCACCGGATGCTCCAACAGAAGGGGAAAATGCAAACTGGTCAAAACGTCTAGGGAAGAAAGACCTAATCGTCCTAATGTCAAATTGCTCACACTTAGTTTCCTGCAAATAGATTATGGAGCAATGGCTCTCCTCTATCTTAGCCCTAATATCACACTGACGAGCATCAGAATTCAGTCCACGCACATTCCAACACAGCACATTCCAATTACGAAACGATGTAGTCTCCATCAATAACTAACAAAAGACAATAGCATCTAACTGAGCTGCTTAACAGTTCAGTAATAAGAGCCGCGGAGTAACATAGTACCACATCGAACAAGTTCAGAGCAGCATAAGACAATAAAAAACCAAAAGAACAGACAGCCAAAAGCGTCCCCAAATGCCACAAATAACTATGAGGTTTACTCATCATGAGAACTCTCGTCGGATGGGCCTTGCTTTGGAGGAGCCATAAGCTTCTCCACTGTTAACTCCTCCGGGGCAATCCCAAGTGATGTACCAATAGCCTGCATTGTAGCAAGTGGCGTCGGAGGTGGAAGTGGAATATCCTGGCCTTCATCCGCATCAAGCTTGAGCTTCTTGGCCTTGGGGCGACGAAGAGGAGTAGGCTTCACAAGAATTGCAGAGGTGGGCTTCATGCCAGTCCTTTTCGCGCAGCTGCGTGTCATCCTTCTGACAGAAAAATCAGTCAACTCTTCGACAGTCTGAACTGCACGCTTGGAGCGACGAGCTTGCCTTGGTCTCTTCCCCAAGGGCAAGGGAGTGACAGAAGTGAACTGGAAATCATCCTGCAAGTCCTCAACTGGCTGAGAAGTATATGCCTGCAAATCATCTGGAATCTCTTCAAGAACAACCGAAGAGCGTGGTTGTGTGTCACAAACAGACTTATAGAGGGATTGCGAGCGTCGTTCCAAAAGAGACGAGCACATCCGAACAGGCAAAGGCGGAAAGCAAAACCCTGGCAGATAGGATGGAACCTTTTTGACAAAGAACTCTGGCATCAAAGACATGAAGGATCGCACCCAAATCATTGCTGGTGGTAGGACCGGGCCATAGAACACACGGACGATGCCCAGGTTAATGGGATCGAGTGGTCCTACTGGATGAAGATGGGCCAAAGGCTGTTGAACCTCTTCCATGTCAGCATTATCGTCAGAGCCCATGGAAGGATTGAGGATCATAGAATTGTGATCCTGCACGATTGGGTCTTGTACAGGATCTTGAGCCGGCTGAACAGCATCCTCCCACGGGCCCCAACCAGCCTCATTGTTTAAGTTCTGACACCAGCCTGGCGCGTCGTTCTGATGTTGGTCATGGCCAGGGGGCACCGCATTCCAACCCAAAGCAGGGTATGGCGGCATAGCCCAGAATGGCTGTGGGGGAGCATTAGCACCTGGCATGGGATGTGGGTTGCCATCCAGAGGCATTGGATCTTCATCCGCTGGAATCAAAGCCTCTGCAAAATCTCCATCCAAGATGTAACAGCCAGCCGTCCAAGACACTATAGATCCTCCCCAATTAGCAAACTCTTTGAAAGCAACCGAGCGTGGAACCAGAGCATTGTCAGGGAACGAAGCACGGACCAATGACCTGACCTTTCTGCGATCTGTGCTATTCCAGTAATGGAACTGACCAAAGGTACTAACCATATCCGCAATGCACTTTGTATTACGATAATCCAAAGGGATTCCAATAAACATCAACCAACCCTGCCTATGTCCATGCCAAGCTCTGAAACCCTCGCCCTGGTTATGTAGGATAAATCTGACAAAAAACTCCTGGCCCTCCTCATCTAAACCCAAGGGAAAAGGCAGCTGCGAAGTAAAGGAAGCACGGACCACAGGATCTTCCATCTCAAATAAACCAACTCCTTGATACCAGGTTTGAGCAGAGATAACAGGAACCTGCATGGTCTGGACTAGGAAGTTGAGCACCTGCTGTCGACGGGCACCAACCAGATGTGCCGGAGGAGCCGGCTCCACAATGCCCACCATATACTGCTCGTGGGTTCTTGGAGGCTATAGAATGGTAATTGATTTCTGCAAATTAAATAAAGCTACTAAGAAAGATCATTGTCCCTTACCTTTTATTGATCAAATGCTAGAAAGATTATGCAAACACACACATTACTGCTTTCTAGATGGTTATTCTGGTTTCTCTCAAATATCTGTGTCAGCTAGAGATCAATCAAAGACTACTTTTACATGCCCTTTTGGTACTTTTGCTTATAGACATATGCCTTTTGGTTTATGTAATGCACCTGCTACCTTTCAAAGATGCATGATGGCTATATTCTCTGACTTCTGTGAAAAGATTTGTGAGGTTTTCATGGATGATTTTTCCGTCTATGGTTCCTCTTTTGATGATTGCTTGAGCAATCTTGATCGAGTTTTGCAGAGATGTGAAGAAACTAATCTTGTCTTGAATTGGGAAAAGTGCCACTTTATGGTTAATGAAGGTATTGTTTTGGGGCACAAAGTTTCCGAAAGAGGTATTGAAGTTGATAAAGCCAAAGTTGATGCTATTGAAAAGATGCCATGTACCAAGGACATCAAAGGTATAAGAAGTTTCCTTGGTCATGCTGGATTCTATAGGAGGTTCATTAAGGACTTCTCAAAAATTTCTCGGCCTCTGACTAATTTATTGCAAAAAGATATACCATTTGTCTTTGATGATGATTGTGTAGAAGCATTTGAAATACTTAAGAAATCATTAGTCTCTGCACCTGTTGTTCAGCCACCTGATTGGAATTTACCCTTTGAAATTATGTGTGATGCTAGTGATTATGCTGTAGGTGCTGTGTTAGGGCAAAGAGTTGATAAGAAACTAATGTTATCCATTATGCTAGTAAGACTCTAGACAATGCTCAAAGAAATTATGCTACTACTGAAAAAGAACTTTTAGCAGTTGTATTTGCTTGTGATAAGTTCAGACCTTATATTGTTGATTCTAAAGTAACTATTCACACTGATCATGCTGCTATTAAATATCTTATGGAAGAGGAAGATGCTAAACCTAGGCTTATTAGATGGGTTCTCTTGCTACAAGAATTTGATTTGCATATTGTTGATAGAAAGGGAGCTGAGAACCCCGTTGCAGACAATTTATCTAGGTTCGAAAATGTTCTTGATGACCCACTACCAATTAATGATAGTTTTCCTGATGAACAATTAAATGTTATAAGTACTTATCGTAGTACTCCATGGTATGTTGATTATGCTAATTATATTGTTGCTAAGTTTATACCACCTAGCTTCACATACCAACAAAAGAAAAAGTTTTTCTATGATTTGAGACATTACTTTTGGGATGACCCACATCTTTATAAAGAAGGAGTAGATGGTGTTATTAGACGTTGTGTACCTGAGCATGAACAGGAACAGATCCTACGCAAGTGTCACTCCGAAGCTTATGGAGGACACCACGCTGGAGATAGAACTGCACATAAGGTATTGTAATCCGGTTTTTTATTGGCCTACTCTCTTCAAGGATGCCCGTAAGTTTGTCTTGTCTTGCGATGAATGCCAAAGAATTGGTAATATTAGTAGACGTCAGGAAATGCCTATGAATTATTCACTTGTTATTGAACCGTTTGTTGTTTGGGGCTTTGATTATATGGGACCTTTTCCTGCCTCTAATGGATACACTCATATTTTGGTTGCTGTTGATTATGTTACTAAGTGGGTAGAAGCTATTCCAACTAGTAGTGTTGATCATAACACCTCTATTAAAATGCTTAAGGAAGTTATTTTTCCGAGGTTTGGAGTCCCTAGATACTTAATGACTGATGGTGGTTCACACCTTATTCATGGTGCTTTCCGTAAAATGCTTGCTAAATATGACGTTAATCACATAATTGTGTCTCCTTCTCATCCCCAGTCTAGTGGTCAAGTAGAATTGAGCAATAGAGAGCTCAGATTAATTTTGCAAAAGACTGTTAATAGGTCTAGAAAGAATTGGTCTAAGAAACTTGATGATGCATTATGGGCATATAGAACTGCATATAAAAATCCTGTGGGTATGTCTCCGTATAAAATGGTTTATGGAAAAGCATGTCACCTACCTCTCGAACTAGAACATAAGGCATATTGGGCTATTAAAGAGCTCAACTATGATTTCAAACTTGCCAGCGAGTAGAGGTTATTTGATATTAGCTCACTTGATGAATGGAGAACCCAAGCATATGAAAATGCCAAGTTGTTTAAAGAGAAAGTTAAAAGATGGCATGACAAAAGGATACAAAAGCGTGAGTTTAATGTAGGTGATTATGTATTGCTATACAACTCTCGTTTAAGATTTTTTGCAGGAAAACTTCTCTCTAAATGGGAAGGCCTCTATGTTATCGAGGAGGTCTATCGTTCCGGTGCCATAAAAATCAACAACTTTGAAGGCACAAATCCAAAGGTGGTAAACGGTCAAAGAATCAAACACTATATCTCAAGTAATCCCATAAATCTTGAAACCAATATTATTGAAACCGTAACCCCGGAGGAATACATAAGGGACACTTTCCAGAATGTTTCAGACTCCGAAAAGGAATAGGTACGTGGTATGGTAAGTAAACCGACTCCAAAACAATTTTTAAGGCATTATCTCTCTGTTTTGGAATATTTAGAAAAATAGAAAAATAAGTACCAGTCCGGGAAGGACACGAGGGTGGTGGGCGCGCCCTACCCCTCTGGGCGCGCCCCCTACCTCGTGAGCACCTCGTGTGCCCTCTGGGCTCCGTTTTCTTGCACGATACATATTTTGGTCGGTAAAAATTCACTATATATTCTCCCGAAGGATTTGACTTTCGTATCACGCAAATCTCCTCTGTTTTCGTTTCAAGCTGTCCCGCTGCAGATTTGATCAACATGTCTTCCCAGGATTCGGAAGGAGAAAGCTATGTGGTTGATTATTTAGCAAATCCCAAGATCTATGGAGATGTGGAACCCGACGGCTAGACCACGGAGGAAGAAGAAGACTATGAACCCAAGGGGAAGGAGGAGACGAGCTCAGATGAAGATGTAGCCCCATTGCCTCAACCTGGGGACATGCACGTGGAGTTCGAAAAGTCGAGTCTCCCTGATAGGGTAAAGAAACCAAAGTTCGAGTTTATCCCTTTTCGTCTCTTGCAGGAAAATAAGCAAGGCCTATGCAAAAGGATATTAACCCTGGAGTGGGAGATTGATGATGTGAGGAATCAAAACGCCGTCCTCAAGCATAAATTAAGGGAGAAGTCTACGCCACCAACTAAGTCAACAACACCATCATCTTCTCCACCAACAAAGAAGGAGACATAATCACATGGGTATGGGCACTCCCCTTGGCAACTACCAAGCTCGGGGGAGGTGCCCCGGTATCATATCACAATCACATCTCCTATCTTTACCATTTTTCTTAGTTTGATCCTATTAGTAGTATCTTGATCTAGTAGAATAAATTTTATGGCATGATCTAGTTTTGAGTTTTGCTTTATGATCTCTCTTTGTAATCGAGTCCGTGAGCTATATATAATAAAGATTAGTGTTGAGTCAAGGGCCTGATTATTTTGCCATGATCTTGGGTGAATAAAAGAAAATAAGAAAAGAATAAAAAAGAGAAACAAAGAGTTCATATTGATCTTATTGAGAGTAATGACTTCACATAGAAAGAGTATGATGATTAAAAGTTGTTGGGAATTGGCAGACATAGCTTTGGTCATCGTTGCAATTAATAGGAAGTAATAAGGAAAGAGAGGTTTCACATATAGATATATTATCATTGACATCTTTTATGATTGGAAGCACTCACTGAAATATGACATGCTAAAGAGTTGATGTTGGACAAGGAAGACAACGTAATGAGTTATGTCTTTCTTATATCTGAGATAAAGTATGTTGTCATGGATCCTCTAACTTGTTGAGCTTGCCTTTCCCCCTCATGCTAGCCAAATTCTCAGCACTAAGTAGAGATACTACTTGTGCTTCCAAACACCCTTAAACCAGTTTTGCCATGAGAGTCCACCATATCTACCTATGGATTGAGTAAGATCCTTCAAGTAAGTTGTCATCTGTGCAAAGCAATACAAATTGCTCTAAATATGTATGATTGATTGGTGTGGGAGAAATAAGCTTTATACGATCTTGTGATGTGGAAGTAATAAAAGCGACGGACTGCATAATAATGGTTCACATCACAAGGGGCAATATAAAGTGACGTTCTTTCGCATTGAGATTTTATGCATCCAACCATAAAAGCGCATGGCAACCTCTGCTTTCCTCTACGAAGGGCCTATCTTTTATTATTATCTTCTACCTTATGTAAGAGTCATGGTGATCTTCACCTTTTCCATTTTTCATTTTATCCTTTGGCAAGCTTAGCATGTTGGAAAGAACACTATATATATATCTAATTGGATGTAGGGGAGCATGAACCATTATTGTTGACATTACCCTTGAGGTAAAAGGTTGTGGGGCAAAACTATAAGCCCCTATCTTTCTTTGTGTCCGATTAAAACTCCGTAACCACGAGTATCGCGTGAGTGTTAGCAATTATGAAGGACTAGATGATAGTTGAGTATGTGGACTTGCTTTTAAGCTCTAACATAGACTCTTTCCCATGTTATGATAGATTGCAATTGCTTCAATGACTGAGATTATAGTTTGTTGGATCCCAATAAGGTTAATGATTCATACTTTTGTATTGTGAATAGATCATCGCTTGAACATAAGTATTCATATGACAAAATCTACATATGTTGCTGTTATGAGAATAACCATGATGCCTTCATGTCCGTATTTTATTTTTATCGACGCCTCTACCTCTAAACATGAGGGCATATTTATTGTTATCGGCTTTTCGCTTGAGGACAAGCGAGGTCTAAGCTTGGGAGAGTTGATACGTCCATTTTGCGTCATGCTTTTATACCGATATTTATTGCATTATGGGCTGTTATTTCACAATATGTCACAATACTTATGGCTATTCTCTCTTATTTTACAAAGTTTACATAAGGAGGGAGAATGCCGGCAGCTGGAATTCTGGGCTGGAAAAGGAGCAAATATTAGAGACCTATTCTGCGCAACTCCAAAAGTCCTGAAACTCCACGGAATATCTTAGAATAAATAAAGAAAAATCCTTGCCAAAGATGAAGTTCAGGGGGCCCACACCCTGCTCACGAGGGTGGGGGGGCGCGCCCCCCCTACTAGGGCGCGCCCCCTACCTCATGGGCCCCCTGGTGGGTCTCCGACGTCCATCTTCTGCTATATGAAGTCTTTCGATGAGAAAAAAATAGGAAGCAACCTTTCGGGATGAGACTCAGTCGCCACGAGGCGGAACCAATCTAGAGCCCCGGCAGAGCTGTTCTGCCGGGGATACTTCCCTCCGGGAGGGGGAAATCATCACCATCGTCATCACCAACGCTCCTCTCATCGGGAGAGGGCAATCTCCACAAACGTCTTCACCAGCACCATCTCATCTACAAACCCTAGTTCATCTCTTGTATCCAATTCTTGTCTCAAAGTCCGGGATTGGTGCTAGTAGGTTGCTAGTAGTGTTGATTATTGTAGTTGATGCTAGTTGGTTTATTTGGTGGAAGATCATATGTTCAGATCCTATATGCATATTATTACCCCTCTGATTATGAACATGAATATGCTTTGTGAGTAGTTACATTTGTTCCTGAGGACAAGGGAGAAGTCTTGCTATTAGTAGTCATCTGAATTTGGTATTCGTTTGATATTTTGATAAGATGTATGTTGTCTAGCCTCTAGTGGTGTTATGTGAACGTCGACTACATAACACTTCACCATTATTTGGGCCTAGAGGAAGGCATTGGGAAGTAATAAGTAGATGATGGGTTGCTAGAGTGACAGAAGCTTAAACCCTAGTTTATGCGTTGCTTCGTAAGGGGCTGATTTGGACCCATATGTTTCATGCTATGGTTAGGTTTACCTTAATACTTTTGTTGTAGTTGCGGATGCTTGCAATAGAGGTTAATCATAAGTGGGACGGTTGTTCAAGTAAGAACAACACCCAAGCACCGGTCCACCCACATATCAAATTATCAAAGTACCGAACGCGAATCATATGAACGTGACGAAAACTAGCTTGACGATATTCCCATGTGTCCTCGGGAGCGATTTTCCTTATATAAGAGTTTGTTCTGGCCTGTCCTTTGCTACAAAAAGGATTGGGCCACTTTGCTTCACTTTATTTACTTTTGTTACTTGTTACTCGTTACAATTTACCTTGTCACAAAACTATCTGTTACCACTTATTTCAGTACTTGCAGAGAATACCTTGCTGAAAACTGCTTATCATTTCCTTCTGCTCCTCGTTGGGTTCGACACTCTTACTTATCGAAAGGACTACGATAGATCCCCTATACTTGTGGGTCATCACGGGCCACCCAGCCGGTTAATATGCCGGAGAACGGCTCATCGGAAGCCATCGGAGGAGTGGAGAAAATGGTGAAGGAGGAGATGGGGGAGCGGCGGAGGGGTGCGATTCTTGCCCACTGTCTGTCTGGCCTCGTTTTAATAGAGGGCGGACGGTAGGAGCTTGGCCGGCGTCTGGCCTCGTTTAAACTGAGGGCGGACAGGAGGAGCTCGGCCGGTGTTGCGTTTAATTCCGGCCCGCTCATGAACGGACGTGTGGCCGGAGTAGGATTCTCGGTTTGCATGCGGGTTTAACGGAGGGGTTTAATGGAGGCACCGGGCGTGCAGCGGGCAGCGCAGTACTATTCGATTTAACAGCAGTAATGAGCCGTCAAATCACAAAGGCCCTCGCCTCTCGTGAAACCGACCAAGCTAGACTGCCCGCCCTCTAGCCTTTAAAAAAATGTATATACTCCACTTTTGTACAGTAGTAGTATCGATGGATTGTGCCATGGAGAAAAACTTGAAATTAAAAAAAAGGTGGTACATATAGAGAGCGCTTGTCGCCAAATTATGCATATAGTACTATTAAAAAGGCTTGTCACAATAATGGTGTCCAGCACAAGTGCACAACCCACCCCTCAAATAAAACTAAGCACCCTGGAATTCTTTGACAAAACTAAGCACCCTGAAATTCTTTGACAACTAAACTGCTGGCTATATGATGTTGGCCATATATATTGTACGTATATAATGTGAAGAAACGAGTGGTAGTACTGTACCAACTAAAAGATGAAATGTAAGAAATACTTGTATGTACGTACTAAAGAGTTAAAGTAACAAGAAGAAACATAACATAGTTCTGGTGGGGGCTTAGCACAACACACCCCTCAAATTAAATTAAGCACACCTAAAATTAAACTTTGCAACTATTCCGGTAGACACTGCATTAGAACCACCATGAGCAACGACACTGCCACCTTACTCGGAGTCCTCGTCCACGTCCTCGACTTCGTCCTTGTCCCTCTTCCTCTTGGCCGATACTTCTTTGCTTGAACCGCACACTTGGCTGTTGCTCTTCATCCAACCCTTGTAGATATTGAAGCAAAGGTAGCCATCCACTGCAGCATACTGGATGTGGTCTATATCTAGTACATTCCGCTGCCATGCATGACGATGAAACGTGTATGGAGGTTTCACCAGTTTACCGTACGAAGGATGAACCATGGCTCCTGCCAGGGTCAGCATTGAAGGCTGACGAGAGGGCATCAGCCGATTCTTCTGGAGGTTGAAGGGGTTGCCTACAACGAGGCCTATCCGAGCCAGGATTTCTTTGTCGTTACCAAAGTCTACAGTAACGAATTTGACTAGGTTGCTCCCGAGGAAGTCCTTAAAATCCTGGCACTCAACGTCGACATGGCATATGTGGTAGACCAAGCATAAGTCGTGCACACAAACCTAGATCACGGCGGGCTTCTTCCTCTGTTCGTCCTTTAGATCCTTCTCTCGTCCCACGACTGTGGTGTACTCAACATCTAGCCCAACGACCCACTCATCATCTGAGTTTTCGAACATGCGTCTGAAGCGAGAAAGGCATCCTTTCACCGTCGCGGAAGAACGGGTGTAGATGACGTCGAACTCATCGCCGGTGATGGTTCTAACCTTGTACTCACCGCCGATCCTGGATATTTGGGACGCCATGGATTTGGGAGGAGGGTTAGGATTAGTGGAACTGCTGTAATGTGAATGGACGGGACGACTAGGAGCGAACCGCCGTAGTATTGAAGGACGTGCGGGGACGAGTAGGAGCGAACTGCTAGCGTGCGAACGGCAGGGTAGTGGCTTTCCATTCTCCCATGATACGGGCTTCCGAGAGCCCTTGGATCTGAGATCAAACGGTTGCATGGCGTGATTCTAGACCTATGGGTGAATATCCTATCCTGGAGGGTTATTCTACAAATTTTCAGCAACTTAGCATGCGACCGTTTGATCTCAGATCCAAGGGCTGCCAGCAGCCCGTATCATGGTCGCGCCTACCACAACCGTCGCGTCGCTCGTGCGGTCACGCCCTTGGAGATTTAACACGGTGCGTTAGGCTATCTGATGTTTGGCATGTTATACATAGTCATCACTTAGTCACTCATACTACAACAAGGTTGGCTATAAGTGTATTTTTTTTTACTCCTCTCTATCTCTTTCTTCGTACTCCCTGCGTCCCATAATATAAGAACGTTTTTTACACTAGTATTTATTGCATTTGCCAAGGAGTGACCTCTTCTAATGAAATGGTGTTGCTAAGTTTGCTTCATTTAATTAGCTATAGACTTAAAATTATCTTTTCACCTAGGTACACGCGCTCAGCACAGTTTCTTCCTTGGGTCACCAAACTAGTCTCTCTCTTCTTGAATAACTTGCCACATCAGACTTTATGCCTATGTGGCAAGCTTAAGCACCTGTAGGAGCAATTAAAAGTAAGTACAATAGTGCGCTTTACATGGCATTTTTGCATATGTGGAGGAAATAGAGGCAAGGAAAAAGTGGAGAAGTGGGCTCTCATGCAAGAGCCAGCCTGTACTACATGGTGGAGCATTGGGAGAGGCACTTGTATGGAGGTGGTCAGGAATCTGGGAGACTCACGCCGGTCGTAGTGCCGCAGTTAAAATGATAATGGCAAGTCAAATCACGGGGCCCCACCTATCCAGCAGTAACTCGCTGTCAAATCACACAGCCCTATGTTTGCAGCAGCCTACTCCCTCGTCTTCTCGCGTCTCTGTCGAACCAACTAAACCGCTATGTTACAGTAACATATTATGTTACCACAAGCACCTCTTTCCTCATTAAATAGTTTCCACATAAGAAAAATTGTCTTGGGATGTGTTAAGTTACTACCTAAGTTACTCCCACTATGGCTAGCCTAAGAAACAACGTGAGAGTTAATGCACCACGCCTATGTGTTTACTATTTGGTTTTTGTAAGATGACTTAATACTCACCTAGACGGAGGGAGTATTGGATTTGAAAGTGGGCGGCGCAGTTCCCGATACGGCTTTAATGCAGACGAGGGAGGGAGTAGCGGTTCCCGATATGTTGAACGGCCAATGCATCCTCCTCAATTAATGCATGAGGGAAGTAATGGGAGGAGGTCCGGGAAAAGAGGCTGCACGATGTGAATGCAACGCAGTTTGCCCTCATTGCCCTCATATAAAGGCGCCCCTCCATTCCAACGCATCTACCACATCGTACGCACCTAAGCATTTGCCTAAGCACCTACACTAAGCGCAAAAGAGCTCACTCCAGACCCATGGCGGCGATGCCGTGAGCGGCCAGCGGCTGCGCCAGATGGTCCACGACGCCGGCCTGCGGCATGGCGCTGAGGATCGTCCCCAGACGGTGTTGGAGACCGGCTGGTGGATGGCCGCCGTTGACGCCAACTACGACTCTCAGTTGGACCAGATGATTGTTGACACCAGCAACAAGTTCACCGTCATCAAGAAGCTCGCGGACGACATCGCCGTACTCCTCCAGCCCGCGCGCCCGGTCTCCTCATTGCCTGCCACCCTAATCGGCCTCCATGGCTGGAACCTCTTTCAAGCACTGGTGGCCCTGCGACTGCCCGTCGACGCCACGAAGAATGTCCACCTGGAGGTCGCGCTCGCTGTCGGTGTCAAAACCAGCGGATCTCGGGTAGGGTGTCTCGAACTGTGTGTCTAGGAGGATGGTAACAGGAGACAAGGGACACGATGTTTTTACCCAGGTTCGGGCCCTCTCGATGGAGGTAAAACCCTACTCCTGCTTGATTAATATTGATGATATGGGTAGTACAAGAGTAGATCTACCACGAGATCAAGGAGGCTAAACCCTAAAAGCTAGCCTATGGTATGATTGTTGTTCTGTTGTTCGTCCTACGGACTAAAACCCTCCGGTTTATATAGACACCGGAGAGGGCTAGGGTTACACAGAGTCGGTTACAATGGTAGGAGATCTACATATCCGTATCACCAAGCTTGCCTTCCACGCCAAGGAAAGTCCCTTCCTGACACGGGACGAAGTCTTCAATCTTGTATCTTCATAGTCCAGGAGTCCGGCTGAAGGTATAGTCCGGCTATCCGAACACCCCCTAATCCGGGACTCCCTCAGTAGCCCCTGAACCAGGCTTCAATGACGACGAGTCCGGCGCGCAGATTGTCTTCGGCATTGCAAGGCGGATTCCTCCTCCAAGTACTTCATAGAAGATTTTGAACACAAGGATAGTGTCCGGTTCTGCAAAATAAGTTTCCACATATTGCCATAGAGATAATAACATTTACACCAATCTAATCTATTGACATATTCCGTAGCATGACATCACACCACGGCCAAGCCTTTATTCGAATCGTTTTATTGTCCCACCTCAGCGTGTTATGCGAGGTGGTTTCCTTGGCACGTCTTGTCAAAGCAGAGATCGTGTCTCCTTATTCCGAGATTCTCATCAATAAGGGCGTGGGTAACCCAACCGGCCATTGATTATGGCGCTTGGGAGATAAGCGAGTTTTACCAGGCGGGTGGGGACACGTAGTTGCGTCCGCCCATATAAGGGGATAAGGATCCGCATTTCCCATCCACGCCTTCTTCCTCCTTTGCCTATCCATTTCTGCGCACTCGAGCTCCAGCGCCCAAGTCCGCACTCCCCACCTCAACCTTCTCCAACCATGTCCGGAGCGGGAGGCAAGTGGATGGTCTCCTCCGTCACGGAGGGACACATCAAAAAACTGAGGAAGGCCGGATACTTGTCTAACGACATCGCGCACCGGCTTCCCGAAGAGGGGCAGCTCGTCCCCACCCCAAGGCCCCATGAGAGGGTGGTGTTCCTCCCCCATTTCCTCCGCGGACTGGGTTTACCTCTCCACCCATTTTTCCGGGGGCTCATGTTCTACTATGGCCTAGATTTCAACGATCTGGCACCAAACTTTGTCCTCAATATCTCGGCGTTTATCGTCGTGTGCGAGGCATTCCTCTGCATCCGCCCCCATTTCGGCCTATGGCACAAGACTTTCAATGTCAAGCCAAAGGTGGTGCACGGCACCCAGGCGGAGTGCGGAGGCGCCATGGTGGGCAAGATGCCCAACGTCCTATGGCTCGAGGGCTCCTTCGTGGAGACCCTGAAGGGGTGGCAATCGGGGTGGTTCTACATCACCGAGCCGCGTGACCCTGAATGGGTTGCAGCCCCCGAGTAACGATCCAGACCCCCTACGCGGCTCACGTCCTGGAAAGAGACGGGCCTGTCGTGGGGCAACAAAGGAGAGGTGATTGGACTGCAAACATGCATCCAAACCCTGGTCATCAAGAAGCTTAAACTTGTCAACGTAGTCCAGGTTATGCTCATCCGCCGGATCCTCCCGTGTCAACAACGATCCTTCAACTTGTGGGAGTTCGACCCGGCGCAGCACCCAACTCTAAGTAGGCTCTTCAACACAACGTACGAAGATGCCTGGAAGGTGCTATTCATGGGCGTCGAGGCTCCCGCATCCGCTACCGGGGATCGCGGATTCAGCACATAGTGTCACGCTAGTGTGGTAAACCGTTTTTGCCTTTTACAGGGTATTTTAGCTTTTCATGGTTTTGACTTTATGCGGGATCTAAGCTCCCTTTCCTTTGACAGGATTGGCAGGCGAAGTCCGGACAGATCAACTGTCCGGCCCCTTTGCCCGAAGACCCAGCGGATGCTCTATTGGCAAGGCTGCTGGTTCTGGCACCCTATGTGGTGCCGGAGAAGAAGGCCACGAAGAAGGCCACGGGGACTCAAAAGAGTGCCCGTCGTGTGGTGGTGTCTGATTCATCGTCCGACGACTCTGGGACGCAATCCTCCCGTGAAGACGAGGAGGAGGAAGATACCCCTCCCCCTCCAGCGGGGGAAGGAAAGAAAAGGAAGGCCGCCCCAACTGGGGAGGCCGGAGGGTCCAAGAAGGGGAAAACCCTTCTTCCGGACTACTCCACCAACGCCGACGACGGCGAAGAGGAGTGGCCGCACCGGGCTAAGCCCCTGGCAAAATCGTAAGTATCCGGATACCAGAATAAGTCATAGTATTCCTTTACTGCACAACTTTTCCTTATGTCGAATATGATTATGCAGTCCTCCCAAAGACCGGCTCGACGTGTCATCGAGCGGTTCCCTGGACTCGTCGGACATAAACTCTCTTCCGACGGCTACCTCCCCTCGTCCTACGGATGACGCCGAGGTGGCGTCCCAGGAGGTTCCAAGCCAGGAGGAGGTGGTCCCGGAGGCGCCGCAAGGCGACCGTCCGGACCCCAGGTGCCAAGGGGATAGAACCTCTAAGGGCTCCAAGTCCGGCCCTAGGCCGGACACCGCTCCGGAACCTTCAAAGGTTCCAGAGTCCGGCGGGCGACCTCCTTCCAAAAGGAGCAAGCCCACTGAGCCGGTGGCCCCCATCCAACCGGAGGCGCCGGACAATCTGCTGGAGGTGCTTAAAGGCGCCTCCATCGACGAGGAGCACCGCACCATTATGAGTGCGGTGGTTTAGAAAGTTCAGTCCGCCAAGAGCGGGCTGACCGAAGCCTGTGCCGGCCTTTTAACAGGCTTTGAGGTATGTAAGAAATATGTAAAAATATTACCGCATAGACAGTAGCCCCTGATGCTCTGTTTGGCGTTCGAAAAGAAAAGCCGAATAGAGGATCTAATAAAATTCGCAGGAGTCTAACAAAAGTAAGTCAATATGCGTATGCAGGCTTCACTGCTGGCGTTCGCCGCACTGACTGTGGAGGTGGACACGCTAAAGCAGAACCTCGAGCTGTTTGAGCAAGAGCTCGGCCTTGCCAAGAAGCAGCTCGAGGACAAAGAAGGTAAGAAATACCTTATTAAATATAAAAAGGTGCAATTGCAAAAAGTGACAGGACTAACGTGGCTATTGTAGGGGCCACAACGGAGGTGGCAACCCTTAAGCAAGCGCTATCCGAGGCCGAGAAGAGGGCGGCCACAGAGCGCACCGAGCGGGAGAAGTATGAGGCGCAGGTTGGCGAGGTGCACCAAGAGCTCTAGGCTCTCATGAAAAAACATGAGAGTTTGGAGCTTGACTCAAAGACCCGAGTGTCCGAGCTCGCGGTGGCCAATGAGAATGCCAAGTCTGCCAAGGCCGAAGCCCAGAAGGCCCTCTAGGAGGTTGAGGCGATGAAGAAGATAGCGGCGGGTAAGGCTTTCTTTATGCAAAGCAAGCATGTGAAAGTCAATTATTTGTTACTTACCCGAATTCGGAGCTCTCAAGGAGCATTCGTAGATTTGTCCCGCAGTGTGTCTGATGCCGCCGCATTCTACTGAGCCGAGGAGGGCAGCTCGACAGAGAAGGTGTTCTGGTCTCAGTATGCTGAGGCCGGACTCCTTGTGCCCTTGAGCGACCAGCTGAAGCAACTGGTCAAGCTCCACAATGTGGCCGAACAGGCCATGAAGGGCCTCATAGTTCGGCTGTGGCCTGGAGAGGCTCTGCCTGGGAGCTACTTCGGGCTGGTGAGGCGGCTGGTGGAGGCCTGTCCAAGGCTCGAAGTCATCAAGCGCTCCGTCTGCATTGAAGGTGCCCGTAGGGCGCTTGCCCGTGCTAAGGTGCATTGGGGCAAGCTGGATGCGGAGAAGCTTGTGAAGGACGGGCCGCCGCCGGGCAAGGAGCATCGCCACCTTGAGATGTACTATAAGGGCATTCTGGAAGGCGCCTGCCTTATGGCGGACGAATGCTCGAAAGATGTAACTTTTGAGTAAAACTTGTTTATTTTGTCCTGTGCGCTGAAAACTTGTTCATGTGCGCTAAGCAATGCTTTTTGAATTTAAAATATTACCTTTTGTGCGGCCGTTTATCAAATTTTGAGAGATGGCGAGTCGTCGGCTTCTGCCCCCATGCCACGAGTGCTGGGGTGTTCGGGATAAACTTAAGCACTCTTTTTCCCATTCTTGGGTCCTTCGAGGGAGGCGCTCAACACAACGAACAAGGCAATCGGACTATAATGCTTGAACACTCTCACTTAGCCATAGAATTCTATAATTTTAAATTTCGGCGAAGCCCCTAGTGTTCGGAAGACCGAGTTCGGGGCGCTATCCACGCCTGGGCCGGACAAAGCCGACTCTTCGCTCTAAGCGGCATAAGTCTTTAGGGACTCGAAAACCTCTCGAACAGCGACCAGCTCTCGCCTTATCATGACGGTCATTTTTAGCTTTCTCTACTGAGGTGCTTTAGCCCAGCTCAACTGGGGCACAATCGCAGTAGTTCTCCTAGCGCTACCTTAGCCGATACAACGGAACGTAAGGTACCAAAACATAGGAGCCGGGCAAACCCAACATTTGACCCAAGACATGATTCGAAGCCGATGCATATAATGCTATAAGTTCAGGGTGCCGCACTTGTGAAAGTGTTCGGACTTCTCACACCGTGTTGTGGCGTACTTAAGCCCCTGGTGTATTGGCCGTACCAAAGTGTACGGGTGCGACATGTCATTAATGAACATGTATTCTTAAAAAAGAGTAATACAGTAATAGAAAAAAGCTATGCATTGTTTATTTGAAGAAGCTGCGATCAAAGCAGAACGATACAAATTGTGCGATAAGCAAAATGTGGGACTATTTGACATGTCCTATCCAGGGGCGGACTGTGAATGATATGCAAAACAGATATACTGCTTGTTATAGAGACCACCTTAGAGTTCCATAGTGCGGCGTGGTTTTGTTCTTCCCTGGTTCTTGCGTCGTTTGTGCGGCAATTGTACTGCCGGCTTAGGCCTTCCGAAGAATGGAGTCCTGAAAGTAAGATAAAAGTAAGAAATAGGCAGCCCCTAGTGTGGTTTAAGCCGTGTTTTGGGCGTGCCGTGATGGTGCCCCTCCCCCTGTCCCAATGGTATTTCCAGAGCATAATTATGTACGCGCAGTACTGGTTTCGCAATTTCGTGAGGGCTGGGGTTGGGGCCGCATTGCTACGCCTGCTCACAATGTGCCAGGCAGTCTTGTTGTAGGTTACTCCGGGCGTGCTTGACGGTGTCCGGACGTTTAGTGACTGGACTGGAAAATTGCCTTGAAAGGGTGCTTTGTACTTCCGCTGCGAGAGCCGCCGTATGCTCCTCCGTACGAAGAGAGCGTTCGGTGTTTCCATTGACCGTAATGACTCCTCGAGGGCCTGGCATCTTGAGCTTGAGGTATGCGTAATCCGGTACCGCATTGAACTTGGCAAATGTGGTTCGCCCGAGCAGTGCGTGATAGCCGCTGCGAAACGGGACTATGTCGAAGATTAATAGTACACCGTCGGCCCACCGCAGGCTGACTGGGCCTAGTCGGCCAACAGCCGGCCGATTGGATTCCAGTCGGTGTACAGCTGGTCGACTGGCCCTTGTCGGCCCACTGTGGGCTGATTGGGTCCTGTCGCCCCACTGTGGGTCGACTAGAGCTAATTGGCTCGCTGTGGGCTAATTGTTTTTGCAAAAGTGTTAATCATGTATTTAAAAAATATGTGTATTGTGACCTCCTCCGCTCGCTGTGGGCCCACTGTTGACTAAAAAATATGTTTTAAAAAGTGTTAATCATGTATTTAAAAAATATGTGTATTGTGACCTCCTCCGCTCGCTGTGGGCCCACTGTTGACTAAAAAATATGTTTTAAAAAGTGATAATCATGTATTTAAAAATTGTTAAATGTGTGTATAAAAAATGTTCCTTATCTATACATTTTTTTTAAAATGTGTGTATAAAAAATAGCTTTTTTTCAACATCAGCAATGCAACTCGGCCGACAGTTGTACACAATATCCGGGTCAACTGTTTATTCTCCGCCCCGCTGGGCTGCAAACTTTCCTAGGAGGTATGCATTAGGCTTAACAAGAAAATGGACTTTAAGAAATAATAAATGGGATATAATTATAATAGCTGGACAATTGCTATGCACCAAACACGTAATTAGTTTGAAAAATATATTATTTTTGGAATTTGAAAATTTTAATTTCATTACTTGTTGCGCGCGCAATATTTTGTTGGATTTTAACGTAATACAACTTTATTTTGAAATTATATTTAACCTGACTAGAAATTTCGGATAAAAATATTTTGGATCCCATCAAAATGTGGGAATTTTTTTTGAATTCTGTTTTGAGCGGTTGTTTGAAATTATTAATCGTTGTCCTAGCTAGAAGTTCGGCTGTACTTTTAACAAACTGTAAATGGGTTGTATTAAATTCCATTAGAATTAAAAAATGGGTTGTACATTCTTACAAATCGAAAATGGGCGATATGTTCTCTGCCAAATCCGAGCTGTGGGCCTACTAAGTTGACGTGTACCAAGGGCTTTGTCAACTTAGTCAATATGAAGGATTCTAGCTGCAGTGATCGTACGATGTCCATCCAACGGCTGTAGTGCTTCTTCAACCTCTGGCCTTCTTGCTCCAGCCGCCCAAAGCAGCGCCGGTCGTGTCGCGTGCTCCTGCCTCCCATGGCCGGCTGTGATGTCGTGGAGGCCTCACCGCCCCGTACTACTCCCATCGCTGGCCAGGACATCCCTCTACTCACCCACACCCCCTGTTATTCTATGGCGACGGCAGCCTCACACCGCAGCCGAACCAGTGAACCCTCGTACTCCTCTCCGCGCGGGCTTCCACTGCTGCATCTTCCCCGGCTCCGCGTCGTCCCCTTCCTAGGCCTCGCTGTTGTCCACTGCCCTGGTGCTCTCGGCGCGGCGTGGTCAACGTGGTCAAGGAACAAGTTACATCGGACGTGGACTGTACGTGGAGAGGCTGACAGATGGGTCCACGGCCGCAGCAAGGAAGTGCCTCCTTATTACGTGGAAAATAATGTTTCCTCCACCTGACAGCAGGGACCCACCGGACGGGCCACCGTATATCGCGAAAAAACGTTCCCCCCGCTGTCAGCTCGGACCCACCGGAAGTGCCTCCTTATTACGCACAAAAAAATGAATACTCCCCCGGCTAGCTGGGACCCACCTTGGTGGGAGGCTGACTTGTGGGCCTACTAAGTTGACGGGGACGAAGGGCTTTGTCAACTTAGTCAATATGAATGATTCTAGCTCCATTGACCATATGATGTCCATCCAACGGTCGTAGTGCTTCTTCAACCTCTGGTCTTCTTGCTCCAGCCGCCCAAAGCAGCGCCGGTCGTGCCACATGCATCTGCCTCCTGTGACCGGCTGTGCTGCCGCGGAGGCCTCACCGCCCCCTACTATTCCCACCGCTGGCTAGGCCCTGCGGCGACGGTAGCCTCACACCGCAGCCAAACGAGTGAACCCTCATACTCCACTCCGCGTGGGCATCCACTGCCGCGTCTTCACCGGCTCCGCGTCGTCCCCTTCCTAGGCATCGCCGTCGTCCACCGCCTTGGTGCTCTCGGCGCGGCGTGGTCAACGTGGTCAAGGAACGACTTCCATCGGACGTGGACTATACGTGGAGAGGCTGACAGCTGGGTCCATGGCGGCAGCAAGGAAGTGCCTCCTTATTACGCGGAAAATAATGATTCCTCCACCTGACAGCAGGGACCCACCGGACAGGCCACCGTATTTCGTGAAAAAAACGTTCCACCCCTGACTGCTGGGACCCACCAGCTACACCTTCGCACGCAAGGAAGTGCCTGATAGTCGGGACCCACCTGGTCGAAGCGTACGTAGCGTTGTCATTCTGTTCGCGAACTTGTACGTACATATATACTGCTGGATGTAGAGGCGCGCACGTGTTGTAGTAGAGGCGGCCAGGGTGCAAGAAAGAAAATACAGCCACGTATGTGTACATACGGGCGGGGTCTCGAACGCCTACTCGCGCATATGTACAGCGAGGGCTCGTGTACATGGCTGGGTCGGAACGGAGAAACAGCGTCGTCCTCGTGTTCATGGGTCGGAACGGAATGCGTGGTCGTGTTCATCGGGAGGGCTTGGATGGAAGAGGCAATGGAAACGATGCCTGGCGTACCGCACAACGGAGGAAACGGACCTCCTACAGTCGAAATGGGGGTCCTGTTGATCGGGAGGGGTGTGGCGTACCACAAAACGGAGGAAACGGACCTCCTACGGTCGAAACGAGGGTCCTGTTGATCGGGAGGGGTGTGGCGTACCGCAAAACGGAGGAAACGGACTTGTGTTGGAGCGCTACGGTCGAAACGGGGGTCCTGTTCATCGGGAGGGGTGTGGCGTACCGCAAAACAGGACTCCACGGGATACTTTTCATCTCCACCGTCGACCCCCTCCAGCCTCCACGAGCTACTGTTCATCCACCATCGACCTCCTCCAGCCTCCATGGGCTCCTGTTCATCTAGCCTCCACCCGCGCTACTCCACCGGCTACTGTTCAACCACCCCTCCACCGTCTACTGTTCATCCAGCCCTCCACACCACGGGGTCCTGTTCAACCACCCCTCCACGGGCACCCCTCCACCGTCTACTGTTCATCCAGCCCTCCACACCACGGGGTCATGTTCATCCACCCCTCCACGGGCACCCCTCCATCATCTACTGTTCATCCAGCCCTCCACCACACCACGGGGTCCTGTTCATCCAGAGGCAACGCCACCGCTCACTGTTCATCCAACCCCCCCCCCCCCCCACAACGCTCACTGTTCATCCCATCGATCGGCTTCAGTTAGTAGCAGTAGCCAAGGAATCGCTCGATCGGGTTCAGTTAACAGCCATCGATCGATCGCTCGGGTTCAGTAACGCGTAGTCTGCAGTGCAATCGCTCGGGTTCAATTAGAGCCCAATGCCTCGCTCGGGTTTAGTTAGAGCCAACGCCTCGCACACACGCGCGTACGTGTACGAGAGAAACGCGCATCGCTCGGCCCCCGACCTCCCACCGTAACCGGGAACTCCCCGAAATTTTCCTCCCCCTCGCTTCTACCATGGTTTTTTCCGTCATGGATGGCCCAAAGAATGTCATGCAGCTGCGTCTCCGGCCCGCCCAGGACGAAAAGCCCATTATCTGTCATGATTTTTTTGTCATAGAAGTAGGAGCCCACCACATCTATGATGATACCGGGTTTTGTCACAATTATCGTCATAGAAGTGGCATATGTATGACAGAAAATTTATTCGTTCGGCCCAAAATGTCACGGATGTGTCTTTTTTCTGTAGTGTGTGATGCATTCAATAACGCAAACGATAAAATTATTAATATCGTGTGCAATGGAAACGCTATCACAAACAATTTAACGGGAAAAATTGTGTGTGATGTACCTGTGAACGGAAACGTTTTCCTTGGAGCGATTGTGTGGTATGTACATACGAACAGAAACATTTAGCAGGGACTGATTGTGTGGGATGTAATTGCGACCGGAAACAATTTTTCCGTATAATTGTATTTTTAGCTCTACTGTACGTATTTCCGTATTTGAGCGCTCGTCGGTCGCACACGACCTCATTTTGCCGAATGTGTGTGCCAGGAGGGCATATCCCCAACGGTTTCTGGGTCATGTGGGAAGAACCCCCCCTATCGCCCACACTCACTTGGCGACGGTTCCAGATGTCGTCGCGGAAAGGGGTTAAAAACCGTTTGTTTTGGACCGACGCGCACCAATGTGAAGTATCTCACGAGCATTACACACAAGTAGCATAAGTAGCAACAACCAACCAAACCAAAGTAGCAATAAGCAAGGGAAATGAAAAACCAACAAAAGGAAAAGACACACTCTCTCTCGAAGCATATGATCCATACACTTTCTCCCCCTTTGGCAACACCAAAAAGTTTGAACATGTATAGTGCTAAATGACACTCTAGGCACGATCTTCGGGAGCTCCTGAAGGGGTCTTCTGGCTTGTAGCTCCGGTGTGCGTAGACGATGTTGAGATGAGTCCATCTGCAAATGCTTCAGTGGATGTCTATGGAGCTGGTGGAGTAGATAATGGAGGGGCAATTATGGTTGTGGTGGTAGGAGCAGAATGAGCAGGACTCAAGTCTGCAACTGGCTCAGCAGAAGACCTCTGTGCCCTTGGCACTGTCTGGAATATGTTTGTTGTAGTTCTAGCATCATTGTCCTCAGCATCATCTCTCAGCTTCTCAACCATAATCCGAATCTCTGTGACCTTCACATCAAGGTTGTACATCTTATCCTCCACAATCCTCTCTAGAATTTCTTGATTCTGAATCAAGGTGGCCAAGCTCTTATCAATCCTCATGGTAGACTCTAGCAGATATGTGAGCTGGTCTTGCTTGGTCTTGACATTTCCAATTGAAGCATCTGGAGCACTTGCTGCCTTTGCTGCTTTTGTAGCCTTTGCCTTCTCAATCTTCTCTTGGGCCTCTGCAGATGTAGGATGTGATGCATCCATGACAACTTCATTGTCCTCAAAATCTTCCCTAAGAGGTAGGTGCTCTTTGTCAAGTAGATATGTTCCAGTTCCAACCTTGGAGTTGATCAACATCTGAATGTGTGGAGCATATCCAGATGAGCTCTTCTGGTCAGCTGCTATCCTCTTGATTGTCTCAACTATCAAGCTCATAACCTTGAATTTTTGGGGAACATCAGACGGGTGTAACAAGTTGATGGAATGTCCACGTATCATTTTGTGATCTCCTGACTTGGGCAACAAAGTATGCCTCAAGATGGTGTTCATGGTGGTCAGTCCAGCAAGCAGGTAGTAGATTGAGACAAACTTGTGAGTGTCTAGAGCTGCATTAGGAATAGGCTTATACATGTTAGCCATAGAGTTTTGATCCTTCCTGGGTTTGCTATACACAACAAGACCATCTTCATCTTCCTGTGCGGCACTGATAAGCTCAGCCCATTCAGAGATTGATGACTGGTACCTGGTGCCCTCAGTCATCCATACTATCTTCCCATCTGGATAGAAGTGGGCAGTGGAGTAAAACTGCATAGTCATCTCATCATTCCACTTGGTGAGCTTTTGTCCAACAAAATCACCAACTTCATTCATCCTGAAGCTCTCATGAACATGGGGAAAATAATCTTCATTTTCATCAATGTATTTCCAGTCAACCCATTTCATATCACATACAATGGGCTTCTTGTCCAACAACACAGTCTCATAGAGTCCTATTGTTCTCTGGTATGGAAACGATAGTCAACAGCAGTCCTCCTCCTTGTGGCATATGGATATGTCTTTCTCCATTGTCTGAGACCAGCATCCTTTCTTAGCTTCATGTTTTCAGCCACTGGATGATCATCATTATGGTATAGAATCTTTGGCTTTAGTTTCCTAAGCACTAGTGGCTCATCATCCTCTTGGACCTCAGGCACTGGGGCCTTATTCTTCTCTGCATCTGGGATATTTCTTGTGGATATCTTTGGAGCAGTTGACTTGGGTGCAGCAGGTGGAGGTTTTGTCATGGGCTTGGAAGGAGCAGCACCAGTCTTAATGGCATCAGCCATCAACTTTTGAAACTTTGCAGGAGGTGCAACAGGCTCTTCCTCCTCCTTAAATTCCTAATCAGAAGTATGCTTTTCAAATTCAGCCATTGGATCAACAAGTTTGCACCATCTTCCTATTTTCCTTTCTTTCTTCTTGCTGACCTCTCCTCCAGCACCACTTGCTGGCTTCACTTGCTCTTGAGCAATAGTGGATTGCCTAGCCTTACACACAGGGGATCTTTTAGCAGGAACTTCCTTGTGTAGGTCTAGCTTGGTGGTGGCAGCAGCACCAACATACTCTTTCTTGACCACTTTCTTCTTGGAAGTTACTTCTTCCTCAACCACAAAGTCCTCATGCTCACTGTGAGAATTCCTCTTCTTCATCTGTTTGGTAGCAGCTTTAGGCAAGTTGCTAGGAGTGCTTCTACTGCCCTCGTCAGAGCTACCACTAGGGTTTGTGCCCTCACTGAGGTTGATTTGCTTCTTTGACATGTTCTGACTATCACTGGCCTCTGACATCTCTGCAACTGACCCTATGAATAGATGGATGTAGGTAGAGTGGATGAGCATCACAAAAGACAACTATTTGTTTTTGCAAAAAATGAGTCAAAATCTTAATTTCAGTTTTCTGCAGAAAGCATTTTGCAGCTACCGATATGATAATCTTGGTGACACCGAAGCACTTAACAGAGTCTAAACATGCAGTTTCGGTCAGACCGAGTTGCAACTCGGTGACTCCGAGATGCTAGGGTTTCACTGATAAATTGCTTTCGGTCTCACCTATTAGTATGCTTCGGTCAAACCAAGTTGTACTTAGTGCAATGGCTAGAGCCAATCGGTGGGACCGAAAAACTCATTTCGGTCGGTGCAATATGAGTTCGGCGGAAACCTAACCCTAAGATTTTGCATCAAATCTAATCTAGAGGAGTTTTTGTGTGGATAGGAAGTTTTCAATCATGGGAAGAATGCACACATTTACTTTGTGCATTGAATCGGATTAAGAATTTGCACAAAGGGGTCAAACCATACCCTAACTTGGTGATGGCTCGCTACGGCGGCAACAGCGGAGGGGATTCCCGTTGATGGTGGCGGAGACTTGCGATGACGGCGCACAGGTGGAGATGGCGATGATTCGGAGACCAAGAGCGGCGGCGGCAATGGGGGCGCGAGCTCGTGAGTTTGAAGAACTTTCCAAACGACGGGCCGCGGAGTATATATACCCATTAGCTGTCAGTGGCGCCGAGTGGAACAGTTCGGTGGCACCAAGATGCAAAACTACTTGTAGTTGCTACAACTCGGTGAAACCGAATAGTTCTAGTCGGTGGCACTGACGTGAAAACCTAGATCGACCTAGTGGTTTTGATGGGACCGAATATGAATGTGTTGGTTTGCTTGAAATTCACTAACATGTTTTGGAAGTTAGCCCTTGATGGGTCGGTGGCTCTGAGTACTCCTCACTTGGAGGGTCCGAAAAAGACTTGTTCAAAATTTGTGATGTAGCATGAAAAGAATTTGATAAGACAAAAGGCATAGATAGCTACAGGGAGTACTTAGGCATTCTTGTCCATCCATTTGGCCAATAAAAAACAAAAAATCAAAACTACAAATGGATGTCCTCGAATAGAGAAAAATATGCAACCAACATGCTCTCACAACAAGATAGCAAATAAAACATGTGACAAAGCATGCACACACACTCTAGCATGTATCAAGCGATTGGCGATGACTAGGTCATCTATATATGAGTATATTGACTTAGGAGTCAAATGAGAGCATTTGATCATAGGTCATACTCATCGTTTAAGCACAAGTGGGGTTACCACTTTTACATAAAGCATTGTTGTGTTCACACCGTTAGAGTTGCTTTAGCTCAATTTTTAGAACAAAGCTCCCCCTAGATGTGATATCCCCCTAAGAGGGATGAACTAACCTTGGGTTTTGTCGATGATGACTTCATGTAGATAGTGAAGATGTGGATGCGATGTAGAGCTTTTGGAGCAATCCATAGGAGTGTTGCACTTTCAATACCTACATGGGTCGGTCCCACAAGGAACATACAAGGATATCCATAGACATAGAGTGAATTACACATATGATGATGTCCATGAAAGCATCAGGTTACCTTGTCCCTTGTCTTACCAACAAGAGGGTTTGTGACTCCATGAACTAGTGCAAGATATGAAAGTTGATTGCACATGTCCTTGCCAAAATGAATACGAGTGAAGTATGTTGGCGGGGTCACCCTCAAGAACTCTCTAGTTCTTCTTCTTTGGGACCACATCAACTTGATGGGGATCCTTGGAGTTGAAGTTGTACTTGATGAATTAGAACTTGACGTAGTCTTGGAAACCCACTACACGGCCTTAGGAGCTTCTTTAAATGAATCAATCTCTTCTTGAAGCTTGTCCTTGCCTTTTAGCTTGTGGTCTTGTGTTGGAAGATCATCTTGAGCTTGTGTTCCCTTGAAAGAAGTGGGATCATACTTCTCTTGTTGAGGAACAAACTTCGTCTTAGGGTATTGATCATCTTCCCACTCAACTCCATTGGCATTGAACTTTCGTTCAAAACCAACACTTTGATTCTTTCGATGCCTTCCTTGCTTGCTTACAATTTCCTCAAATTGCTTACTTCTGGCAAGGCTCTTGTAAATACCTTTCTCTATAATTCCCTTCAATAAGCTATTCTATTTCTCAAGTGTAACTTGGCTAAGAGAATCATTAGTGTAATCAAGAGAACTACTAGAAGCAACAATATTAGATTTAACATGATTATTGTTACTACTAGAGGAACAATCTTTCTTGCTCTTATTGCTAGATTTTACTTGTGGCATATAAGTAGACAAGAGGAGACGTTTGGCAAGATAAGAAGAAATCTTCTTTCAAAGATCATCATTGATAGCTTTTAGGAACTCATGTTCTTGCTCTAAATTTAGCTTCTCGAAGCATAGCTTCTCATGAGTCCTTAGGAGCTCTCTATGATCCTCTAGTTGTTTCATGAGCCAACTTAAGAGTGTTTAGTTCTTTAGTTAGACGCTCAATCTCCTTCTTATCATTGTCATTCATTTCATCTTGATTAGCATGATTATTAGCAAGTAAATCATCATCACCTAACAAATCATCCTCATCACTATTGAAATCAACATACTCGGGGTGTGATACCTTAGGGCCTTTAGCCATGAAGCATCTTCTAATTCCTTCATTTGCCGAGTCAAATATGTCGTAGGAGTTGGATGACACAAGTGCAAGACCGGCAACACCTTCATCTTGAGTATCTTCGGGGTCGGAGTGATAGCTTCTCTTGAAGTAGTTGTTGGAGTCAGAACCGGATACCCATTCACCAAGTTGAGCTTGATGTCTTCGTCTTGTGTAGCTCTTTGATGTCTTGTCCTTCCTTTATAAATCCTTGCTTCTATGAGAGGATCTTTGTTCATAACGATCATCTCTACTCCTTCTCTCTCTTAGACATGATCCATTTCTTATACTCCTACTTTTTGACGAATCTTCTCTTTTCTTGTAGGGAGCCGTACACTCATTGGAGTAGTGTCCGAGTCTTCCACAATTGTAGCAATTACGATCACAACTAGAAGATCTTTTGTCATTGTAGGATCTTGATTTGGAGCTTCTCTCTTTGCTTCTATTCTTGTAGAACTTGTTGAAGTTCTTCACCATTAAGCTCAATTCTTCATTGGAGAGTTGATTCTCACTTGATGTTGTATGAGCATCACTTTAAGCTTTGTAAGCACCACTCACTGGTGCGCGTTGGTCCTAAACAAACAGTTTTTAACCCCTTTTCGTGATGGCATTTGGAACCATCGCCAAGTGAGTGTGGGCGATAGGGGGGTCCTTCCCACACGACCCAGAAACCGTCGGGGATAGGGAGCCTTGATGCATACAGTTGTCCCTATATAACCGTTTCTGATATCTCGAATATCCCAAATGCTTCATCCTTGCTACTCGTTTGTGCTTGCATTACCATCGCAATCAGAGTTTTGTGGTTTTGCCTAAAACCAGGCAGATTCCAGGCACGGGAGTTTTCCAGGAAGATTTTAGGCACGGGAGTTTTACGATGCCTGGCACATCACAAACAGTTCATGATTATAAACCGTGTACGATATGAAGACAATCACACACATTTAGTTTTCCCGCACCGTATGTGATAGTGTCTGACATCACACATGCTTTGCAAATGGCAACTGTGTGCATGCTTGCACACGTTTCCTCTCTGTGAACCATCTCGGATTATGGTGTGTATCGCAAACATTTGTGTTTTACCAACTGTGTGTGTCGTAATGACCTACACAACGTAATTTTGCCCTAATTTAATTGCTGCTATTTAAAATTGTACCTAATTTAAACTTGAAAGTAGGCTATAGCTTTATTCATATCCATCAGGTTCAAACAACCAATGCATTATTCGATTCACAGGTACATATGTTTAAGAATTACATAAGCACCAAATAAAGAATGATGTACCAGGATTCTATACTTGTACTATTACAGATGGTAAAGAAAGAGGCGACAGACATTCCAGTTGCTGAACAAGGTGAAGCGGAATGGCCCTATTGTGCTCTCTTGGATGCAGAAGGCATGCAGGACTCTAGTCCAACCCCTTGTGATGGCCGGCCGCCAATCATGTAGTTTGAGAGGTAATCTTGAGTAAACTGCTTCAGGATCCACTGCAAAAGAAAAAAGATTCAGATATTGCCATCTAACACAACTCATTACGGGCAGTAAAAAGAAGGCTACATGGTTCTTACTTACCATCTTGCAGTTTGTCGGATCTCGGGTTCCGGCAGACCCTTAAGGTTCGAACTCTGGGGTGCGCGCGGAGCTGATGCCCTCTACCTCTCCGTCTCGTTAGGGTCTAAACTACCGAAAGAACAACACAAGAGACACGGAGTTTATACTAGTTCGGGCCACCAATGTGGTGTAATACCCTACTCTAGTTTGTGGTGGGTGGATTGCCTCTTGGGCTGATGATGATGATGAACAATACAAAGGAGAACAGCCTCGCGAGGGCGTGTTCTTGCTGGGACGATGAACTTCTAGGGGAGTTCAGCCGCCCTTCTCTCTCTTTCTCTACTAGTTCTCTGCTTGCTCTTCATCCTCTCCCTACCCTGGGGGTGGCTGGTCCTATTTATAGGCAAAGGCCCTGGGCCTCTTCCCAAATATTGAGCGGGAAGGGCGCCAACAATTGTCCAAATTCGAAGGGGAACATACAGTACTCTTATCCTGACTAAAGTCGGTCCTCGCCTGCCAAAGGCCCTATGGTGACGCCGTCCTGGGCTCCACGATGACCTCCTCCCCACCGTTGGACTGGTCTTGGTCTTGTTGCACCAAAATGGATGCCTTTGCTCGATCCTCTCGCCTGCGCTTGCCCCCTTTGCACCAAAGAGGAAAGGGAGGACATTGCACGGTCCGGCGCCCGCCTGGCACCCTTGGTCGTCATGGCTTGCGTCATGGGCACCTCGCGAGGTACCCTGCCTTGATCTCTCCGCCTCCTCGTGAGCCAGCCTGAGGAGGCCGTGCCTGAGGAGGCGCTGTGTCGTCCGCCCCGCAAGGCTCGCCCCTCGCGAAGGTCTTGAGTCTTGTGTTGATGAAGATGGGCCGCGCTGGGCCCCCATTTGAGCCACGCCGCAGGCCGCAGGCAGGCAAGTCTCGGGACCCCCGTTCCCAGAATGCCGACAGTAGCCCCCGGGCCCAAGGCGCGCAAGGACTTGGCTGCGCCGTGAGGCGAAAGGGCAAGGGCGAAGCGCCGCGGGCCCTAACAGCCTGCGGCCTCGGGCGCCGTGTGGCGGTTGATTGGACGTGGGCGGTACTGTTTGCCCACGCTTCCTTATTTTGCGCCGTGCTAGGTTGCCCCACAGTTGTACACAGCCGCCCCTCTTCCTGTTGCTCGACTGTCCCTTGTTCTTCCTTCCTTCGAACTCTGACTCTTGCCTCTAATCCCATCTCTCATCTCCTCTCTCCCGTCCTCAGCCATGGCTCCGACGAAGAAAGAGAAAGGGAAGAAGCCTGTGCTCCCATCTCATCCACCGCCGTCGGCCGCCCCCGTCGTCGGCCAGTCAATCATACTCAATCTGGAGTGCCTGGATAAGCTCAGCCTGGCTCTGGCCACTGTCTTCAACGAGTGTGGGAGGACGACGGCCTGGCCTACGTCTCACTTCCCCACCGACAGGATAATCACCGAGGTTCATTACTTTGCTGATGCCTTGTGGGCGGGTCTGGTTCCCCCCTTCTCTGATTTCTTCAACGCCGTCCTCACCCATTACCAGATCCACATGATGCATCTAGGCCCTGAATCCAGCGCCCTCCTTTTGGTCTTTGCTTTTGTTTGCGAGGCGCTGATGGGCATCCCTCCTTCCGTTGCCTTGCTGCGCCACTTCTTCTCTCTGCGCCTTGCCGACCCCGCTCAATGCTCGGCATGCGCGAGCTTCGGCGCTGCGCCTGAGACTGCAGCTTCTGGCATTGACTTCAAGCTCCCCCCACCTTCAGCTGGGTTCCGTGAGCGGTGGTTGTACGTTGATGTCGGGGTGCCCAGCCCCCTGCTGGTGAAGCCAACTTCGCCTGCTGTACCCAACTCTGGCTGGGGCCAGGAGACGCTCGAGAGCCCCCGGCTCGCCTTCATCTGGCGCCGCTTCATGTTCTTGAAAACGCTCGGCGTGACGGCGCCCAAGGTGGTGAAGGAGTTTCTGTTGCGCCGCATTGCCCCTCTCCAGCGCCATTCTCGCCGGATGTGGGCCTTCAGCGGACATGGTGATCACATGAGGCTTCAGGAGGAAGACCTGACGCCTAGAGTGCTAAGGACAGTGCTCTTGGTCCTGACAGGCGACCCCAACCCGGGCAGCATCCAGCGGGGAGGGGCTCTGCTGTACCTCTGCCAGAACAGGGATGATTTCGTGAGGCAGATGCCCTCCTTCGACGAGTGGGGGCTACGCCCTGCCGGCTTCCAAGGGCCTCGCGGGAACCCTGTGGTGGTGACCGCCCTTCCGGTTGGTCAAGGCGAATCCTCCTCGAGTGGCGGGGCAGGGAGGCGTGAGATAGCGGAGACCGATAAGGCTCCCGAAGGGGAGACTGCGCCTGGCGATGCCCTTGAGGAAGCAGCTCCTGAGGCCCGTGCTGCAGAGGCTGTGGGTGGCAAGCTGTCGCTCCCAGCGCCTGGGGCTGAGGCTCCCGAGGCCCCGGCCGCGTCTTCTGCCGAGGTGACTGGCAGCATGCGCCAGGCAGGCGCCCCTGACGCGGATAGCGCTGCTGCTTCGCCTTCGTCGCGGGTTGATCCTTGCGCTCTTCTCCTGGGCCGCTTTCGTGTGGACTTTGAGGCCCATCGGAGGAAAAGGGGGGCCCTAGGTGATGACTCCCCTTGTCGCTTGCTGAAGCGCCGGAAGTACTTCCCCACCGGCGAGTAAGCCTTCTCCTTTCCTGGCTCCTGATCCCCTTGTTGCGTCTACTGATCCTTGCTCTGCATGCCTCTTCCTGCCGAGGTCGTGGAGACCGCTGAGGTGCTGCCTCCTTTGACTCCACCTCCCCCGTCGCCCCAAGACATCCTAAGCAGCACGGCTCTTGTGGTGAGGAGGAACGAAGGGGCGGACCGTCCTGAGGTGCCCCGCAGCCCTTCTCTTCCTGTGATCTTCCTTCGTGGGCCCTCTCTTGGCGTGGCCAGCCTGCCGTGGGCTTCTCATCTGGTTGCGGGCTACGACTGGCCGAGGCGCCCCCCGCGCCCTTTGTCTGGAGACGTGCCGGCCCCTGGCCGAGCTTCTGGCGCGGCGTGCCCGGCCGTCGTGGGGGCGCCAGCCCCCAACCCCCTGTCCGGAGGGGGAGCGATGATTCGTGCCTCCAGGCGCTTGCCTGGGGTAGACGATGGTGTGGGAGACGTGCTCGAGCGTGCTCGGGAGCGCCGCGCTCGCCGCCGCGAATTCCTTCGAAGGGCGAGCGGCGCAGTGGACCTTCTTGGAGAGGAGCTCGCTGATGAAGACGCGCGCCTGGAGGTCGAGGGCCTATGCCTGGCCGCGGAGAGGCGCGAGCTAGAGGCCGCCGTCGCCCTCGCGCGCCGCCAGCACGACCTTGAAGACGAAGAAGCGAAGGCGTCGCTGGAGGCCACCCGGGTGGCCCGATCCCAGGCCGCTGAAGAGGCCCTGGGAGCCGACCGACAGCGAGAGGCGGCGGAGGAGCGGGCTCGGTAGCTCCTGGCCCGATGCCACTTGCTGGAGGAGCAAGTGGAACTGCGCGAGGCAGCCCTTGCGTCGATGAGGGTGGCCTCTGGCGACCCAGCCGGGCTCCAGAGACGTGAAGAGGCGCTGACGCTGGAGGCCGCCGAACGTACCCGTGAGTACGAGCAGCTGGAGACAAGGGAGCGCCTGGTGACGCAGGCGGAAGATGAAGTTGCTGCTCGGGAGGCGCGTGTCCTGGAGGAGGTTGGTCGCCGGGTGGCGACAGCGCGCCAAGGCCTCGAGCGCGAGTTCGAGAGGAAGCTGGAGTTGATCCGGGTTGAGGCTGAGGGGAGAACCGCAACCCTGAGGGCCCAACGGGACGAGGCGACGCGGCGAGCCGACGCTTCCCGGGTCGCCCTTGAGGCAGCGCAAAAGGAGTCGACTGCTCTCCAGGCCGAGGTGCTCCGTCTTCGTCAGCAGGTGGAAGAGGCCGAGGCCGTCAAGCGTCAGAACGTTGATAAGATACGCCAACGGCATGTCCTGGAGCACGTGCACGGCCCCATGCTGGCTACACTCAGGGAGAGGGCCAACACAGCCTTGGGCAACGTCTGCGAGGCGGCTGTCGGCGAGCCGCACACGATCAACTATGCTGGCAACCTGGAGTTCTTCACTACCGTAGTGACGTAGCTGGAGGCGCGGTCGACCAGGGCCGACAGGTTGGTGGAGGAGAGGAGCCGTGCCCTGCTCGGGCGCGCTTTTTCCTGTTTCTTCAGCCATCTTCAGGACATGGATCCCCACTTTGACTTCGATGCCGTCATCGCCCCAGTCCCCCAGGCCGTCCGAGGCGACCTGGCGGACTGGGTGGAAAACAACGTGGACGCTCTTGTGAAGGCCTTCGCTTCGGATAACGACGACGTGATCGTGGCTGCCGACGAGGGCGGTGTGGTGGATGGTCCTGATGCCGCTGGTGACGACGCAGGCGGCGAAGGCGAGTTCAGCGATGCCAGCGTCAGCTCAGGAGGTGCCCCCGAGGATGCGTTAGGAGATTTTTCTGACTGACCATGTATTGCTCCTGTCCTTTTACCCTGCATGGATAGAACTCAGGTGTTTGGCCTGATGGTTGTGAGAGCATTTTGAGAGGGGAAGCCCCTCATGTAAAAACTTGTGTCAATTATATCAGTAGTGGTCGTATTGCGCGCGTGCCCGACGGTAGGCTAGTTTACCTTTGTTTCATACTGGCTCCAAGGCTGCCTGCAGGTGGACGCGACGCCTTGGATGCTCTCTAATTGAGTGCTCCGGATGTGAGATCGTTGCTGATGGGGAGCTTCACAGGCGTTGGCCTTCTTCGCAGGCTCTGGGTCCTTTCCTGAGCGAAACGGCTTCACAGGCGTTCGCCTTCTTCACAGGCTCTGGGCCTTTTCCTGAGCGAAATGGCTTCACAGGCGTTCGCCTTCTTCACAGGCTCTAGGCCTTCTCCCGAGCGCAACGGCTTCACAGGTGTTTGCCTTCTTCACAGGCTCTGGGCCTTCTCCTGAGCGAAACGGCTTCACAGGCGTTCGCCTTCTTCACAGGCTCTGGGCCTTCTCCCGAGCGCAACGTCTTCATAGGCGTTCGCCTTCTTCACAGGCTCTGGGCCTTTTCCAAGAAAGGGAAGGTCTTCACAGGCGTTCGCCTTCTTCACAGGCTCTGGGCCTTTTCCAAAAATGGAAGGTCCTCCTTAGGTACCAGAAAGTCCTCCCGAGGAGAGATAACGGCAGTCTGGGCTGCGCACGAGCCTGGCCTGGCCCGACTCGCGAGGGGCTCGCGAGGGGAGGCGGCTGTGGTGAGGCGGTGACCAGAACGCGAGAAATGGTTCGAACGAGACCAAGCACCCCTTCCCCGAACACACACAAAGCTCAAATTCGAATTCAACTTAAATCCAGCGGGGAAAAGTTACAGCCAAAGGGAAAAGGCAATAAAAGCAGACAAAAGGCCGCGTCCGGCACCTAATCTAGTCTTGGACGTCTTCTCACCAGCGCGGAGCTAAGTGCTGTCCACTGGGCGTGGGAGGGAGCCCCAGGGCCTGAGGCCGGCACCCCTGAGACTCCGGGGCATGTACAGCCCCACTCATTATTACGTGAGAGTGTCACGGGGCGGCAAGCTTCACAGGCACTGGGCCTTCTTCACAGGTACCAACCTTGCTTCATATCACCAGACGAGGGCCCCGCCTTGCGCCACACTCTAGTGCCACCAACGACGACCGGAAACCAGGACGCCGCCGGTGGGGTAGAGCAGTCGCCAGCGGTTCCCCCGGCGACCACGGGTCCTCCGCCAGGGGCAGGCCCTCAGGCGCTTCCCCGGCGGAGGGCCTACCTCTTGAGAACGCCTTGCTCCGAATGCCGCGGTGGTGATGTGGGGTCCCTGCCCTCTCCTGCAGCCCCTTGCGCCCTCCTCCCGAGGGGTAGGAGACCGTGGGAGCGAGGCAGACACTTGCTGTGGTGACCTGCACCTCCTGCGATCCATGATTAGCGTATGCCTGCTCCTGAGGGATTAGTGGTACCCGATAAGTGTCGCCTCCAGCGTGGCCGACGGAGCCGCCCCGGGGTTCCTGGAAGAGCTCGACTTCTGGTGCCTCGTCTCCCCAGCTTGGGCTGAGAAGTGAGCCTTGTTCGCCCTCGTGAGCGTGCCCTTGGTCCATCATGTGTGGCACGTATTCTTCTGGCGCCGCTACCCCGAAGGCTGCGCTGTAGTGCTCCATGCGCCATGCGGCGCTGCTTGACGTGCCCACCGCGGCATGGTAGCGCGGCTGCCCGCCGGCGCCGTGGGCTGTATCGAGTCCTTCTCCCTCACGCGTCGGGGGCGGGGGTAGCACCACTGCCAATCCGGCGTCGACGGATTCGCCGGTGTCGGGGTAGCCCAGAGGTCCGCGGGAGCGCGCGGGGCCCCCGCGCGTGCCGCCCTGGGCTTGAGACGGAAGCTGGACGCAGAAGGGGTGAGCCCCCGAAGCGGCGAAGCCCAGGAGCTCGGCGACCCGCTCCAGCAGCACGTCGCGGCCGCCTTCCAGCAGCCTACACTACAGCAGCTCTCGGGCTACCGTGAGCGCCGCCCTCGAGTTCGCTTGTTCCCGGCGGGTGTACGGTGTCGTGGCCGCGGCATGATTGGAGGCCCTTGCTGCCGACCGCGCTTGCCGCGACGTAAGGGTTGCTGAAGCCTGTCTGCGCCGCCCGCGGCCCGCAGCGCCCTGCGGACCACAAGCTGCCTGGGGCGCGGGGTTGCCCGAGGCAGGCGGCTCCGCGCGGGCGGGCCATGTCGCCCATGGATCTTGGTCGCCCGCCTGGTCGCCGGACATGTTGATGACGGTGCGATGGGTCGTGGAGCGGTAGAGAGGTGGACTCCGGCGCACCCCTACCTGGCGCGCCAAATGTCGGATCTCGGGTTCTGGCAGACCCTTAAGGTTCGAACTCTGGGGTGCGCGCGGAGCTGATGCCATCTACCTCTCCGTCTCGTAAGGGTCTAAACTACCGAAAGAACATCACAAGAGGCACGGAGTTTATACTAGTTCGGGCCACCAATGTGGTGTAATACCCTACTCTAGTTTGTGGTGGGTGGATTGCCTCTTGGGCTGATGATGATGATGAACAATACAAAGGAGAACAGCCTCGCGAGGGCGTGTTCTTGCTGGGACGATGAACTACTAGGGGAGTTCAGTCGCCCTTCTCTCTCTTTCTCTACTAGTTCTCTGCTTGTTCTTCATCCTCTCCCTACCCTGGGGGTGGCTGGTCCTATTTATAGGCAAAGGCCCTGGGCCTCTTCCCAAATATTGAGCGGGAAGGGCGCCAACAATTGGCCAAATTCGAAGGGGAACATACAGTACTCTTATCCTGACTAAAGTCGGTCCTCGCCTGCCAAAGGCCCTATGGTGACGCCGTCCTGGGCTCCACGATGACCTCCTCCCCACCGTTGGACTGGTCTTGGTCTTGTTGCACCGAAATGGATGCCTTTGCTTGATCCTCTCGCCTGCGCTTGCCCCCTTTGCACCAAAGAGGAAAGGGAGGACACTGCGCGGTCTGGCGCCCGCCTGGCACCCTTGGTCGTCATGGCTTGCATCATGGGCACCTCGCGAGGTACCCTGCCTTGATCTCTCCGCCTCCTCGTGAGCCAGCCTGAGGAGGCCGCGCCTGAGGAGGCGCTGTGTCGTCCGCCCCGCGAGGCTCGGCCCCTCGCGAAGGTCTTGAGTCTTGTGTTGATGAAGATGGGCCGCGCTGGGCCCCCATTTGAGCCACGCCGCAGGCCGCAGGCAGGCAAGTCTGGGGACCCCCGTTCCCAGAACGCCGACACAGTTCACTGTTGTCTTGCATAAAGTGTAAACAAATAATTCGATTGACATCTTTTGACCCATTTTAATTACAATCTTTATCAGTTTGCTCACTTGATGCTGGTTCATGAATATCTCATTGCCTCATACGTAGAAAGGGTCGAAGTGTGGATCTTTGGCAATGATATATGTACCTAAAAGCACCAAGTTAATATTAGAATCTAAACAACAATTTAAAAATGATGTAGTACAACACTCCATCCATCCCATTATATAAGATTTTATTACATGTATATCTAGACATCACCAGAACATTAAGGTAACACTCTTCCTTGTTGATATGTAGCCTGGGATTGCATATTTAGTCATTCAGTACAATGCATGTTGCTAAAAAACAATTGAAAAACAAAAATGCATGTTAACTGCAATATCCTTAACAGCAACCAAATATCGTAATTCATAGTGATATTGTTGAAATTGTTATTGATGAAATTGAACTACGCGGCAAGTAGTTGCACATATAGAGCATCACATTGTGAAGAACTGAAATAAACAAGCCATAAGGACATCTCTAGGCTATCCTTAAAAAGTTATATATATATATATATATATATATATATATATATATATATATATATATATATATATATATATATATATATATATATACTCCAGCAATTTTTGGCCTAGGGTGCAAACTTCAATTTGATCAAGTTCAAAGCAGGTTCAACCGAAAGTAGCATGCATTCAAACATAAACATAGATAATTTGGATAACCGAACATAAAACATAAATTTAAACTAAGCTAAACTACTTTCGGTCGAAGTAGAGGTCGAGCCAATCCTTCCTCGTCATGTATGGTATGCCGCGAGCCGGGTCCGGACCGGTACCGTCGTCGGGGTCGTTGGGGAAGGCAGCCCTCCACTCGTCGATGTCGATCTCCTCGTCCTCGGGGCCCACCTCGATGCCCTCCGCACCGCCGTTGCCGCCGCCTTCGACCACCTCATCGGAGGAGAGCGCGATAACCTCGCCGCCCTCCACCCCGCCATCCTCGCCGCCTTCGACCTCATCATCGGAGGAGAGCGCGACAACCTCGCCGCCCTCCGCGCCGGCAAAGATTGCCCGCTCCGCCTCCACGAGCTCCGGGTGCTGCCGGCGGAGCTCTTGCATGTAGGCCTCGTCGTCGGCCTTGGCCTCGAGGCACTCCCACGCCTCGCGGTCCTCCCGCGCCATAGCCGACCTCACCACCCCTGGCTCCGACGGAACGAGGTCGACCGGACGTGTGCCGAAGGGGAAATTGAGCCTAGCCGCCGCGCCGTGGTAGCAGACCTGCCAGCATTCGTACTCCATGGCTGCGAGCTCGGTCGTGTGGAAGCTACCGAGACACTGGCGGGTGTGGGTCTCTCGATCTCTAATCTCGGCGACCCACGTCCCCACCGCCGCTGCCGGACCCTGAGGTAGGACTTCTTCGGCCGCCGGGTCCGAGGGAGGATGGGGAAGTCCTCGAACCGATGTAGGGTGCGGCGGCGGGCAGATCGGGGGACCGGCAACGGCGGATCGGGCCTGCGGAGGACGACGGGGACACCTCGGTGGCCACCTCGCCGGCGTCGGGCGAAAAAGCTGCGATAAACCTCTTTTTGGCCATTGGCTCCTCGATCTCACCGGCACACAGGCAGAGGTTGAGGATCGAGGCACCGGCGATGGCGGTGTGTCTGTGTGAGCAGAGATTTTGGGGTGTGTGTGGAGGGGGGCGGGGCGGGGGGGCGGGCAAGGTTGTGTTTGAGGAAATACTGCGGCAACTGAAAATTTTACTAGGCGGGAGTAACAAGGCAGGACTACTGAAAATTTGGATCAGGGGCGAGCAAATATTTTTGGGATTGCGAGGGATGCAGAGGCGGGAGTAAAATGCTGGGGCTACTAAAAATTTGAATCAAGGGACTGAAGCAGAGCAGGAGTAACAGACATCGCACACTGTTCGCACATACTAATTGTGCGCTATCAAACATTAAAACCTTCCAGGCGGTTGATATTTTTGAGATTATGAGGCAGTAATATTTTCGGGATTGCGAGGGATGCAGAGGCGGGTGTTTTTGTGGCGCGAGCTAGTGTGCCTGACTATAGCCGACGCACCTTCTCGCATAAGCCATAGGCGTACTATACACCGACGGTGCTCCAAGATATTTTGTACTACATCTCACACGGTTGGTGATAATAAACTGTGTGGGATCTACTTGATTTGAATTATAAAATGGGGTCACAGCGGCAATGGATGATGTTTGAATTGCTAGACCTTTTATCTGCAGTGAACATGCAACTATATGTGTGTCATAAAAGAATTGGAATTATTCAGGGTCCGTTTGGACATTTTATACATTAAACTGGTTTTCTACATGCTCCAGTGCATACAAATTGGTTGGAAAATCAAATCTCTGTCCTTCAGTGCCTGCTTAGGTCCCATGCAAGAAATGGGAATGATTTTTTCGGGGTTTGTTTGACCTTTTTTATACATTAACTGGGTTTTCTAGGCATTTTATGTGCATAATTCAAAATTTGAACTACAAGCACATGCTCCAATGCACCAAAGTTGGTTGAAAAATCACACATGTGTGTCCTTGGGTGAATTTCTAGGTCCCATGCAAGAGATGGGAATGAAATTCAAACACCAGGGCACTGTTGATTGCCGGCAAAACGTTGAGATGCCTGGTTTTTAAATTCTAGTAAATCCAAAACTCGTCTGAAATTCATGAAACTTGGCATGCTATCATGGAGTGGGATCAACATGCCATGGTAAAAAAATTGTCCCATTTGGGGCAGGTTCGGGTATAAGCTTCTCACAAACTAGAGCTTCTCACAACAAGCATGATGGTTTCGATAGGGAACGCCCCAACTTTGGGGACGAAACGATATCCATTGCTTCTTATTGCTTTCAATTTTTTTCTTGTGTCAACATAAAACAACAGGAGTGTTGTGTCAATTTTTGTGATTTTTCAGGGTTCGTTTGGACATTTTTATGCATTAGCTGAGTTTTCAATGCATATATGTGCATAATTCAAATTTGAACTTCATGCACATGCTCTAGTGCATATAAATTGGTTGAAAAATCAAATATGTGTCCTTGGGTGCATGCTTAGATCCCATGCAAGAAATGGGAATGAATTTCAAACACCAGGGCATCGCTGATTGTCGGCAAAACATTGAGATGCCTAGTTATTAAATTCTAGTAAATCCAAAACCCGTCTGAAATTCATGAAACTTGGCATGCTATCATGGAGCGGCATCAACATGCCGTGGTAAAAAAATTGTCCCATTTGGGGCAGGTTTTGGTATATGCTTCTCACAAACCAGAGCTTCTCACAACAAGCCTGATGATTTCGATAGGGAACGTATGTCCCACCTTTGGGGACGAAACGATATCCATTGCCTCTTATAGCTTTTAGAAAAATTCTCGTGTCAACATAGAACAACAGGAGTGTTGTGTCAATTTTTGGGATTTTTCAGGGTTCGTTTGGACATTTTATGCATTAACTGAGTTTTCAATGCATTTATGTGCATAATTTAAATTTGAACCACGTACATGCACATGCTCCAGTGCATAGAAATGGGAATGAATTTTTCGGGGTTCGTTTGGCCTTTGTTATACATTAACTGGGTTTTCTAGGCATTTTATGTGCATAATTCAAATTTGAACTACAAACACATGCTCCAATGCACCAAAGTTGGTTGAAAAATCACATGTGTGTCCTTGGGTGCATGCTTAGGTCCCATGCAAGAGACGGGAATGAATTTCAAACACCAGGGCATTGTTGATTGCCGGCAAAACATTGAGATACCTGATTTTTAAATTCTAGTAAATCCAAAACTCGTCTAAAATTCATGAAACTTGGCATGCTATCATGGAGCGGCATCAACATGCCGTGGTGAAAATTTTGTCCCATTTGGGGCAGGTTTGGGTATAAACTTCTCACAAACCAGAGCTTCTTACAACAAGCATGATGGTTTCAATAGGGAACGTCCCACCTTTGGGGACGAAACGATATCCATTGCCTCTTATTGCTTTCAAAAAAATTTCTCGTGTCAACATAGAACAACAGGAGTGTTGTGTCAATTTTTGTGATTTTTCGGGGTTCGTTTGGACATTTTATGCATTAACTGAGTTTACAATGCATTTATGTGCATAATTCAAATTTGAACTACATGCACATGCTCTAGTGCATAAAAATTGGTTGTAATCTGTGTCCTTGGGTGCATGCTCCCATGCAAGAAATGAGAATGAATTTCAAACACCATGGCACCGTTGATTGCCGGCAAAACATTGAGATGCCTGGTTTTTAAATTCTAGTAAATCCAAAACTGATCTGAAATTCATGAAACTTGGCATGCTATCATGGAGCGGCATCAACATGTCGTGGTAAAAAAATTGTCCCATTTGGGGCAGGTTTGGGTATATGCTTCTCACAAACCAGAGCTTCTCACAACAAGCCTGATGGTTTCGGTAGGGAACATCCCACCTTTGGGGACGAAATGATATCCATTGCCTCTTATTGCTTTCAAAAAATTTCTCGTGTCAACATAGAACAATAGGAGTGTTGTGTCAATTTTTGTGATCTTTCGGGGTCCGTTTGGACATTTTTATGCATTAACTGAGTTTTCGATGCATTTATGTGCATAATTCAAATTTGAACTACATGCACTTGCTCCAGCGCATATAAATTGGTTGAAAAATCAAATATGTGTCCTTGGGTGCATGCTTAGGTCCCATGCAAGAAATGGGAATGAATTTCAAACACCAGGGCACCGTTGATTGCCAACAAAACATTGAGATGCCTGGTTTTTAAATTCTAGTAAATCCAAAACTTGTCTGAAATTCATGAACTTTGGCATGCTATCATGGAATGGCACCCGACATGATGTGCCATTTTTCGTGTCCATTTTGATAGAAGGCGCACTCGAATAACGACAACTAACAAAGGCATTTTGAAAAAATAGCTGCCACTTTAATATCTCAAACATTTGTATAATTCAAACCATGTGCGTTCTATTAACCATTCACGTGACACCACGTGTCTTGATTTTAATGGCTGTAGGAGGTGCCGTGCGGACAGCTGCTTGACCTTGACTGAATGGGAGGCGTGCGAGTGCAGTCTGGTGCGCAGGCTAACCGAGAGGCGTGCAAACTATCCTCCAATGCGTAGGCTCACTGGGAAGCATGCGAGCTGTAAGCTGCGCAGGCTCACTGGGAAGCGAGCCCTTTGACTTCCATGGCCGCCCGCCTTCCTCTCCATTAATGTCGCCTGAGCCGCTGTTTAATACGAGCGGCCTTACTGTTCGCCTCCCATTCCCCTACCTCCCGCAGACCTCCACCAACGCCATGGCGCAGAATGATCATCTGCCACTAGTCTTCAAGTTTGGTGAAGTCGACTCCGAGACGGAGGAGATAGAAAATAAGGATGAATGGGGCCTCATGGACATGGCCCAGTATGAGCTGGCCGCGGCGCATGCTTCCCCCACTCCCGTCCCAGCTCCCATCCCCGCGCCCGCGCCAGCGACCATCCCTGTAGAATTGACGGGCTGGTTGCCGAGCACTATCGCAGAGCTGGAAGCCACGGGCGTCAGCAAGGTCTCCGCGGACCCGCACGAGCTCGTGTATATGCCAGCACCAGCGCCAGTGCCCATGCGCACGCCTCCACCCACCATGGCGCCGGCTCCCGTGCGTTTGGTTGCACCTGGCGCGCCCGTGCCCCTGCCCGTGCGCACCCCTCCACCCATCGTGGCGCCGGTCCCCATGCATTTGGCTGCACCCGCCGCGCCCGTGCCCGTGCCCATGCGCGCGCCCCCTCGCCGTGGGACGCTATCGTCGACCGCTACCTCTCAGCGGCGCCAGTTGCCGTCCTCCCGCGCCCCGCTCGTCGATCGCGCAACATCATGTTGTTTGATTTACAAGTGAAGAACATTTTGTGCTGCCTTGGAGACTTCAACAACAGCGTCCCGGAGGACGACAACGACAATGACGGCGTGGCACGCCGCCTCCGCCGCCGCCGGAAATAGTTTTTTTGGGGTTTAATACTGTATCTCGAATTCTCGATCATATGAATATAAATTCGCAGTGTGACTGAATGAAAGATATGGTTTGAACGAACTTGCATTTTTCTCTCTTAATATTCAGACTTATCAAACGATTTTCTTTTGAAAAAAATGTCAATGGTTTTTAAATATAAAACACGCATCGCAAACGTTTTAGTTAGAACACCCACTGGTGCAGGTCGGTCATAAACAGATGGTTTTTTACCCCTTCCCGCGACGGCATTTGGAACCGTCGCCAAGTGAATGTGTGTGATAGGGTGTCCTTCCCACACGACCCAGAAATTGTTGGGGATAGGCCCTCCTGGGACCCAGGCTGGGGCTGTGTGCGATCGGGCGAGGCATCGAAACCCAATCATTTCGGTAGGTATGTACATCCCACATGGTGAATCCCAGATATCATTTCGGTAGGTATGTACATCCCACACGGTGAATCCCAGAAATCATTTCCGTAGGTATGTACAACCCACACGGTAATCCGAGAAAATCATTTCAGTAGGTATGTACATCCCACACGGTGAATCCCAGAAAAACATTTCCGTTCGTATGTATATCACACACAGTCAATCCAAGGAATACGTTTCCGTTCTTATGTACATCCCACACAGTCAATCCAGGGAAAACATTTCTGTTCAGACGTAAATCCCACACAGTTTTATGTGTAGGCTCGTGTGTGAAAGGTGTAACTATCACACACGGTCTTCCTTGGTTAACTGTTTGCTTTTATCAACTATATCACACACGATTTGATGAAGAAAACTATGTGGCATTGGGCTATCCATCGCAACCGCTTTTACTACTAGAACTGTTTGCAAAGGTCCATGACACATTTAGCAGGTTTATTAGTTTACAATTAATAATTCCAGTATTAGCAAATTCACATTTCCTATCGAACAGCTGTTTGCTAATTTCATATCAGGCACATAAATATATTATAACATCACGGTATGGTAGCTACACGAAAACAACACAGTGCAACATATAGCTAGTTCAACTTCATAAGAACAATATATTCATTTACCTAATCGAGATCATCCAGGCTCGTCTTATCTACCTCTGCTTTCAGTTCAGTAAGAACCTGTTTTGCATGGGCCAACTGGCAAAGTGCCTCCTCCTTCGCCAACACCATCTTAGCAATGTATTTTTTTTAAAAATCAGAGCTCATTCTCCACCTTCAACTTTTTATCCTGCATCTTGAAATATGCTTCAGTGTTGACAAGACTTTCTCTAAGCCTAGCTGTGTTCACTTCCTCATACATGCTCCAGAGCTTGGTTAGGCACATCTTCAAAGACTATGGCTACTCTTGATCAACCCACTCCAAGTAAGAACACTTCCGTTCATCCTATAATATTTAAAACTAGATCAGTAACAACTCTAGGGGAAATGGGTTTATAGCAGCATAGAAAATCACCAATACTTATTTTGAAAAACTGAAGAAACGTGTTAATTATGTCATATCTTCTCAAAAAGATCAATGTGCAAATGAAATAATTGGTACTGAGACAACAACCAAATTCTGGAACATCAGAAGCTATAATTAACTACAACGACGCTACAAGTTCTTATGTACAATAAATAACAAATTGAACATTTTATGAGGAAGGTAAATATAACTGCAACATCATAGCGACAGTGTTTGGATGACAGCAAATTGATACTAACAGGTGTGTACATGCACAAATTTAGTAACATAGAACTAATCGCACTAAGGCGGTCCACTATGTATGCCAAAACTGGTGTAAAGACAACTGTTGCTACATCTCGCACTTGCCCTAAACTAGCGAGCCGATGCAGCGGAAAAAAATTAGGGACCCGGACTCCGGAGCACGTAGTTGCTCTGATGTCCAGTTCCTTCGTGCCATAAAGATTTAGTATTTTACTGCTTGGCTGCTCAGATGTGTGGACCAAAGTTGGCTGCACAAACTGCTGAAGCGGTGCCAAATAATTTTCTAATGGCACCGCTGATGAGATGGCAACAATTTAAGATACTAGGTACAAACTGTGACACTGTCTTAGGATGCGTTTGGTTGAAGGTGTGGTATGAATGGGTTGGGACCGTGACAGTGTCTGAATCACATCTAACAAATGATTTGTAACAACGGAAGTGGGTCTAACCTTCTCTGCACATGCCAGAAACTTCCTCCCAGTGTCCATCGAATCAAACGCAAGTAGCTTCACGCATGGAGATTGATGGTGACAATGAGCAGATAGATCTTCAGCCACCCCGCTCCATTCGTTGCCACCGATGGTCTTAGGGAGCTACAAGAGGAAGAAACGACTCAAATCGACCTCCAGGTAAAAATCCTTCATTCCAAGTCATAGCCCGAGAGAGAGAGAAGAGAGGCATACCCGGGTGGTGAAGGAGTAGTCGCCAGAGGAGGAACCGCTGGAGATGTCTTTGAAGAAGACCATGGCGACCCCTGCGGAAGGATGCGAGACGACAAGAACGAGGAAGCGACTATAGCTTAGCAAGGAAGGAAGGAAGGAGGAAACAGGGGAAATGCGACTTGTGGTCGGGGAGAAAAGGGGGTGGGGAAGGAGGGAAGGGGGCGGGGTAGATATTTTGGCGGTAGGCCAAAATTTTGGAAATGTGGAGGGAAACTTTGCGTGCGGTGCCGCCGGACCATTCACTTTGAACGATTGTGTGCATCGCAAACGATTCTTCTGCTTTACACGCATGGGATGAGTTTGATAATTCAACTTTTGGTCTCAAGGCATGGGCACATTCACTTTGAACGCGCGCAGTGCCGCCAGACCATTCACTTTTAACAATTGTGTGCATCGCAAACGATTCTTCTGCTTTACGTGCATGGGATGAGTTTGATAATTCAAATTTTGGTGGAAATTTCCCCGGGTACGTCATTGCATAATTTAACATCGCTTGCTAATATGGGCACACAAAAGAGCATACAGCAAACAGACCACACTTACTGAATCGAGCAATTTTAGTAATTACACAGAGCTAGTTGACCTAGACATTGCTCTAACAAACGACCAGCATTAAAAACAAAGCCTAAGTACGCATAATTAAAAATCGACCGTCGCGCCGGCCTATGCATCGACGGTGTGAGATGAGACGTCGATGACTTGTCCCGGCGACATGCCGCCGTTGGTGGACTCCGCATCCCCCTGCTGAAGTCGACCGCATCCTCGTCCTCGTCCTCGTCCTCGGCGCCACCCTCAAGGTTGTAGTACTCGTACTAGTGGCTGCACCAAAGCTCGCGTTGGTACTCCACCGCCGATTCCTCGACGGACAGACTCTTCTCTACCTCGACCTCGGCCACGCGCAACTCCTCCCCCCGGCGCTCCTCGATCTCCGCCGCCTCCTGCATCTCCAGCTCCCGCTCGGCGACCTCATGAGGAAGCAGGTGCTCCATGGACACCGCCGCCTTTTCAGACGTGGGTTTCATGCTGGAGTCCGAGTGGCCTGGAATATCTTGGCGTGTGCATCCTCAATCTTGGCGTGGATGGCCTCGACCCGGGCCAGGGCGACATCAGCGGCACGGATGGCAGCTCGAGCGCTCTCGACGTTTGCAGCCGCCGTCGCAGCAACAGCTACAGTCGTCTTGGCTGCTGCAGCTGCCATGTCGGCTGCCGCACACGCCCTCTCAGCGGAAGCGGCCGTGCTCAATGCGGATGCGGCGGCACTCTCAGCGTAGGCGGCCGCGCTCTTGGCGCAGGCGGCGGCGCTCGGGGGGACGCGGCCATCATACGGGCCTTCACGAAGCGTTTCCATGGCGTCATCTTTGCAAGAAGGGGGTGCGGGAATGGGGATCGGGATTCATGGATTCGGGGGTTGCTGGCACTAGAGCAGAGGAGCCGATGAAGCTTAAGGAGGGAGACTTAAATAGACCCAGATATTTTCATCGCAAACGGTTTCTAGAAAACAACTGTGTGTGATGTTGTAGATATTTTTTATTAGCTGTGAAAGACGAATTTGGAATAAAGTGCCAACGAATGGTGTTTTAAATGAACGAGAAATTTTGTAGTACTAATACAACTGTCATGTCAAATTTTGGAAAATTCATGGGTCATTTGACATTCTAAGACATTTAAGTGATTTTCTAGCCATTTAATGACTGTAATTGAAATTTGAACAACATGTACATGCAACAGCTAAACATATCGGTTTGAAAACTCATATTTCATGTACTTGTGTGTGATTTAATTCCATGTGCAGTAAATGGAAGGAATTTTCAAACATATTGGTCTAACGGCTATGACACAATTAAGCATGGAGTGACATGGCATTTTAATTCCAAAAAAATAAAAAAAAAATCAGAAACACATGAAACCTTGGTTGATGTAATGTCATGCCACCAAGATGATGTGGTAAGAAACTTAGCATGTTTGACCAAAGTTTGGACACACACCCCTCACAAACCGGAGCAACTCACTAGAAGGCTCGTGGTTCCGAGAGGGAACAATGCATGTTTGATGAAGAACGGGAGATAGCTTCCTCTTACGGCCTTCAATTTTTTTTCTATGTCTAACGTGCACTACTACAACTGTAATGTGAAATTTTTGAAAATTCAAGGGGTCATTTGAACTTCTAAAGACATTTAAGTGATTTTCTAGCCATTTAATGACTGTAATTCAAATTTAAACTACATCTACATGCAACATGTAACCGAAATGGTTTGAAAAATCATATTTGTGTACTTGTGGGCGAGTTAGTTCCATGTGCAGTAAACTAGAAGGAATTTTCAAACATATTTGTATCACGACATGGACACGTATGCATGAATACGTATGCATGGAGTGGCATGGCATTTTAATTCCAAAAAAATCAGAAACACATGAAACCTTGGTTGATGTAATGTCATGCCACCAAGATGATGTGGTAAAGAAATTAGCATGTTTGACAAAAGTTTGGACGCACACCCCTCACAAACCGGAGCAACTAGCTAGAAGGTTCGTGGTTCCGAGAGGGAATAATGCATGTTTGATGATGAACGGGAGATAGCTTCATCTTACGGCCTTCAAATTTTTTCTACGTCTAACGTGCACTACTACAACTGTAGTGTGAAATTTTGGAAAATTATAGGGGTCATTTTGTTGGGGAACGTAGTAATTTCAAAAAAAATCCTACGCAGACGCAAGATCATGGTGATGCATAGCAACGAGAGGGGAGAGTGTTGTCCACGTACCCTCGTAGACCGAATGCGGAAGCGTTATGACAACGCAGTTGATGTAGTCGTACGTATTCACGATCGACCGATCCTAGTACCGAATGTACGACACCTCCGCGATCTGCACACGTTCAGCTCAGTGACGTCCCACGAACTCATGATCCAGTAGAGCTTCGAGGGAGAGCTTCGTCAGCACGACGACGTGATGACAGTGATGATGAAGCTACCGGCGCAGAGCTTCGCCTAAGCACTACGACGATATGACCGAGGTGGATTATGGTGAAAGGGGGCACCGCACACGGCTTGGAACAATCAACTTGTGTGTTCTAGAGTGCCCCCTGCCCCCGTATATAAAGGAGCAAGGGGTAGGTCGCCCGGACTTGGGGCGCGCCAAGGAGAGGGGGGAGTCCTCCTCCTAGTGGGAGTAGGACTCCCCTTTCCTAGTCCAACTAGGAAGGGGGAAGGGGGAATGAAGGAGAGGGAGAGAGGGAGGAAAGAGGGGGGGCGCCCCCCTCCTTGTCCAAATCGGACTCCCAAAGGGGGCTCTCCCACAAGGCCCATGTTGGCCCATTATATCCTCCGGGGGTTCCGATAACCCCCCGGCACTCCGATAAATATCCGATGACACCCGGAACTCATCCGGTGTCCGAATATAGTCGTCCAACGTATCAATCTTTATGTCTCGGCCATTTCGAGACTCCTCGTCTTGTCCGTGATCATATCCGGGACTCCGAACTATCTCCGGTACATCAAAACACATAAACTATGTAGACATGACCGAGACTCATCTTAGGTCAATAACCAATAGCGGAACCTAGATGCCCATATTGGTTCCTACATATTCTACAAAGATCTTTATCAGTCAAACCGCATAACAACATACGTTGTTCCCTTTGTCATCGGTATGTTACTTGCCCGAGATTGGATCGTTGGTATCTCAATACCTAGTTCAATCTCGTTACCGGTAAGTCTCTTTACTCATTTTGTAATGCATCATCCCGCAACTAACTCATTAGTTACATTGCTTCCAAGGCTTATAGTGATGTGCATTACCGAGAGGGCCCAGAGATACCTCTCCGACAATCGGAGTGAAAAATCCTAATCTTGATCTATGCCAACTCAACAAGTACCATCGGAGACACCTGTAGAGCACCTTTATAATCACCCAATTATGTTGTGACGTTTGGTAGCACACAAAGTGTTCCTCCGGTATTCGGGAGTTGCATAATCTCATAGTCATAGGAACATGTATAAGTCATGAAGAAAGCAATAGCAATATACTAAATGATCAAGTGCTAAGCTAACGGAATGGGTCAAGTCAATCACATCATTCTCTAATGATGTGATCCCGTTAATCAAATGAGAACTCATGTCTATGGCTAGGAAACGTAACCATCTTTGATTCAACGGGCTAGTCAAGTAGAGGCAAACTAGTGACACTCTGTTTGTCTATATATTCACATATGTATCAAGTTTCCGGTTAATACAAATATAGCATGAATAATAAACATTTATCATGATATAAGGAATTATAAATAACAACTTTATTATTGCTTCTAGGGCATATTTCCTTCAGTCTCCCACTTGCACTAGAGTCAATAATCTAGATTACACAGTAATGATTCTAACACCCATGAAGTCTTGGTGTTGATCATGTTTTGCTCGTGAGAGAGGCTTAGTCAATGGGTCTGCAACATTCAGATCCGTATGTATCTTGCAAATCTCTATGTCTCCCTCCTTGACTTGATCGCGGATGGAATTGAAGCGTCTCTTGATGTGCTTGGTTCTCCTGTGAAATCCGGATTCTTTTGCCAAGGCAATTGCACCAGTATTGTCACAAAAGATTTTCATTGGACCCGATGCACTAGGTATGACACCTAGATCGGATATGAACTCATTCATCCAGTCTCCTTCATTTGCTACTTCCGAAGCAGCTATGTACTCCGCTTCACACGTAGATTCCGCCAAGACGCTTTGCTTAGAACTGCACCAACTGACAGCTCCACCGTTCAATATAAACACGTATTCGGTTTGTGACTTAGAGTCATCCGGATCAGTGTCAAAGCTTGCATCGACGTAACCATTTGCGACGAGCTCTTTGTCACTCCATAAACGAGAAACATATCCTTAGTCCTTTTCAGGTATTTCAGGATGTTCTTGACCGTTGTCCAGTGATCCACTCCTGGATTACTTTAGTACCTCCCTGCTAAACTTATAGCAAGGGACACATCAGGTCTGGTACATAGCATTGCATACATGATAGAGCCTATGGCTGAAGCATAGGGAACACCTTTCATTTTCTCTCTATCTTCTGCAGTGGTCGGGCATTGAGTCTGACTCAACTTCACACCTTGTAACACAGGCAAGAACCCTTTCTTTGCTTGATCCATTTTGAACTTCTTCAAAACTTTGTCAAGGTATGTGCTCTGTGAAAGTCCAATTAAGCGTCTTGATCTATCTGTATAGATCTTAATGCCCAATATGTAAGCAGCTTCACCGAAGTCTTTCATTGAAAAACTCTTATTCAAGTATCCTTTTATGCTATCCAAAAATTCTATATCATTTCCAATCAACAATATGTCATCCACATATAATATTAGAAATGCTACAGAGCTCCCACTCACTTTGTTGTAAATACAGGCTTCTCCAAAAGTCTGTATAAAACCATATGCTTTGATCACACTATCAAAACGTTTATTCCAACTCCGAGATGCTTGCACCAGTCCATAAATGGATCGCTGGAGCTTGCACACTTTGTTATCATCCTTTGGATCGATAAAACTTTCAGGTTGCATCATATACAACTCTTCTTCCAGAAATCCATTCAGGAATGCAGTCTTTACATCCATTTGCCAAATTTCATAATCATAAAATGTAGCAATTGCTAACATGATTCGGACGGACTTAAGCATCGCTACGGGTGAGAAGGACTCATCGTAGTCAACTCCTTGAACTTGTCAAAAACTTTTTGCAACAAGTCGAGCTTTGTAGACAGTAACATTACTGTCAGCGTCAGTCTTCTTCTTGAAGATCCATTTATTCTCGATGGCTTGCCGATCATCTGGCAAGTCAACCAAAGTCCACACTTTGTTCTCATACATGGGTCCCATCTCAGATTTCATGGCCTCAAGCTATTTTTGCGGAATCTGGGCTCATCATCGCTTCCTCATAGTTTGTAGGTTCGTCATGGTCAAGTAACATGACCTCCAGAATAGGATTATCGTACCACTCTGGTGCGGATCTTACTTTGGTTGACTTACGAGGTTCGGTAGTAACTTGATCCGAAGTTACATGATCATCATCATTAGCTTCCTCACTAATTGGTGTAGGAGTCACAGGAATAGATTTCTGTGATGAACTACTTTCCAATAAGGGAGCAGGTATAGTTACCTCATCAAGTTCTACTTTCCTCCCACTCACTTCTTTCGAGGGAAACTCCTTCTCTAGAAAGGATCCGTTCTTAGCAACGAATGTCTAGCCTTTGGATCTGTGATAGAAGGTGTACCCAACAGTCTCCTTTGGGTATCCTATGAAGACACATTTCTCTGATTTGGGTTCGAGCTTATCAGGTTGAAGCTTTTTCACATAAGCATCGCAGCCCCAAACTTTAAGAAACGACAACTTCGGTTTCTTGCCAAACCATAGTTCATAAGGTGTCGTCTCAACAGATTTAGATGGTGCCCTATTTAACATGAATGCAACCGTCTCTAAAGCATAACCCCAAAATGATAGCGGTAAATTTGTAAGAGACATCATAGATCGCACCATATCTAGTAAAGTACGATTACGACGTTCGGACACACCATTACATTGTGGTGTTCCGGGTGGCGTGAGTTGCAAAACTATTCCGCACTGTTTCAAATGAAGACCAAACTCGTAAATCAAATATTCTCCTCCACGATCAGATCGTAGAAACTTTATTTTCTTGTTACGATGATTTTCTACTTCACTCTGAAATTCTTTGAACTTTTCAAATGTTTCAGACTTATGTTTCATTAAGTAGATATACCCATGTATGCTCAAATCGTTTGTGAAGGTGATAAAATAACGATACCCGCCGCGAGCTTCAATATTCATTGGACCACATACATCAGTATGTATGATTTCCAACAAATCTGTTGCTCGCTCCATTGTTCCTGAGAAAGGAGTTTTAGTCATCTTGCCCATGAGGCATGGTTCGCAAGTACCAAGTGATTCATAATCAAGTGATTCCAAAAGTCCATCAGAATGGAGTTTCTTCATGTGCTTTACACCAATATGACCTAAACGGCAGTGCCACAGATAAGTTGCACTATCATTATCAACTCTGCATCTTTTAGCTTCAATATTATGAATATATGTATCACTACTATCGAGATTCAATAAAAATAGACCACTCTTCAAGGGTGCATGACCATAAAAGATATTACTCATATAAATGGAACAACCATTATTCTCAGATTTAAATGAATAACCGTCTCGCATCAAACAAGATCCAGATATAATGTTCATGCTCAACGCTGGCACCAAATAACAATTATTCGGGTCTAAAACTAATCCCGAAGGTAGATGTAGAGGTAGCGTGCCGACCGCGATCACATCAACTTTGGAACCATTTCCCACGCGCATCGTCACCTCGCCCTTAGCCAATATTCGCTTAATCGGTAGTCCCTGTTTCGAGTTGCAAATATTAGCAACAGAACCAGTATCAAATACCCAGGTGCTACTGCGAGCATTAGTAAGGTACACATCAATAACATGTATATCACATATACCTTTGTTCACCTTGCCATCCTTCTTATCCGCCAAATACTTGGGGCAGTTCCGCTTCCAGTGACCAGTCCCTTTGCAGTAGAAGCACTCAGTCTCAGGCTTAGGTCCAGACTTGGGTTTCTTCACTTGAGCAGCAACTTGCTTGCCATTCTTCTTGAAGTTCCCCTTCTTCCCTTTACCCTTTTTCTTGAAACTGGTGGTCTTGTTGACCATCAACACTTGATGCTCCTTCTTGATTTCTACCTCTGCAGCCTTTAGCATTGCAAAGAGCTCGGGAATTGTCTTATCCATCCCTTGCATGTTATAGTTCATCACGAAGCTCTTGTAGCTTGGTGGCAGTGATTGAAGAATTCTGTCAATGACACTATCATCCGAAAGATTAACTATCAGTTGAATCAAGTGATTGTTATACCCAGACATTTTGAGTATATGCTCACTGACAGAACTATTCTCCTCCATCTTGCAGTTGTAGAACTTATTGGAGACTTCATATCTCTCAATCCGGGCATTTGCTTGAAATATTAACTTCAACTCCTGGAACATCTCATATGCTCCATGACGTTCAAAACGTCGTTGAAGTCCCGGTTCTAAGCCGTAAAGCATGGCACACTGAACTATCGAGTAGTCATCAGCTTTGCTCTGCCAGACGTTCATAACATTTGGTGTTGCTCCTGCAGCGGGTTTGGCACCTAGCGGTGCTTCCAGGACGTAATTCTTCTGTGCAGCAATGAGGATAATCCTCAAGTTATGGACCCAGTCCGTGTAGTTGCTACCATCATCTTTCAACTTAGCTTTCTCTAGGAACGCATTAAAATTCAATGGAACAACAGCACGGGCCATCTATCTACAGCAACAAATACATGCAAAATACTATGAGGTACTAAGTTCTTGATAAATTAAAGTTCAATTAATCAAATGACTTAAGAACTCCCACTTAGATAGACATCGCTCTAATCATCTAAGTGATCACGTGATCCATATCAACTAAACCATGTCCGATCATCACGTGAGATGGAGTAGTTTTCAATGGTGAACATCACTATGTTGATCATATCTATTATATGATTCACGCTCGACCTTTCGGTCTCCGTGTTCCGAGGCCATATCTGCATATGCTAGGCTCGTCAAGTTTAACCCGAGTATTCTGCGTGTGCAAAATTGGCTTGCACCCGTTGTATGTGAACATAGAGCTTATCACACCCGATTATACGTGGTGTCTCGGCACGACGAACTTTCGCAACGGTGCATAATCAGGGAGAACACTTATACCTTGAAATTTAGTGAGAGTTAATATTATAATGCTACCGTCGATCTAAGCAAAATAAGATGCATAAAGGATAAACATCACATGCAATCAATATAAGTGATATGATATGGCCATCATCATCATGTGCCTTTGATCTCCATCTCCAAAGCACCGTCATGATCACCATCGTCACCGGCGCGACACCTTGATCTCCATCGTAGTATCGTTGTCGTCTCGCCAACTATTGCTTCTACGACTATCGCTACCGCTTAGTGATAAAGTAAAGCAATTACATGGCGATTGCATTTCATACAATAAAGCGACAACCATATGGCTCCTCCCAGTTGCCGATAACATTGTTACAAAACATGATCATCTCATACAACAAATTTAGCATCATGTCTTGACCATATCACATCACAACATGCCCTACAAAAACAAGTTAGACGTCCTCTACTTTGTTGTTGCAAGTTTTACATGGCTGCTACGGGCTGAGCACGAACCGTTCTTACCTACGCATCAAAACCACAACGATATTTCGTCAAGTATGTGCTATTTTGACCTTCAACAAGGATCGGGCGTAGCCACACTCGATTCAACTAAAGTTGGAGAAACTGACACCCGCCAGTCACCTGTGTGCGAAGCACGTCGGTAGAACCAGTATCGCGTAAGCGTACGCGTAATGTCAGTCTGGGCCGCTTCATCCAACAATACCTCTGAATCAAAGTATGACATGCTGATAAGCAGTATGACTAGTATCGCCCACAACTCACTTGTGTTCTACTCGTGCATATAACATCTACGCATAAACCTGGCTCAGATGCCACTGTTGGGGAACGTAGTAATTTCAAAAAAAAATCCTACGCACACGCAAGATCATGGTGATGCATAGCAATGAGAGGGGAGAGTTTTGTCCACGTACCCTCATAGACCGAAAGCAGAAACGTTATGACAATGCAGTTGATGTAGTCATACGTCTTCACGATCGACCGATCCTAGTACCGAACATACGGCCCCTCCACGATCTGCGCACGTTCAACTCGGTGACGTCCCGCGAACTCACGATCCAGTGGAGCTTCGAGGGAGAGCTTCGTCAGCATGACAGCGCGATGGCGGTGATGATGAAGCTACCGGCGCAGGGCTTCGCCTAAGCACTACGATGATATGTTCGAGGTGGATTATGGTGGAGGGGGCACCGCACATGGCTTGGAACAATAACCTTGCGTGTTCTAGGGTGCCCCCCTGCCCCCGTATATAAAGGAGCAAGGGGGAGGCCTGCCGGCCTTGGGGCGCACCAAGGAGAGGGGGGAGTCCTCCTCCTAGTGGGAGTCGGGCTCCCCTTTCCTAGTCCAACTAGTAAGGGGGAAGGGGGGAGGAAGGAGAGGGAGAGAGGGAGAAAGAGGGGGTGCCGCACCCCTTCCTCGTCCAATTCGGACTCCCAACGGAGGGCACGGCCAGCCCTAGGCCCTCTCCTCTCTCTCCCATAAGGCCCATGTTGGCCCATTATATCCCCCGGGGGTTCCGATAACCCCCCGGCACTCCGATAAATATCCGGTGACCTCCGGAACTCATCTGTGTCCGAATATAGTCGTCCAATATAACAATCTTTATGTCTCGACCATTTCGAGACTCCTCGTCATGTCTGTGATCATATCCGGGACTCCGAACTATCTCCGGTACGTCGAAACACATAAACTCATAATACCGATCGTCACCGAACGTTAAGCATGCGGACCCTACGGGTTCGAAAACTATGTAGACATGACCAGGACTCATCTCCGGTCAATAACCAATAGTGGAACCTGGATGCTCATATTGGTTCCTACATATTCTACGAAGATCTTTGTCGGTCAAACCGCATAACTACATACATTGTTCCCTTTGTCATCGGTATGTTACTTGCCCGAGATTCGATCGTCGGTATCTCAATACCTAGTTCAATCTCGTTACCGGCAAGTCTCTTTACTCGTTCTGTAATGCATCATCCTGCAACTAACTCTTTAGTTACATTGCTTGCAAGGCTTATAGTGATGTGCATTACCGAGAGGGCCCAGAGATACCTCTCCGACAATCGGAGTGACAAATCCTAATCTTGATCTATGCCAACTCAACAAGTACCATCGGAGACACCTGTAGAGCACCTTTATAATCACCCATTTATGTTGTGACGTTTGGTAGCACACAAAGTGTTCCTCCGGTATTCGGGAGTTGCATAATCTCATAGTCATAGGAACATGTATAAGTCATGAAAAAAGCAATAGCAATATACTAAACGATCAAGTGCTAAGCTAAAGGAATGGGTCAACTCAATCACATCATTCTCTAATGATGTAATCCCGTTACTCAAATGACAACACATGTCTATAGCTAGGAAACATAACCATCTTTGATTCAACGAGCTAGTCAAGTAGAGGCAAACTAGTGACACTCTGTTTGTCTATATATTCACACATGTATCAAGTTTCCGGTCAATACAATTATAGCATGAATAATTAACATTTATCATGATATAAGGAAATATAAATAACAACTTTATTATTGCCTTTAGGGCATATTTCCTTCACATTTGACCTTTTAAAGACATTTAAGTGATTTTCCAACCATTTAATGACCGTAATTCAAATTTGAACTACATCTACATGCAACGCCTAACCAAAACATTTTGAAAAATCATATATGTGTACTTGTGTGCGAGTTAATTCCATGAGCAGTAAGTTAGAAAGAATTTCCAAGCATATTGGTCTCACGACATGGACACATGCATATGTATGCATGGAGTGACATGGCATTTTAATTCAAAAAATAGAAAAATGATGAGAAACACATGAAACCTTGGTTGATGTAATGTCATGCCACCAACATGATGTGGTAAAGAAACTGGCATGTTTGACGAACGTTTGGACATGCACCCCTCACAAACCGGAGCAACTCGCTAGAAGGTTCGTGGTTCCGAGAGGGAACAATGCATGTTTGATGACGAACGGGAGATAGCTTCCTCTTACGGCCTTCAATTTTTTTCCTATGTTTAACGTGCACTAATACAACCGTCATGTGAAAATTTGATATATTTCAGGGGTCATTTGACCTTTTAAAGACATTTAAGTTATTTTCTAACCATTTAATGAGCGTAATTCAAATTTGAACTACAACTACATGCAACGCCTAACCATAACGGTTTGAAAAATCATATTTTTGTGTACTTGTGTGCGAGTTAATTCCATGTGTAGTAAATTTGAAGGAATTTTCAAACATATTGGTGTCAAGGCATGGGCACATGCATGGAGTGCATGCCATGGCATTTTAATTCCAAAAAAAATAAAAAAATGATGAGAAAAGCATGAAACCTTGCTTGATTTAATGTCATGCCACCGAGATGATGTGGTAATGAAATTGGCATGTTTGACGAAAGTTTGGACACACACCCCTCACAAACCGGAGCAACTCGCTAGAAGGTTCATGGTTTTGAGATGGAACAATGCATGTTTGATGACGAACGGGAGATAGCTTCCTCTTACGGCCTTGAAATTTTTTCAATGTCTAACGTGCACTACTACAACTGTAATGTGAAATTTTGGAAAATTTTAGTGGTCATTTAACCTTTCAAAGACATTGAAGTGATTTTCTAACCATTTAATGACCGTAATTCAAATTTGAACTACATATACATGCAACGCCTAACCAAAACGGTTTGCAAAATCATATTTGTGTACTTGTGTGCGAGTTAATTCCATGTGCAGTAAATTAGAAGCAATTTTCAAACATATTGGTCTCACGGCATGGACACATGCATACGTATGCATGGAGTGACATGGCATTTTAATTCAATAAAAATAGAAAAATGATCTGAAACACATGAAACCTTGGTTGATGTAATGTCGTGCCACCAAGATGATGTGGTAAAGAAATTGGCATGTTTGACGAACGTTTGGACACACGCCCCTCACAAACCGGAGCAACTCGCTAGAAGGTTCGTGGTTCCGAGAGGGAACAATGCATGTTTGATGACGAACAAGAGATAGCTTCCTCTTACGGCCTTCAAATTTTTTCCTACGTTTAACGTGCACTAATACAACTGTCATGTGAAAATTTGATAAATTTCAGGGGTCATTTGACCTTCTAAAGACATTTAAGTGACTTTCTAACCATTTAATGACCGTAATTCAAATTTGAACTACATCTACATGCAACGCCTAACCAAAACGGTTTGAAAAATCATATTTTTGTGTACTTGTGTGTGAGTTAATTCCATGTGCAGTAAATTCGAATGAATTTTGAAACATATTGGCGTCAAGGCATGGGCACATGCATGGAGTGCATGCCATGGCATTTTAATTCCAAAAATTTAAAAATGATCAGAAAAACATGAAACCTTGCTTGATTTAATGTCATGCCACCAAGATGATGTGGTAAAAAAATTGGCCTGTTAGACGAAAGTTTGGACACACACCCCTCATAAACCGGAGCAACTCACAAGAAGGTTCGTGGTTCTGAGAGGGAACAATGCATGTTTGCTGACGGACGGGAGATAGCTTCCTCTTACGGCCTTCAAATTTTTTCCTACGTTTAACATGCACTAATACAACTGTCATGTGAAAATTTGGAAATTTTCAGGGGTCATTTGAATTTTAGTGATTTTCTAACCATTTAATGACCGTAATTCAAATTTGAACTACATCTACATGCAATGCCTAACCAAAACGGTTTGAAAAATCATATTTTTGTGTACTTGTGTGCGAGTTAAAAAATCATCAGACGATGTAAATATCTGTTGTTCGAAAAAGAAAATGTAAAGATATGGCAAGACAACCTGCCCCCACACGATTGGCACTCTATCTCGCGGCTCGAGGTTTGGTAGGTGATTGGCGGGGATCATTAATCAGACACGGTTCTGTATTGGAAACCCTCAGCTATTATGTTCACACACGGATTTGCTACGGGAACTTTGTGTAATTCAAACTACAGTACTCGTTAATTCCGGTGACCGGCGTGTGTACTGTCCCCGTCGATCTAGATTCCGGCCGCCAATAAGTACTACCTTGTTCACATCGTCTCGCCTGCATTCTCATCTACATCCTCCCCTCGCTCGCCCTCTCTCTCTCTCTCTCTCTCTCTCTCTCTCTCTCTCTCAAATCTCTGCCATGGCGCCGCCGGTCTGCCCACGCGCCGACGAGGAGTCGCCGCCCCCCGAGGACGCTCACTCGATTAGCTGTGACGAGGACCCCTACGCACCGCCTGACGAGGTTGCGCTGGACCCCCCCCCCCCAACTTTTGATTGGTTTTGGGTCCAGTACAATATTTGTCTGTGGAAGTCGCTGCCACCGGCTGATAAAGCCAGGCAAGTGGCCTTCAAGAAGGAGATGGCAGAGGAGGGAGCCAGGTACCAGGAGGCCTGTGAAGCCCGTGATGCCGCCTGGAAAAAGGAGGCAGCGGAGCTTTGGGGGTAGGCGCGTCGTCATTCCAAGGAGGTGTACGAAGATGGGTACTTTGCGATTAAGGTCATAGGCGTTGGGCGCCTCGTAGCTGCGTGGAAGTGGGCCGATAAGCTCCAGCGTGCCAGCAACGAGGAGCTCCGGTGGGCGCCCAATGGAATGGCAAGATCGGCCACGCGCGTCCACCAGCAAGAGGCAGATCGGTACGTCAAGCGCTGCGAGGCGGAGGAGTCGGAGTACTGCCTCCGCACTGGGAAGACGCCGTGCACCAGGGAGCTGCTGGCGAGGGGCTGCCGGAATACTGGCCCCATGAGGGGTTATTAGTTTTAGTATTGTTCGTTTTCAATTTTATGCATTGTACCTAGTAGTTAAGTATCGTTACGTATATGTGATGATATTATATATATATTCTGTGATAATCTAATGAACAATTAATATATATATATATATATATTATGAATTCCTTTTTTATCTGTTTTTGTATACTAATTTGAATGTAGCGGTTATCATCCACATATACAGAATGGAAAGCGTATATACACACATTGAAACAGAACATATAAGAATGGAAAATAGAGTACACACATTGAAACAGAGAAATAAATAGAACAATACTATGATTGCTGTGAATACAAAGCTATCCACATCGAAACAACTTTTCAAAATAAAACGCGTCCATGAGACCATCACCAGCAGCCCTTGCCTAGGGTAGCTCTTGGCTCTGCCTGAACTCGTGCAGGCGTTCGTCCAAGCGGTCGACACGCTCGTGGTACATCTAGAGTGCGATCTTGAGCTCCAAGTTGGCTATTTCATCAAAGATCACCAGCTCGAGGATGCGATGGCCATGTTCCTCTACTGCGCCCAGGTGGACACCTGGGCCAAGGAGGCGGTCGTGCCTGCGGACCAGCGCGTTGGCATCCAGCGGGCCGCGGACAACGCGAACAGCACGGCGGGCGTCCGGTGCAAGTACGGCGCTGAGGGCCTCTGCCCACTCCTAGCGAGGAATGGGGGTACTGACAGGACGTGTACCCAGCTGCGACGCCGTGTCGACAGCAGGCAAGCGCCAATGGATCCACTCTTGCTGTGCGGCGCGCCGCGCCTCTCGCTCTGTGCTCCAACGGTCTCGCCGTGCGGCGAGCCACAGCCTATCGGCACGGACGCGCCTAGCTTCCTCTGCGGCGCGCCATCGATCATGTTGTGCGGCGAGCTGCAGCCTGTCGGCGCTGACATGCCTATCATGATCCGCGGCGCTCAAGCGCCATGCGCCAAAGGTCTGCTCAACCATGGCGATGACGCGCATCACAGCGCCGTCCATCGCATTGCCGGGGAGCGCCTCGGCCTCGATGGTCCATGGCGCCTGCTCGTTTTCCTCGTCGACGAGGTTGGTGGCAGAGGCGGCGCTTTGGTGGGTTGGCATGCTTGGAAAAGGTGGGTGTGCTACAGGCTGCGCTTGTCGCCTCCGTGCGTCGTGTGCCCCCTATGCACAATATAGCAGGGTGGTGGGAAACATGTGAGGAAATGGCGGGAAACGATGGCGTGTTCATAAAACGCCATCAATTAATGGAAACTTAGCATCGAGCTAGCATAAGAAGTAGATGATGATCAGATGAACACATACCACACTAGGGATCTCGTTGGTGATGAATTCATCAATCCCAAACGGTTGAATACTAGCAAGCGTTTGCCCACAACACACACGGCCTATTCCATCACAAATAGGTCGGATGGATCAACTGTATGCCACGTATCGCACATTGTCAAAAAGTAATGCGGTAGACCTTCTTTAACATGTGTTAAAAAATAAAAAATGAAATAAAAAACAAGGACCTCGAGGTTAAATTAGCTGAGGGAATGGGGAATTTCGGTCATTTGACCGAAATGACCCATCCCATCACCTAATTTAACATCGACAAAACTTCCCATCCAGTAACCCATCTGATGGCTGCTCCAGCCTGAACACACTTAACTTGATAGTTTTCTTACATGAGCTACTGGTGGAACAACTAGTTCTTGATGATAGGAATGCCTCTTCGCATCCTTATGGCGTATCCGGATGATCACCCGTCCCACAATGGCCAATAGATGTTGTGTAGACAGAGCATATCACATATGTCTTATTAGAAGCAATCGTCTGCGTTATTATCAGTCTTCGCACACATTTCTGATTATAGACCTATTTGCCGCGTATCACACACATCTTGTTATATTGAACCATTTCTGTTCTCTTGCCTAATCACAAACAGTTCATCCGATTGTATGTTGTACATCGCACACACCTTGATCGGGCTGTCCGTTTCTTTTGTGTTGCCTAATCACAAACATTTCATCCGAGTGAAACGTATGTTGTACATCGCACACACCTTCATCTGGCTGCCCGTTTCTTTTGTTCCTCCTCATCGCAAATAGGTAATTGAACTGAACCGTATGCCCTTCATCACACACGCAACTAAAACCTGAACCATGTTTGATGCATCCGTCATCGCAAACATTTTATACATTTCTGACGGTTTTCCTACACCACCGTTTGCGATCATTGCATCGCACAGAGTTTCTCAAAGGGTCTCTGATCGTAGTGTCACATTAGCGGCATCCTGCAGTAGTGACCCGTATGCAAACCGACAGCTTCCCCAGGAAGCCAAGGGAAAATGTGCCGAGCAGGATTTCTGCATCCCTTCAACGCAAACGGTTGTTTTGCATGACACGTGTGCAACCACGTACAAACAATTGGGTAAGATTTGCATATCTGTCATTTTGGGTATGTTGCCATTTGTCAAACTAGAAAGATTAACATTTGTTTATCTAGTAACATTGCCATTTGTCAACCTTGTAACACTGCGATTTGTCAAAATATGCAGCTAAAAATCACTAGCACTATCTAATTTTTGCAACTAAAATCACTAGCACTGTTCATATGGACACCACTAGCAGGCGTGAATTGATGGACACATATGCAAATGTACCATTGATTACATACAACAAGTCATCAACCCACAATGACAACGAGTATACACGTTGGATTATAGATCATTTCCAACAAAAAATTCTAGTAAAGTAAAGTTTTTCTCACACAACAAATAACAAAGAGATGAAATGAACTTCAGCTCAACCACTCATCGGCGTTGGAAATGCTTGCTTTGAACCAGAAGTGATTCTCTGGGAAGGGCCAGCTACTGTCAATCTCGAGACCAACGCAGGACTGATCATCCAGGCTGAAGTGGCCTATGTCAGGACCCATATTGGGACGGTAGGGAAGCATAGCAATGTCCGAGGTATATATAGAGTTGCTTCTCATAAATGGTAGTAACATTGTGTCAGCAGCAGCTGGATCGCCTTCCACCATCATTGGATACTTTTGTCGAAGGAAGAGCGAGTTTCCTCCAAGACTTTTAATACTGAACCAGGGAGAAGGTGTTGGCGCTAGTACACTAGTATCCATCCCGAATACCCTGCAACAGATGTTGGAATAGGTCCGAAGAGTGCAACCATGTGAGACAACACCTGCTTCCTTAGTCAGCAGTGCCCTGTATATAGAAAAGAAGAGGTGATCCATTGGAATAAGTTGCGAGGCGCCACTGAGTATATGGGTCCTGCTCGTCCTCATGCTCGTGATCATCAGCCTCGTCATCTCCCCCTTGGTTACAATTTTTTTCAAGTATAGGTGGTGGAATGTTCACATGACCTTGGAAACATAAGAAGGTTAATTAGTAAAGGGAAACTAGCTAATTCGCATGCATGTGGATGAAACAATTATAATTATGGTGGAAGACAAACCTATCGAAAGCATCAAGATTCCATGCAAAAACAGTGCCACGAGTGGTGGTAGCAAACACAAGACCCTCGTATTGAATTGCATCACAGTTCTCATCCGTATACAAAAATTGTTTTTTGAGCAATACCCATCGATGCGTGGAAGTAAGGACGGCAACAAGCTTGTCGAAGATAGCAACAACTTCATAGTTCGTGTAATCCCAAGAGCGGTTGGGAACTCGACAAATTGCTATCTTCCATAGACGACAGTCACCATGATCATATTTGAACTCACGTAGAATACCGGTGTACTCAATCTCTGGGCAGTCGTCTGAGAATTTTGGAAGTGGAACCCGGTGACGAGTGTACACATTCACAAGTTCGCGCTCGTAGTTGTACCCAATATAAACAACCCAATCTCCATTTGCGCCTGCCCAAGCCTTGCCCTCAAGCGATGGCATCTTAACATCATACGTATCATTATCAAGCGGCATCAACTTGCACAAGGCAAGGCTTCCCTCGTCCCCGCACCAGTCAGCAGGGTCACGATGAAGAAGATAGGGGATATCAAACCGCTCCTGGACCCTTGGGTTCCTTGTAATGATGTTATTAGTTGAGTCGAGAATGGTCTTGAACGAACCTGCCATGCTAGCCAAGGTGATGATGTCACACCGATCAATGAGTTCCTCCACCACGTCATCTTTCAGATCAGGGCAAGAATAACAGGGTCATTTCCGGCCTGTTCCCTCCATGGATAAGATGATCGTACACTGGCAGAAGGAAGGGTGAAGGCAAATGGAGGGAGGAAGAGCATGCGACAACAGTTCCAAATCGAGAGGGAAAGGCGAAGAGGCAGTGGACGGTTGCCACGATACACGAAGAGGCACTCGGGGAGCGAACGGTTGCCATAGAGGTCACACACTGACGACAAGGGCCGAGTGAACCGCATGCATATATCGCACACACCTTGATCTGGCTGCCCGTTTCTTTTGTGTTGCCTAATCACAAACAGATCATCCGAGTGAACCGTATGATGTGTGTCGCACACGCCTTCATCTGGCTGCCCGTTTCTTTTGTTCCTCCTCGTCGCAAATAGTTAATTGAACTGAACCGTATGCCCTTCATCGCACACGCAACTAAAATCTGAACCGTGTTTGATGCAGCCGTCATCACAAACGTTTTATACATTTTTGATGGTTTTCAAACACCACCATTTGCGATTATTGCATCGCACACAGTTTCTCGAAGGGTCTCTGATCATAGTGTCGCGTTAGCAGCATCCTGCAGTGGTGACTTGACTTGTTGTGGAGCTCTTCCTTATCCTTGAGTGACATCTCATGAGCAACAGTTCTACCAATGACTTTCATGGGATTGAGATCTTTGTAATTGGGCATCATTTGGATCAAGGTGCACACGGTATCATATTTTCCATCCAAGGCCCTTAAGATCTTCTTGATGATGAATTTGTTTGTCATCTCTTCACTTCCTAAGCCGGCAATCTCATTTGTGATGAGAGCAAGCCTAGAGTACATCTTAGCGACTCCTTCACCATCCTTCATCTTGAACTTGTCAAGTTGACTTTGAAGCACATCCAATTTGGATTCCTTGACGGACTCAGTACCTTCGTGCATATCAACCAAAGTATCCAAAATTTTCTTTGCATTCTCAAGGTGGCTGATTTTGTTGAATTCTTCGAGGCACAACCCATTGAAGAGAATATCGCAAGCTTGAGCATTGTATTGCAACATCTTCATTTCTTTCGTTGTCGCTTCATGATCTGGTTCTTTTCCATCCTCAAAGAAATCACCTTAGAAGCCAATTCACACAATAGCCCAAGCGGCGGGGTTATGACCAAGAATATGCATTTAATCTTATGCTTCCAACTAGCAAAATTAGTACCATCAAAGTAAGGACCTATACGGTGGTGATTTCCCTCGCTAGACGCCATATTCTCCTAGGTTGTGAAATCAAGGCTATGATCACCAAAGCTATGGAACAAGGCAAATGGAGACTAAAGCTCTGATACTACTTGTAGGATCGAAAGTACGTCTAGATGGGGGTGATTAGACTACTTGACCAAATAAAAATCTAAGATTTTCCCAATTTTAGTTGTGGGCGGATTTTAGCAATTAGTGATACGTCTCCAACATATCTATAATTTTTTATTGTTCCATGCTATTACATTATCTGTTTTGGATGTTTTATATGCACTAATATGCTATTATATATATATACATATATATATATATATATATATTATTTTTTAGACTAACTTATTACCCTAGAGCCCAGTGCCAGTTTTTGTTTTCTGTTTTTTCCTTGTTTTTTGAGTTTTACAGAAAAGAAATAT